>JAHRHZ010000087.1:18191390-18340219 GCA_024137785.1 Ginglymostoma cirratum
TTTCCTGCTCCTCTGATGCTGCTTGGCCTGCTGTGTTCATCCAGCTCTACACCTTGTTATATAAGAAATGTCTTTGGTTTGTTTGTTGGATACAGTCAAACTCCAGTGTTTGTTTGTTCCTTCATATGCTACTGGACGGAACCAAACTACTTCAGTGACTATGTATACAAAAATATTTCTATGAATAAAGCATATTTTTGAAATATAAAAAGACAGAGGCAGCAGTCAGCATGTAATGTCCTTGACACTCTGCAGGTGGGGGTAGGGTGGCGGAGAGGTTGAGACGGTCACACATTTCCTGCTGGAATGTACTTTTAACAAAGGAAGTCGAGAGAAAGCTGTAATGGCTCTTGCCAAAGTTCGTCCCGAGCAGCTCCATGACGCAGGACTCTGTGCTGTACAGTCTGTTCCCCAGGATGCATGCCAGGACAACATCAACTGGGCCTAGAGAACTATCAACTTAGTGAAACATGCTCTTTGGTCAGCCTGAAACTTGTTGGTCTTCCTGAGCAAGGAGGTGAACTTAACCGACTGTTGCAGACTAGCACATTCCAATGTCCAGGACTAGGTGCTGAGGGATGTGTTAAAGCTTGGGGCAGCTGTCAGCAAGGCACAGTTGGGAAAGACCACCCTTTAAGGTCTTTCCGTAAAAGTTAAATGGGGCTCCGTTCAGTTATCAGACCCTCCCGGCGCTTCAAATATATGCAAATATGGTCTTGTACAGGTAAGAAATGCCTTCGGCTCGTTAGATGGATAGAGTGAAACTCCAATGTTTGTTTGTTTCTTCATATGCTGCTGTACAGAACTGAACTGTTTTAGTCACTATGTATGTATGTATGTATATATATAAAGATATTTTTATGAATCAAGTATATTCTTGAAATAAAAAAAAGTTAAGGACAAACTATGGCCTTCTTCCAATGGAATAAGAATGAAGTTACCTCAATTTCTCCAACAATTAAGAACAGTTGTAAACTCTTGATTTTGTCTTTTCTTCTTTCCTAATGAGATAATTTCTTTCAGACCGTTCTTTCCAAAATTTATCTATCGTATGCAACATTTTCTGGCTTCTGATTTCACCTTGATAAAAAGGATTGAGAGAGCTTGAATTATGCAGAACTCAAAAGAGTTGCCCTTAATATTCATTATCCAAATGTTATACCCTTAAGAATCATGAAATAATCAGATCATGCTTCAATTTTTTGTGAACACAAGCATTACTCTTCATTATCTGCCTGGAGTGTATATGAAAGACAAGTCAAGAATAAAGAAGATACAAAAAGAGATTACCTTTTTAAATTAAGATATTCTCCCTGACAGCTAAACATACACAAGAGAAATGAAGTACACCCTCTGCATTTCCATGCATTAGATGACAAGAAGGGCACTGAATGGAAACCTGTTACAAGCCTATTTAGAATAAGGATGGAAATCCACTCCATTTCAAGTAGCTGTATTATTGAGAGCTTACTGCCACCTGAAGCAAGAGTGCCCTGCTCCTGGTGTGGCAGATTGTATATGGACTGTTAAAGTCACTTTCAGTCCTTTTCATGCACTAACAGTGTTATGAGTTCGTCACAATATACACATCTGTTTGTGGCACTTGTTATTTGAAATAAAAGCATTTTACAATTTATGCGATATTTGTGTTAGAATTTCATTATATGGTTTCAGTGGCTTCATTGTATCAATATGCTGCTGAATGTTATGTAGTTCTTCCCAAGTTTTAACTTTAAGTGGAGACACTCAGGAAGTCAAGGATTACAGGGAAAGGCAGGAAAGTTAAATTGAGGATTATCAGATCAGTCATGACCTCATTGAATAGCAGAGTAGACGCGATGGCCTGCATGGCCTACATCTGCTCCTATATCATTTGGTCTTAAGAAGCATGTAATGTAGTGCCTAATAGAGTTATAGAGTCATAAATAGACCCTTCAGTCCAACTCATTCATGCTGACCATGTTTTCCAAACTAAACTCGTCCCATTTGCCTGTGCTTTGGCCCATATCCCTCTAAACCCTTCCTATTCATCTACCTGTCTAAAGGTCTTTTACATTTTATGACTGTACCTGTATCTATCATTTCCTCTAGCAGTTCATTCCACATACGAACAACCTTCAATGATTATCACTTGTTCATTTCAGATTACAGAAGAGTGGCTTGTCAATGTGTGGCCTCATGTTTTCATTTCTAAAGCTGAGATCTCTGTTGCAATATTCTTTATTGCTATGTCATGATACGTATTCTTTATTCTTTGGAATATGGATGTCAATGCTAAGGCTATTATTTGATGTCCGTTCCAAATTGCTCTTGAACAGTGTGACTTCAAGACCAATTCAGAGTCAGTCACATTGCTATGGATCTAGTCACATATAGGCCAGACCAGGTAAGCGTTGCAGATTTCTATCCCTCAAGGACATTAGTTGAAATGGTGTGATTTTAAACATTTGATGATTGCTTCATGGAGTGAAACCTTGTTGAGGCATCAGGGGATTCCTCGGTGGGATGGAGAACAGTTGAAATACCTTTGTTCCCTTTTCCACAGAAGGCTTGTTGAACTATGTGCCAATCAAGATCCCAAGAAAGAAGTCTCACACAGTGAAAGCTGTCCCGTAAAGCTCTTCTAAAAAGAACAGAGGGTGCCAATGTGAAGTTACTGAGGAGGATTCTAGGAGGAGTCAGTGCAATTATCATGACTGCTAGTTTCGAGTAGAGCCTTAACTGGATCAAAAGCCAGGAACCGGAACCAGAGAGGCCAGAGTAAGGAGACGGAAAGCAGAGCAGGTAAAAACTCCAACACTGAGTGTTTCAGGCCTAGTTTTGAGTAGCAGCTTTATCTTGATTCATTACACGGGGAGTACTGCGAGAGCTGCACTTTGGGACAAATTCAAATTGACATTTTGAGCAGAATGGATCCTGATTGGTAAGTAGTGGTCAGGTGAAGATTTTTCTCTTACTTTCAATTTCCATTAATCTTTTCATACCCATCAGGTCTTAGAGTAGTTGCATTTAGGTTAGTGGTAGAGTAGTACAGTACTGGGATTTAGAGTAGTACCTAGCCTGTTGTTTACAGAATAGTGTAATTAGTATGTTTTCATGAGAATCTAACATTAGGGACTATCTAGTTAGTTCTATATTAATCTAACAGAAATTTATTTTCAATTTTTTGGTGCTACAGGGTGAAAACGGCAATCAGTGGGGGAGTGGGCTTCTCCTGTGGATTGTAGGCAACCAGAGACAGTTCGAACATCCCTAACAATTACATCTGCAGGAAGTCTTTGTCATTTATATAAATGACTTGGATGTGAACGTAGGAGGCTGGTTCACAAGTTTGCAAATGACACCAAAATTGGTGGCATAGTGGACAGTGGAGAAGATTACCTCAGAGTACAACAGGACTTTGATCAGATGGGCTAAAGAGAGGCAGATGGAATTTAATCTAGATAAATATGAGGTGCTGCATTTTGGTAAGGCAAATCAGGGCAGCAGTTACACACTTAATGGTAAGGTCCTGGGGAGAGTTGCAGAACAAAGAGGTCTTGGAGTGCAGATTCATAGTTCCTTGAAAGTGGAGTTGGAGGTAGGCAGGGTAGTGAAGAAGGCATTTGATATGTTTGCCTTTGTTGGTCAGTACACTGAATATGGGAGTTGGGAGGTCGTGATGCAGCTTTACAGGACATTGGCGAGAACACTTTTGGAATACTGCATTCAATTCTGGACTCTATGCTATTGGAAAGATGTTGTGAAACTTGAAAAGATTCAGAAAAGATTTACAAAGACCTTACCAGGGTTGGAGGGTTTGAGCTATAGGGAGAGGCTGAATAGGCTGGGGCTATTTTCCCTGGAGTGTTGGAGGCTGAGGGGTGACATTACAGAAGTTTGTAAAATCATGAGGGGTATGGATAGAGTGAATAGCTGAGGTCTTTTCCCCAAGGTAGCAGAGTCCAAACTAGAGGACATAGGTTTAATGTGAGAGGGGAAAGGTTCATTTAAAATACATCTGGGTGGGTATATTGAATAGGAAGAGTTTCGAGGGGCATGGGCCAAACGCTGGAAAATGGAACTAGATTAATTTAGAATATCTGGTCGGCATGGACAAATTGGACCAACGGATCTGTTTCCATGTTGTACACCTCTATGACTTTGTGACTCTATGATTCTAAGAATATAAAGAAATCCGCAAAGAACTTAAACAAGGAGTTAGGAGGGCTAAAAGTAGCCATGAAATGTCCTTGATAAACAAGATTTAGGAAAATCCCAAGGCATTTTATACGTATACAAGGAGTAAGAGGGTAGGTAGGGAAAGGGTCAGTCCACTCAAGGATAAGGAAGGAATTTATGCTTGCAGCTGGAGGAAGTGGGTGTGGTCCTTGGTGAATACTTTGCATCAGAATTCACAAAGGAGAAGGACATGGCAGATGGTGAGTCTAGAGTGGGGTATGTTGATATTTTAGGGCATGTCGATGTGAAAAGGAGTAGTTGTTGGGTGTTTTGAAAAGCATTAAAGGTAGACAAGTCCACATGACCTTTTTTTTTTTCATTATTAATTCACAGGATGAGGTTGTCACTGGCTGGACCAGCATTTATTGCCTATTACTAATTGCCCAGAGGACAGTTAAGAATCAATCACGTTGCTGTGGGGCCTAGAATCAAATGTAGGCCAGATCAGGTAAAGATGGCAATTTCCTTCCCTAAAGGACATTAATGATCCAAATTGTTTTCCCCCAAAAATCGACAATGGTTTCATGGTCATCATTAGACTCTTGTTTCCAGATTTTCATTGAATTCAAATTCCACCGTCTACTGTGGTGGATTTGAATCCAGGTCCTGAGAACATTCCCTGGGTTTCTGGATTGATAGTCCATTGATAATACCACTAGGCCGTCACCTTCCCACAAATGCCAGCTGAGGCAGGCAAGGGAGGAAATTGCTGGGGCCTTGTGCAAAATATTTGCATCCTCTCAGAGGACTGGAGAATAGCCAATGTTGTTTCTTTAAGAAGGGCAACAGGGATAATTTGGGAAATTACTGGCCAGTGAGCCTTATGTCAGTGGTAGGGAAATTGTTGGAGAAGAATCTTAGGGATAGGATTTACTCACATTTAGAAATACATGGACTTATTAGTGATAGGCAGCATTGTTTTGTATGGGGGAGGTAGTGTGACTGAAACCTGATTGAGTGTTATGAGAAAGTGACAAAGATGATTGGTGAGGGTAGGACAGAGAATGTTGTATACATGGACCTTAGCAAAGCCTTTGACAAGGTCTGTCATGGTAGGATGATACAGAAGGTGAACTTGCGTGGGATCCACAGTGAGCTCGTAAGGTGGGTACAGAACTGCGTTAGTCACAGAAGACAAGAGTAGCAGTGGGAAGGGTGTTTTTCTGACTGGAGATCTGTGACCAGTGGTGTTCTACAGGGATCAGTCCTGGGACCTCTGTACCTTGTAATTATATAAATGATTTGGAAGACAATGTAGGTGGTTTGATCAGCAAGTTTGCAGACAAAACAAATATTGAGGGAGCTGCAGATAGTGGAGAATGCCAGAAATCTGAGCCCACATCAACCTAAAGACTTTATTCCCTTCAAGTGTTAATTGATTGGTAGTCATTAACAATGAAACAATATTCAACTGTGTTCAGTTCGTGTGTGTATTTTCTCACTGAGGTTAGCAAGCGATTTTAGAAATATTCCTCACAAGGAGGTGATTTTGCCGTTAGAATCCATTTGAAAGACATGACAAAGAGAAATATTTTTATACCATGATTTTACATGCTAGCAAATATTAACAACAGTAGTTTTCAGTTCTAAAGTAGCTGGTGTTGATACTAGGAATCCATGGGCAAGAAAGGCAATCCTCACTGTTCCAATGGGCCACCCAGAGGGATTTGCCTGTCTGGCCTGACGACTTGTATTAATGTCCTCTCTAAACACATCCCTCTGGGGGTTACTTCCATGTTGAGGCAACCTCTTGATCTTCAACCTCCTTCAGCAATACCCAGCTCTCCTGATAGTAGTCCGAGCCTTCAAAACTTCCGGTCCAATCAGAAGGTCGGCAGTATCCAACAGCCCATCTGCCTTACTTCCTTAAGAGACTGCACCAGGGAATCTCTCTGTGTCAGTCCCACTCCTGGCTACTGCCAACTCAAGAAAGCATAGGTCATTCCTGACCCTTCTGACTGACATTTTTGATTCTTGACTAAAGAAGTGGAAAGGGAAATGTCTGTGGATGATACTGATTCAGACTCCCAGAAGACTTTAGGGGTCTGTGCCTACAGCCATACTAGCCTGAAAACACCTGATCTCGGAAGCTAAACAGACCCAAGCCTGGTTAGTACTTGGATGGGAGACTGCTTAGGAATACCAGGTGCAGTATAATGTGGCACAGTGGCTCAGTGGTTAGCACTGCTGCCTCTCAGTGCCAGGGACCTGGGTTTGATTCCACCCTCGGGCGACTGTCTGTGTGGAGTTTGCATATTCTCACCGTGTCCACGTGGGTTTCCTCTGGGTGCTCCGGTTTCCTCCCACAGTCCAAAATGTGCAGGCTAGGTGGATTGGCCGTGTTAAATTGCCCATCGTGTTGAGGGATGTGTAGATTAGGTAGGTTATAGGGGGATGGGTCTGGGTGGGATGCTCTGAGAGTTGGTGTGGACTTGTTGGGCTGAAGAGCCTGTTTCCACACTGTGGGGATTCTATGATTCTATGATTTGTTAAAGACCCCATTAAGTGCCTGCTTGTTGAAGCTGAAGGCAAGGAATTGGTCTGATTAGAAAATTGATCAGTGGGAGGATGCAGAAATTAGGGATAGTGTATAATTACTTTCATTGGCAGATGCCCTGTGACGTCTCACAGGGATGTTTGTTGGATTCTCAACTGTTCACTGCATTTATTAACATCTTTAGCTGCTGGGATAGAATCGTCATATATCTGCATTTGCTGATGGCACAAAGCTGTCTTAGCAAACAGAGCAGATATAAAAATAACATCACAAAGGAACATTGGTAATGATGATTGGGAAAACTATGCCAAATAAAGATAAATTTAAACAAGTGTAAGGTCATCCAGTTTGGATCTTAAAAAGGATAGGATGGCGAATTTATAAAATGGTGAAAAGCTAGAAACAAGGGAGATTCAAAGAGACTTGGGGGATGTGTACATGGAAACTTCCCACGGACAGGAAGAGAAAACAGTCAAAATGGCTGATGGAATGTTGACTTTCATATACGGAGGATTAAAATACAAGGGTTAATCATATTTCTTCTGTAGCACTGGTATATGCAGCACTAGTCAAACCCTACCTGGAGCGCTGTGAGTAGTTCTGGGTATCTCATTTACCTGGTTTTGGAGGGAGTGCAGTATTGATTCGCCATTGATGCCTGGTTGCCAAGGATTAACATATGAAGACATATGACACACATCATGCTTGTACTCCTTGGCGTTTAGAAGTTAAAGGGGTAGTATTTTTGGAGTTTAAGATATTGAATGGAACAGATAGGGTAGATAGAAAGGAGGCTGTGTCATTTGAATTGCAACAATAAACGGAGCACTTCCTGAATACGCACAGATGCCGTATTGGTAGAAAAACCTGAACGTGCTTCCTTAGTAACTACATTTCATTAGTATGTTAATATAGTGCACAACAGGCGAAAGCAAATTCACAGTTTCTTTGACCAGTGCCTGAATGCTTTCTAATTGCTTTCTAATGTCCATCCTGGGCCTCCTGCAATGCCACAGTGATGCCACCCGAAGGCAGCAGGAACAGCAAATCATATTCAGCCTGGGAACCCTGCAGCCAAATGGCATCAATGTGGATTTCACAAGTTTCAAAATCTCCCCTCCCCCAACCGCATCCCAAAACCAGCCTAGTTCATCTCCACCTCACTAACCTATTTTTCCTCTCACCTCAAGCCACACCCCCATCTCCTATCTACTAACATCATCCCGCCCCCTTGACCTGTCCGTCCTCCCTGGACTGACCTATCTCCTCCCTACCCCCCTACCTACACTCACCTTTACTGGCTCCATCCCCGCCTCTTCGACTTGTCTGCCTCCTCTCCACCTATCCTCTCCTCTATCCATCCTCTATCCGCCTCCCCCTCTCTCCCTATTTATTTCAGAACCCTCTTCCCCTCCCCCATTTCTGATGAAGGGTCTAGGCCCGAAATGTCAAGTTTTCCTGCTCCTATGATGCTGCTTGACCTGCTGTGTTCATCCAGCCCCATGCTTGTTATCTCGGATTCTCCAGCATCTGCAGTACCTTTTATCTCTGCTTTCTAATTCATTTCATTTGAACTGAAAGAATCGATAATGTTGATCTGACAAGCTGGCAAGATAGAAGATGATGCGATGATTCAGAAAATTCCTGTTTCTCCTGCTCCAGTCACATTTTCCACTTCTCCAAAACTCATCCCCCAAGTCCATCTCATCCCCATCATGCATATTGGAAGCTGCTGAAGTCACATTGCTGGCTGCTGAAAATATTTCAATTCCTCCTACTTTCATGCAAAAATAGCTAAAATACCAGACAGAAAATTTCAGTCTATATTGGCAAAAATGTTCATTCTATACCCCTGACAGTTACAGGTAAAAAATTAAATTTCAGTGGGATGTGGCCTTCAATAATTGTCATCATCCAGAATTGGTCTTAATAAGCAGTTTCATTCACAGGAATCATATCGCAGCCTAACTTGATCCAATTCTTGCAGCAATGAAGTGGTTGCCTCAGAGAGACTTAAAAACAACACCACAGTCTTTCAGTTGAAATAAAAAAAAGTTCGTAGTTTGCTTAAAAACATATTCAATTTTCAACCAACTGTACAAGCTTCATTGTTACACTGAAGGTTATTATCAGGCAGTGTTCTTCCAAATCAATCTCTTGCTTTTGATGAGAGATAATTTGACCAAATAGACATCCAGGACAGCAAGTAAAAGAACAAAATTGCTTTTATAAGAATATCTTTGTTCCATATCATTGCTCAGCATAGCCATTGTGCTCTGTGTATTGCTTCTACTTTACAACAGTGAAGTACTTCATTGGTTATAAAGTACTCTGGGACATAATAATGTTGGGAAAAGTACTATATAAATGCAGATCTTCTTTTCACTGCATATATAGATAGCTAGGCTTGAGGGCCACTGTAAAATGTAGGTGTTAAAACAATTATTTTCTTCTTTTTAAGATTAAGTATATTTGAATGAACTGGGTAATGTAATTCTATTATTGTCTACAGGTAAACAACAAACTGTGAGATTGTGTAATGAAATCAGTTGATGAAATAAAAGGCAGCAGGTTCACGTGCTTATTCCCTGGGTATGGTACAATTTAAATAGTTATCTGGGAAAATTTGGGAAATACTGACTGGGAATGTCCAAGGAGGTACTTATGCTCCATTGCTATACCTTGTGGCAATAAAGTGGCAGCTGGTCTAGTCAAATTCTTGACTATGTTCCTGGTATGCAAGGAGTTAAAGGTTCATGGGAGAAGTAGGCTGAAATAAGAGAGTCAAAAATATATAACATCAAAACATAAACCACAAGACATGTGGTTCCCTTTTTTTGTTGGTATTAATTTGTGTCACTGCTGCACCTGGAATGAGGTTACTTCTGGCTGTGGCAAATAAGAAACAGTATAATACAGTGCAGAGATAAAAATGTAACATTATTTGTGATCTGAATTGAGGTTAACCCAAAGAGTAACATGCTAGATGCAATACTTTAATAACAATTGGCAAGGAGACAATTTTATGACAAAGAGAAGAGGCTTCTCAACCACAATACCTAAGGCAAAAGTCATGGGCTGCTATTATGCGCTGCCAATTTATTTCAATAGTTTAGGAATTTTTGACTCAGTTAAAAAGTGTTTTATGATTTAATCTGCAGAGAACTTTATGTTAGATTACTGGACAGCATTACATCTGTGTCCATTCCTTCGGGCAATTCTAATGTTGACTCTTTTATCCATGCAGCATGATTGTAAAACCAGTATAGAGTAGGCCTCTCCAATTGCTAGTGAAGCTTTGGAGGGGTCCAGGTAATTTGGGGAGGAATTGGTTAGTAAGTTTGCGGATGACACCAAAATTAGTGGTATAGTGGACAATGAAGAAGGTTATCTAAAATTACAAAGAGATCTTGATCAATTGGGTCAATGGGCTGAGGAGTGGCAGATAGAGTTTAATTTGGATAAATGTGAGGTATTGCATATTGGTGAAACAAACAAAGACAGGGCTTATACAATAAATGGTAGTGCCCTGGGTAGTGTGTAGGACAGAGAGACCTAGAGGTTCAGATACATAATTCTTTGAAATTTGTGTCACAGGTAGACAGGGTGATTAAGAAGCCATTTAGCTTGCTTGCTTTCATTGCTCAAACCTTTGAGTGCAGGAGTAGGGACACCATGCTGAGGTTGTACAGGACATTGGTGAGGCTTCTTCTGGAGTACTGTGCGCAATTCTGGTTGCCCTGTTATGGGAAGGATACTATTAAACTGGAGAGAGTTCAGAAAAGATTTACCAAAATATTGCCGTGAATGGAGGATTTGAGATACAGGGAGAAGCTGGATGGGCTGGGACTTTTTTCACTGGAGGGTAGGAGGTTTATAAAATCATGAGGGAGATAGATATAGCGAATGACAAGGATGTTTTCCCTAGGGTGGAGGAGTTCAAAATTAGGGGGCATATTTTCAAGGTCAGAAGAGAAAATTTTAAAAAGGACATGAGGGGCAACTTTTTTTTAACACAGGAAATGGTTTGTGTGTGGAATGAACTGCCAGAGAAAGTGGTGGATGCAGATACAGTCGCAACATTTAAAAGACATTTGGACTTGTTCATGAATTAGAAATGTTTGGAGGGAAATGGGCCATGCACAGGCAGGTGGGACTGGTTTAGTTTGGGAAACATGGTTGGCATGGACTGATTGGGCTGAAGGGTCTGCTTCCATGCTCTGTGACTCTATGACTCTATACCGAGTGCCCATCCACTGTCAGCACCCTGGAACTGCCAAGAGTGATTTCATCCTGGCATTTTCTTACGATATTTTTGGTCTCATTGTACTGCTAATTTTTCTAACACTCTCTGCAAAGGTAAGGAAAAATTGAATTTGTTTATAAATCATCTTACTGTGGCTTCATTGCCATAAGATTACAAGACAGTGCAATATTATGTGACATTGCTTCACTCCTTGTGTTTCCTTAGCATATCACAAAGTCAAGCTTATACAATATGACTGTTCTTCAGAACTGACAGGGTGAAAAATCATGGTTTTTAAGTTGCTGACAAGGTGGCAGGAAGAGAAAGTGAGATCAGATGGTAGGAGTGCTCAGAACAAAAGGTGAAGTGAGTATTAATGGTAATAGAGGAGATGTAGAGTTGAAGAATGTATGTTAATGGAAGGTGTAATAGCAAAAAATAATAATCTCAGTTGAGAGTAAACCTATGCAAAGAATACAATGGGGAGATAGGTTGGGGGAAAGGGACTGTAATTGAAATGGAGGACAGTGTCCACCTCTGAAAGTTGTTGAACTCAACATTGAGTCCTGAAGCCTGTAAAATGCATAATTGGAAAATGAAGTGCTGTTCCTCTTGCTTGTGTTGATCTTTACTAGAGAACTGCATCAGACTTAGGACAGATATGTTTCCATGAGATTAAGATGGTATATGGAAATGACAAGTGACTGGAAGGTCAGGGTTACTCTTATGGAGAGAACGGAGGTATACTGCGAAGTGGTCACCCAGGCTGTGTTTGGTCTCACAATTGTGGAGGAAACTGATTGTGAAAAGTGAATCCATCAGACAAGATTTAAAGTGCAAACAAATCATGCTTCACTTAGAGAGCATGTTTGATGCTTTGGAGACTGAGGACGGATGAGGTAAATGGCAAGCGTTATACATTCTGCGAGGCCATGCTCCCATGCTCTCCCCATATCCCTCAACATATTAAAACTCTAGAAATCTATCTATTTCTGTTTCAACCTATTCAGTGACTTACCTCCATGGTCCTCTGTGGTAGAGAATTTTACAAGTTTGCCACCTCCGATTGAAGAAACGTTCCACATCTCTGTCCAAAATAGCTTACCTTAAGACTGTGACTCCGTGTTCTGTTTTCAAGGGAAACATAATCCCTGTTTTTACAGCTCTATCAGAATTGCATATGTTTCAATGAGATCCTCTCTCCTTCTAAATTCCAGTGAATGCAGGCCCAAACTCTCCATTTACGATAAACCTACCATCCGAGCAATCAACCTGGTGAACCTTTGCTGCACTTACTCTAATGGCAGTATATCTTTTTTAGGTAAGGAGGCCAAAACTGCATACAATATTCTAGGTTTAGTCTCACCATGGCCCTGTACAACTGCAGTGAGATTTCCTTGCTTCTGTCCTTGGACCTGTTGCAACAAAATGTAATGAAGGCCAACAGATCATTTGCCGTTCTAACAGCTTGTTTCAGTGACTGGTGTATAATGACACCCAGGACCTTTTCCATGTTAGCATTTTCCAACCTATTACCGTTTGAACAACACTTGTTTGAACAACATTTTGTTTCTTCCGCTGAAAGTGGATAACTTCACATTTATCAATGTTATACTGCATCTGCCATGTATTTGCCAACTTATTCAGCAACTTACCTATAGCACCTTAACATTCTTCTCACCATTCACAATCCAACCTAGTTTTGCGATATCAATAAACTTGGAAATATTACATTTGATTCCCTCATCTAAATTGTTGACATATATTGTGAATAGCTGGGGCCCAAGCACTGATCAAACTAGTCATCACCTTCCACTCTGTAGAGGTGCCCAAACAATCACTTGTCACTTTGCCATTGTCTCTCTCTCTCTCTCTCCCTACAAGCCTGCCTGTTCCACTTATTCTTTTCTAATCTTTCATTTTACCTATTTTTTGTTGTTTGCTTGTTGTTGCGGTCAGTTTAAACTAACTAAAAGTGAGGCAGTTCAGTCAGAATTATTTCAAATCTGTGAAATATCTAACAGCTGTTGGTGCAAGGTTAAACAAAATGTCAGTTGTTAATAAGAAAGTAGAATGTGATGCATTATATTTGAAATACAAGTAATTGCTTGGCTAAATGCCTTGTCTAAATGTGCAAAGTAGAACCAGAGAATATGTTAAGACACGTGCACCTTTATATTTTATACACAGCCTGTTTCTGCTGTGTTCTGTATATTAATTGAATTGGTGCAGTAAGTGCAGAAGATTGTAATGAACACAGGGAGTAAATTAAAAGTCTCCCCTGGATCAAAGCCAGGCTTAGTTCTCAAGGACCAGCCCACGTACTGTAGTGAGTCAGACTCCAAATCGGTCCTGGTCAATGTATAAATGATGTCTCTGTTCAAACATTTAAATTTCTATGCTATGTACCCAGAAGCAGGCTTTAAAATGTACTAGATTTAAACATAATTTTAAAGTGTTACCAGAAATAGTCACCATCCTAACATCATATCTTAAAGTTTTCTCCAAAACCTACCACAGAAAATGCATATTACACTCCTTAGCACGTTTGTAATTCAAGGCTTATTTGAAATGGATTATGTAATGTTTTCCTCAGATCCCTATGCTGTGCAAAGCGGCACTGCTCACATCCTACAATAGCCAGAACACAAAAAATAATTAAATCTAATTATTAAGTTTTACAGACCAGGAAGGTTACTGGTCAGATTCCCAGGGGCACCGAGTTAGGTAATAATAGCTGGGGCAGCAGTATAGCAACCACAGAATTATTATAGGGCAGAAGAAGGTCATTCAGCCCATTTTGTCTGCACTGACTCACCAAATGAGTGTTTCAAATGACGCCATGTCCCACCTTTTCTTCATAACTGTGCACATTCTTCCTTTCCAGGTAACAGTCCAGTTACCTTGTGCATGTGTGCATGTACCAGTGCATGTTTCACTCAAAACCTTTACCACTACCCTCTCAGGCAATGATTTCCCACTGTTAATTGTGTCAATCAAAACTGAAGTCAGATGTAGGCCAGACTACACAAGGAGTAAGGAAAGATTAAGAACAAATTTGTAGCACCTTTCACAACCCTGGCATGTCCCAAAGCACTTCACAATAGAATGCTTTCAGAAAGAAGTCACCGCAGCAATGTCAGGAAATACAGCAGTTAACTTGTGCAGACCATAGTTCCACCAACAGTAATGTGATTAATGATTAATTAACTGTTTTAGTGATAATAATTAATAGGCAAGGTAGCTCTGGACACCAGGGGATCTCTGTACTCTTCCTTTTAATACCACTATGCAAACTTTTGCTTCAATTGGAAAGGGAAGACTGCTCAACTGAAAATATAGGGGTGCCATTACTGATCTCAGTGACCCTATTGCAGAAACAAGAAAAGCTACAGCGACACTTCTGGAACCGTGTGTGTTTATGAATGTCACACAAACAGAAAACCAGGCTTGGCTATGAAAATCTGCGCAGGAATAACTTCCTAAGATCAATTTGCCAAAAGAGAACTTCAACTACTCCTGCGGAACATTGAGGAATTAAAATAAAATCACCACCCATTTACTCAAGGGCATTAAGGGTTTCATTCTTTGCTAGTTGAACTACTTAATTTAATTAGTGGGAGCATGTTTTGATTTGGTGGCTTGTCTTATGGTCAGTATTATATTACGACTTGTCATTGCAGAACCACTTTTCTCACCACACTGTGGTAGTCACAGTTGACGCCAAATCAGCCACGGCAACCATGTCTAGGTGGAATGCTCCCAAAATTATTTCACATCTGTACATCTTAGTAGTTTTTAAGATTGTGAACAAGAATTATGCATGAGACATAATTCAAGTGCAATTTGAATTTATAACATCATAAAAGATAAAAACATTAAAATTTTTCTAACAGATTATGTGTATTTAAAAGATGTGGGAGTTTAGGAATGCAATGCTCATGATTCTTGCCAACACATTTTAAGATGTCAAGTGCTTCCATCATTTGTAATGAAATGACTGCAGATCTGTGTATGCATGAACCCACATCTAGTCCACATGAAGCGTTGAAATAATCATTCGTTTCTGAAATACAGGACCAAAACCACAGACATTACATTGCCAATCTAAAGTCTGCTGACATTTTAGGGCTGCAAAGCATTTAATGATCTGCTGAGAATAAGGAAGGTGAGCCACAAAATAATGCTTCCAACAAAACCAATCTTGGCACCAAAAGATGTAATATAGCATGCATATAAGAATACAGAAGTGAAAACCTCACTGTTCCCATACAAAGTTAGCACTTTACCTTTGAACAGGAACAAAAATATCATTAATCTCACTGGAATCTCATGTGTCATGAGTGTATAGAGAGCGTTATCGCTATTAATTTAGTGAATCAAATATCCAATTGATTCTTCTTAGCAAAACATTAGCATTTCTATCATTGTCAGCACCATTTTCACTGTGCAATTGTTTTTCCTCTAAATGCTTGCATTAGCTCAGCACAGAAGTAGTGATCTTCAAGTTCAGAAGTTGAGGAATCGTAGAGAAGGTCAGGCCTAAAATAGACTCTTATGTCACATGAAGAAGAATCAACTAAACCTTTGGTTTTATAGACTGACTTTTCAAATTCCAGGACAATGTGCTGCGGGAAGCACTAAAATTTGGCTCATGTACCACAAAGGCTCAATGCAACAAGGACACTGCTACAATAAACATAGGAGCTAAAAACTGTAAAACCCCCTCAGCTGGTATCTTCATGGTAGACGACATTTTGAAGAATGATATGGAATTGTAATTGTATCACGTCAGAGTGCCACATGCTCAGTGGGGGAAAAGAAACACTTTAGCATGAACTTGGTGATGTCCAATTTCAACTGTTTTGAAATGTAATTTTGTAAATGTTTATGAGTAACGTATATAGATCAACTAAGCTACTGGAGAACACTGCAGTGGAGAGATTTGTTGACAGTAAAGACAGAGAATTCATGACGACAGAGTATTAGTTATTCCTGTTCTAAACAAACACAGACTTAGTCATCAGAACATCAAATAGCTAAGTGGACCTCATTAGAAATGTAAAAGTAATCAATTGGATGTTTGTATTTCCCATGGGTGTACAGTAATAAAATAATTTATCATTGTAATCAAAAGACCCCGCTACCTCCCAAGCTGGCAATATTATCTGACCGAGTAAAACTTGCAATCTCCTACATTTAATCAATTAGAAAATTATCTAGGCCAGGACTTGACTGACAACTGTCAGACAATTATCAATGCATTATACTATGAATTAATTGGATGTAATGCCAGGAACTGCAGGGCAGGAGCAGAGATCCGGGTGGTGTAGGTGTCTCTTAGGACACTGGCGCGCGTACAAGCATTTTCATATCTGTCCAGCGTGTCCTAGGAGTTTGATAACAACTACAGGTCGGTACCTGGTGTCTGTGGCCAGGGGTCTCCTTGGCAACGAGCTCAGATTTCAGTGAGAAAGTTCGCATCAGCACATTGAGATTTCACTTGTTGTACTGCAGTTCTCTAGTTCTCTCACACTGACATTAGGGGGCAGCAAAAAGGAGTACAAGGTCAGGAAGTCTAAACAGCTCCGTAAAAGAGACTGCTGGGGGAAGAGGTGGTGTTGCAGTGGTGTAATGATTAATCTTTTTCTGCGCTAATATGAGGTAATATCTTTGAAAATTTACATTAATGAATAGCAGTCTTTATGTGGAATGACATTGCTCTAGATTGTATTAATGAGGGTGTAACAGGCTCAGGGACATAATCAGATTTGTGTGTAAAACTTAGCTGAACAGCTTCATGATCCTAATTAGGTGATTTGGATTTTTCTGTCAATTGTTCATCAATTCTTCCTGACAACTTTGTCGCTTACTTGTGCTCCAGTATGTCTACTTCTCTGGCTAAAGACAGATATTGGATCATACAGGACACCACAATAACTCTGAAGACCTATAAAGTGAAGAACTCGAAACAGCCCCCTCAGTGGTTCCTATGTTGAAGTATTTGAAAGCCCTTTGTGCTTAGTTCTGATTCTTGGACAAAAGTTAACCACATTGTGTCTCTTCAGATTGTTGTCCGTTGGGAAGTATGCTGGAGTTACTAGCTTTGGTGAAGAGACATGAAGCTGGATTTGATGTGGCCCTGCATGATTGTTTTCATTGGGAGTGGGGACATGAAATAAGCTACGGGCCCAGCCCACCAGCTTCACACTCAGCCCTGAGCTCAGCCTCATTATACAACTGGTGAGTGGGAGCAGAAATCAGCAGCCCTTCTGCTATACTTAAATAAATAGTGAAGGGTCAATTGAACTACCTAACAAGCAAATTGAAATTGATAATACGCTGTTGAGAACAATGCAGTTGGCAGGGCAAGTGGCTGGGAGTAGGTTTTTGGAAGTTCTAGAAGTGCACAAAGAAAAGGAGAGTACTGTTACATGGGGAATCCATACTGCTGCTCATCATGTTACATTAGCTGTCTGCAAACACTTGCTGCAAAGTGAATTTGCTTTCACCATCCAGCATCCTCCTTCAGGGTTGCATTACAGCAGTGGCCAAATGAGATCTTGCCACTGCAGGGTATTATGCAATGACCAGCCAATCAGTTAGCCAGAGGCTCAGTGGGTCGGACTTCCCCCCCCCCCCCATTGAGATTTGGAAGTCCCAGTTTCCCCCACTTTGGCCTCCACAGTGTGTTATGGCTCTGGGTGGAGCTTCTTCACTGTCAGCTGGTTCAGAGAAAAAAGTCAGTCAAAAACCAAGAATGTGTGGGAATTATTTATTGACCTCCATTTTGAAGCCAGACCCAGTATGTACCATTCACCAGTTTAACTGGATTTTCCTTTTAGACACTGACTTGCTCTCTAGAGAGGTCTGTAAAATTCTTCCAGTGTATTTGATTCCGCAACAACCAGAATGTTAAAGTTCAAAAGCCTCCTGAGCATCATTCTTTTATATCCTCCATGATAGCCGGGAATATTTCCAGAACCAAGGTAAGAAATTCATGATTGCTGAACTTTGGGATTGTTCCTTCCATTTGAGTTGTATATGATAAAAAGTTGAGATAAGCAAGAAGATCACTGATACTTCACAGTCATCTAACACTGGATGTTTCAGACACAGAGTTGGTGCCAGTAAAATTAAGAGGTAATAACACAATATCTCGCTGCAGTGTAGATATTCACAACTCACAGCATCCAAGCAACAGCATTGGGTTTTTCTAGGCAAGCACTTCATTTGACACATACATGAGAGGGGTTGAGGACAGAAGTGTCATGGAATGATGGTATAAGGATGCAGCAACCCCTTTAATATCTTGGCTCCTTGCTTAGGAGACTGCTGACTGTCAAAACACTAGTAATAAACTTTGCAATGAGGTCTTTTTCCAGTATGGTGTTATGTGTGATTTGTCCTGACTTTCATACTTTCCTCTTCCTTCACCACTTCTGATCCAGTGTGAGAAAAGTGAAAAGCGTACACCAATATACGCTTTATATTCTTGCAGGCAGATTTATCACATATCACATCCATGCAATGTTCCTCCAATTCTCACATTAACAAAAAACAAACATTAAGTAATGTATTCCGGAATTAATTTAAAATCTCAGCATTCTATAATGCAGCACTTCATTCTATCAGAATGTCACCTTTGGTTGTACCTCTGGGCAGAACAAAGCTGTAGCAAAATAATTAGTTAATACATGCTGTCTCAATCACAGAAAAAAGAGTTTACCTCTTATTGTCTGCTGATGCTGCTGTACTGATGGCTACTTTCTGTCTGACTAAATCAAAATTGAATGCACTTTTAATGTTTTCACAAAGCAATGTTTTGCTTTTGACCAAGGCTGTTACTAAAAACATCACATGTCATTCGATGGATCAGCCAGTAGCAATTCCCTGGGGGAAGAAGGGATAAATTAATCAAGGCTTCTGCTCCTCCCCGCTGTCCAGTGGTCCTCAAGGAAAGTGTGGACGATTGAGTGTGGTTAGAATTGTGCTCAGCTATGGAAATTAACCGGACTGTAGCCACCCTGCCACCCATTCTGTTTTGGGATTGAGTCTCCCACCCACATGTCATGGTCTGAGCTTTTCATTCTTCTGACTTTGGAGAAAAGTGGAAATGGGGCAAGAAAGTACATAATTTCACAAATGATCACTCGTGGCTGACAAAGCACCCCAGAAAGTCCACTATGTGAATTTTTCCTCCTCTATTAGACTGTGACAGTCAGCCAGAGTACCATAGGGAACCAGCTGCCACTGGCATTATCTACCCAACAAGGAGCCTAGGCCTTCAGAGAATGTGGTGGAGGAGTGGGTGAGAGACAAAAAGAGAGATGTAGGGAAGGAGAGATGGGGGGGGTGTGGTGGGGAGGAAGAGAGAGAAACTAGCTGAGTTGCAAAGATTTATGGGGCATTGTAGAATTAAATTGGTTTGGCAAATTCAGTTGGAAAACCATATTGGTTACCATTTCGGAGAAATGTGCTAACCCAAAGAGTTTACACAGTAAATTTTTTTTTTCATTTCGCTCTACTTGTAACTTTCTAAATGCTGTCACAGTTAGGTATTGCACCAGCAGGAGATTTCAGAGATCTGCATCGAATTTAGAAGTGCTATTGTTTAATTGTTATAAAACTTCTCAATTATCTCCCAATTATTTGAATAAAATAGTGGTCATTTATTTATTCCACAGAATTTTTTTATGAGCAGGTGAGGAGAGGAAATTGGATCCTTTCTTAATAATGCTCTTTTACTCAGTTGCAATAATTTATTTTTAGAGAACGTACAGCTACTACATTTCAATTAAAACATAATTAACTATATCAAAATGAAAGAGTCAAATTACATGGTTTTCATGAGTGAAAGAAAGCATGGTTTCATTATCTACTTACCCCAAAAAAATACATACACAACACAGATAATGAGTTTATAAAGAAGTGAGAGAGGATATTTAGTACAGACAGAAAGGTAAAGGCTGTTGCAGTTTTAAGTTCTTGGGTTTTAAACCTGAGGGCAGTTGTTTAATTATTGACTTGTATTCCCACAGCAATGGAGAAGCTTATAGATCCTGAGTTCTTGGTGAATGGTTTCTGTCAAAAGTTTTTCACTGAACACTGGTTGAGGTAGACAAGGTGAGAAAGGCTTCCAGTCTTTGTTGTTTTGTTATCAATTCATATTTCATTATCTCTCTGTTTGCTGCTCAAAAGCCCTTACCCCAGGTACAGTTGCCTTCTGGATTCTGGTTCTGATACCATTATTTTTTCAAGATGGCAACTTGCATCCCAGTCAGTGGAATTTTCCCTCCCTGGTATGGAGTCAGTAATGGTGAGAAAAGCAGGAAAATCAAAAACAATTTCCTGATTTTCCCCTCAAGCTGTAAGTGGTAAATTTAGGATTCCACCATTTTGTGGTGGCTAACTGACTCCCATGTATTAAAACATCAATTCCAACCCAAACTGTTTCCACTTCCAATTCTCCACTCTGTGTGAGAAACTAGGGTGTAGCGATTCCTGACATGAAAATCAGAGTCGGAATTTTACCAGGAAACAGCTAAGGGTCAGTTGTGGCAGGCCTTATGGAAGGTTTCAGTCCATGAGACCAAGCAAATTTTCTCATGCTGTGGTTCCTGACCTTTCCTCATCACCTACATACCACACTCCTATGGTAACCTGCTAGTTGTATTCTCCCAATTGTGGTAGGTGAAAATCCTCACCACTACTGGGGCAAACTGGTATTCCTGGCATCAATGCCATATTTCAAAAGACATGTGTATACCTGGTCAAGTGTTGTCATTCCAGACTTGCCTAGGATGGATTGATTCGTTTGTCCCAGGCAAGGAACAGTTGGCATTCCACTTTATGGATATGGATCTGGAGGTGCTTGTGGATGGAAGGGTGTGGAGGATGGATGTCGTCTTCCTGAAGGACCGACAGATGAGGGTCACGACACCGGAGCCTGCCCTGCCTCATCCAAGGTTGCCATCCAGGTCATAGCAGTGTCCACAGTCTGGAGAGATACCCAGCAGAGCAGGAAGATGGTCGATGACCTTCTCCTTTCCACCAGCAAACTTGCCAGTATGTGCCAGTGAGAGTCTATCACGACAGTCAGTCAAGAGGCTTATCCAATTCCAGCCTGGAGTTTTGGCCACAGTCAAATAAAAGAGAACAGCACTATGTGTGGACATAATGAGGCTTCATTATGTTAGATATGGGTGCTCAGGGGTTCCTTTAATAAAATTGCATTATTTTCCTGGCATTCGACATAGATTATCTGTTTACAGATGTTGAAGACAGAATCTTATCACTGGAGTCAATGTGGCTAGCTTCAAAAACCGTGTAGAAGGAGACAGTGATTATAACAATGTCACTAGGTCTAGCAAGAACAGAAACCTTCCATCGGTTCTGTGCAGCCTCCAGTGAAAGAAGCAAAAGGTGAACATTGGCTGAAGAGATGCTTGAGAATGATGAGACCCCACTTCTGCAGGCCTTGCTGTTAGTTTCTTCACATGTCTGATGGACAGTGTAGTGATGTTCCACCCCATCATCTCTGAACTGTGTCATCTGCTAGAGCAGTACTCAGAAGGACTGTGTGATCATCCCATCCCACTGTCTATCAAGGTCACTCTAAGCTTAAATGTGAGAGGCTTATTTCAATGACAGCATCTAGCATGTTACTGATATCATTCTCGCCAGAGCATTGCTGCCCATATCATTGCCCATCAGAAGGAGAATCAAGGAGCTCAGGCAGTGAGATGCTCCATCTTTGATTGTTTGCACTATGAACAGAGCTTATCAACTTATCTTACTTCAAGAGTGGCCTATCATAAACCTACAGAGGTCATCAACTGAAAAGGCTTACACATCATCAATGTTTGAATTATGTGTGGCCATCAACGGTAGAATTTGGAAATCTGAGCTAGAAATCTTGGGAACTTCCATGGTTGTTACAAACTAGAGAACTCACAGTTCCTGCCTTCTTCTAAGGTCCTGGACCATGCTGGATGGCTGCTAGGAGGCAGGAGCTACCCCCTCCAAACATGGCTCTATGACCCCTTTATGACCCCTGAGATTGATGCAGAATGAAGATATAACCAGGGCCATCGTTGAACAGATCAAATGTCTCCTGAAGAAGAAGTTTCAGTGCACAGACCACTCCTTGCATTTAAGCCCAGAAAGAATACATTGCACATTGTGGTATACTGTGCTCTTCACAACTAAAGCTAACAAAGGGAATGCAGGCAAACTGGAGGAATTCCAGCAATCTTCTGAGGATGAAGGTGAAGAAGAGGAGCAGGACATTGCGGGTTGCCCAAAGCAGTACGACAGAGCAATGTATTACAGAGGCTTAGAGGCCAGAAGTAACCAAATTGAAACCCACTTCCAAGAAGAATGATCTAATTTTGAATTTCCTTCGATTATGTAACCTCCTGTTGGCAATGTGACAAACAACCCCTGCTTATTGTAAAGAACAAGTGGACCTTGTTACTTTTGCAATCATCGACCTTTTGATGAATAAATCTTTGTTATTCGTGTGATTGTATGCTTGATGTCTCCAAGTGCCCCCAGTTTCGGCATATAACATGTCCCACTGACCATTTGGGAAAAAACAGCAGTCAGAGAAAAGAGCTCTAATACCGCATTCAGTTAATGTTATGATATCATATCCAAGTGCTATGTAGCAAAATCTTTCAGATAGGCAGCAAGTTTTTAAGTGGAATTCTAAGGAACTTTTGACCCTTTCCTTATCAGTAACTCTTCACTGTTTCAGCGAGCATGTGGTCTGCTCAGTTTCTCGGAAATTTTTGATGTCCTCTAGGACAATGTTGAGCCTGTAAGAGGCAGTACTTTGCACAGTTCTCTGGGCAGACCAAGGCACTCACTGTGAGACAGTGTGGATATCTGAGCTGTCTATTGTGCATCAGCATGGCAATGTGCTGCCTTAAAAAGATGACACCAAGAAATTTCTCTTTGGCAATGCGTGGAATCATCACTGATTCCATTCTCTTGCTCACAAAGTGTGTGGAAGTTTGCAGGCCAGGCACTAGCACCTCCCCTACAAATTGTGTTTAGTCTGTACGATCAACATTAAAGTGCAAAACTTTGATTGCAATCCTCAACATCACCATTTAGAGATCGATGATGACTGCAGGGAGCAAGCCAATTGTTTGTGAGAGACGAGATGTTTGGCGATTACAACTGTTTTCATCTTTGGGTTGTCCAAAGAGGCTGCTCATCTCGTACCAGGGTTAGTTGTACTTCAAGGTGTCTCCATTTGAACACGATGCGTCACGCTTTTCTCTGGCCAGCTCAATAGGTGTCTCCTCATAAGGAGTGAGAAGTCTGATGTCCACCGTCCTCTGCTGATTTTGTATCTCTTAGCCCTGATTTAATTGCAAATGGAAATATTTCCATGTGCAATCCTCAGAATTGTGTGTATCAACTAGGAGGTACAGATCTGATTTTCAGTATCTCTTAGCTATTTCTAATCAACCTGTTTAAACATGTTATGAAACATGTGGGACTTGAACTCTGGTCTTCTGCCCCAAAGGTAGGACACTACCACCATGCTGCATGAGCTCACTCAGTACTTTTTATAACGATGTTAATTACAGCTCAGACTGATTCTTGTTTACTTGTAGCTTGGCTCAAAACCTGGTCAGATGTTCATAGCAAACATTTTTGGTCAGTATTTGTCCTCTTGTCACTTCGAATAACATTGCAGAGGCTGGCATCCCATCACCCTTTATTTACAAATGCATAACGTTTGACAATAGCACTGCCTTGCACCGCATTAGGCATTCAGGGGCTCAGTATCACTGACATTCATCCTTTTATGTCAGCCAGGTCTGCCTAATTGGACCAGATTAACACCCAATCAGGGAACTCATTCATGAGTCCGAGATAAAAGGTACTGCAGATGCTGGAGAATCCGAGATAACAAGCATGGGGCTGGATGAACACAGCAGGTCAAGCAGCATCACAGGAGCAGGAAAACTTGACGTTTCGGGCCGAAACCCTTCATCAGAAACTTGATGTTTCGGGCCTAAACCCTTCATCAGAAGGGTTCGGGTTTAGGCCTGAAACGTCAAGTTTTCCTGCTCCTGTGATGCTGCTTGACCTGCTGTGTTCATCCAGCCCTATGCTTGTTATCTCATTCATGAGTCCAACTGGCTGACTTCTTCACAATCACTATATCATTTTAGTCCATGAAGGTCTTAGGTTTTGAAATCAGAAATGTAAGGTCAATATCGATAATCATTTTTAATACAATCCTCCCAAGATGTTGTTACCAATAAGAATATTTATTTTATTGTTGCTTGGAATGTTGGAATATCTGCAATAGTAGAAAGTAAATCTGTTTACTGTTAACACAGATGTTGAAAACTCAGTTGTTATGAATGGAAGTTAACAATGCATCTAAAGAAGTGTAGTTAGTTGCTTTTGTGTGTAGCAGGATCTAGTTACTTGTCTTAATTAGTTCAGGAGTCTAGAGAAATTCAGAACAGGAATTATTATAGCTTCAAGACAGTAGTATACAGTAATTTAATTAGAAACTATAGACTGCAACATGCCATGGTTAAAACCTCCAACAAAACTAAGTCCTGATGAACCTAATTTACTATTTTTGTACCATGGCAACAGCACATGTAAGAAATATGAGAGCTGAAGTCATGTTGTGAAAGAAGTCTATGTTGGATGGTAGACAGATACACAGCCCCCGAAGTGAATAAAACAAATCTTTGATATCTGCTAATCTAATTTTTTTTACAACTATAAGCTGTGTCTGGAGACAGACAAGCTGTGTTGTTTCTATGTGTGATGTAATACCCTCAAGATGTCTGGCAGGAGTGCAATTTGGTTCAATTGGTCATGAGCCCAGAATGCTCTTAGCAACAGTGTGACTCATCAATAAAACGTCTCCTAGCAATTATCATAGCAAAAAATATGCAGAAAGCACACATTTGATTTCTGAAATGCAAAGAAAAAATAACCTACTGCTAGAAATAGTAACTTTCCAGCTTCTATTCCTTTCACTGGATAAGATCTGTTTCACTTAAACATAGTAATATAAAAACAAAGAATAATAAAAGCAGGAGTAGGCCATTTGGCCTCTCAAGCCTACACTGCTATTCAATATGATTATGACTGATCATCTAACTCAGTACCCTATTCCCCCTTTCTCCACATACCCTTTGATCACTTTAGCCTTCAATTCCTCAAAGATTATTTATAGTTGTAAAACAAAAATGCTTTAATACAACTAGAACTGAGAAGTTAGGGAATTTTAAAATTAAACAGCAAAGTGCAGTGTAAGTATTGTGGATAATACAAGCTGGTTTTGGTCAAGATGGTGACACTAATAAAAGTAGCTATCAATTTACTTTTACAAATGCATCAGACTGCTGGTTATGTACGCTAATAGAGGGAAGGCAAATAATTCATCCTCACTGCCAAACAGCCGACTGTTCCTGCGTTCCTGGACTCTCAATGACCGAGTTCTTACTTGAGTTACAAAAAACACTGATGCTCATAGACCTATGTCCTAGCAAGGTCACCACCTTCGGATGGGGTTGGTATGAAGAAGTATGGGAATTTGTTACTGGTCCCAAATATTGATGCCTATTGACAACAAGGGAACTTGACCTAGCAACTGTCAGAATCACTTGTGTGTCCAGGTCCAGCCTTATTTATTCATCATAATAACAACAATCATTTAAAGATGATCTTTATAAGTAGAGAATCCCTATAGTGTGGAAGCATGCCTTCTGTCCACAGCAACCTTTTGGAAAGCAACCCACCCAATAACCACACATTTCCCACAGCTAACCCACCTAGCCTGCACACTATGGGTAATCTAGCATGGCCGATCCACCTAACCTGCAGGTCTTTGGGAGGAAACCTGCGCAGACATGGGGAGAATGTGCACATTCTACACAGACAGAGGCTGGGATTGAACCCAGGCCCCCAGTGCTGTGAGGCAGCAGTGTGAACTAGGGAGCCACCATGCCTAGTTTGGTTGATAAAGTAGAAATGTTGATGCATTTGAACCAATATTTCCAAATATCAGTTCATTTCAAGAACTTAGAGTATTCAATATTGGTAGAAATGGCCTACAATAAGAGGTTACTATAGAGACATTTAGAGCAAGAAGCTGCAGTTTTGTAAGATTTCTAGTGATGTAAAAATGTGGAAAACCATTTAAAATTAGAGCTGAAGATTAATTACCAGTAGGAACCCATACCCACAGAATGACTATAGGCCATGATTCTCAGTTCTCTGAAGATCTAAAATTCTGGAAATCCAGGGCAGTTACACAATATAAAAATTTATTATTCCAGCTTCGATAAGTTTTAACAGCATTTCGCTGATAATAAGAGGCTGGAGGAATATCTAGAATACATACAAAGCTCAATTTGAAATAATAATGTACTTGTGTTACTAAATCTTAGAATTAGAAAATCTTAGAAAATGGAGTGAGTGAAAAGGGAGAAAGGCTGCTTGCACAGAAAGCCAGCTGTTCCACAGAGCTGACTGACAATCAGAGCATGAGCATTCCAAGCTAGCAGATGTATGTAGTAAAGCAAATAAAAAAAAATTACTGGAACCTGCTGGACATTCACTAAAAAAGGGAAAAGATCTGTGTTTCTATGGGCTGATTTGAAATGGAAAGCTCAGATGCAGTAGAACTGTTCCAGCACATCGGAAAGGATTTAAGCAAGGTGTCTACACGACCAAAGCAGCCAAGGCTGACTTTGGCTTCGGGCTTGCTTGGGATACTGAGTGCTGGATTCTGATCAAAAAATTTTTGTTACCATGGAAATCTGCGTTACTGTCTGCTACAGGCTTAAATTGGAAACTTGAAGAAACTCAAAATCCTCTTAGTCAGCTGTGACTGACCCACCTGAACAATGTCACATCCCGTTATTGTCAAAGAAACCTGGATCTATACAGAACAGAGGAAGGAGGTCATTCACCCATTGGATAACTTTCAAAGAGCTGACAAAGGCACAGTTAACCCCACAGCTCTGTCATTTCCCTGCAGATTTTTCCTATTCAAGTATTCACTCTATTTCCTTTTGCAAGTTACTATTGAATCAGTTTCCACCATCTTCTGACTGCATTTCAGGAAAATAACCTACTGAGTAAAATAAAAATTCTTCACCTCTCCAGTTCTTTTGCCAATTGCTGTAAATCTGCATTTGCTGCTATAGTGGGCTTTTCTGTCAATGGAAATAATTTCTCCCAAAATACTTTTGTTGAAACCTTCCACGTATTTGCCACACTATCAGAAGGACGTGGATGCTTTGAGAGGGTGCACAGAAGGTTTACCAGGATGTTACCTGGTCTGGAGGGTTTTAGATACAAGGAGCGGATGGATAAACTCCGATTGTTTTCACTGGAAATACAGAGGCTGAGGGGGCGACCTGATAGAGGTCTACAAAATTATGACAGACATAGATAGGGTGGATAGTCAGAGGCTTTTTCACAGGGTGGAAAGGTCAACTACAAGAGGGCACAGGTTCAAGGTGAAAGGGGGAATAGGGGAGAAGTGCGGGGAAACTTTTTCACACAGAGAGTGGTGGATGCCTGCAATGCACTGCCAGTGGAGGTGCTGGAAACAGGCGTGTTAGCAACATTTAAGGCATATCTTGACAGACACGTGAACAGGAAGTGAACAAAGGGATAGAAATCACATTTGGGCAACAAGTAGCAGACCTCAATAAGGATTAGGAATTGGCACAGGCATGGTGGGTCAGGCACAGGCGTGGTGGGTCGAATAGCCTGTTCCTGAGCTGTATTGTTCCTTGTCCTTTGTTAAGTACTACATACATCATAAACAATTCGTTTTTGCTGTCAAATAGACTTCATGATACTTACTCATGCAAAGTGAGTGCAAATTTACAGTTAGCTGGCTAAGATTTTCCACTTCAGGTGCAATCTACAGACTACGCAAATTGGGATCAAACTTATGCTTCTTATGAAAAGTGCTTTTGTTCTTTTGTATATGGTTTAGCTTAATTTGCATATTAACATATCCAGTCCATTTAGGAAGCATTTTAGAATGCAAAATGTAAAATGCTTTGACATATGGAAAGAATGGTAAACTGATTCAGACTTATCAGTGCAACTGAAACGGAGTTTATCATAAAGGAGTAAACATTTTCACCGGACTAAATTAATTTAGCACCTGTAAATATTTAAAATAACCAACTTTAAAAGTAACAGAACAATTTCTAGTCTCAAGAGTATAGTTGATAGTTTCTTGGCAACTTGAAATAAAAAACATTCAATGTGCCCTAGCACTAAAAAGAGCCCTTTACTTTCAGAGCTCCTCAAAAGCCTGTATTTGGGAGCAAGTCATGAAAACTCGCAATCGTGATTAATTTGATCTGAAGCTGTAGCTTTAATCTGAGGCCATATTCTTAAACCAGCAAAAAAATCACAAACTCCATTCAAACTTGAAATTCTAGCATATTTTGTGCTGGTGTGGCCAGTTTCCAAAAAATTGTTCTAAAAACTTGTAGCAAAATTGCGAGTAATAGTTTTGGCTGCCTTGTATTGCTCACAATATCATTCATACTAATATTTCCAGATTAACAGAATTGATGACATGGGCATCTTGTGTAAACTTTCACCTTGCCCCTGTGCTGAACTGTAAATGAGGAGTTTTTGTCACACTGGATAAGTTTCAAGACGGCAGCGGCAGACTAAGAAGTGTTCAGGCTCTATGCCCATACGCTCCAGCTCTTGCTCACATGACCGACCGCATTCTTTTGTTTTTGTTTTTAATTTGTTTCTTCATTTCTCTTTTGTATCAGAGTTCACCTTTTCTTTTTTTTCTGCGGCTGTGGTGTAGGAAAGCGATTGTCGGGGCCTGCTGCGATGGTGGCAGCATGCTGGATCTGGATGCCCTTTCCTTGTGGCCATAATGGTCACAGCTTTATCGAAGGCTTCAATGTCAGTGGGTCTGGTCCATTTCTTCTGGCAGCAGTTTCAGTGGTGGCTATAGTGGTGGAGGCATGGTGGTTCTGGTTCATTCCTTGTGGCTATGGCAGCAATATGGCAGATTCGGGCAGCACCTTAAGTGGTTGACGGCTTGAGCGATGGCTTCAGCATCAACAACTTGGTGAACTCAGTCTGTCGCTCCTTACTTTGGCGCTGATGCAGTGGCTTTGGTGTTGGCTTCAGCAGTGGCAGCATGGTGATACCGGTCTGGAAATCCTTCCTTTGTTTGCCTCAGGGGTGATTTCGAAGGCAAAGTCCCATAGCCTTCCATAAACCCAGGGACTATGGAGGGGACAGAAAATCAACGTTGTCTCAATTATTTCTTTTTATAATTTCTGTAAGTAAAGTGGTGCCAAATTGTGGTGACTAAAACACCTTTCACTGTATTTTCAAAAATACAAGTAACAATAAGTTGCTATTCTATTCTAAGCTGACTAAGTTTTATCTCCAAAAACATTCACCTACTAATTGGAGAAGAAAATAGAAGCAAAAGAGAATGAACAGCATTTATGGACAGAACAAGTAGGTAGTGAATCAAAGCTTGTGGATATGAGCAGAGAATGAACAAAGAGAGGTGAATAAAGCTACTGTGAAGGAATTCTTCATTTTTGAAACACCTGCTAAGAATCCACTCCAAGGCATAACAGGATCGTGCTAAACCACTTGACAAACCACTTGATGTTTCCTGGTCTCAGTACCTTTAATCGTTAAGGTATCCACAAATAAATTATTATCCAAGGATATATCTTAAAGCAAAAGTGAAGGGAATACCAAACATACAGCTGATAATGTCCAATATAGGTAAAATGTAGATTCTTATTATACAGTGTGTCGTGCAATTTTGATAAGATTTTTCTATGTGGTTTTGACGTAAATAAAGATACATGCATATTAAAGTCAAATACGAGCATGTTAAAGGTCATTTTCATGACAGTATAAATAAGGGTTGAATAGTGACCAGTATTTACATGGCAGAAATAAGGCTCTCATCTCTCTATATTGTCATTAAGATACTGGTACTCCTGCTAATTATTCCTAGGCAGCTATTTTGCATTACAAGAGTACATCAGATTTACATACAGAAACCTCAGGTTAGAATAATAGCCTATGCAAGATAATTGTATTTTATAAAAGATTTTCCAAAAGTTTTCAGGAGCTGGAACAAGAATTTGAATCATTAACTTAATCTCTGGAAAAAAGAACTATGAAATCTGCTTCAAATCATTGGACATTTAGCAATAGGATCAATCTTATCCACATATTAACTATCAAACTTATAAAACTCTTGGTTATCCTCTTCTTAACTGTACTGTTGCACAAATGACCTCTTTTAGGTCACACTTCCTTCTGAGTTCCATCTTGCCACACAGTTACTTCAGTAAACAAATAGCTGCTAGGCAACAATGTAACATCACTGTCATAATTCCACACTCGTCCCAAGATGCCTGAAGAAAATCACGGCCCCCGCTTTTGGTGGAGATGAAAGTTCCTGTGGTTAAAGTTACATTTTTCTTCTGTGAAAAACTCCAGTTAAAGAACTCCCCCAGACTTTGGCCTGTTGGGTGAGCTGTGACTCAGACCTTCATCGCAGAATGAAGCCAGTTTCGAAGCACAATATAAAGCATGCCAAACTGTGTCAGCCCTTTAACCTCACAAACTAGTCTCCCCTTATGGCCACTAAAACTGATGCAATACAGTCTTACTCAGGGCACAATTCTTGCAAGAGTAAAGAAACTGTATTCTATATGTCTTTTTATCTCATGGCTAGAACTCAAATCTGTGAAGGCAGATAGGGACAAACTATTTTTAACGTGTCCTGTGTTTCTTGCACATTGCCTAAGAGTCCATAAGTCAAGTCATCATTGTACTTTATACTGCCAGATGGATTGGTTGAATGAGTAAACTGCTCCATCAAGAATCAATTTTCAAACACCTACGTTAATAAAAGGAAATGATTCAACAGACTGCATTTGTCAAGTTGAATTTGCCCTCAATACATACTTCATCATAAGTAAGAAACACTTTATTTCTCAATAATAGCCACAGCATTTGACTACCAGTAAAATATTTTTTGGAAAGAAGCACCAAGGAGTAATCCAGACATCCCATGCTATATCACTGTTACAGAAATTGTGGCATGAAACGTACATTCCATTAGAATGTAACGGAAATTTCAAGAATGCTAAATAAATTATAACAGCAAATTGTAAAGCTAAATTCTCTTTGTTGCTGATTGGTCCATTGATTAGCAGCTGTCTCCAACAAAAGTGCTTGAAAGCCTTTTGTTATTTATGAATTCTTGCACAGTGATGATGTTAGCTGCAATTAACTCTCTGCTCCACCCCTCCATAAATAATAAACATTTGACATCATTTTCATGAAGATACCACTCTTTTAACACTTGAAGTACTGGAAAGACTTGTAGACATGTTTGAATCCCACACTTTGGACCAGTGTGGGAATGGTGAGAAAGTTGGGGAAATACTCGTGACCTTGAAGTCATAGATTCATACAGCACAGAAGGCGACTCTTCGATTCAACCAGTCCATGCCAAACATAATCCCAAACTAAACTAGTCCCACCTGTCTGTTCCTGGCCCACATGTCTCCAAATCTTTCCAATTCATGTACTTATCCAAATGTATTTTAAACATTGTGATTGTGCCCAGATCCACCACTTCCTCAGGAAGTTCATTACACATGTGAACCACCCTCTCTGTAAAAAAATTGCTCCTCGTGTTTTTTCAATCTTTCTCTGCTCACCTTAAAAATGTGTCCACACGTCTTGAAATCCCCCATACTAGGGAAAAAAGCAACTACTTTTAACCCAATCTATACCCGTCATGATTTTATAAGCTTCTATAAGGCCACCTTTCAACCTTCTATAATCCAGTGAAAAATGTCCCAGCCTATCCAGCCTTTCCTTATAACTCAAACTTTCCATACCCAGCAACATCCTGGTAAATTCTTCTGAACCCTCTCCAACTTAATAATATCCTTCCTGTAACTGGGTGATCAGAACTGGACACAGTACTCCTGAAGAGGCCTCACCAATGTCCTGTACAAACTCAAAATAACTTCGCAATTCCTATACTCAAAGGACTGAGCAATGAAGCCAAGCATGTTAAACATCTTTTTAACCACCCTGTCTACATGTGACACAAACTTCAAAGAATTATGTACCTGAACCCCAAGGTCCCTCCATTCTACAACACTGTCCAAGGTGCTACCATTAATTGTTTAAGTCCTACCCCTGTTTTGGGGAAAAGATTTTATAACATTCTTAATTCTTTCAAGAGGTAACAAGTAGGTTAGACCAGGGAAACCCAGTGGATGTTATCTATCTAGACTTCCAAAAGGCCTTTGATAAGGTACTTTACGGGAGGCTGCTGAGTAAGGTGAGGGCCCATGGTGTTCGAGGTGAGTTACTGGCATGGATTGAGGATTGGCTGTCTGACAGAAGGCAGAGAGTAGGGATAAAAGGCTCTTTTTCGGAATGGCAACTGGTGACAAGTGGCGTCCCGCAGGGTTCAGTGTTGGGGCTGCAGCTGTTCACTTTATATATTAATGATCTGGATGAAGGGACTGGGGGCATTCTGGCGAAGTTTGCCGATGATACGAAGTTGGGTGGACAGGCAGGTAGTACGGAGGAGGTGGGGAGGCTGCAGAATGATTTAGACAGTTTAGGAGAGTGGTCCAGGAAATGGCTGCTGAAATTCAACGTGAGCAAATGTGAGGTCTTGCACCTTGGAAAAAAGAATACAGGCATGGACTATTTTCTGAACGGTGAGAAAATTCATAAAGCCGAAGTACAAAGGGATCTGGGAGTGCTAGTACAGGATTCTCTAAAGGTTAACTTGCAGGTTGAGTCTGTGATTAAGAAAGCGAATGGAATGTTGTCATTTATCTCAAGAGGGTTGGAATATAAAAGCAGTGATGTGCTTCTGAGACTTTATAGAGCTCTAGTTAGGCCCCGTTTAGAATACTGTGTCCAATTTTGGGCCCCACACCTCAGGAAGGACATACTGGTACTGGAGCATGTCCAGCAGAGATTCACACGGATGATCCCTGGAATGGTAGGCCTAACATACGATGAACGGCTGAGGATCCTGGGATTGTATTCATTAGAGTTTAGAAGGTTGAGGGGAGATCTAGTAGAAACTTACAAGATAATGCATGGCTTAGAAAGTGTGGACGCTGGGAAGTTGTTTCCGTTAGGTGGGGATACTAGGACCCGTGGGCACAGCCTTAGAATTAGAGGGGGTCAATTTAGAACGGAAATGAGGAGACATTTCTTCATCCAGAGAGTGGTGGGCCTGTGGAATTCATTGCCACGGAGCGCAGTGGAGGCGGGAGGTTGAATGTCTTCAAGGCAGAGATTGATAAATTCTTAATCTCGCAAGGAATCAAGGGCTGTGGGGAGAGTGCGGGTAAGTGGAGTTGAGATGCCCATCAGCCATGATTAAATGGCGGAGTGGACTCGATGGGCCGAATGGCCTTACTTCCACTCCTATGTCTTATGGTCTTATGGTCTAACATTCACTTTTAAACAAAGACATCTGAATCTTGCTATTAATTGGCAATACCTTATTCCATGTGTTTGTATCTCATTATTAGACCAATTCACCTTATATCTATATCACATCCAGTTAGAGTCATAAAGTCATAGAGATGTACAGCATGGAAACAAATACTTAGGTCCAACTCATTCATGCCGACCAGATACAATAAATTAATCTAGTCCCATTTGCCAGCATTTGGCCCACATCCATCTAAACACTTCCTATTCATATACCCACCTGATACCAACTAAATGTTGTAATGGTACCAGCCTCCACACTTCCTCTGGCAGCACATTCTACTCATGCATCACCCTCTGTGTGAAAAAGTTGCCCCTCAGGTCCTTTTTAAATCTTTTCCCTCTCACTTTAAACCTATGCCCACTAGTGTTGGACTCCCCTACCCTGGGAAAAAGACTTGGGTATCCACCTTATCTTTGCCCCTCATGATTTTAAAAACCTCTATAAGGTCATCCTCAGCCTCTGATGCTCCAGGGAAAATAGCCCCAGCTATTCAGCCTCTCCCTTTCGCTCAAAACCTTGAACCCAGGCAACGTCCTTGTAAAACTTTTCTGAGCCCTTTCAAGTTTGTAACATTTTTCCTATGGCAAGGTGACCATTTAGTTGTACAGCCACAACATGACCTCCCAACTCCTTTATTCAATGTGCTGACTAACAAATTCTTCTCTCTTTCCATGAGAAACTAGAAGGCACTGATTCATGACATGAAAGTCAGAGCAATTTCCTGGCAGCTGTAGCTCACTACTTGCTTTTCGTCCAACTCTGCTCCCACTACAACATCCCAGTGCCACCCATGGACACTGCCATCCACTATCCTTTGTCCATGTAAATCAGCATTAGCAAACTACCAATCACACCACATTATCATTCATGTTCTTTGTCCAACTCTCACATCACTTCAGCCTTTCAGGAATTCACTTTGGAGCTAGGGAAATCTACAGCTTGCATACTTTTGCCAGTTTGCTGAGCACCTATGGCTAATCCAATTGAATGCAATTCTCTGTGTGCATTTCCAGTAGATGCAGAGTATGGTGGACCTGGATTCCATGGCGATTTCTGACCTCCCCATGAAGACAGCCAGTCACACACAGCATGGAGCCAGCATGGCATTAATAATCTCAATGGATTCCCTCATCCTTCAATTTACTTTCCCAATTGTCTCTGACAAATCTGCATACTGTTCCTATGCGGGTGTGTGCTGCTTAACAAAGTAATTAATGGCAAAGAGATAGTAGGAACTGCAGATGCTGGAGAATCTGAGATAACAAGGTGTAGAGTTGGATGAACACAGCAGGCCAAGCAGCAACAGAGGAGCAGGAAGAAGACCCTTCTGAAGAAGGGTCTATGCCCGAAAAGTCAGCCTTCCTGCTCCTCTGATGCTGCTTGGCCTGCTGTGTTCATCCAGCTCTACACCTTGTTATCTCTCATTCATGGCAAAGCCCACTCTGCCTGGGGCTGAGCAGATGCCTGGTCTCCAGCAGTCATCTGAGTTCCAGAGACCTGAGGTTTATTATTCTCAGCCAGATGTAGTCTAATTTTGATAGTGTAAGCCAAGGTGAAAGTCTTTGAGCTGGCAGAGGCTGCAGGATAAAGCCTTGCCAGTGCAACCTCTGAGGGTTGAGTAGCTTCCTCCTCAGAGGTGCAATTGAGGCTGAGAGTCTGCATCGTTGGCCTCTTTAAGGCAGAAGTTGGCTGCGCACTGCTTTTGTTTGCATAAGAGAAGAGAGACAATTAGTTGTGCAGGAAGGATAAAATGATATGCAGATTAGGAATGAATCAGGTAATGAGAGAGCAACACAGCACTAAACAATGAAACTTACTGGGTTGGCAGGTCATTCAGGCCCCCCATTCCCTTGAGAAGTTGTGTCTTTCTCTGACCAGCTAGAGTACTTTCTCCTCATATGGTGTGAGCAGCCCCTCCAGCCCGACCTGTCTTGGCCCTCTTGCCCTGATTGTGGGACAGTTTTCCTGTGATGAGACAAAATGAGGCAAAAACTGAAAGAACTGCGGATGCTGTAAATCAGGAACAAAAACAGAAGTTGCTGGAAAGCTCAGCAGGTCTGGCAGCATCTGTGAAGAAAAAAATAGAGCTAACATTTTGGGTCAAGTGACCCTTCTCACTAGATCAAAATGAGGCGTTGAGTATGATAGAAGTGGATTGAAGAGCAGTTAGTGGTGACACTGGAGCAGGAGTGGTAGTGAGGTGCCCCCAGTGAGTGAGAGGAAGAATGGAAGGAATAAAGGGTCAGTAGTTTGGGAGGATGAGTTGAGTGAGAGTTGTTGAATGATTGAGTTGCGGTCCATGATTCTTGATGGGAGGTGTCTGCACATGGAGTAAATGGTGGGACCTACTCTTGTCAAGTGCAGAATGCACACTGCTGTGCATTCTGTTTTACCCTGGACACTGCACAGTCCACCATGTGCATCCACCAGCGCCTCCAGCTCCCCGTTGGTGAAGTGGGAAGCTCTCTTACTTTTCTGGGCTCTTTCCTTCAGGATAATAGTGCAGAACAACTACACAAAGTGCAGTTCCTGACTTGCAGTGTCTGCTGTGGGGTACAGTTGGATTTTAAGTGTCAAGGGTATGAATGATTGAAAGTCCTGACAATGATGAGTACCCACTTGCCTGGATGATTGCAGCCCCAACAACATTCAAGAACCTTGACATCACCCAGGAAAAAGCAGCCCGCTTGATTGGCACTATATCAACAAGCATTCAATTCCTCTACCACCAATGCTCAGTAGCAGCAATGTATACTATCTACAAGACGCACTGCAGAAATTCACCAAAGATCCTCAGACAGCACCTTCCAATCCCACAACCACTTTCATCTAGAAGAACAAGAGCATCAGACATATGGGAACACCACCACCTCCAAGTTCCCCTCCAAGTCACTCACCATCCTGACTTGGAAATATGTCGCCATTCCTCCACTGTCGCTGGGTCAAAATCCTGGAATTCCCTCCCTTATAACATTGTGAGCCAACCCACAGAAGGAGGACTGCAGCAGTACAAGAAGGCAGCTCACCACCACCTTCCCAAGGGCAACTAGGGATGGGCAAGAAGTGCTGGCCAGCCAGCAACGCCCACATCCCACAAATAAATAGAAAACTTACTCGCTACCTCTCCTGTTGTGTGAGTCCATAAGTTGGATGCAGTGTGACCGGATGCATAATGAATGAGGTGAAAAGTGAAAGACTGTTTGCGAAAAGTCGTTCCAAGACATGGTGTATTGGGTGCCATGAATCTCACTTGAAAAAGCATGAAGTCAAAACGGGAAAATTCAGCCTGATCACTGTTTTCCCAGTCAATGAGACTGGGACTAATTGCCAAAGTAACTAAATTGTTGGGATAATATCCGAAAGCCTCTATGCAAAATTCTATTTTCTGGTGTGGAATATTGTCAAGTCCTTTTTATTAGTTCACTCCTTTGTATTGATTTATCAACTATATTTAATTGGATTTGCTTGATTCGCCACACTCTTCATTGAAGGTGGCTCCCCAACTCAAAATTGTACCTTCCTTTCCATATATTTCTCCTCTTTTATACTTCTAAAACAAAATGCCGTGACATGGTGTTTTTTGGTAAGTAAACAATTTGTCATAGGTTTACATTGTAAATTTATTTTTCAAAAAAATCACCATAACATGATATTTGTCCAAAACAAAATAATTAAGTCTAATGCTTGGAGGCCAGAGAGTTGGGAACAGGACAGTAGGTTAGCAGAGAGAGCATGAGGTGTTTTCGAGATGGAAACAGGAGCATAATGTGGCATGGATTGGGTTTAGAGAGTGTGAGGTTCAAGAGCTGAAGGATCATTTGACGTTTTATTCTTTTCCTCCTTTGCCTTCTGCATAGCCTGCTTCTGCACTCAACATCTGGTTGATTCCAGGAGGCCTACCTCGCCAGGATGAAAATCTAATATTCAAGTAAAGTCAGGTTTGTGAAATCAGAATTATTCTGACTCTGTGCAGCCAATTTAAGTCCAGCCTTCACATATTCAATTGATTTCATGTTACAGTTTCTACATCATTTTCTGTTCATACACATTCAGCAAATTACAGAATAGTTCCAAGTAGGAAGTGGCCTAACATCTTTTTCACCAATCCAAATGAACATTGGGAAGAAGGAGATTGGCACAGGGTGCTGTCAATATATTTTATGAGATATTACAGAAACTGCTCAAGAGAAACCAGACTTTTTATAAGAGCAAATTATACCTCTTGAAAGTCGAAGAGTTTGAATCAAATTAACAAGACAGACCTCCAATGTTGCAAATTCTTAATTCTCTCAGCTTTCCTTAAAATGTTTGAACTAATTAACTGCTGTTTTATCACTGAAGATAATTTGGTCAGATGGCACTTTGATCAGTTTGGGAATTAGAAACCTGAATTATGTTATATATTGTTGAACAAAATAATTGCTAACCATTATAACTTGCTGGTATATCTTGTTGTTTTTAATTCATCTCTCTCAAAGATAATTCATAATAATATCTTCAACAGCCAGATGAATGGAATGGTTTAGTGATATAAACCCTTCCTGTCTCTCCTTGGTTATTGTAGTGCACAAAAGTAAACAACACTGCAATTGAAGACTGGTTCAAACCCAGTTTGGGAATTTAGTGATCTTTGAGGGGGTCCCTTGGGATTGAGAATAATTTACTACCATTCTTGTATCATGAGAAGGCTAACAAGACCAATGTATGATTTTGATTAGCCACTGATTTATTTTACTTGATCCCTAGGTACCTATGCTTATTATGCCACTAACATTACAGTGCAGATTATAGCATCCTTTATCATAGATTGAGATACCAAGTCCTGGACAGATATGTATGAGAAGACATGGGCCAAGTGGTAAATAAAAGAGGAATAGAATAGTTAGGTGCTTGTTTTTGACCAGTGTTGGCGTGAAGGGCCTTTTGCTGTGCTGCAGACCTCCCTGACTCTAAGAACGGCAACAAACCATGCACTTTGTACTTATTTTTCTATTTAAATATCATTTGCTGATCAGTGTGTGCATCACCAAAAGCCATAAGTGTTCTCAGGCCGGCTGAATGAGCCATATGGGAAGGAGAAAGTGAAAGCTCCAGGCCAATCCAGCCAGAGTGCTTCTTATCTCTCCCACCTCCCCACATACAAGCTGTTTGTGTGCAGGCAAATGGGAAATAACTTAATTTAGTATAGCAGTTTTCATGACATTGGAGCATGTAACAGCTGTAATGTTATTGTGCTTCTTAAATCAGCTCACTGATAGAATATAGAAGATGCGTTAGACTTGTACAGCAAGGTCCATAACAACAATGTGATAATGACTGATTTGCATAGCTTGTGTACGAGAAGACAGAGAAAACTGGCTCCTGATCAAAACTAACTCATGTATAAAAGATAGGGAGAGATACTGTGCCTAATTTATGTTAAGAATTAACTAACAAATTTTCTAAAAATATTTCATCCTTCATACTTGTTTGTCATCCAGTCTCACAGCTCAGTGAAGAAATGCTGAACAGCTGACATGCTTTTTCTATTGAAGTTCTGGTGGTTGAACGAAAATCTCTGTGGAAAGATCATGCATTAGACATGTATGCGAACTGTGACAATGCTATGGCTTTAAGAGCATATTGTATCCTTTTTTTAATGAAGAAAGGTTGAGACAGAGGCACAGAGCAGTCTGCTCAAAGCCAATAAAGTAAACAGCTTGTGAAGGGTTTTTTTAAACATTGGCACAATAGAAGCAGCTTGAATGGGTGGGGGCAAGCTCCCACAGAACCAGAACTTTTAGTTTTGGCTTTCAGTAGTTGCTGGGATCTTGAAGCTGGATATGGAAACTCTTATTCCTCTCTCTGTTACATCTAAAAGCTGGCGTTCTCTTCCTGCTGCTACAATTGCGTGTGAGACAATCTATTTTACTGAATTTGCCTTTGCCAAGAGCGTGTTTATCAGTGAATTCATGAAAATTACATAAACCTAATCAGTGTACCTTAGATGTAGGGTTCGGGCTGGATACGCTGGGACTTTTTCCCACTGGACCATAGGAGGTTGGGTGGCCTTATAGAGGTTTATAAAATCATGTGGGGCGTGGATAAGGTGAATGGCAGGTGTGTTTTCCGGAAGGTGGGGGTTTCGAGACTAGGGGGCATATTTTTAAGGTGAGAGGAGAAAGATTTAAAAAAGATGAGGGGCAATTTATTTTTACAGAGTGGTACGTGTGTGAACTGAACTTCTGGAGGAAATGGTGGATGCGGGTACAGTTACAGTGTTTAAAAGACATTTGGATAGGTACATGAATAAGAAATGTTTGAAGGGATATGGGCCAAATGTGGGCAGGTGGCACTAGTTTGGTTTGAGATTATAGTCGACATGGACTGGTTGGACCAAAGGGTCTGTTTCCATGCTGTATGATTCTATGTTACATATTGGAACAGTTGAGAGTAGTTTATATTATATATGCTCAACTATATATATAGTTCAGCATTTTAATAGAGTTACAGTTAAGTCAATTCTTTTCTTTTTATTTTGTCTGTGTTTAAGGTCGAGTAGTTTGTCTAAGGTCGAGTAGTTTGACCATTCAAATTGCATATGGAATACAATGCCTTACGCATACCTTTAAAATGAGAAAAAGTTAAGGTCAAGGCTATCTTCTTAATATATTTTGAGGGGTTTGGTCTGGTCCATAACAACACACACAGTCAAACGAGGAAGAAGCTTCCTTTTGTATTTGTGCCCATTCTTTGCCCATGTAAGGTCTAACCCCAAGAGATAAGATTGCCCCTTACATCTTCAGGGAAATAAAATACCAAGGATGTTTACTTCTATTCAGTATATAGAAAAAGACTTTGAGATTTTAACTTCGTTGGATGACTAGCTCAGTCACTGCCTTTACAGTGAAGAGGAAGTGGAGAAATAAACCTTGCTATTACCACAAAGTTAAGTCATTCAGGGATGATCTCAGAAAGTATTTCTTTGTACAAAGGGTAATGAAAATGTGAAACTTTTGAGAGTAGCTAAATTAAAAATTTCAAAACTGAGGTTTCTCTGAGTTACAGATATTATGCATCAGGAAACTAGGATGTGTGGCGTTATCATACATATCAGCCATGATCTAATTGAATGCTGCAATAAGCTTGAAGAGCTTAAAGGCCAAATGCTGTTTCCATGTTCTTGCCCAGGTGCAAGTGACATGAAAAACAAGAACTTGGGCAGGGACAGTGACATGAATACGAGGCAACGCATTCCCATTTCCAGTTTTGTTAGTCTGTCATGGATCGCAGTGATCTTACTCAGACATTAATCTGCTTTTCACATCATTCATAATGCAAATAAACCCTTGGGGGCCTTTCTCAGAGGTTCACATAGCCAAAGAATCGGAAGTCAAAATCCCAGAATTCCCTCCCTAATGGCATTGTGGGTCAACCAGCACTTGGATTACAGTTGTTCAAGAAGGCAACTCGCTGCAACCTCAAAACTACATATAGTCAATAAATACTGGCCAGACAATGAAGTCCACATCCCATCAGTGAATAAAAGTGCTTGCAAATACTGGGATCTTCTGGCTTTTACACCTCATGCACCATGTTTAAAGGCTAGCTGCACGCCAGCTCAGGTACTATCCTCGCATACACATTCAACACATGGCCCAGAGGAAAGGAAAGTTCATTACCCACTTAGCAAACAGTGATCTGAAAGAAAGCAAATGATCTTCTGCACTCTGCAAGGATAAGTCTGTCTTCACTTTGCTGCCTCACACTCCTGGGGCCACCACGCACAAACTCTGCTGCTGCACACTCAGCTCACTAAGGCTGTTGGACTACATCTCTCACTACAGCATGCATCATAACATGGCTCTCAAACAACTGACCCTTTCTGCCGTCTGTGCTTCCCAGTGAAGTGTCTTTCCTTCATTCTGAGGCTGTGCCCTTACTTAATTGGAGGCACCCAGTCTCTGTGTGCCTTACCTAGCTGGTCAAGAACCTGATTTTTACATTTTCGTGGTATTTTCCCACCTTTCCTGCCATTATTCACATCTGTCCAGGGAGCTGAAAATTCTGTCCATTGTTTACGCGGTTTCTGAACTTGTAAATGTGTGCCCTCATGAGTTGGCCCTCTTCATAATCTGAACCGACAAAGGGGAATTTCCCTCTGTCCTATTTTATTTCATACAACTTATAATGCAGTCGCAACTAGCAAGACTTCAAGGAGATGGAACTTTAGAAATGGCATTAAGATATAAAAAATATAAAAGTATGCAATATGTTCAGTGCCAAAAAGAAGAACGATCACAGCCAAAAACTAGACTTCAAATATAAATGAATCAATGACAACCTCACTTGAAGAAGTATGCCAGACCAGGATTGATTTAACAGGAGAAAAGTATACACTGGGGCCATACGAAAATTGCTATAAATTCAATTAAAATGAAACTGATACACCGAGGCCTGTGCATATCTGGAGCACAATTTCAGTGCTGCTTCACAAAAGTTCAATGGAATTGGGAATAGTAGCACTGTGTTTATGTTACTGAACCAATAATCCGAGGCCTAGCCTAATGAGGTAAAGATTTCAGTATACAGCTCAGCATGGCACTGTGGAATTTAAGTTCAAATAATTAAATAAATCTGGAATAATAAGTAAGCATGTTGACCATGAAACTACCAGAAAGTTGTAAAACTTCTGGTTTGGTGATGCCCTTTCGGGAAGGAAACTTGCCACACTTCACCTCAGTGTATTTTATATGTAACCTAAGACCTATATAATATGAGATAACAAGGTGTGGAGCTGGATGAACACAGCAGGCCAAGCAGCATCATAGGAGCAGGAAAGCTTGACGTTTCGGGCCTAGACCCTTCATCAGAAATGGGGGAGGGGAAGAGGGTTCTGAAATAAATAGGGAGAGAGGGGGAGGCGGATAGAAGATGGATAGAGGAGAGGATAGTGGAGCTAGCCCAGCTCATCTCCGCCTCCCTAACCTGTCCTTCCTCTCACCTATCCCCTCCTCCCACCTCAACCCACACCCCCATCTCCTATCTACTAACCTCATCCTGCCCCCTTGACCTGTCCGTCCTCCCTGGACTGACCTATCTCCTCCCTACACCCCCACCTACACTCACCTTTACTGGCTCCATCCCCGCCTCTTTGACTTGTCTGTCTCCTCTCCCCCTATCCCCTCCTCTATCCATCCTCTATCCGCCTCCCCCTCTCTCCCTATTTATTTCAGAACCCTCTTTCCCTCCCCCATTTCTGATGAAGGGTCTAGGCCCGAAACGTCAAGCTTTCCTGCTCCTATGATGCTGCTTGACCTGCTGTGTTCATCCAGCTCTACACCTTGTTATCTCGGATTCTCCAGCATCTGCAGTACCTTTTATCTCACCTATATAATACGGTTGATTTTTAACTTGCCTCTGTAAAGGCCTAGCAAAGCACTGAGGGCAGTTATGAATAGGTAACAAATGCTGGTTTAGCCAGTGGCATTAATACTCAATGAGTAATTTTTGAAAAAGGACTCTGCATCTAGTTGAGATTTTGCAGCTGTCATTTCCTCGCAAAGTTAGCCCTTACTAGCAGAATTGTATTAAATTTAAGTTTCTCCCTTTGTACATCCAGCAGATGGCAGTGATTAATACTCTTGGAAGGGTAGCACCATAGTGGACTTGCCAGTGCTGCATGTGAACACATGTTGCTCATGTAAACTATATGAACTGTTACTATGTACTAAAATGTCCAGTTTCCATATTTTGTGCCAATATCATGCAGCTGTCCAGTATTAGTATTAGATGAATAGAATCAAAACCACGATTAAAGAATTACAATGGGCTCCGTTGCAAACATTTGCTGATGGCTCCAGGGATAAATGCACCATCCACAATGTAGTACTCTGATATATTTATTAGAGGAATTCAACTTTGATGTTTGACCTCCCATCAAATAGGCAGGGCCATAAGTAATGCACCTGAATAGATGTTATTGAGATGGGTTTTGTGAGGAAAAAAGGCCTGTGTTTGTGTGTACCTTTTAGATCCAAAATTTGTGACTAGAGACAGGATTGGAGGGCTTCAAAAATAAAACAGCCATGTGACATGTCAATTTCAAGCTAGCTGGCACCAATCCCAGGGCAGGGAATCATTACCACAGTGGGGAAGGGTGGAACAGGAAAGCCACTTTACTGTCAGTTGAGACAAATGAATCAGTTAGAAAGCTTTTTCAGAGCTTGGTGTAGGGAGACTTACAATTTTCTACATTTACCTGCACCTTCAGAACAGTCATAGCTGCCAAGGACAGCCCCCAATCTGATAAGAGGGTCAGAAGGACAAAAAGGGATTGGGAGTTGGTAAGAGAGTTCCCTCAGTTCTGCAGAAGTAGCAGTGAGATTGTGGATGCTGTTCGTGGGATTTCAATGGGATCTACATCCCTCCCAGGAGTGGAAGAGCAGGGGCAAGCAGTTGAGAACAATTTGGCAGCCACCTGCTGGGGAAAAGGTTCCATGCCAATTGATGGAGACCAGAAAACCCAGTCATCTGTAAGGTGTTTTTTTCACATTTACTGGCCATGCTACTGCCATTTGTAACTTACAGTTTGGCTGATCTTACAGTATTTTGTGCACGATTTCATCAACTACTGCAGTGCTAAATACACTTTCTATAGCGGTGTGCATTACTGCAATACCTAAGTTCTCACATTTGTCCTGAAATTCAGCATTTGTAAATTTGCCTCTGTTACCCATTAAGAATTTTGTTGGTGACCTAAGGTTTGTACCAACCATGACATTATTCTCTACAGTCCGTCTTTCCTTTTTACAGCAAATTCTGTTTTAGCATGTGTCTTTTCTTCTTTTTTAATCACTGTGGATATGCTAAACCTGGTTGCCATATGTAAATGGATAGACATTCCAATCATGGTCATATCTTTTCAGATCCATAGTCAATTCCTCATCAAATTCACAGACTAAGGAACGCTTACAATCTGGCACGGTGGTGTCTTTTGATATTTAAACTTGTATCACAGTATAATGTTATCTATTCTACAAGGGACTTATATTCTTCATCCACATCTTCGATCTCCTTTTACTGTAGTTCTAGTTTTTGTGATTTTCACATAATCTCTTTATCAGCCAGAGTCTGACCTGTAGAGGTCGATAGCACTTCTTGGAAATGTTACTGCTCCCACTTCCAATTTCCTCAACTGAATATAAGAAAATTCCACATCCTAGGATTGCAAGTTAACCTCTTTACCAAATATCATTCTCCATGTCCAAACATTTTACATCAAAGTGGTACACAGCGGTAATGGTAAGTCACTCTGGATGGGATCAGTGCTTATGAAATGACACAGTGCTGCAATTTCACACAGTAGAACCACTCTCTTTAAAGATGATGACAAATTATTGTCCCCAAATCTAAAAGCAGGTAGAGCTTCCATATTCCTTGACCCTAAGTTTGTTTGCTTCATCCAGCTTTTCCAAACAACAGTTCACGTAACTGATACCACACACTGTTGAGGCACAGTTGAATGAATCAGCAACGAAAATATTCATGGGTTGACTTGTGTTTTCGGCCACTGACACAATTTCTTGCTGTTCAACCTTGTTATTTTCGCCCTTCATTTGACTCATGAGTTGCTTCAAGCACTTGACTCCTGATTCTTGTACAATTCTGACATGCTGATTTTTAGATTCACATTGGAAAGATCAATTAACTATTCCCCACGGATTTCTGGGATTCAATCATTGTTGACTTTGACCTCAATCCTGCATTCTCCCAAATGTATCAAATATCGACCATGAGCCATTGGTTTCCAATGTTTCATCCTTTTTGTAAACCTAGTCTAAAAATCATGTTAGAATCTCCAAATAATTGTCTGGCATCCTGGTCTTTTGTCCAGTTCCAAAAACATTTTATCTGTCACTTTACACCTTCTTGGTAAGGATAAGGACAAAGCCATACCTTAGTTAGAAAACAGACCTAAGTCCACATATCCATTTCACCCTTCCACTGTTCATTTGGCTCCATTCTAGAAGTTCTGGTGGATAATTGTAATCCATGATCCAGTCATAGGATTGGGGTATTTCATTTTAAAAAGCCACTTAGAGATTTACTTCTCTTAGAAATAGGGACAACGTTCTGCTTTCTTTATCTTCCCACCTGAAAAGATCAAGGTTAATCCTCTGCAATGACATTTAACAGTCAAATATATGTATGTTGAATTAGCCAGACAAAGGCTTTCAGTAAGTTCTAAGAATTTTTTGTCAATCTGTAGTTTAGCATCAACACCAGTTTCCATCTTTCCCTTCTGGATCCTTTCCCTGTCTAAAAGCCCAAGCTGAATGGGAAAGCTTTTTTGGTATATTCACCACCAAAATCACCTGGTTATCAGATTAAATTTAAAATCCATGGTTGTCAAAGGAAAACTTTAAAAGAAAAAACAGTGCAGATTTACAGGTTATGAAATCAAAAAGTAAGAGAGAGACATACACCTAATGCCAAGTGTCTCTGGCATAGTGAGCAGACATAATTAGAAAATTAAGGGCCATAAAAGCAATTTAAAATGAGGTTGCAGACCTGTGAACATTATAAAGAAGGAATTAATGTGATAAAAGGGCCTGGAGAGGACTAAACTGACAGGTCTAATGGAAGCAGAAAGTTGTGAGACCAATAAGACTGCAGAAAAGATAGGCAATCCAAAAGGTAAACCATAGTAAAGGCAGGAGGCATTGATTTAAATTGCAGTGGAAATCCTCAAGTTAAAAAAAAAATTCAACAGTAACTTTTACCTAATGTTGTGCACCATAGGTATCATCCAGTTAAAAATACCTTTAAGGCATGGGATACACCTTATAAAGCTCTAAATAGCAGAAGACATTCACTGAAACAGCGATTGGAACTAAAATCATTTGTTAGTTGCATGCAGTGGGATTCATTCAGTCAAGTTAGTAAGAAAAATGATAACATTAATAGTAAAATTATTAGTCATGTGTACTTTAATAAGCTCACTTGTAATGAGCAGGCCCACCCTGCTCAGCCTCATCCCCCACTTACCTGGGATCAACCCAGTGAGCCTTCTCTGGCCTGTTTACAATGCTAGGATATATTTTCTTAGACAAGGGGACCAAAACTTCCAGCAATACTCTCTCTCAGAGAATGACTGCAGTTTCAGTTTTCTCACAGTGCTTTTGGGATTGGAGAGCTGCCTTGGCCAGCAGCTCTCTAAAACAAGATAAGCTCTCTTTGGGGACAATGTGGAAGTCATGGCCTCAATGAACCTCCTGAGTTGGGTTACAATCTCTAGGTAAATGTCTGTCCTATGTTTCTTGCATTTGGAAAATATGTTACATTGTTAGTACAAAAATGTGCTTGAATACTGCATGCCTCTGTCTCACACCACGCATGTGCAAGCCTTGTAACAATATAAACAGGAAGAAAAACAACTAATGTCAATTTTCAGGAGAACAAATGACTCACTAACAAATCAAAAACAGATGTCATGTGTAAATAACACAGTACTGTACCAGATTGATTGCTTATCCTGTTGAGATTTCAGCGACACATAATTACTCAGACAATCCAGAAAATTGTAAAACCATCAGAAATGAAAAGGCTTGGATCAGGATAATGCAGACTTTTCAGTATACTGACTAACTGCATAAAATTATATTCATATAATAGCCTGCATTTGACCCAAAGTCAGTTAGGTGTCAACCTCCAAGGGAGGCAGTTGTCTAGTGGTGCTATCACTGGGCTGTTAATCCAGAGACCCAGGTAATGTTCTGGGGTCCCGGGTTCAAATCCCACCACGACAGCTGATAGAATTTGAATTTGATAAATACCTGGAATTTAGAGTCTAATGATGACCATGAATCCGTTGCTGATTGTTGGAAAAACCAATCTGGTTCACTAACGTCCTTTAGGGAAGGAAGCTGCCATCCTTACCTGGTCTGGCCTACATGCAACTCCAGACCCACAGCAACGTGGTTGACTCATAACTGCCCTCTGCGTGATTAGGGATCGGCAATAAATGCTGACCTAGCCAGTAACACCCTCATCCTGTGAATGAATAAAGAAAACAAATTCAAGGAGTTCCACAGGAGTTTTGTTTCCATGAGCAGTAGCGGGTTTTCTCATATAATTCTCTGCCCTCGCCTCATTATGTGTGCACCATGCATCAATGGTATCACTTACCCGCTATCATGCACACACCACTGCTGCAGGGACCCTCTGGGATTCATATTGCTGGAGCCATATTTAAATGCCAGCTCTGCACCAGCCAGGTATAGCCCTTAGCAGCACACAAAGTGGGAGGGAAACTAATAGGAAGAGCTTCTGAGGGCACACAGGTGACTCTTCATTGCAAACAGAAATTCACATTCATAACTGGAATGCCATTTTACATCATCAGCTGTCAGGGTGACTGTCATTGTAATGCAGCTACTGGGGAAGCCAGTATGTTAGCGAAGCTAGCTACGCAGATGCAGCTCTGTCCTTATCACGGGGAAATGAGATGAGGTGGCACAAATTTCCTCAGTAAGATCCTTGATGCATTTGTGGGTTGACAATCGAGAGAACTCACACAGGTCCCTAGTGTATCCTTGGAAGCAGCCAGTTGTGTAAAAATTTAGTGCAGCTGCCACTTTGATGGCCACCAGTATAGGATGGCGACGCAATCCTTCAGATTGCAGATCTTGCTCCAGAAGATGGCAAAGTTCTGTGACATTCTCCACAGGGAATCATTATTCGGCAGCAACACTAAGCCTTACTCCTCTGAAGGAAGTACCATTGAGGATGTTAGTTCCTGAGCCTCCTGTACTTCTTCTGAAACTGGATGGGACTCTTCAGCTGTTCAGCAACAGCTGAGGGTAGCTGCTGGTTCTGGCTGCTTAGTACATTTGTTTCTCCTCGATTTCTACTCGCTTGTGATGTACAACAGCAATGATAAACCTCCTGTGGCTGGATGCATTGGAGGAATGTCAGAAAAGAATGGTAAAGTGAGCAGTCAGCAGTTGCAGCACATATAAACAAGAGTTTAGCATAGTCCTGGACACAGTGGGACATGGAGGGCTCCAACAAGGGTTCTCATAAGATGCCTGTACATGAAACTTTAACATAGTTGACCTTATTCTGATATATGCTGTCAAACCATGCTGCACAAGTACAGTAGGAGATTGTAGGTATGGTAGATTTACTGAAACCTTGTTCACCCATTCCCTCATATCACCTAAGAAAGACAGCATTGCAAAGAAGATCATTGGCAATAGATACAGCTCAGGAATCAAAGGAAATCAACTCTGTAGCCTTGTGCAGCCTTTGAGAGCATGTTCTGAGGAAAGGTCACTCGACCTGAAACGTTAGCTCTGATTTCTCTCCACAGATGCTGCCGGATCTGCTGAGATTTTCCAGCAATTTCTATTTTTGTCCATGAGATCTTAGATGGTCTTTGTGAATTATGGCCTGCAGGTGACACTTTTAAGTTCACCTGCGATTATTTCAGTGTCAGACAGATGACTATGATCAATCTGTAACAATCAATAACATGATCAAGATTGTGTATGAACAGGATTTGTATTCAAGTTTGTTGATTCACATGCAGAATAACTACAGATGTCTTTAACAAATACATACAGAAATTGCTGGAGAAACTCAGCAGGTCTGGCAGCAACAATGGAGAGAAAACAGAGTTTATGTTTTGAGTCCAGTGATCCTTCTTCAGAACTGATAGCAGTGAGGAACAGGTAGTATTTATACTGATGATAGTGGGTGGGTGGGTTGTGGTGTGGAAGAGAGACCAGATAGTTGGAGACAGAGCACAGAGTGAAAGAGAAAAATGGATAGGCAAACAAAGGGATTGTTGATAGTAGACCAGTGAAGAGGAAAAACAGGTGAGGTGATAATGGGTAAAAACTGAAAGAACTGCGGATGCTGTAAATCAGGAAGACAAACAGAAGTTGCTGGAAAAGCTCTGCAGGTCTGGCAGCATCTGTGAAGAAAACGTCAGAGTTAATGTTTCTGAGGAAGGATCACTGGACCCGAAATGTTAACTCTGATCTTTTCTTCACAGATGCTGCTAGACCTGCTGAGGTGATAATGGGGCCTGGGAGTAGTTGAAAATGGTTTGGCTGTACTCAAAGCGACCTATTTCATGACAGAATCTGGGGTTGCAGAGGTAGGTAAAAATCTTAGGAGGAGGCATTCATGCTCTGAAGTAGTTAAATTCGATGTTGAGTCCTCAGCATTATAGATAGCAGTCTTCAGCAAACAGTTGATATCAGGAAACAGTTGGAGGCAGAGGATACTGCAAAGGCTATGGGCTCTGACAACAGTACGACAATAGCACTGAAGAATCATGCTCCAGTACTTGTCACTCCCCAAGCCAAACTCTTCCAGTACAGTTACAACACTGGCATCTACCCAATAATGTGGGAAATTGCCCAGGTACAATTTGTACACAAAAAACAAGATAAATCCACCCCAACCAATTATCACCTCATCAATCCAGTCTCGATGATCAGGATAGTGATAGGAGGTGTTTTCAATAGCGCTACTCAGCATCACCTGTTTAGCTGATGCTCCTTGCTCCCTGATGCCCAGTTTGGGTTCTGCACTCAGCTCCTGACACCATTACAGCCTTTGTTCAAACATGGACAAAAGAATTCTAGAGGTGAGATGAGAGTGACAGCCCATTGGATGATGGGAATGTCACCACCTACAAGTTCCCCTCCAAGGCTCTCACATCCTAATCTGGAAATATATTACCATTCCTTGACTTTTGCTTGGTTAAAATCCTGGAATTCCCTCCCTAATGGCATTGTGGGTCAACCCACATCACATGGATTGCAATGGCTCAAGAAGGCAGCTCACCACCAACTCCTCATGGGCAACTAGGGACGGGCAATAAATGTCAGCCCAGCCAGTGATGCCCATGTTTCATGAGTGAATAAATGAAACAAAAATATTTCGATCAGATCACTCCTTAACCATCTAAATTCTGGAGAAAACAGGTCTAATTTGTCTAATCTCTCTTCATAACTTAACTTCTAAAGTCCTGGTATCATTCTTGTAATTTGTTGTACTCCATCTGAGCCTGAGGTATCCTTCCTAAGGTACGGTTCCCAGGTCTGCCCACAGTACTCCAAATAAGGTCGAAAAATGTTTTGTATAACTGCAGCATGACTTCTGCATCCTTGTACTCCAGTCCTCTAGATATAAAGGCCAGCATTCCATTAGTTTTCTCGATGATTTTCGGAACCTGTTTGTGGCATTTTAAAGATCCATGCACCTGAACCCCCAAGTCTCTTTGGATGTCCACTGTATTTAAACTCATACCATGTAGAAGGTAACCTGACCTACCCTTTTTCAGTCCAAAATGAATACCCTGACATTTGCTTACATTGAAGTCCGTCTGCCACAATTTTGTCCGTACACTTTGCCTATCGATATCTCTTTGTAATTTTATGCAATCATATACACTGTCTACAATGCCACCTAACTTTGTGGCATCAGCAAATTTGGAATTATGACATTCTATGGCATTATTCAAGTTGTTAATAAATAGTATGAATAATTGAGGCCCTAATACAGATCCTTGTGGGACACCATTGGTCTCATCCTGCCAATAATACCTACCCAGTATTCCTACAGTGTGCCACCCGCCCCTCCACCAATTTCTCAATGTCAGTAATTTGCCCTCAGTTCTTTGGGCTTCTACCTTAGTTAACAATCTCCTGTGTGGGACTTTACTAAATGCCTTCTGGGAGTCCATTTAAACAACATCCATAGACATTCGCCTCCATTACCTTAGTCACCTCTTCAAAAAATTCACTGAGATTTGTCTGGCATGACATCCCAGATTAACGGACAATTTTCAAAGTGTTCAGTTACCGGATCCTTGTGTATAAACTCCAATGATATCTCCACCACAAATCTTAGGCCAACTCGTCTGTAATTCCCTGGTTTTCCTCTTTCACCCTTCTTTAAAAAGTGGAGTGATGTGCGCAATTTTCCAATTCAGAGGGACAAGTCCTGTATTAAGGGAACTCTGGAACATTATAGTTCAGGTCACCACAATTGCTCCCCAGCTTCCTTTAAAACTCTTGGATGGAAATTTTCAGGTCCTGGAGATTTGTCACACTTCAATTCCAATAATTTCCTCATACCAGTGTTTTACTTACATTAATTTGATTCAGTCCCTGTTCCTGACCCGCTGTTAAATTCCTCGGGACTTCCAACAAGCTTGTCAACTTTTCTATAGTAAATACTGAGACAAAGTAATTATTCAACATGTCTGCCGTTTCCCCATCGTTATTGATAATATCCATACTTTCAGTCGTTAGTGGGCCAGCATTGCTCCTGGCCACCCACTCTCCCTTTATGTAGCTATAACATTTCTTGTTATTGATTTTGATGGCAGCCAAATAATCCCTTTCATTATTCCTTTTAGTAGCCCTTATTGGCTGCTTTATGGCCTTTTGCTGGTCTTTGACTCTTTCCTATTCAGCAGGACCTGTGCTTTTTTTTGTATTTTTAAGCCCTATCTTTTTGTTTCATGCTGTCTCTTATCTCTTTAATTGCCGCTGGCTGTTTTTTTTTCTGTAAAACGGAGCTTTTCCCTCTCAGGATATAAACTAGTTTAGTATTGTGTTAAATCTTTCTTTAAACATTCTCCACTGTTCTTCAGTTTTTTACCCATTAGCAGTTTTCCCAGTTTATTGTGGACAGTCACTGTCTCATCTTGTTAAAGTCGCCCTTACCTAAATCTAGAACTATCGTAGCTGATTTATGTTTTTCACTTTCAAATGCTATATGGAACTTGATCACGTTATGATCACTATTTGATACATGTTCAATGAAGTTACTAATTAAATCTGGCTCATTACGCATTACTAAATCCTTTACTGCTTGCCCCTTGTTGTATCCAGGATATATTGCTGTAGGAAAATATCCTGAACAAACTCCAGATATTCACTACCTTTCCAAGAGATGCCTGTCTGCATCTACCAATCTATAATAAATTTAAAATCCCCCATTAATGCTACTCTGGCTGTGCTACACACTTGCCTAACTTTTGCGTTTATGCAATCTATCACTTTAGAATTGCTACTGGCAGTCTGTATACAACATCCATTACAATTTTAGCTTCATTACTATTTCTCAGTTCCACCACATACAGTCTCCACTGAATGCTTTCCCCATATTATATCCTCCCTCACCATTGAAGCAATTTTGTTTCTTATCAAAGTCTATCCACCTCCTCTGCCATTTTCCCTGTCCATTCCTGTAAACTTTATGACCCACCATATTTAATTCCCAATCCTGATGATCATGCAACCATGTCTCAATGATGGCCACTATATCATTATCTCCAGTTTGAATCTGTGCCTGCAGCTCATGTAATTTATTTTTTAGGTTCCATGGATTTGTGTATGGAATACTTATACACTGCCATACACTGCCACTTGTCTCTCAACACTAATGCTTTATTCACCTGTTAAATATTTCTCTCTTCTGGTTTAATTTATAAACTTCTTATAGTTTGTGATTATGTGCCATACCTGAATTAGGATTCTTGACTGTTTCTTTACTCTCTATCCTGTTACTTGATTTTGAAGCTATCTTGACTTCCCCTAAGCCCTCCACAGCCATGTACTGGTTTAAAGTCCTCATGACTACCCTATTTAGCCTTTTTGCTCAGACGTTAGACCTTAATTAATTGAGGTGGAGCCCACCCCACTGATATAGTTCTTTCCTGTCCCAATACTGAAGCTAGTGCCCAGTGCCCAATGGTTGTAGAAGCTGTAATATAAAAGTAAAGACTCATTGTTTTACAAAATACCCAATTATAAGCCTGGATAAATTTTCAACTGTTTTGGGACCATGATAGCATAAGCATTATTCAACCTGATGAAATATAATAAATTTTTGAACAATTTAATAAGAACGGTGGAGGTTGTCTATATGGATTTCAGCAAAACATTTGACAAGGTTCCACATGGTAGACTTGTTAGCAAAGTTAGATCACATGGAATACAGGGACAGTTAGCCACTTGGATACAAAATTGGCTCAAAGGTAGGAGACAGGCGGTGGTGGTGGAGGTTTGCTTTTTAGACTGAAGGCCTGTGACCAGCGATGTGCCACAAGGATCAATGCTGGGTCCACTACTTTTTGTCATTTATTTAAATGATTTGGATGTGAATATAGGAGGTATGGTTAGTAAGTTTACAGATGACATCAAAACTGGTAGTGTAGTGGACAGTGAAGAAGACTATAAGACCATAAGACATAGGAGCAGAAATTCGGCCATTCAGCCCATTGAGTCTGCTCCACCATTCAATCATGGCTGATAAGTTTCCCAACCCCATTGTCCTGCTTTCTCCCCGTAACCTTTGATCCCCTTGACAATCGAGAACCTATCTATAACCATCTTAAATATACCCAATGACTGGCCTCCACAGCCTTCTGTGGCAGTCCATAGATTCACCACTCTCTGGCTAAAAAGGTTTCTCCTTATCTCTGTTCTTAAAGGTCTTCCATTTACTCTTAGGCTGTGCACTGGGGCCTAATCTCTCCTACCATTGGAAGCACCTTCCCAACATCCACTCTGTCCAGGCCATTCAGTATTCTGTAAGTTTCAATTAGATTCCCCCTCATCCTTCTAAAGAAGCTTAGCTTAGAGTACAATGGGACATTGATCAGATGGGATGAGGAGTGGCAGATGGAGTTTAATTTAGATAAATGTGAGGTGCTGCATTTTGGAAAGGCAAATCAGGGCAGGATTTATATGCTTAATGGTAAGGTCCTGGGAACTATTACTGAACAAAGAGACCTTGGAGTGCAGCTGACTTGTTCATTGAAAGTTAAGTCCCAGGTAGACAGGATAGTGAAGAAGTGATTTGGTGTGCTTGCCTTTATTGTTCAGTGCATTGGCTATAGGAGTTGGGAGGTCATGTTGCAGCTGTACAGGGTGTTGGTTAGATCACTTTTAGAGTACAGTGTTCAATTCTTGTCTCCCTGTTATAAGAATGATGTTGTAAAATTTGAAAGGGTGCAGAAAAGATTTACAAGGATGTTGCTGGGATTGGAGGGTTTGAGCTATAGGGAGTCAGAGGCTGAGGGGTGACCTTATAGAGGTTTACAAAATCCTGAGGGGCATAGATAGGGTGAATAGCCAAGGTCTTTTCCCCAGGGTAGGGGAGTCCACACCTAAAGGGCATAGGTTTAAGTTGAGAGGGGAAAAATTTAAAAGGGACTTAAGGGGCAACCTTTTCACGCAAAGGGTGGTGCGTATATGGAATGAACTGCCAGAGGAAGTGGTGGAGGCTGGTACTATTACAAAATTTAAAAGGCATTTGGATGTGTATACTAATAGGAAGGGTTTAGAGGGATATGGGCCAAATGCTGGCAAATGGGACTATATTAATTTAGGATATCTGGTCGGCATGGACAAGTTGGATGGAAGGGTCTGTTTCTGTGCTGTAAGTCTCTTTGAGAGGCTGAATAGGTTGGGGTTATTTTCCCTGGAATGTCAGAGGCTGAATGGTGACCTCATAGAAGTTTATAAAATCATGAGGGGTATGGATAGTGTGAATACCCAAAGTCTTACTCCCAGGGTAGGGGCATCCAAAACTTGAGAGCATAGGTTTAAGGTGAGAGGGGAAAGAATTAAAAGGTTCCTGAGGAGGCAACCTTTCCACATAGAGGATGGTGCATGTATGGAATGACCTGATAGAGGAGATGGTGGAGGCTGGTACAATAACAACTTTTAAAAGGCATTTGGATGGGTACATGAATAGGAAGAGTTTAGAGAGATATGGGCCAAATGCTGGCAGATGGAATTAGATTAATTTAGGATGTCTGATCAGCATGGACGAATTGGACTGAAGGGTCTGTTTCCGTGCTATACATCTCTATTACTGTATGACTTTAAGTTTAATGAATGTCTGAGGCCACAGTTTTCATAAATGTAAGGAAAGAAATAGATTATCACTATGACTATTTTTTTTAAAAGAAACACAAGAAGTGCCTGCTATTTGGGTGCATGTCATATTTAGGCACCAAAATAACATTGGCACGTATATGTAGACTTTCAAGGCATGTTGTGCTGAATGCCTTATTGGTGAGGCTGTTAGAAGTGTTCACTAAGGTATTTGGAGGCCACTAGAAATGTGCAGAGCAGAAGATTCTGATATTAATTAGCATACAATGCTGATTCGTTGCCAGTGGTGTTATTTTGGAGCTCTAGCCTTGAGCTAAGGCCCTTGCTTAACCTCTCACAGCTGAATAAGCATTCTGCTCCAAGGAGGAATTCCCACTATAGGTTTGTTGTGGGTTGATTTCTTTTGGCTGTTACTTCAATGCTATGAGCATTTGGTGTTTTGTCTTATTGTACAGGGCAAAAGTCTGCAGGGTGTGGTGTGGCAGGTGCTCAAATTGTTATTGTTGGCTTAAAGTATTCTACATAAGTAGTTGTTCCCAGACTTCTGTTCAGCAGTAACCATTCTTATTCAAATACAGTGTGACTAGAAATAAGAACAGAGGCAACAGAGAAGGTTATGTTGCTGGAAAAGGAAAGATGAGGAGGGCAAGAACGTATATCTATTGGAGACGATATTTACTTTCAACCTGAACATTTGCAAGGAACAATAGACAGAATTTTATATACCATCCTCTGCTCCACCAACTGAGTGGTTTACTAGCTGGGGAAAGAAGTGTAAAAAGATGTGATATGGCAAGAGGTATCATGACTGTTGCCTATCCACCTCCACTAAGATTGTCAGAGTTGTTATTACACACGTCTTAAGCCGTTGGGACTTGAACCCAGGACACCTGGCTCAAGGGTAGGGACACTACCAGTGCACTACAAGAGCTCTCCCAATAGGATTTTAACAACAGCAGAAGAGGTTTCAGATGATCTGTCAGCTATTGGACCAATTGAGACTCTTAAGTAGCCAATTAAGGGCCTCCCCCTCCAACCCCCAGCATTTTACTCATAGCGGGGTTGCTCATGCCGTGTGGCTGCAGCTTCAGAAAGAGGTGGTGGGATTTCCCATGTTCATAATTTGTTAGATGAGTGGCTAAGCCAGATGCACCAGTCACTTGACTGAAACTGTTGGTTTGCTTGAATCACCTTTGCGTATACAGTATTTGATTTATTTCCTCAGTCTGCTTGCAACGTTACAGAAGTAACCAGCTCCAGGCTTAGCCAACACTTGCCGCTGATCTTATCACAGTCAAAACTCTGGTATCTGGAAAGAATCCTGTATTTCACCTGTGACATGAACCAATGCCCAGGTTATAATTTCTACATCTTCACCAGCAATTCAGCTTCATGGAGCTCCTGTGCAGACACAACTGAAAAAGTCTTCACTGGACATTGTCTAATTCATGTGAACTAATTCTAATATCTTTAATTTGGAATTCGTAACTTCACTCATTTCCTTTCTCTTTTCCTTCTTCCTTGGATATCAGTGTGTGAGAATAAATGTTGAACCATTCCCCATGGTCTTGAATACGTAATGAACCCTACTTTGCTTTAACTCTAAAGACTTTGCTGTGGGTTAAATCGAACTTCTCAGACAAGGTAAACAAACTATTAGGGAGGGTAATGGAATGTTTATCTTTATTGGAAGGGTATTTGAGTACCGGAGTAGTGAAGTCTTGCTGCAATTATATAGGCGCTTGGTTAGATTACATCTGGAGGTCTGTTAACTGCTTTGGTTTCCTTCTCTCAGGAGGGACATTATTGCAAGAGAGGGAGTGCAAGGAAGGTTCATCAGCCTTTTTCCCTGGACTGCAAGTCAATCTTATGAGGCAAGGTTAGGGCAAGCTGGGCCTGTATTCTCCAGTATATTTGTGAAGGTGCAATGTTTTAATTAAAACTTATAAAATATTTAAAGGATTAGACAGGGTATGTGCAGGTAAGATGCTTCATCTAGTTGGGAACCAGGGACCACAATTTAAAAATAAGGGTGATGTCAGGTAGATCCAAGATGAGGGATTTTTTTTTACTCGGATGGTTGTGAACCTTATGAATATTCCATCCCACAGGGGGTTGTGGAAGCACACAATATATGTCAATTATTTGAATAGGGGGGATTAAATGGAACATTTCCAAGTTTGCAGATGACACAAAACTAGGTAGAAGTATGAGGTTCCAGGGAATTTTGAGAGGCTAAATGGGTAGGTAAAAATTTGATAGATGAAATACAAGAATGTGAGATTATCTAGTTTGTGGAAGAAACAGAAATACAAAGAATTTCTTAAAGGTTGAGAGGCTGGGAGGTGCTGAATTTCAAAATCACATGGATGTCCTTGCTCATGAGGCAGGAACAGCAAGTAAAAGTCAAACAGTATGTGCACTTTTATTGCAAGATTATTTGAGTAGAGGAGTAAAGATACTTTATGGTTATTATGTGTGGAGCCTTGATGAGGCTACATGTGGAGTACTTTGTGCATTTTTTGACTCCTTACCTGAAGAAAGACATACTTGCCACAGAGGGAATGAGTTGATTAATTGAATGAATTCCTGGGGTAGAGGTGTTGTCCTGTGCAGAAACAGACACTGACACCAATATTTTCTGTAGGAATGATGATTCCCATGGAAGGGTTGGAGGTGGAGGTGGGGTGTATGTCTGGAACCAAGGAACATTGTTTCAGGATAAGGGGAAAATCATTTACGGCTGAGATGAGAAAGAAGGATGATGATTTTGTGGAATTCTTTGCCCCATATGACTGCAGAGGGTCAGCCATTAAGGACCTTCAAAACTGAGATTGATAGACCTCAGCATATCAAAAATATCAAGGAATATAGGCTGGGTCAGGAAAATGATGAGCCTGACAAAAGGCATGAGAAAATTTCTTCTGAAGCCACGCCAAAAGTAAAGGGAAACCATCAATGAGGCTCCCTATAAGCTGTTGCAGGGGAGAACATGGACAGAACTATTCAGGAGACTGAGTCTTAGGCAAGTGCAGACTGCCCATTCCCCAGAAGGTCAAAACAAGCCCACCCAGGGATGAATGCTATTTAGGGTGGCACGGTGGCTCAGTGGTTAGCACTGCTGCCTCACACCCGGGTTTGATTCCAGCCTCAGGTGACTGTCTGCGTTGAGTTTGCACGTTCTCCCCATGTCTGCATGGGTTTCCTTTGGGTGCTCCGGTTTCCTCCCACGGTCCAAATATGTGCAGGTTAGGTGGATTGACCATGCTAAATTGCCTATAGTGTTCAGGAATGTGTAGATTTGGGAGATTGGTCTGGGTGGGATGTTCTGAGGGTTGGTGTGGACTTGTTGGGCCGAAGCCCATTTCCACGCTGTAGGGATTCTATGATTCTATGAAATCATGTTCACAGAGAACACGACTCCCCAGTTCAATGAAGACATATTGGACAAAACTACTACACTGGGGATGTGACAGAAGCAGCTCCAATGACGCTAAAGGATCCACTGTGGGGTACTCAAATGATCAACTTTGCTGAAGATATGACACATGACAGACTAGGAAAATGGCTCTCAACCATCCCTCATCACATAACTGATACAGTGGCCACTCTAAACATAGGCCAGACTGGGAGAAGTCCAGCAGATTCAGCTGAGTGATATCTGTGATATCACAACAAAGAGTTAATTCCACCAACATGAGCTGTAGAGGAATGTTATCCACAATGGTGCAGTTCCCAAAGATAAGGGAATGGATAATGGTCATCTGAGAACCAAACACACACTTGGCATGAATCCTGTCTGTCCACTAGGAGGGCTGAGGACATGATTGGCAATTCATTGGTGAGCAGGGGAATGGGACACGTGTTAATAAATAGAAACATAGACGTATTGGGACACAAATTAATATTGGAAAAAAACAGAAAAATCAGGGACAAAGTGAATACTTGGGGGAGGTGTCATATAAGGGAAGCAGCTATCAATAGGATAGCTAATGATATCACTAACAGGGACATCAGGCCTTGTGATATTCAGCATTTAGAAATCCTTAGATTAAGATGGTCATGTACAGACAACTCCCTGAAATGTATGTATTGTATATATGGATATGCTGGATATAGTTCAATAAAAGGCCTTTGAATAGCTGGAGACTGACATCTACTTCATTGTACCCTTGTCTTCTGTATTTAAAGGCCATCATTCCATTCACCTTCTTGAATGCTTTCTGAACCTTCTCCTAATATTTTAATGATCTGTTGATCACCAAGTCTCTTAGAATCTCCACTTTTGAGAAAATGCGCAAGCCTTTTTATGTCCAAAATAGACGACTTCACATTAACCTCTATTGAAATTAATTTGTCACATTTTTCCCCACTTAATTTGTTACGTTTGTTTACAATTCTATGCTTCCATCCCTCAATGCTGCCTACCTTTAGGTTTGTTAAGCTTCTCTTTTTTTGGAACAGTTAATATGTACTTAAAAGTATCACAAATTTTATGTATACTAATTTTTAGATTATTACATTGACTGAATGTGTAGTACAACTTGCAGACTTGGTTTGGTTCATATAAGCTAATCCTTTAAATTTAACAGCAACAAGTCAATTGAGCAGAAACTGTGACAAACTCAAAAAGCTGCTACGTTATGGTATTAATTTCTCATGTCAATAAGTCATCCTTATCAAAAACAAAACCAACTCAGACAAAATTCAAGCTTTTTTTTTCTTTTTTATTGTTAAATTGCACAGATCTAAGCAAAATAAGATGAAATTTTATTATGGTTAGCATTTGAGTACAAACGTTTATGATTCATAACATTGCTTAAAGGATAAATGTTAATATTAGTCATATTTTAACCCCTTCCGTGCCAGCTCTCAGTTTTTTGAAAACATGGTAAATATATTTCTTTACATTGAATAAATGTTAAATACTTACATATATATCACTAGCATTTGAAAGCATATTTAACTAAAATGTGTTAGCACAAATTCTGTTAAGATCTGACACTGAAGGGGTTAAAGAGGCTGGCAGACAAAGCAAAAAGTACCAACAAATGGCACACAGCCTAGAGAGAATAAAATATTGCAAAATTTCTGAATTTTAAGATGAAGATAAAAATAACATGCTTTTGATAAACCAGAATAGATACTGAGAACTTTTTTGAGTACAAAGGTAAGCAGCAGAAATCTTTACATTACAAAAAAATAGTGCTGTCATTAGAGAAGTTCTACATTCAGAAGGAATATATTGCTCTTAATCAATGGCACTTATAACCCCATTACATTTAACAGTGCAAATCATCACTTTATCACATTCTTTCTGCTATCACACATAGACCATGATCCCTCATGAGTCAGCTTTCTGCAGTTGACCATTGCTAAGAACTTTGTTGGCTCAATACATGCTTTGCTTAGTAGCTGCTTAGCAAAAGAAAAGAAAAAAAAAAATCTCTATTCAGAAATTCAATATTTCATTTCACAGAGTTCTGTGGAAAACATGCCTTTTTTCTTGGCAAGCGGTTCTTCTTTGAATCTTTTCGGTACAATGACAGGAAGGCATTGCAGCAAAACATTCAGACAGCTGAGGAAAGATGATGTTTCCTTGTGAACAAACGTGGCTACAATCCAAAATAAACTAATACAAAATCTCTTTGCTCATCAATATGTGGATACTGCAAAGCTGCAAAACTACTGATATTTAGGAGTGTGTGGGATGGTGGCAGGAGGAAGCTGTGGTAGAGGGATCTTGTGCATCCCTTAGAATAGTTTTGAGAAAACTGAACTGTCTGCAAACAACAGCAATATGAACATAGATGGTTTTGACCATGTTCTATTGCAACAAACAATCGTCTGTACGCAAATTACAATATGATGACTCTTCTAAACAATTTCCACTTTAGCCTTAATTGTCAACTTTGTTTTGATATGTAATTATACTTTTATAACAACAGAGGTCTATAAACAAGACTTGAACTATACTGTGCATAATTAACCAAAAAGTTATATTCAACAGTATAAAATATTTAGATCAAAGCAACATTGTTACACAATTTGTCCAGGGCCTTACTAAGATTGAGAATCATGAAATTAAATCAAGCAAGTAAATTTATTTAAACATCAACCAGTCATTACACTAAATGAATTCTCATGATTCTTTTTTCTTAAGATTTTAGCATTAAATACATGCATTGTAATTTCAAATAAGTGGGTTGTCCAGTTTTATCCTGCTTTTTTTTTAACTTTATGACTTTTATTAGATATTATTACAAATGTACTTCGTACTATAATGTCAAATCAGAGATGGGAAACCAGTTGTAGATGACACTGGAGACACAATGTTCATATGCAAAAGGTGGGAGATTTGTTCTCTCCAACATTGATAATTCATAGACAAAAGAAAGTAATGTTAAATAAGACTCCTTTAAGTTATAGTTATGGTGTGAGCCAATCATTTTCTGATCGTATCTAAACTAAGTGTGACAATTTATTGGAGAAAGAAAATAAAGTATTGTGCTTATAATGTAAGATTAGAAAATGCCACCCCTATCATTAATATTCCATCGTAGCTAAAGACTTCTTCATTTCTGTTCCCTACTTTACAAACTATTTACATTAATTGGCAGTATTCATAGCTGATCACAAAACATATGAAATGTCATCTAACGAATCACTGACATTCTTTATAATCAGTTATTATGGAATGAAAATACTGTAAGATGCACTTTGAATTGAAGCAAGCTAATATAAACATAATATAGAAGTAAAATAAAGTCATTTATATGAATGCCACATTTGGACTTTCATAATTCTACATTCAACACATCAATAAAACATTTTGAAGTCATTCAATATCGCGTAAGTGTTGAGACTAAAGGTTAATGTATTTATCTATAAAGCAAAACAGACTGTTTAAGAGTGAAAGCTGATTGATCTCCAATGAGGCACCAATTTACAAACCAGTCCTAGGTGTTGGGGGCTTTCCAATACAATTGAGCCAAGAGATAAACCAAAGTGCTTAAGAAAAGATCTTTTGTGCTTTAGCAAAATGAAAATGAACAATTCTTTCTTTGGAAAAGAGTGAAACATGAACGATTATGGGGCTCAAATGGTATTGTCATTTCACAATATCACAGGGATGATTTTGTAGTGCCATTAGATTGAAAATGTATTAATGTTCCAACAACATGACAAATTAATAGGTATGAAATTTAAATTAAATTCTACTTTGCTTTTATCTTTATCAATCACTGGAATTACATTGAAACTAAATCATCTCCTGCTGTTCAAGAAACATAAGGATAATTTCAGTTGGTTTAGTTCGGGGAGGTTTTTTTAATGAACAAACTATTTCATCAGATTTGGAAGGTCGGTGTTTTTTTTTATAGAGAGAGTGGAATGACCAAGATGGTCAGTATAGTATCGATGCTGTGTGATATCAAAAATTCACAAGATCTGAGACCAATGTGCCACCAAAAATATTTCAAGCATTTAGTGGAAACATTTTAAAGTTGTGACTAAAAAGTAAACAAAGATTCTAAATATTAGGCAAAAAATTGCCAGCTTTTCTAATGAGAAAGGAATTAAGATTGTCACTTAGTTTATTGGCCTGCAATTAGTACCAATGATGACAGTGACAAGGATCAGTTGTAAAATTATTTTCCAAGGATCAGTAAATAGCATTAGGGTTAAGGTTAGGGTTAGGATTGCAGGCATCAGTAAATTTTATGAGAAAATTAACAGCATATAGAGGACTAGAGTAATTCAATGTCTGCATCATTCAATTAATTGGGCCACCAGACTGATTAAAGTTTCATTAATTCAAAAGAATCCAGCTAGAGATGGTGAGACTTGGAAAAACCCAAGCATCATGTTACTGGTAACTGTTATCATGAAAAGAATTACATTACGTTTTAAAAGAATAAATGATAAATTAACATTTAAACTGTGATGCATATGATATGTACAAGGATTATATCACAGCTTTCAAAAAGGATGATTAAAGCCCCCAAAATACAGACCATGAAATTGGAAATTGTTGCCTGGGCACTAGAGAAGTTTGTACTCGGAACTCAACAACTTTAAAAAATAAACACATAACATATACATCAGATATGTTAAACACATAGTTGATATGATCTTGATTCATTTGAAAATGTAAATTATAACTTCACTCAGATTTAAAAAAAGTAGATTCAGTTGTTATATCAAACAGCTAACATGAAATATTACTTGAAAAAGCAATGTTTTTTTTATTTACATATATGTGGTTGAATTACTATCTTCAATCGTTTTGTAAAAGATTTATGCATTAACAACTTAAACCTCCAATGACTGATGATATTGATAAAATAAATCAACAAATATTTGGTGGATCAGCGTAACTATTAGTTGTAGATTCAACAAGTTTCTCACAGTAAGCTTGTGAGATTGGTAATTGTGATTTCAAGCCATAGTAAGATTATCATTATGCTGGGATAAGGCAGAGAAGATCACAAGCTTCAGTACAAGTTATTGATGCTAATGGTGCTATATGAATCATTGCCACTTTCCAAGTTACAGAATAATGCACTGTATTTAATGGAAGATGTGTTTTCTGCTGACTAATCTCCAATTGCGGCTCAAAGTAAGGCAACCACTTGTTATAGCTCCTTTAATTTTCTGTATGTTGTCCATAAAAACAAAGTTTCTATATTTACTGGAATTTACCTGCACTCCAATGGGTTAAATGAGGAACGATTATACAAAGTGGGCCTTTATTCCTTGGAATTCAGAAGGATAACGTATTAAGATTTTCAAGGTATGAAGCAGAATGGATAGAGTAGATAAGAGGGTACAATTTACACTGGTTGAAAAGTCTTATTCTGGGTGAGTGTAGTTTAAGAACTGGAATTGGACATTTCAGGAGTTAAATTCAGAATCACTTCAACACAGGAAGGGTAATTCAGAAGTTTGGAAAACTCTTCTGCCAATTAATGCTCTCAGTTGTTAATTTTAAATCAGAGATTATTTGATTTTTGCTGAACATATTGAAGGAAATGGAATAAAGGCTGATGGATGGAATTAGATAACCATGATCTTATTGAATGGTAGAACAGGCCCAAGGCATCAAGGCTTAACCCCTTTCCTAATTTTTGCTCAAAGTAGGATGGTACAGTCTTCACCAGTATAATGTGTAACCGTGGTGCTGTGATGTTGGATGTTAACATGGCATAGGCCCACATTCTTATTGTTAACCACCTCATTCATACCATTTCATTTTCACTCCAAATCATGTTTGGATCTGTCTATGAAAATAGTTATAAAAAATGTTTTGAGACCCTTTTCTTGAAAATAAAGGAGATGCAAGGAAGAGATACCTTTTCTTTAGAAAGCTAAAATATCCAACGATGGGCTGTTGTTCAGTCCATTTTGAAAATTTGAGTGGAAATGGGTGTGATCCAATCAACCAAAAGTTAACAAGAGAAAACTAAAAATACAGATTTTGGACCTCTTAAGGACTCTGAATGAATGGAAATAATGAGAAAAATTTGCTAAGCTGGAGTTCCCATGATGATTAGTCAGAGTAGCCAACTCCTTGCCAGGATATTGTATTGTGCAGCTGAGTATGAACCCTTCGACTGACATTAGTAAACATAGGGTGTCAACGGTGGTGGAGAGAATTTCCAAGATTGTATTGGGAAGCATTCATTGTCAGTTTGTTGAGTCTAAGACTGGCTTGTTGCTGTGAGTCCAGAAAGATCTTTCCTTATAATTTCATTAACTGCAATGAAAGAGAGAGAAAGAAACAGCATTAAAATGCTTGTATCAGTGATAGAATTGGAATTAAATGTCAAATTCACTTGTTAATAATCAATAATAAGTACCTTTCTCGATGGTCAGATAAAAAGCAAATCAAACATTACAAGAAGGGAAGCAACATTCTAAATTTCAAGACAAATCACAGTGGAATAAATCTTGAAACAGCAATTGGGATATAATCCACTATAAACCCAGCTCAGATTCATTCATTATAGACCCAGCCCAGATACAATCCATTACAGACCCAGCCCGGATACAGCCCTTTGCAGAGAGAGCCTGGATATTTCTGATTATAGACCCAAAGGACCCTTCTTTCTTTTGCCTTTCTGTGAACCAATAATATCTCTTTTCATTTGTATTCTCCCAAAAATAAAAGCACGGTCCAAGGCGGGTTCAAAAGCTGAATTAAAAGAAAATCATGATACAACAGAAAGTAGACACTTAGACAGGAATATGCACAGTGATGGAATGTCAGAAACTAATACGATGCTTGCAATATCTACTTAGATAAGTAGTGAGCATCTTTTGGCAAACAACTTTTGCTTTAGGTCAGAAAGCACGCTCAATTTACAACTAGCATTCACCTAATAATCCATTATCATCTAAATAAAGTGACAGCATTCCAATCAGCTGAAGAACCTTGTTTTGTTTCAGGGGTGAATCAAGAAAACTAATGACAACAATGAAAAATGGAATAACATAATTCAAGATAACAAGTTAAACAAAGTTATGGGGTGAATCTTATGTGTTTGTAGTAAAGCTGAGTTGAATAAGATTTTGAAAGGATTCTCACAGTAAGGCCGAACAAGTTTTCTCACTGGAACATACTTGCCACATTACTCACCATGCAATTGTGGCACCTCTCATGTCTGATTTCTATCCCTTTTGACCTCATACACTGGCAGTTCTTATTTCCACACTCTTCATGCCTGCTGTGCACCTGGGAAAGTGTAGCATTCCATAGCTGTCCCACTCATTAAAGGACAGAGTCAGAACATGGTAGAGAAGAGCAAGGTGGTACCAAGATTCTCCAGCAACCTGGAGAACCTTGTGAATGGGATGATCCAAAACAGAGGTGTCCTTTTTCCCAGAGGACTATCAGAGGAGGCTGTGCCACAAGACCCTGGAAGCCTGGTCTAAGGTAACCACCTGGGTTAGTGCCATTTCCAGGGTGTACCCAATGACCTTCTCTGCTCCATCAGGTTAGGTGTCACATTCATCTCTCTGCCACCTCTATCACTCAATCTTATTGCCAGTGCCCCCACCAATGCTCATGCTGTGCCATCTTCAATTGCATAGAATATCTTCCTCCACTCACTGTCGCCTTCCCAACCTCCCATACCACTAACCATGTATATCCTTTGTGCTGAACCTCAGTCCTGTCTCTACATATACCAGCACTAACAACCAAGCCATCCATTGTTACCTCACTCACTCATTCATTCATTTCTGTCATTACAGGGCAGATCAAGTCCCATACAGCTGGGGTGACATTAGGATCCTCACCCACTACATAAAGAGAATCCTTGGCCTTGCAGGAGAAGATCACTCCTGCCGGGATTCAGAAACAATGTATATCCCACCAAGTGCCACCAGCACTCTCCTAGCAACTGTCAGTCTCATTCATTGCACACTACTTCTAACCATTGGCTACTATCTGTCTCCCTCTTGTATCCTGCAGGTACAGCCAGCTTCCCCAAGCCCTCTATGGAGAAATGCCCAAGGCAGTGGCTGTGCCAGGGAGGTGCAGAGAGTGTAAATGCTGTAGGGTGCTCAGGGAGCAGACAGCCTGCAGGCCTGTATATTGCATTGGTCTGTGTCCAATGTCCTTTCCCTTTAAAAGCCCTATGATTAGTGGTTGCTGCAGCCTTCTCCTTCACTGGTCAAATTAGTTACCCTGTCCATTGCACATGCTCGCAGCAATTTTCTTCCCCATTACACACATTTACGTCACAGTGTCAGTGTGTTCCAACCTCAGCCTGAACATGCTGTTTTTTTTTTTAAGTCATTCACTGAATATGAGCACCACTGGCCAGGCCAGCATTTATTGTTCATCTCTAATTACTTAGCGGGCAGTTAAATGTCAACCACCTGCTTTGAGTCTGGAGTTACATGTAGGTCAGATCAGGTAAGCATGACACTTTGCTTCCCTAAAGGACAGTAATGAAGCAGATGAGGTTTTCCTGATAATTGACAATGGTTTCACAGTCTCCCCCACCTCCCACCATCATCACCACCACCAGACAGGCAAAAGGACTGACCATGACCCATTCCTGGAAAGGCATGGACCGTGGGTCCAATAACACCTTAACTGGACACCTGACAGTGGCCAATTTCCTGGACTGGCATAGGAGGCTGCCTTTGACTGAATGTGCCAGCAGCCCCTGATTGACAGATGCCTCTTTGGAGCTCAGTGTGGACTACTCCCCTAAGACTTTAAGGCACAGCTGCCTGCTTGTTGCACATGTAAGCTCACATGGAGCAGATTTGGCATAGTGTACAACTGTACAGCAAAAGTGGGGACTGCTGAGCAGCAAGACAAGCTGCCTGGTTGTGCGACTGTGCTAACTGACGTGGCAGGCCAATGCAAGGTATGGATGGTGTGGGAATGCAGATAGTTGCTAAGTGAGTGAGCGCTAAGAAGGTAGGCAAGCAGCTCTGAGATGCAGCCTGGTCCTGTCTGTGAGCTGGTTGCAATGGTGGTTCCACAGCAAACTTTTAATGCTAGTTGCTCTGCGCCGTGTAGTGCAAGTCTGTGGTTCCAGAGCATACTGCTGCCAGGGTATTGGAGAACTGGCAGGACGGACATGAGGGGTTGCCAGATGCCAATGTACATGGAAGAAAGGTGCACGCAGTTGGTGCCTGTGGATCGTGCACTGGTCTACAGTTTGGTTGTAGACAACACAGAGGTCATTCAGAGCAAGCGGTGACCTGAATCCACCAGATACCTGCTCTGGTTTTCATGTCAATGTTTCCCACCATCTAGAGTTTGGTAAAATACTATAATTTCTTAGTTATTAATATTAGTTATCTGAGTTGGGCTATTAACAAACAGTAATCCCCAACAAATAACAAATTGCCACTGCCTAGTGAGAATCTCACTTGTAGCGTAAAGGCCATTGCTGAGATTATTGGTTATTGTACTTGTCTCCCAATTCTGCCACACATCACACCGTGACCCATGTCACTCAGACTCTGCCACATAGCCCTTGCTATCTTACCAATAAGCAACTTTGGTGTGTGCACTAATATCAGCTTTAGAGATTTTCAAATTCATAGTCAAAACTGTACTTGAAAAGCAGAGAAATACAGGATGCACATTCACTACATGATAGTTCAACATGATCACAAGAAGACGGTGAAAGCTGTTTTTTTTTTCCATTGTGTCAACTATAACTTTCAGCATGCTTTTCTATAACTTCCTGTCTCTTACGCTAAAAAAGGAAATGATAACTATCTGGAAATGGAAAGTTTAGTTGCCCCCTCATTCTATTAATAACGTGAAGGCGAAAGACGTGGGTGGTAGTCCTCAAATGTCCCATTTCCTCACCTGAAATAGGTAAACACAGGCACAACCACAATGTGATTGTCATTTCAACTGTAGAGTTTAGAAAATATTACTGTGTGCATAACTGTAACTGTTTTTCAAAGCCTTCAAGAGTTTGGTTGGATTATATATGCTGAAGAGATTAAAAAGACCTTGTGGGAAGATGGAAGAACAATGTATGATAACATGCTCAAGAAAACAGTGAACTGAATTACAGTCAGATGTAATCCTTAATGTATTAAAGAAAGTACTTTTCACAGTTAGAGTTCGAATTCATTAAAACAGAATAATGCTGCAGTTAGTACCAAAGGAAGAAAGCATTAAAATATTGTTATATGAGAACAATCACTCTTATTCAACAATAAATTGTTGTTTCAAGCTCTTTGACATTTTTGACATGGTATAAGGTGACATAATACAAATATTATTGTCTTTTGATTATTGGACAAACTTAATGTTTGGAAAAACCAATAATAACTTGGTTCAAACATTACAACTCTGGCTAGTGGGGCAGGTTTGGGCTGCAGCAAATGAGGTTTCTATATTGATGAGGATGCTCAAAGCAAGTAAAGACAATAAAATGCTGTAAACACTCAGCAGATCAGCAGTTCAGCAGTACAGCATTAACATTTCCAATTGAGATGATCTTTCATAGGGAGACAGTGTGATGAAAGGTCACCTCAGCCTGAAGTACGTTTCTCTCCAGAGATGTGGCCTGACCAGCCATATATTTCCAGAAGTATTTTTATAATCTCAGGTCTGCAGCATTGGCAGTATTTTACTTTGTTTTAATGCTGAAAGGTGCGTTTTCTTATTTTGGATCTTTTCACTACTTTTTAAACAGCTTTTTAAATACATAATTTTCATTATATGAAGCATCATTAATTACCCCAACATCATTAATCTGGTAAAATATCAGATGATCCTCTCCCGTCCCAGGTTCCCCACAGGAAGAGACCCCAACCTTAGCTGAGATAATGCCAAAATTCAGGTGCTTGCTGCAAAAAGGAAAATCATAAGATGAATCACTTGCACAATCTCCTTGTTGCTCATATTGATGAATGATCTTGGCAGAGGTATTGAAAGTGTCTTAATAGAAAGTGTCTTTTATCTGCATGGGTTGCTCCAACTCAATGATTTGATTGGCAAAATTTGTAGGTCCAGAAATTCCAATGTGTATTATCCCTACGGTCATAAAAGCCAATATGCAAATCTGGAAAACAGCAGTGACTTAAATTTTAAAGGTAATGTCACTATCAATAGCAAAATCAACATTTCTGATAATATTGTGCTACACAATCACTCAATTACTCTAATTATGAACAACTTTCTGTCAGCATTGCACTTAACCGCAAGACAGCGAGAGAGAAAAGCTGGTGATAAGATCTGAAGTTGTCTTTTTATGGCATTCTTTAGATGCCAGGGTTTTGCAATTAGCCTCATGTTCCCTTTAATGATAATTTTGAATTTCGTTTAACTTTTATCAATAGTATTAATTTTGTATCAGCAACAACAGGTTTATAGCAACATCTGCCATCCCTGTGAACATAATTACATGTCACCCTGTTTACCAGCCTGGTAATTTGCCCACTGAAGCATTTACCTTTGAGATCTGAATTCAAGATTTTGAACTTCTAAATATTTTACTTCAATGACTGTTTTCAGGATGGCAGAATTGTACTAGTGGAAATCCTGCTCTGGTAATGTCCACACCTACACATTTAACATACTTGTTCCATCCCTAAGTATAAAAGATGCAGAACAGTAATATGAGTAAGTTAAGCATATATTAAGTGTATATATATTTTGGACAACAACATAAACTTTGCTGATTGAAAATTTTATTCTAGATTGTTGGAGTAGAATAATTAGTTTTTATAGTGTATAAAGATGTCTTTGTTAGAATACTGCAGCATTTAGAGGAAAACGAAAAAGGCTGAAAACACACAACAGCTCAGTAAACTGCATTTTGTGGAGAGAACAGATAGTTGGCATATTGCCTCAAGATATGTTCTGCATTCGTATAGACCTGTCACATAATATTACATAGTATTTACTGTCCAGTCTGGATGAGTGCAACTCCAACAATGCTCAATACTATTGAAGCTTGACACCATCCAGGACAAAGCAGCCACTTGATTGGCACCACATCCACAAGTGTTCACTCCCTCCACCACCGACGCTTGGTAGTTCCACTGCAGAAATTTATCAAAGATCCTTGCACAGCACCTTCCAAGCCTATGATCACTTCGATCTAGACGCACAAGGGCTGCAAATACATGGGACCACCATTCCCTGCAAGTTCCCCTCCAAGCCACTGATCATCCTGATTTGGAAATACATCTCCGTTCCTTCACTATCACTGAGTCAACATCCTGGAATTCCCTCCCTAATGGCTGTGTAGGTCTACCTACAGCACAAGGACTGCAGCGATTCAAGAAAGCAGCTCGCCACCGCCTTCTCAATGGCAACTAGGGACGGGCAATAAGTGTCCTACAAGTGAACAAAAAGATACAGTTCAGTTAGCCCAGAAATTCCGTGCGGGTATTAATGTTCCTCTGGATAGCTCTCCCATCCTTCTGTCTTGGACCAGATGACCTTTTCTGTTGTAGACTCCACACAGTCTGCATGCAAGGTGGTCACTTGTTTGTTTCTGAGGTCCACCATTTGCAATTTACAGTATTCTGCCTTTTACATGATGATACGACCAGGAGAGGAGGAAGAAATTGCTTTCCTCTTTTTAACCTCTGCCCCACACCCCCCACCTTGGTTGGCCACAGTAAACATTTCATAAACTTAAATTTTGTCTGCAGGCTCCACACTTCAATGAAAAGACAGTTCACTAGGTAATAAAGGTTACTATTACCAAGGCTTTCTTGAGTGAAAAGGAAGAGGAATTATATTATTTACTAAAGCTGAGAAAGAAACAATGAAAATATAACATTGGATACATACCTAAACACAGGTAATAAGCTTCAAAGGAAAAGTGTCTGTTACAAATAGGGAAAATAAACGATATGCAGTTAAACAGCCCTTAGAATACCTGTTGTTTTGGATTTTTAGGCTAATGCTATAATCGTTGATTGGTTGAATTGTATCCTAAGCAGTAATGGAATCTACAGAAACATTTGAATGGTCAGTGAATGATTATTTTCCCTATTTGCATTTTTCAACCCATGATAATAAGATGATCTGAAGTTATCTGAGGGGGCCAGGCAAAGTGAAGCAGCTGTTAAGAAGTGTATAGGATCCTTGTAAATCGAGACATAGAGTATAAAAGGAAGGAAGGTATGCTACAACTCTACAAATCGATGATTTATTCATTGTCACATATATCTAAGGAGATACAGTGAAAAGTGTTCTGTCGCCACAATCTGGCGCCACTTTAAGATACATGAAGAATAAAAGAAACTATTCAGGTAGAGTTCATCTTCATCAGCCGAGGTCCTAAACAGAGTTCCAGTACTTTTGCAAGGTCCCTGCCCCAGGCCTACCACAGCCAGGATGTCTTGCTCTTCGATCGCTATAGCTAACGCCCTGCCACCATTCCAGGACGGCACACATTGGGCTTATGAAGCCAGGAGACCCCACTGACATCGCTCCAGCTTTCTTGTGACATCAGGAAGATGAAGAAAAGAAAAAGAAAAAAAAGAGGAAAAGGAAAGATAAAATGAATCTAGCCAGCATAGAGCAGATGGGCTCAGCCTGAACTCTATCTACTCCTTGCTCACCGGGAGACCCTGAGATGAGGTGGAGACATGTGTGGATTGTCCTGATATTGCTGCTACTATTGCCTGAGATCTCCTCCTTTACTCACCATTCTCTGGGTTTCAAAGAAAATGTAGGAAAAGGAAAAAACAACCAGCTAAAGTAAAAAAAAAGAAAAGGAAAGCATACAGGAGTGGGTGAGGCCTGGGCTCAGCCCTGCTACTCTGCTGCCATCTTGAATTCAAGTAAAAGCATATTATCACTGGTCAAAGCACATTTGGAGTATCGTGTTCAGTTCTGGGCACCTTATTTAAGGAAGAATGTTAAATCTCTGAGATGAATTCAAAGGTGACGTGCTAGAATGATACCAGGAAAGACGGATTTTAGATACCAGTAAAGATAAAATAATTTGGGCTTATTATCCTACGAGCAGAGAAGATTAAGAGGTGACTTATTGAAGTGTTCAAAATTATGAAAATTTTGACAGGGTAAAGAAGAATATTCTGTTTCTACTAGTAGGTATGTCAGTAACGAGGCGTCACAATTTCTAGACTGTCAGCAAGAGAGCTAGGAGTGAGATGAGGAGAAACGTCTTTACACAGAGAGTTGTTAGGATTTGGGATGCACTGCCTAGGAGAGTCGTGGATGCGGATTCCATAGGAGGTTTCAAAAGAAAGCTCAATAAAGATTTGTAAGTGATGAATTTGGATGGCTACAGAGATAGAGCAGGAGAATGGGACTAGCTGGGTGGTTTTTGTTGAGCCAGTACAGACAAGATGAGTCAAATGGTCTCCTTCTGCATTGTCAAATTGTATGATTCTATGATTCGAAGTTAAAATTTCAATGTGAGACTTCCTGTCCAATTGATTGTGGAAAAGGTTTTATCACTTCTCTATCTGTTATCTGATGTGGAGAGTTGAACAGGTTCAGTGTCAATTAATGTCAAATTATGATGCAAGAAGGCACACTTCAAAGTGAGATGTTAGCTAAGGTGTTTCCCTTCAGTGTGATGGCTGATTGCTATAACTTTTATGGCTAAATTTTAGGAACTTTCTACTTCCATAGCTACAGATTGTCAGGACTGCTCTATAAATTACTGATCAATAGCTGGCTGAGAGATGGAGTATGCTACACATTGGTTATGACACCAGCTTCCCTTCAATGGGTCCTTTACGGCACAGAAGAAAACTGTTTCATGCAATGACTTTGTTCTAGCTCTCTGTCACACAAACCAGTCAGCTTAACTCTCCTGCCAAATCTACAGGACCATAGGGATATATATCTGTAAGTGTTCATGTAATTTCCTTTTGAAACCATTGATCATCTCCACTTTCACCATCTTCATGGGCAGCAAGTTCCAAGTTATTACTACACACACTGCATAAAAATGTTTATCCCCAAATCCTCCACGCATCTCTTGACCAAAATCTGAAATCTGTGTCGCCCAGTCCTCATCCCTAATTGGATCAGACTTTTCTTGCCTACCTTATCCATATCTGTCATAAACTTGTATATCTCGATCAAACATTCACACAAATTCTTTTCCTGCAAGGAGAACAATCCCAACTTCTCCTACTTAATCTTGCAATTTCCATCCTTGGAACCATTCTGTGGAATCTTCTTTGCACATGTTCTTTCCTAATGTGTGGCAGCCACAGCTATACACAATCCTCTGGTTGTGCCCTAAACAGAGTTTTATGATTTTACTGGCATTGTTCATTATGTACAAATGATTTAAGAGTAAGATATAGTGATGTAAGATTGATTAGTTGCACTGTTCCTTTCCTGTTCTATTTAAGATCAGTGAACAAAAACTTCAAGTTGGGCTAAATTTTTAAAATACATTCAAGAATGTGCGCTCAAACATATCATATGCTTGTGTTGTTACTTGTAGAAAATAACTCGAGCCCTATGTTAGTCATTCACATTAGTATTAATGTTATAACCATTAGAACCCTGCAGAAATTACTTAGCAAGATATTTATTAATCATAAAAAGACAAAAGACCTGTTTATCTGCATCACTGATGAGGAATTTGAATCTACTTAGGGAGGATGTTCCTGAGGGATTGTCCATTGAAGTTAATTGGGTGGAACTTAAAAATACAAAAGGCATGATTACCTTATTGGGATTGTATTATAGGCTCCCCAATAGTCAGTGGGAAATTGAGAAGCAAATATGTATGGAGATCCGAGATATCTGTAAGAAAAATGGTGTTGTAATGGTAGGAGATTTTTCCTTTCCAAACATAGACTGGGACTGTCATAGCATTGAGGGCTTGGATGGGTAGAAATTTAAGTGTGTACACGAAAACTTTTGCTTATTCAATATGTACCTATTAGAGAAGGAGCAATATGTGACCTTCTCTTGGGAAATAAGGCAAGGCAAATGACTGAGGTGTCAGTGGGGGAGTACTTTGGGGCAAATGATCATAATTCTATTAGTTTTAAAAATGTTATGGAAAAGGATAGACCTAATCAAACAGTTAAAGTTCTAAATTGGAGGAAGGCCAATTTATTAGACAGGAACTTTCAAAAGTTGTTTGGGGGAAGCTATTTGCAGGTAAAGGGACAGTTGGAAAGTGGGAGGCCTTTAAAAATGAGATAACGAGATTTCAGAGGCAGTATGTTCCTGTTTGTGTGAACGGCAAGGCTGGTAGGTGTAGGAAATGCTGGATGATGAGCGAAAATGAGGCTCTGGTCAAGGAAAAGGAGGCATAAGGCAGCTGGGATTGAGTGAACCCCTCGATGAGTATAAGGGCAGTAGGGGCATACTTAAGAGGGAAATCAGGAGGGCAGAAAGGGGACATGAGATAGCTTTGGTAAATCGAGTTAGGGAGAATCCAGAGAGATTCCATAAATACATTAAGGGCAAAAGAGTAACTAGGGAGATAATAGGGCCCCTTAAAGATCAGCAAGACCTGTGGAGAAAGACGCGAAACTTGGGGAAATAAATACTGATGACTTGGAAAAGGTTCATATTATCAAAGAGGTGGTGCTGGAGGTCTTAAAGTGCATAAAGGTAGATAAATCCATGGGTCCTGATCAGAACTTTGTTTCCCAGAACTTTGTGGTAAAGCTAGAGAAGAGATTTCTGGGCCCCTTGCAGAGATATTTGTATCATCGATAGCCATGGGTGATGTGCCGTAAGACTGGAGATTGGTTAATCGTGTCTCACATGTGACTGAGTTTTTTGAAAAGGTGACAAAGAAGACTGATGAAGGCAGATCAGCAGAAGTTGGCCATACAGACTTCAGCAATGTGTTCAATAAGGTTCTGCATGGTGGACTGGTAAATAAAGTTGGATCACATGGGATCCAGGAGGAGCTAGCAAATTCGATACAAAATTGGCTTGAAAGTAGGAGACAGAGGATAGTGGTGGAGGAATTTTTTTCTGGACTGGACGCCTATGACCAATGGTGTGTCACAAGGATCAGGGTCCACTGCTTTTTGTCATTTATAAAAATGATTTGGATGTGAACATAAGGAGGTATGGTTAGTAAGTTTGCAGGTGACACCAAAATAGGTGATATAGTGGACAACAAAGAAGATTATCTCAGAGTTCAACGTGACCTTGATCAGATGGGCCAATGCACAGGAGTAGCAGATGCAGATTATTTTAGATAAATGTGAGGTGTTGCATTTTGCTAAGGCAAATCAGGGCAAGATTTATACAGTAAATGGTAGGGCCTTGGGGAGTGTTGCCAAACAAGGGGACCTAAGAGTGCAGGTGCATTGTTCCTTGAAAGCGGAGTTGCAGGTAGACAGCGTAGTGAAAACAACATTTGGCACATTTATCTTCATTGGTCAGAACACTGAGTATAAGAGTTGAGATGTCATGTTGCAGTTGTACGGGATATTGGTGAGGCCACTTTAGGAATACTGCATAAAATTCTTGGTGCCTTTCAATAGGAAAGATGTTGTTTAACTTGAAAGGGTGCAGAGATGATTTACAAGGATGTTGCCAGGACTGAAGGGTTTGAGCTATAGGAAGAAGCCGAATAGGCTGGGGTTATTTTTCCCTGGAGCACAGGAGACTGTGGGGTGGCCTTATAGAGGTTTACAAAATCATGATGGACATGGATAGGGTGAATAGTCAAAGTCTTTTTCCAAGGTTGGGAGTTCAAAATTAGAGATCATAGGTTTAAGGTCAGAGAGGAAAGATTTAAAAAGAACCTGATGGGTAAATTTTTCATGTAGAGGGTGGTGCGTGCATGAAAAAAGCTGCCAGAAGAAGTGGTGGATGTATTACAACATTTAAAAGGCAACTGGATTGGTATATGAATAGGAAAGGTCTAGGGGGATGTGGGCCAAATGTTGGCAAATGGGACTGGGTCAAATTGGGTTGCCTGATTGGTGCAGACTAATTGGACCGAAAGGTCTGTTTCTGTGCTGTATGACTATGACTTTATAATTGTAGGTAGTCAGGAAATTATGGAAATCCATGTGCCAAAAGGAATTAAGTTATTGTGATCTCATTTTTTTGTTGTTGAAAAGAGACCAAATTCACAACTTTTCCTCTATGCTATGTTCCAATGATCCTGTTCCGCATTATCAATGAACCTTTGTTGATAGAAAGGGAAAAAAATCTGCTCAATTCATGCCCTTGCACCTCTGTTTCAGGGGATTCGGGATGTGAACAAGCATCCAGTTTGACTTAACAAGGTGTAGAGCTGGATGAACACAGCAGGCCAAGCAGCATCAGAGGAGCAGGAAGGCTGACGTTTCGGGCCTAGTTTGACTTCTTGGTCAAGGCAAAGGTGTGAAAAACACAAACAAGGAATAACATGAATTGACCTAACAACAGGGCACTAAATGAATAGAATTTCTTGCCTTTGTTTTTGGGTGCTGTGGCAGTGTAGGTTGTTTTGTAAACAGGTTCAATGGTTCAAGGACCGGTGGTTAATGTGGTGGTCATCATGTGTCAAATCATGAAACAAAAAGGGAAGTTAAAGACTAAGAAAGCAGTTTTCAATATTTGAGCCTCATCTCTAAAAAGCTGGCAAACTGTGAGCATTGACCCGTGCACACAGAGGCAGCTCACTGACTGGAGGTATGTGGGATACAAGATGAAAATAAGGAGACAGCAAAGCTGGTTCAGCAGTGGATTAGAAAATCCTGGGGACCTGCAAGTGGAGCTACATTCCTCTTTACTACCAAAAAGTATTGCAACTTATTTTTCATCAATTTCTAAGATATTTTCTCATCAATCTGTTCAGGGATATTATTACACACCTCTGATGTAGGTGGGATTTGAACCTAGACCTCCTAACTCAGACATAAGGGTACTACGATGGTGCCACAAGAGCCCTTATAATAAGGACCACAGGCATCTCTCTCTATTAGAGACAAAGAATTGATTGTGTAAATCTTAAGGGTGAAAATTCCACAATTGTGGGCCATGACCTACTATAACTGGAGTGGGGATTGGACCCCCATAAAGAACATTATTCTACATCACACTCTAGTCATCTAGCCAACTGAGTTAACTGATAAGTGATCTCTTTAAGGCTGTGTATTGGCCATTTAATGCATTACACTAATAGACTGAAAATGTCCCGAGTTTGTAACACAAATAGTATCTTTTAAACATTGAAGTAAAGCTTTACCTATTTTGGGCAAAAGCATTTGTTGATGGTTTCAGAGTCCTATCAACTGTACTGGGCAGGCCTTAAGCATGCAACGTGCATCTGATTTTCATTTTGAATGGTGCAGTCAGAAGCCGAAAATCACTCCTTCTCATTTTGTTAAAACAAATGGAATGGTTTGGAATAGGGCATGACGGTGGAAATACTGCTAAAAGTTATAAAAGCCTTCTCTATTTTTAACAAAAACGTAAGGAGAATGGAATAGCCATTTGGCCCAGAAGCGGCTGCCTTTACAAAGTATGCACTGTTAACCCAAGCATGAACATATCTTTTTGATTCTGTGATTAAAGTTTTGAGTAAGCAGTTCCTGATCTGCAAAGATAATGGTACGAAACTATGTTCATGATATATAAATATATTTAACAATTATCAAAATACCAAACTACTTAACTTAAAATGTATCTTAAAACTATTTTCAGTAACGATTGCTTACTTTTTAATGATTAAGCCATCTAATGACATAAGCAAACCTATAACACGCTGAACTCAGAAAGTAAAAAAGCACCATTGAAATAAGGCTGCATTTAGAATAATCATGAACGGCTGGATGAGTAATTAAGTCGATAAAATACTTGCAGATGCCTTTGTGTGTTGTGCCAGATGTAATTTCTTCATTCTGTATACACATATATATACAGTATATATATAGCGTATATGCGTGCACATATGTGCACTTGTATTTTCTGATTTGCTAAATTTAAGCTACCACCCACAACTTGACTAACTTCTCAACTACAAATAAAACAAATTACAACAAGTTCTCCAGCATGTTTTAAAAATGGCAACACCAGCCAGCAAGAAAAATTAAAACCACAAAGTGTTAATATGTCACATCGGAATATTTGAATTTTATGACCGTACAGTGGCAAACTGCCTGATTGGAGAGAAAGTCAGTCTTTCTTTCCTGAAATAACTTTCAGATGGACAGTAATGAGGGTCATATGACAAATTCTTGCCATTTATGCAGGCTTTTAGTCTCCACAGTACATGCAGCCAAATTATGGTATTAGATTGCTTAGCAACATGACTAACAACCAGTACAGCCCCTGTTGCAATGTTTTTGTTTACTTTTTTTTAAATTGAGTCTTAAAAGAGTTGCAGTTTGCAGTACAGCAGTGCAAAATTTTGTCAAGTGAAGTGACATTTCCTGATCAAGGTACAGTTTTCATTTCTCCAGGTATTGAATGAAGAGGAGACACCATCAAAACGCCCTTCATCCTGCTTTCTGATAGCCTGTCAGTTTGTTTGAATCAGACCATTTGCGGTTGATCATTCCATGATTATCATCATTTCAATCTTTTAGACTTTGCTACCAAAGACTTTACCAGTGCTTGAAATATCACTGGGTGGATGTCTGCCATTCCCAGTTTCATTTTTTGTCAATGAAATTCATGGTGGCTTGGCCACCTTAGCTCAAAGCAACTTTTCTAATGTAACCCTCCACTCTTCCCCTCATTCACTAAGTCATCGGCTCTTGGGTGCCTATCCCAGGGAATTGCATGGCTGGAGAGGCAGAAGTGCTTGCCACTGCCAGGACCCTGCAGTGTTTGCACTGCTGGCACTATATTTAAAACTCAGCCTCACACTGCTTCAGATACTACAGAGGAAGAAACAGGCAGCCTGTGAGGATCCGAAACACTGGACAGTCAAGGGGGTGGATGTGTCACTGTGCAATACTGGGCTGTGTCAATGCCACACTGCAGTATGTGCAGCGAACAATTCATAAAGTGAACTGCCTGTCACTTTGTGGTACTCAACTATTATTACTGACAATATGGCTAGAAAGGAATTTCCCACCTTGCTTCATGGACAGGAACTGGAGGGGCTGCTGGAGAGGAGACACTGGTGCTGGAGGCCACACTACTGTGGCATAGCCATCTTGGATACAGATAGCTGCTGCCCTGGTTAGTGCTGTATCCTAGGTTAATAGTGGGTCTATCAGTGCAGGAAGAAGGTTCATGGTCATCTGTGCTCTATGAGTGTAAACACCACCATTTTCTGTCTGCTACCTCACTCTCACAGGGTCACCATTCCCATTAACTCTGCACAAGCCTCTCACCAAGGGCTATAACTCTCACTACTGCACGCCTCATATCCACTTAACAGCTCTCACCTACATCAGTCTCCCACACTCACTCACCTTTCGTGCCCTCTGTGCTTTCTACTCACTCACTGGGAACAACTGACCACCTCTCCAGTTTCTGCAACACAACCAATTGCTCTTGCAATCACTTCTATCAGGCAGGATCCTTCATTTATCTCCCTGCAGGAAAAATTAACACCTTCGCTTCTGGTGGACTTACGTCTCAACAACATCTCAACCGACCTATTTGTAATCCCCAGGTTGTTTGCCCTTGACCTACAGGACTGAGTATGGCTGAATGCCTGGTCTGTAAGGACACAGATCTCCAGACTCTGTGAGAACCAAGGGTTGGACTGACCATCACTAAACCTCTGAACTGGAATTGGATATGCCCCCTAACTAGCTATGGTCATAGCTCCCAGATAACAAGGTGTGGAGCTGGATGAGCACAGCAGGCCAAGCAGCATCATAGCAGCAGGAAAGCTTGACGTTTCGGGCCTAGACCCTTCATCAGAAAATGATGCCTCCAGCTCCACACCTTGTTATCTCGGATTCTCCAGCATCTGCAGTACCTATTATCTATAGTCATAGCTCCCAATTGTCTACACTCTCCCTTCACTCCATTGTTCCCCATTGACTTACAGGCATGGCCATTTGCTTGAAACACATGCAGTGTGTTTACCATATAAACTGCTGCATACACTGCTGTGTGGCACTGACACAGCCCAGTATTGCACAGTGACAATTCCACCCCCTTGGCCGTTGAGTGTTTCGCATCCTCACAAGCTGCCTGTCTCTCCCTCTGCGCTAAGAAACAAGTCAGAACACAGAGACTGGCAGTCTGTGACTGAGCACTGAAGGACCTATGCAGTGTAAAGAAAAACAAAACACAAAAGCTGGCAGCCTCCAACTAAGTGAAAAATGAGACAGAAAGCAAGTTAGGAGCCTTAGGATACATCAAGCACAGTTGCATGAGATGTGTCTGTGTCCCTGTGTGTAAAGCAACCTGGCAAAGCATGCAGATTACTTTGGAGCTTAGGGGCACTTATAAAGTATTGAAGTGTGGAAGTGGTGTGTGAATATTCTGAGAGCAAGATGATGATGTGGTGAGGTTAGTGGGTTGCAGCTGCCAACTTGTGTATGCATGAAAGTTCGAGGAGGATGGTATCTATGAAACATGCAGGGACAGTGTACTGAACATACAGTTGAATGATGGCCAGAACAAGCAGCTGGCAGGCTGCCTCTCACTTACATATTGGTTATTTGCACCACCTCACTTCTCAAGGAAGGAAAATAGGAAATGACTTATAAACAAGATGAATTGACATGGATGTGTAAGGTAGCTGCCATTCTATGAGATTGCAAGTCACCATTTAAAGCTTAAGGGGCAAATCAGAAAAAAAACTTTACCCAATGTCGAGATTCTGATTTGTTAAAAATATTCCTGTTGTATTTTCCCATCATTCTCCCGTCACTGCCCACATCACACCCGGGAGGGGACAATTCCATCCATTGTGACTGTATGCTTCATGTTTGTTTCAGGAAATCATGGTGCAGTGAAGCAAGGAAATATACCTTTACTCTAAGGATAACTACTAAGTGTGTGCAAAAGGCAATGTCATATTTTTGTCAAATTGCATAGAACTGGAGTCTCGGCCTGTAGGATTCTAGAGAAGATGTTGGGTAGAAAATTAAAGGCAAGCATGAGGTGTGGTGTGGGCTCCTCACCATTCTGCACACAAAGTCTGGTGAGCCAGCGAACCAGAAAGAAGCCCACCCCACAACTATAACATGCGATGAGTGGGCTATATTGCCTAACATTTTGCAGGACTGCGATCCCTCACTTGGAAGCAAGTCCTGTCCTCAGGACCCGCCAGCTCCATCATTCACAAGTTCAGCAGAATGTAGTAGTGGGAACTGCCAAGACCGTAGGAAGAGGCTCAAAGTGGATTGTAGCTGATCTAGGAGGGTATGTATTGGAATTTTACAGTAGGGGGAAACCCTGCAATGGAGAGGGGGAGGTAAGTGGTGGGTGTCCAGGTTCCTTTGGGCAGATGGCATCTTAGAGAGGGGTTTCTTGATGCACATAGGATACTGCTCCATTCTCACCTTGTTCATAAAGGTCTTTAAAATTGGCCTCCTCAGATCTGTCTGACTGCCCAAACCATATTTTACCATGGGCAGCATATTATCTGGGTCAGTTGAGCTTTAAGTAGTGGCATATAAAATCCAGCTTAGCCTTGCTTACCAGCTTCTGTATATAGCAATATTTCAAAAAGTATCTTTCTGTGTTAGAGCATAGATCTCACATGACTACAAAGGGTCTTGGTTATTCGGCTGAACTTTTGTTTTGGCCTGTGTTGGAGATGAAGTGATTTCATTGTGTAAACACCTGCAACTCCATATAAGAAACAGCCATTGTGTGGAGATACCATGCACTTTAATAACAAAGATTGACTCTCAGTGAAGAGGTAGAATATCAATTTGATTCCACAATAATATTGAGCTGTCAACAGGATCTGCATTGCTATTGGTTGCCCATATGTAACCCTCATAGTTCCAAGTGGGGCAAAGGAATCATCAATATGCTGGCCTGGATGGGGAGTGGCAATAGTACTGACTAATGGAAGCAGCTCGTGTATGCCTTAAGGAGATCAGAAAAGTGAGTTGGGGATGTGTGTATAGTGGAGGGGGTGGAGTGTGTGGAACTGGGACAAAGTATAACCTGTCAAAAGAACAGCACTATGTACTATCACCAAAAAAGTTCAAAGAAGTCAGCATCTTGAAGGACCAACATGCAACATTACATAAGCCGTTGGCCAAATTCACAACTAGAATCCCAGTCAGAGCATTGTTGCTTAACAACATTGCCAACCACATGGTGTGTGAAATGTAACAATGGGAAGCTACTCCTGTCTATTCTTTGCTACCAGACTCGGAACAACATGAGCACAGGCCTTCGTTTTCACTTTCTTTGAGCCACAGCTTATGAGACGGCTGGAAAGGCCATTGCAGAAATTCATTTGCAAAGAAGGCATTGTATCTTAATATAGAACAGAAAATCCTTTGTTCTGATAACGAATATTTAATTAAACATTTTCTTCCTGAAGAAATTTTTGTTTGAGGAGTGCATAGCACCAGAAGTGAGCCATGCCTCTTGACTTGATGACCCTGCTGATGCCCAATAATACAGAGGTGTGTTCTAAGGTAGTTTACATCACTGCATTGCTCTTCTACAGCAAGTTTACCATTCGTTTCCCTTTTAAGATTATTCTATAATCAGGAAGTTGCTGCACAAATTTTCAAAGATATGAAAGATCAGATATCACTGAAGCAAACAGACCAAAAACTTACTGAATGCAATTATTAACAAGGACTGTACTTAAGAAACAAGTATTACAATAATGTGATAAAGTAAGTAGCTCAATCAATACGGCAACAGAATCAGCAATGCACTTCATGTATTATAGTTTTCATAGTTGTTAGAAACAAATGTTTCGAGCTGGGGGTCAGAGGATGAAGTTGAATTGAGTAGGCTTCAAAGAGCTGGTAAAGATATAAATGGCCTTTCTCTGTGCCAAATGTTTTTTGATTCATAATTCAAGTGGAAGTTGTGTTCCTTCCAGCAATGTCTTTCAACTAGCAATGTATATTATTTGTACCCAGAATGGTGTTTCCCATAAGGCTGCATAAATAAAAGCATGCTCTGTGGAAACCAGTCAAGAAATAATTCACTGAAGCAGATTGGGTTTGTTGGGTCCTAAACAAGTTGTGCCTTCTATTTGGAAATATACCAAATATCAGCTAAGGCTCAGTTGCACTCTTGTCTCTGAGTCAGAAGGTTCTGGGTTGAAGTCTCACTCCTAGACTCACGCACAAAAGTCAAAGCTGACACTTCCGGTGAGGTGCTGCACTGTTGAAGGCATCCTGTCCCTCTCATAAATACAAATCTAGCATTTTTTCAGGGATGAGGGAATCTGGACTGAGCTCACTTCTGCCATCCTTGCATCCCTAGCTTGTTCCCTTGGGAACTTCCAACAACAGTGGACAGAGTCAGTCTTCTGATGGTCTGTCAATTGGGAATATAGAGGTCCTTTCAGATTCATCTCTGGTACAGACAACACAATGTATTAATTGGATGCACCTAGTCTGTAGCAAATATGGTGGTCCTGCAGGCCATATTCAATTCTCAATTAGTCCAAACTTAGTAAAGAAGTAGCACTGGTAGATCAGTTGGCAAAATCCAGGTACAATCCCTAATTGAAGAGCAATGGCTTTTTCCAAAATTCCACCCGATCCATAGGGTGACCTAATAATCAAATGATCTCCAACAATTCTTGAAATTTGGGTCACATTAAGGCTAACCAGATGAGTAGAGCATTGCCCTCTCGTTAAAATTATTTAGATGATTGTTAGTTCAAGTACTGCTCCAGACACTAAGCTCATGATTCAGATTTATACTTCAGTGCAGTACTGAGGGAACTTTGTCTTGTTACATGTGCTGCCTTTCAGATGAGATGCTAAACTGAAGTCCAGTCTAATATTTCAGGTCATTGTTAAATATCTGGGGACACACAGTTGAAGGAAAGCAGTGTATTTTTAACTCGTACAATGATTGTCACGGGAACATGGAGGCAAACTATCTGAAAACAGACCAGATTGGATACTACCCACTGGGGCTAGACCAATTGGAAGCACATTTTCTATCTCAGCAGTTACCAGCATTGCCTCTTTGAAATGTATAGCTCTTCACAGAGCTCTAGCCAAATACTTGCAGAATCGTCCTTTGTAAAGAGACCTAACGTGTGAATCTAAAAACAACGAATAGAAAAGATATCAATGATAAAAATTAAATGTTTAACTTATAATAAAGTTTGGAATGGCCATTCAGTACCTCCAGCACGAATCATTATTTAAGGGCCCCCTTGTGGTACAGTGTTAAGATCCCTACTTGTGGTCTGGGAGACCAGGGTTCAAGTCCCGCCTGCCTCAGAGGTGTGTAATAACATCTCTGATCAGGTTAATTAGGAAAAAGAAGTGAATCACTATTTACACTGATCATGGCAGAAACTGGAACTCAACTCCATCTGTCCGGTCATATCCCTCACTTAATAAAAAAAAGCTGTTCTGTCATGGAACTTTCAATTGACCCAGCATCCTGATCTCTTTGGGAAATTCAGACTTTTAGTGCCCCATGTGCGAAAAGACTGTTTCCTGACTTAAATCCAGAACAACCTAACTCTAATTTTAAGATTGCATCCGCTCTTTTTGAAAGTCCCCCATCGAGGAATATAGTTTCAGTTTTCACACTATCAAATTCCTTCATCATCCTAAACATCTTAATTAAATCATGAACTATGTTTAAAAAGAAAAAAAAGTTAAAATGAGTAACCAACCAGTTGCCTTTTCAGTTCTTTGGGTTTCTCTGCTCTCCCCCAACACCTCACTCCGAACCCTGCCCATCCAAAATTGGAATATCCATTCCCACTCCCAGTTTATTATCCCTATTGACAATCCTGCAGGCATTCCCTGAGGGACCAGCAATATTCCCAGCTCTGTTGCAGCCATTTGGTTCTGTTCAAACTGTTTTGCTTATTGTGCAAACAGCAATATTTCTGCTAAACCACAGTCGAATATTACTGAAGTTGAGCATTACCTGATTATTTACTGTTGTGGATTAATTGCTGACACATTATTCCTGAGAGCTTATGAACTTAATTAGGTAGCAGTTGAGTCTGGTGCTGATTTGCTGTGGGTTTGCTGGCATATTCCCACCTGCACCATAAGCAAAACTTTGAGCAAAACCACATGTCCAAAATTAATGTGGGGCAAAAGAATGCTTCTCGTACTGAAGTAGAGATCCGTTTAGCTTGAGGTCTCACAGCTACATAAGAAACAAATAAAATTGAAAGAGGAATGGGATGATGGGTAAAAGTTGCTCCCATACCACTTACAATGGGAGCAATTTGTAAACCACAAAGAGGTGAAAAGGAAAATAACCACTAATGCTTGACAGCTGAGATTATTTACTAAAATTATCCACAGTTTCTTTTCTTCCTTTCTGAAGAATTTTTTTCATGAGTTTCTGCTTGCCTTAGTTACTAGTACACTTGCAAAGACTTAATGGGGCAGTAGCAGGTTTGACAAAATGATCAAGTGTCCATTACATTCCTGCTCAAATTGGGCCTTTAGCTGTGTAACCAACAACACACCCGAATCAGGTGTCAGCCCTGTTTATCAGGCAATCAGGGACACTACCATCGTCCATGTGCACTTGGTGCAGTTTTGAAGGTCCACTCAGTAGAGTTTGTGCTCAGAAATACTTAAATTCCCAGAAAAAAAGGCCACAATATAATGGCATGTTGCTGAAACTTGTTGAGTTGTAGTCACAAATGAAAGAATGCCAAATTTCAAACAAGCAATCATAATAATGTTATTCTGCAGGAGAAAAAATGATGGCAGATGATTGGAAAGTTGACTCTAATTGGCTGACGTATTAACATGGAGAAAGCCATGGGGAACCACAGACTCCTCAATTTTCAAGCTGATTGAGAAAAAAAGCTTGAACATATTCCTCTTGCTTTTGTGGTCCCTATGTATGAATGCGTGTCACTTCCAGAAAGTGTAAATGAGCCATGATACAGGCTCGACTGCTTACCTTGAATTAGTTATTTGTACAGACATTAGCACATTGAAGATTGTTCAGGAGTGCTGCCCAACCTCATTTAACAGTAGATATTTTGTTTGACTTTTGCAAGCATGGTCCAGTTGAATATGGTCTGTACTCTATGTATCATGAATAATTAAAGGAACATGCCATTTTATTCATTAAACCAGTCACTGGGTTACTTTCATATGTAGGGGCTTGTTTGCTGCAAGCAAAAGTGACACATTCACGCTGTGCACCACTTTTTATATTACCTGGGTGCTTATTTCTCCCCAGCAATGAAAATTGACTTGAGAACTAATCAGCAGCCTTTTCTCCTGTGGTATAAGATTGGTGCAATTTGAAATTTGACATTCTTTGCATTTGTCTTGTTGACTGCAAGATTTTAAAAAAACTTCAGTAACTTGAATATTTTCAACAATATTCAAGTCCAGTATTAGTTTTCTAGGGCCAGGATTGGTACATTTGCTGCAGCAGACTTCACAAGGATAATGTGGACTGTTGCTGTCATTTCTGCTTTTCTGCAATCTGTTCCCACCTCACATTCCCACTTGACCTGCCGTGCCCGTCACTAGAGTCATACAGCTGGCTAGCAGCATGTTAGTGAAGCCCTGCCCTCAGAATGGACCGAGTCTTTGCTCAGAAAGACTGGATGGCTAGCTGGGGGCGTCTTGATTAAAATTTCTAAATATCTTTCTTTCAATTCATTAAATTTACTTAACTGTGATTTGTCAATTCATAAGCTGGTTTATTTATGGAAAGGTTTCCTCAGCTTCAGAAGTTTACAAAAAAGTGTTGACATTAACTTAACCCCAAGATTAAAGCATGCACAAACCAAATAATTTCAAACTATTCAAAGCAACATTAAAAAAAAGGCAATCTTGGCAGCTACTGATTTCATAACATAATCATTTCTTACCTTGCGCTGAACAGAACAAATTGGCATATGTGCAGAAATCTTCTGAGAGAATGCCTTCTGTTAGCAAAATATTGCTCAAACAAAACAAACATTCAGGTGGTCAGAGGCACTGACTTGGTCAATGAGCAAAGATGCACCTTTGAAGTCAGCTCGCATTCTGATTGATGTCATCCTTTTCCACAGTATCCAAGGATCAAAGCAGTATTTGCTTATTTATTAGGATTAATCCTGTTTCATTTCAGATATGTGCTGCCAATGTATCTGGAATTAACAGCAGCAAAGATACAGAGATTGGACGAGCCACATAAATACAGTGGCTTCAAGAACAGATCAGAGGCTGAGAATTCTGCAATGCATGAGTCATCGTTTTACTCCCATAGTCCCGACAAGACTGAATTTGCAAGTGTGATGGAATACTCTCCACTTGCCTGGCTGAGTGCAGCTCCAACAGCACTCAAGAATTTTGATAACATCTAGGAAAATGCCGTTTGATTGTCACCCTATCTACCACCATAAACATTCATTCCTTCCACCACGAGTACACAGTGGCTATACGGTGTACCATCTACAAGACACACAACAGCAACTTTTTTGACAACACCTTCCACACCCATGACCTTTATCAACTAGAAGAATAAAGAGAACAGGCACATGAGAACAATCCTAGTTGCAAGTTCTTTTCCATGGAGTACACTACCCTGAGTTCAAACTTGATCACTGTTTCATTATTCTTGCTGGGCTGAAATTCTGGAAATCCCTAAGTCACAATATGGTGAACAAACCTACACCACAAGGACAGCAGCATTTCAAGAAGGGTCAGCATCACTCCAACAGCATTTGGGAATGAGCAATAAATATTGGCTTTGTCAGTGATACATAAATACCATGAATAAATTAAAAACTAACTTACATTTTTATCATAAATCCAAAATGATAGAGGGGGTCAAAGGCAGAATGAAAAGTACATTGAGAGACGACAAAATGAAAGCAATTATGGACAAATTGGAACAAACTTCCATTTTGCAGAAGCAAAGCTACCTAAACATTTTCTGCTGCTGAAAGTAGAGCAGAAAGACAGGAAGTCAGAGTTACTAATGAAAGGAATGTGTAGGCACATAGGATTAGAGGAAGTTGCAAATACATTGGCAAGGTTAGTGGGAGGAAGTTCATGGCTATGTAGTAACTTTTAAAAAGATGTTTAAAGACAGCATGTTGGGGTCCAAGGAAGTTTTTCAACACAGGATTCATAGTTAAACAAAACTTAGTTTGGACAGGTGTGTTAAAGTTAGCAGTAAGTTGTCTACATCATTACATGTCTCATGTAATTGATGGTCTTGGTGGGAAAGATAATCCTTGTGTCTGTGTTCTATAGATAATCCAGCACAAGCAGCTGAAGAGTTTAACTTCAAGATATTCTGCATTTATTTCACTGCACATACACGGTTCTCAATTGACCCAAAAAGGAGAATTCTTTTACAAAGTGCTTTCACTTCTTATAAATACAGGAAGTTTGTAAAATCGCACTTCCAATTCCAATAGATGTCTGAAAGTGCGAAGTTTTCTATTCTTCTCATGAGACAGGCCTCCTTCAAATTTGATTGTGAGCGTGGATAATTAATTTGTTTGGAAAACTGTTTCTTTTCCTTTTCTTAAGTATTATTGTGGACGTGTGAGGCAATTTCTGCCTATCACAATTTGTGATTTTAAAATTTTTAAAATTGAATACCAGACTAAGGAAATAGCTGTCTGAACAAAAAGCCATGTATAGGGCTTAAATAGTAAGTCGGTACTTTTCATTTACTAATTTTCGGCTGGTATGTGCACTTTGAGTGTTCTAATAGTTTCATTCTCATATCTTCTTGCCTATGTTAATGTGGCACAGGATTTGTGGTATAGGTGAGAACAGAATGCATTATGTCTCTTGCAACCAAAACTGAAATGAACTATTACAACAAAAAGAAGCAGGCACTTCTTTCTTAATGCAAGCACAGCTTTATCCATTCATTAGACAAGAATTACTTTATTACATGTTCTGTATTATTTTCTTTCTATTACTCTATCATTAGTTTATACCACCCATCAAAATGCTATTCCTTATGGTATTATTTAACATACTTACATTGCTATCACAATTGATGCACTATATTATCATTACTTTATTCCAGTTACTTTATTATTTCACTCACACTGCTATACAATACTAAACTAATTTTAGTTTAACACATTATTCTGTAGTTTCACACAACCAACTTGGTTTGAAATTAAGTTTAAAATAAATGTGAGCCCATAAAGAATTTTCCATGTAGTAAAAACATTTTTTATGTTTTAACTCCATCTAGAAATACATCAGCTTTGAATAATATTTATCAGCACACAAAAAAAAGCAATATTTTAAAATCATTATCAGGACGTGATTTTTTGTTTAGAGCAAAAGGGAGATTAAGTTCTGTTTAGAAGATTGACCTCAACTCACTTCCACCCCAGTGAGTGGGAAAACAGGCACTCTGCAATGTTTAAGGCATTGCATGGTTTCCTGAGCAAGGTACGAAACTGATACACTTTGAGGTTGACAAAAAAGTACCCTGCTGAATGAAAAATTTCAATATGAATAATAATAGGTATTACACATTAAAAAGCCCCTAAAATCAATAATGCATAGTAGACGTGTCTAGAATCTGATACTCATTTTAAACTGTTGTTACATACAAAGCTAATGCACGTAAATCAAAGGTTTAAACACAGATTGTCTGCACCCAAGGAACTTATTGATCTGTGCAAGTTAATCCTAAATACAGCTACAAATATTGCAGTAACATTTTTTAGGAGGGGTAAAAAAAGTGTACATTTAATGTCAAAACATTGAGGGATGTAAATATACAGAGAGAACCAAATGTTCAAATACTTCAGGGTAGGGGAGTCCAAAACTATAAGGCATAGATTTAAGGTGAGAGGGGAAAAGATATAAAAGGGACGAAAAGGGGCACCTTTTCCATGCAGAGGGTGGTGCGTGTATAGAACGAGCTGCCAGAGGAAGTGGTGGAGGCTGGTACAATTACAATATTTAAAAGGCATTTGGATGGGTGCATGAATAGGAAGGGTTTAGAGCGGTATGGTCCAAATACCGATAAATGGGACTTAATTAATTTAAGATATCTGGTCAGCATGGATGAGTTGGACTGAAGGGTCTGTTTCTGTGCTGTACAACTCTATGACTCTATAAAATACAAGTGCAGGTTAATAAAGCCACAAAAAGCCGTATTGCAATTGGCTTTTATAAAAAGTCACATAGGACACAAGAAAAACAGAAATAATTTTGTATAACCTATTAGCAAAGTCCACAGCTGGAGTACCAGATTTAGAAAGGTCATTAGGGGTTTAAAGAATATTGGCCAATATGATGCCATGAATAAGAAACTAGTCATTACAAGAGACTTAAAATAGAGGAACTACTTCCACTGCAACAGAGAAGCCAAAGAGGAGATTTACTAGAGGCTTTGAGAAGAAAAGACAATGTCTTCTGATTGGAGTAATCGGAGAGAGGAGAAAGATGAAGAGAAACATATCTACTCAGCGTGTTGTTTGAGCATTTGATTCTCAGCCATGATGGGGAGATACAGACAGGGGCTTTTGTAACCTTTCAAAGGAAGTTGGATATTTAAGCAGTGGAAGATAAAAGACAATGGAAAGAGAGCTGAGCAAATGGATTAGTTTCAGATTGATATCCCAAAAAATTAACTTAGATACATGGAACAAGTGGATTGTTATGATTCTATAAACCGCATGCTTCTATGTCCTAAAATTATTAAAGTTACTCTATATTTTCACATACTATCACCTTCATTCATAATAATTAACATTTTATAATTACTACATATTGCTAACAATGTGCATTATTTCTAACATAAACGTATTTACACCACATGTGCTACACTGTGACTAACATCATCCCATTTACTGCTATTATGAATGTAACAATTAAGACGGATACACAGCAATAATAATAATGTATGGAGGAAGCTATTAATAATATAACAATTACATCCTCTAGATTGTTATTAACACCATTTGATTTTCTGCAGTTAGTATCACTATAAAATTCATAATATGATTAATTCTGTTAGTTCACTGTTAACAGTAATGTACAATACAGAACCAGATGTGTCCTGGTTTTCAAATTTGCTGCACCAAAAATGACTGACTACACTTAAGCTTTATACATGAACTGTGATATCGCCATGGCATGAATGAACCTAACAAGTTAAATAGGTATATTTTATGAAAGGATAAATATATTTTGGTGTAAAATCTGTTGCATTTTTAGGTTATGCAATCTTAATATTTTGTTATACATAAAGAGCTTAAGTGCAGTGAAGTTTCTGTGCGACTAATTTCTTTCAAAATATTGGGATAGCCAGAATAAATATGATATTACATTATGAAATGGGATGAAGTGAAGCTAAGTGTACATTTATTTGCATTTAAAGATTTTTAAATCTGAATTTGTTTAGCATGGGAATAAAGAACATAATATGATCCATAACAGATTATAAACATAACTCCACTGATTCAAAAATTCTATTAAAATACTGGCCTATTTTATCAGGTAGGTATTAATTATTTTAAATGATTGGGAGAGCATATTTAGCCTTCTTTATTGGATAGATATGAATCTGTTTGCATGAGTATCCAGGGAGGCTAAGTTTCTATTCTGAAATACAATCATTTTTACAGTGACGTATTGCATATTTCAATGCAAACAAGTTTGTTAAAGGTGGAAGTTGTATCTCTAGCACCTTTCGTGTGATTTTTCATGGGAATTGCAGCCCTATTGATCGCAAATCCACATAATATTGTAAAAGCTGCAAAACCTGATTTTATGTTACAACTTTATACTCACACAACTGAATCTCATGTGTTGAACATCCATTTTCTGTCCGTGTTACATTGAATGAACCTTTGCATTGCAATTTTTTTTTGCAGCAACATTAGCTTCCATCCTTGGCATTGTAGCATTTTTCTCTAATCGAATGATATCCCAAATGATGATAAAGTTGTCAGACTTTAACTCTACCCTGAATGAGCGGAAGAGAATTAAATTCCAACAATTTGAAACCCAACTAACTACAAGAATTAACACAGTGTGGAGCTGGAGGAGCACAGCAGGCCAGGCAGCATCGGAGGAGCAGGTAAGTTGATGGTTCGGGCTGGGACCCTTCTTCAGAAATGACCCATTTCTAAAGAAAGGTCCCAGCCCGAAAAGTCAACCTTCCTGCTCCTCTGATGCTGCCTGGCCTGCTGTGCTCCTCCTGCTCCACGCTGTGTCATCTCTGACTCCAGCATCTGCAGTTCTTACTATCTCTAACTGCAAGAATTGCTACTTCAGGTTTGAATGCAGCAATTTATAAGGGTTTGGGAAATGGATGGTGGCAGGGGGAGTAGGGATGGTGAACTGTGGTTAGAAAGCACGTGAAAACAGTTATCACATGCTGCTTGCTTCCAATTTGCAACCGCCTTTTAGATTTAATGGTTGCCAATTGGGTCTCCCAGGGTTCTCCGAAACATGGCAGCTGAGTGAAGCTCAGAAGCAGGAGTGATTACTACCCTTTGTCTTATCCCTTACCTGCACCTAACCCCCAACCCAAATAATTTGCTGAGCTCAGCCTTCCCTCTGCATAAACAAGCAGCCACATTGCAATCCCATGCATCACTCCCGACAGAGGGCCTGCTGACAGACCGACAAACACAAGCCACACTCCGTAATCTCCTGCTAGCATCTGTCCCTCTGTGATGTCTTTGTCTACCAACCCATGATACCACTGCCTGCCTTCTTCCTACTCATTGGCTGTGACCTTCAGCACATGCTTCCCGTTCTAGCAAGAAGCCTCTGAATGTGGATGACTGACAGCCAGGAAACAGAAAGAGGAAAAAGTCAAAGAAGAGGTCATGTCAGTAAATTTGTCAGCATATTATGGCACTGCATTTCTGGCATACCTGGCCAGCGTGGCACATCCAACTTCTACCTCAATTTCCTTCCCATAAATATGAGGGCCTACATAATGTTGCTTTGGCATTCCCCGCCCTAAAAGCATTAAAACGGAGTATGTTACCATTTGACTGTGAAACCATACAGCAATGTCAAGCTCGTGGGTGGTGTTTGCATGCTTTCAGGTACTCTGCGGCAGTCGTTACTGTGCGTCAGTTGCTGTGGTTTGAAAATTTTCCAGCGCGGGGCAAAATGCTGACAATGCATTCATAACTTTGACTGACTATCTGCCTTGCTATCAGCAGCCACGCTGAACAGAATCCTTTCCTTTGAATGGATTTTGCTGTTTGACACAAAGCCCCAGATTAATGCACAAAGATATGTTTCACCAATATTTTCAGTCATTTCTAATCGGTGAAATCTGAGAGCAGACATCTCATCTGAAAGACAGCTCCTATCTCTCCCTTCGTATGGCACTCCGGTGTCAGCATTGGTTCTGAATTCAAGTTCCTGGCGTGGGATTTGACCCACAACTGAGAAGTGAGAGTGCTAGTACCGAGGGAAAGCTCAAACTAGTTTCTCTGTCACCTGCAGTTTCCTTTACTAATTGCTTCAACATGCCTTTGCAGGGCTGTAACAAAACTGATGATTCCTGCACTCCTGAATGTAAAGATCTTGGTAAACATTCGTAACTTGATGGAACAGTGAGGAAGATTTCCTCTGCGATGTGTTTAAAGGGAGATTTACCAATTTCCAAGTAGAATCATAGAATGGCCACCTTCTGCGCTGTAACCATTCAGCCTGTCATGTATTTTCCAGATCTCTGCAAGAAAAACTCACCTAGTCCCACTTTTCAAGTAAATATCCAATTTTCTTTTAAAAGCCATGATTGGACCATCCTCCATCACACTCTCAGGCAATGCATTCTAGATCCTAACCTCACAGCACACAAAACAATTCTCCTCATATTGCTGATGAAGGGTTTAGGCCCGAAACGTCAAGTTTTCCTGCTCCTATGATGCTGCTTGACCTGCTGTGTTCATCCAGCCCCATGCTTGTTATCTCCTCATATTGCCGTTGCTTTCTCATTGCACAGTTCAGTGAAAATTGTTCTCTGTTCTTTACTTTAAACCACTTTAGTATTCTGAGATTCTGAATCGTTTCCAACCGGAAAAAAAAATCATATGTTTTAAAATTGAATAAATTAAATTTTATGTATCTTTCATACTAGATAATCTGAAAGACTCCAGGAATTTCACGGTTAAAAGTTCAACTATTGTGTAGCTACCAGTCTCAGATTGTCTGCCTGTGGTTGGGCTGCCGGATCCAGCAGAGATCTGCACAAACGCTTACACATATGTGCAGAACATCCACATCCACCAGTTAAATATACTGAGCACAGATGCAACAGGAGACACTCTCTTAACACTTAAACAAATTCTGGTTGACATTATACAGGTAAATCTCCCTACGTAGCTCTCCAAGCATAAATAAATGTAATTAAGGGCTACATGTATGGAACTTGCATGTGTGTTCCCTACCATTTTCTATCTATTAATTTTAATAAAAACTGTGGTGTTACACAACTGCAATCTTGATATGCCCACCTGGCAGTTGAGTCCCATGCCAGGAAATGCACAAAATCCAGAAGAACCTTTTGCACACACAATTTGTTTTCACAATATCACATCTTCCATGTCTTGTGAAAGTAATGCAGTGAGACTGCCTTCTCTAAATGACCTCACTATGTTCTCCAGTGCTGTTTCCCAGGTACGACACTGGAGATATACTGCAACTTGCAACGTCATGTCTTGGTCGACAAACATATGGCCCTCACAGTTTTTGCTTTGGTGCATCTAATAACTTACAGAAAAAAAATGTCAACCTGGTTAATATGGTAGGTTTAGTTAAAAGATGCAGATTTACCAAAAAAAAGAAGCGGACACTTGTTGCTTTTTAAGCATTATTTTTGCCCTGTTCCCAGGACATCCCTGCTGCACTAGTGCGAATTTTCCATTTTCCATAACCCATCAAGGAAATGACAATTTTTCTTAACATTTAAAAAATTGCAAATTGGAAAATATTTGCAGTACAGAAAAGGTCATGTACCTCCTCTTAAAGCACCTGAAATACAATCAGCAGTTTAATTTGTTTTTGCAGTTCTCCAGGCAAATGAGAGTTATCGATCATACAAAAACATTTCTGTCATTGACATCTGAGTAAGAATTCCGAAAACACACTTCCAGAACCAAGGGACATTATTACTTCATTCAGAGTTTTCACTGTACAAACAAAAGAGATTAGATAAGCTTGTAACCTTTTGGACACACCAATTCCTTCGTAGTTTTTAATGACTCATAGTGAAATGAAGAGCAACAATGTAAGGCCTGTGGAATGTGGGTGGTATCAGGGAAAACATTCTATTACATGGCAACTCCGTACAATAACATTAACTTATCAATCATAGAGTACAATGCTAACAATAGACTGTGAACTAAATAGCGATTTTATCCCTGCGGTTGTTATTTAGTGTTTTCCCATTTTCTCAACAAAACCCTTCCCTCAATTGGAAGTACATCACAAGTATCAGCACTTACAAAACAGAAATCCCAGTATGGCTTTCATTAAAGATTAAAACACAAAAATTGCTGAATGTCAAAATCTGAGGGCTACCTGCAAATCAAACCCTCATTAGTTTTTCTTTAGTTGTTCCAGAGTTGAAGAAAATGATCAAAAGGTTTAAAGTTTGGCAGGCCAGTAAGTGAATAAGAAGTACAGTAGATAGCTGTGCACAGCAGTTTACAAGAGCTGTTTATAGAGGGGAAGCCTTATTAAGCAATACAACAATCTTCTGCAAAGTGGCCATGCATGTTTAATTTTTTCCAACAACTTTTGCCACTGTAAACGCTCTGTGTTTAGGAGATCAGACATTTTGGAGGCAAACAGCTGAAAATAGGAGGGGGGAGGGGTTTGGGGTTGTGATGGATCCTGCCAGATTGGCAAAGTTTCTCATGTGGAAAAGAATGCTCTCAAAGGTCCCCCTACAGAATAAGAGCAAGTCAAGCCAGCAAGCTCTGCCAGAAATAACAAACAAAACGGCTTTCCCCATCCTTCCCGAGCAGTCAGCACCAGAGTATTACAACGGTTGCCATAGAGTTTACTTTGCTATCATAACAAATTTGATATCTCCAGTTATAAAAGAGTGCACTGTATTTTGCAGACTTAAAAATTTAATTTTTTTTGTTTTGTCAGAATTCCAGCTTATTTCTGTCTGGGTGCTATAGACAGGGACTCCCCACGTTAAACCTCCAGTTTTCCTTCTTTCAGCTCACATAAACTATTTTTGCATTCTTTTAAAATTTCCGCACACATAACTTACCCTGAATGTAATCTCGTCTCCATTCAGTGCTCATTTTTCTACAATACATTATCAAAAGTATATCCCACTTGCTTTGCCTTTGTAGGCCATAATTCAAAGCTGTCAGAAATTAAATCTTCTCTACATACCTTATTAAAGTGTTCCAGCCTTTGGAAGAAGTCCCATGTAGTTTCTGTAAAAAAAACTCAGTTTCACTGGTGCAACTTAGTTTGGTAGGCCCTCAAATAAAAATGTGGTTGATTTCTACAATACTACAATAACCTTCTTTACTAACAACCCTGATAGCAATTTATCTATTATGATAAGGCTGGAATATCTAAAAAAGAACATTTTTCCACTGGCCCATCTAAGACAATTAAAGAGGTGCTGTTTCTTTTGAAGCTATCCATGATAGTAATGTACATACTCAAACCGGTATAAAACACACTACCATTTACAACTAGAACTGTAAATTGACATCGAAAGATTTCTGTGCATGGACTGCACTGGACTGATTTTAAAAAATTAATTTGATACACTTGGCTGAACTAAGTTCATTATTATGCATTTGGTACTTTAACATTTAGATATATAAATTGTTAGGTCAACAGGATAAACTTTTCTAATTTGAAGTAGACGAAGGTAATACATAAGAATTAAAACAAGAACAAAATTACAAGGATAGCAAAAACCAACAGCAAATACCACACATATGGGATAAATGCTATGTTATGCGCATTTTAACAGCATTGCATCTTGATCATAGAAACGGCAAAGATCATTCATCCCCTTGGACCTGTTCTATCCTTCACTTAAATCTTGGGTGTTCTGTATGTGATCTCCATTCATATGTTTTTGCTTTAAATCCCTTAAAAATCATTAATCCCAATCATGAAAATTTCATTCAAACCAGTATTTATTACCTTTTAAGAAACAGAGTGCCGGAATTCCACTAAACTCTGTCTGGAAAAGTATCCCTTGATTTCGCTCCTGTATAACCTATCTCTATCTTAAGGTTGTGCATTATTATTTTGAATTCCCTCATCAAAAGAAATAATGTCATTGCATCAAACTGATTAAATTTAGTTTTCATTTTTATAATCTCATCAATATGCTCTGGTATAATTCTGGGGGTGAGGTGCCTGAAACTGAAAGCTAAATTCAAGTAGGGTATTTTATTGAGGTTCTTTACAACTGAAACTATGTATTCAAACCGTCTTGATATCGTGACAAAAATACCACTTCTTTTTAAAATCAGTGTGTGTATGTATTTGTGCATATGTTTCTTAGTGATTTGCATACATAGATACCAAATCCTTTTGCTTTTTCATAGCTCCAAGACATAACCATTTAAAAAATTATTCCAATTCATATTGCTCAAATCAAAAATGAATGATTTCACACCCTCCGCTACTGAGCTCCAATTGTCACAGTTTTGCCTGTTCACTTAATTTATTTGCTTTACAGATTCCTGCTCTTAGCCACACAGGTTACAGTACCTTCTAATTTAGGGCCATATTTTCATAGAATTAGGGAGACACCATATACCTTTAAAAATAGTGAGCAGAACCTGTGTGCAGAGGTCAAAACCCCATTTCCAATGATTCAATTTTTTGCCATTGGGAGAAAGGAATGGAGCCTGATGCACACAGGAGCGGTATTGTAAACTCAGGAGGGCCATTTGAATTCAAACAGAGCTCATTTTGGTTGTTCCAACAGTAGTAATCTGCAGTGGGAGAGTCTTGATTTGATGGTGTAGATGGAGACACATTGGAAAGGGTGCGAAGTTCTCCTTAAGTGTTATTATCTGAGAGATTTTAAAGACCTTGGTTCATTAAACATAAAAATGGCTTAAAATTATCAATGACTGTTCAAAAAACATCCACTGGTCAGCCTTGATTGCTAGGCCATCTGATGTGGGTTAGAAAAACATGACTACCTGTTCCTGCATTTCAATAGATTTCTTTGAGATTTTCTATACAGCAATTTCCCAACTGCTTGCTAATGCTCATTAATAAGACAACATGGCAATCTGATGTCTAGTCTTTGAACGAACACTGCCTCCAAACAGCTGATTGGGAATTAACAAATTGTTACTGATGATTTCAAGTGCAACTTCAAGACATACTCATCTTTTACGATTCACTTGCAGGTTTCAGGATGAGATTTGAAACATATCAGAAAATGTTCCTGGACTGCTTGTCAGGTCTTCAAAATGAGAAAATCGGATATTTCTCTGAAGATTTCATCTAAGACAGATAAATTCTTCATGAACACATTATAGGTATTACCAAGGGAAGGGAATTGCTTCATCCTGGAAACCTTGCTAGGGTTCCATCTTCATCGGCAGAAGAGTAGGACATAAGGTTAGTCAGAACCAGCCCACATGTGTTTAGAGAGGGGGCCAGGAATGGGAGTTGGACTCCTTTGTCCCCATGAGTACAGGACATCTCTTATTCTCAGATCTTCCAGTGCTACATCTGAAGACCTGCTCACTCTCTCTCTTGATTGCGGAGGCTCCATGAAACCTGCCAGTGTGTTTCAGCTACTCTATAAGAGGGTATGTGAAGCCTCCATACATATTTCTCCATGAAAATTGCTTCTGATCAGCAATTGAGTTCTAAATCCTCAGAAGTTTGTTTTAGCACCTCTAGACAAATCAAGATTATGATAATCAGCAATTTAAACCCAAAATCGCATGTTAAATTTGAACATTCAAACCTGTTTAGTGTCTACTTTCACCCTTTCATCAATATAGCACCCAAACTGCTCAATAGCTTTAAGGAAAATCATGCAAAAGGACCACAAAATGTAGAGATGTTACTACTCTTCAGTTTTTCTGAAGATAATTCATTAGAAAACACAAAACTATCCACTCCCCAATGAGTCAGTGAGTTTGTCCATTCAGTATCGGAGCTATACATTCCAGGTAGGTAGTAGGTTTGATCCTGATCTGTGCTAATTTACTTTAAGCATTAGATATGTATTGTGTCAAAAAATATCACAGCACAACATACATTGAAAAATTCTGAAGTATGGTATCTGCTATTTTGTGGCAAATTTATTTGTGGCAAACTTATTTACTTTGTTTTACCATTGCTATAGTCAGTCTCAGGATTACTTACTTACAGAAAGGAAATCAGCCAGAATCTAACTCCTGATCATTAACCAATAACCACCCCTGTAAAAGTATGCATTTGTGGATTATTAAGATTATCCTTATAACTCAAACTTCGCTAGGAAGCACTGCATAAGTGAAAATACATTAGCAATGAAAATGGGACAAGATACAAACAGCATCCTTAATACCTAGTCAATTCCTTCATAAAAAGAGAACAGAAGGAAAGGGACAGATAAAATTAATTTTAAACTACTCATGGAAGTTAGATTTAGTAGTCAGAGCCAGTGAGAAGAGAGACTATCATTATGAAATTATAAATGAAGAAAGTAATTCTCTATGGATCTAGTGATAACCACCCAATGATAAAAAGAAAATTTAGAACGAAACAGTGCAATTGCTGGCCAAAAATACTTTATAGCAGCTTAGAGACATAAAGCAGCTGACATAACACTGCTTAATAAAAAGGCTAACCCATAAAGTCTAGCTTTGGCTTCAGGGAATGTGGCGAAGATTCTTAAAAGAAGTACAATTCAAAGATATTTGGAAAACAAACAGGAACACAATCAATGAACATCAAATATGAGATAAATTAACTCCAAAGATTGAAAAGTTCAAGCTTGCTTCCAAACTAATTGTCAACTAAAATGCAATGATCATGACTTTTAAGATCTCCAGCAGACCTTAGGTGATACTTTAAAAGCTAATGAAGAGAATTTTAAAAAAAAAAAGACATAGTTTAAATGGCTTAAGAGTTTTTTTAAAACAATGTTATGAATGGGAAGCATCCCAGATTGAATCAAAAGACTTACATAAGGCATCAGGAACAGTAATCAGTATTCGACTCTTACATATTATGTGACAGTCTGACTTTCACTATCTGCATATTGTGCATTTGTGTGGGCTGCACAACAAAGCCACGAATGATATCACAGCTAGTAGCTCTGGTCACTCAGTGATCACAGTCTGGTTTGCCATGTTGCTTCTGCATGTAACTCACACAGCACTGCTGCAAAATGCAAGCATGATGACAGCTGCTGGGATACCAGACATTGACCGGCATGAATCTCTATCTGTGATCACACATGAGCTACATGTTGATGAAGTGAACTCCTTTTGATTTCAGTACAGTCCAGACGTGACATGCTGAATTAGAAAGCAATGTGTGTGCATCCAGTAATCTTAACAAAACATGCTTCATCTGCTTCTCTCAGGTAAGAAACCAGATGCATAAATATTCTTACAGCCAATGGCAATTTTTCAAAATATTCATTCATGGGATATGAATGTTTCTGGCCAGGCCAGCATTTGTTTGCCATTCCTAACTACCTTTGAGAAGGTGGCCGTGAGCTGTTTTCTTGAATTCCTGCAATCCTTGGGGTGTAGGGACGTGCACATTACTGTTAAGAAGGGAGTTCCGGCATTTTGCCCCAGTGACAGTGAAGGAACATTGATGTAGTTCCAAGTCAGGGTGCTGTGTGATTTGGAGGGAAACTTACAGGTAGTGGTGTGGTCTGTCCCCACCTGTGAGGTGGTAGTTGCAGCTGTAGTAAGTGACAGATATTTGCAAGGACATCCTTACTAAAGTGCAGATATCACGGGTTGTTCCTCACTAAGGCTCAGGTAGAACAAATGTCCCTTTTATATCCTGAATAGATATAGCCTCCTACTAAGAATCCTTCTCCTCGTCCTCTTTCCCTCTTCTTGAAGCATCTTGTCCCGCACTGTGTGGTCTCTATTCCTTCCTCCAGTTATTTTTGTTTTAATCCAAGGGGAATGGCTACTGATACACCAATATCTGTAAGCAGCTGGTTTGTGCAGAAAGAAATAGCCAAAACACTCAGGTGCTTTCCACACACTTTCTGTACACCATTGCAAATTTACACTATCGTTGAAAACACCAATCGCTTGTCTACTTAAGGCAATGACCACAGAAAAATTATCCATCAACAAACCCGAAGAGAGTTGATTATTCTTTTTAAATCCTGTTAATGGCGTGTCCTTTCAACTGCACAGAAGGTCAGCTGTGCAAGATTAAGAGAGCGATATGTTTAAGGTCCAAAATGGCAACGTTGGCATCAAATCAGCACTTTCACTTATATGATACTCTGATAGCAGATACGAACTTGGTCTTACAATAGTATCCAAAGCACCCACTGGTCCAGATCCCAATGTTGTACCTGAGCTGAAAATCACACAGCCAACCCTTACAGAAAGTGAAATGTAAAGAAATTGGGAGTGATGTGTAATACATCATCAGGCCTTGTTGATAGTGTAATGTTGAAACCAAAGCAGTGAACTGCATGGTATTAAGTAAGTAGCTCAGACTAACTGTCCAAGTAAACAATGCTTACAATGTCTTAACTGAAAAGAACTAATAGGAAATATACAGCTATAAGAAACTAATAACATATTTAGGATTTTGCTGGAAATTTGAAAATTATTGTCAGCAATCTTTTTCCCCTAACTGAAATAAACGTATAATTGCTCTGGAAAGGATGTAATGACAGAAAAGTAAAAGGATTTCGAGCCTTGGGGATTTCACTTTTGAAAGCACCAAGATCCAGGCATAATACCAAATTGAGAAAAGGGTGGTAAGTTGGCTCAGTGGTCAGCACTGCTGCTTCATAGCAGCAGGCACGCATGTTCGATTCCAGCCTCCTTTTGTGACTGTGTGGGTTTCCTCCAGGAGCTATGGTTTCTTCCCACAGTTCAAAGATATGCAGGTTAGGTGCACTGGCCATGCTAAATTGCCCATGGTGTGCAGGGCTGGAGGATTGGCCATGGGAAATGCAGGGTTACAAGGATTGAGTTGGAGGGTAGTTCTGGGTGGGATGCTGTTCAGAGGGTCATTGTGGACTCAATGGGCCAAATGGCCTGATTCCATACTGTAAGGATTGACTGATGCCAGCAAAATGGAAGTAGAAATGAATAAGCCCTTTGAATAGGAGATATTGTATAAAACAAGATCACAAAGTTTGGTGAAATAAGGGCTAAATGAAGGGCGTCTTCTACAGGAGATTGCATAGAAATTGAATAAGCTGCCCCTAATGAAATTATACTCATTTAAAAAGCATTTCTGTAGCAAGATCAATTTGCCAATTATCAACATGATGTAAGAAGGAAATTTATGAAGCAGGGTCCCGACCCAAAACATCAACTTTCCTGTTCCTCTGAAGCTGTCTGGCCTGCTGTGTTCTTCTAGCTTCACCTTGTGCTGTCTCTGACTTGACCTAGCAGATCTTACTATCTCTTTCTCTCTGGTATCAACAAAGATGGTTCAACAACAGGATCCTCTCCTATGACTACTTCCCCAGCAGTGAGACACCAATCACTGAAAATCAGCTCCGCTAGAATGGGCATGGAATTGAACTGCATCTGCATCTGGATTTCTATATTCTTTTGTTTTCATTGTACCTATAACAGTTATTCAATTAAATACTGCAGAAATCACCAACAAGAAAAATATTAATGGGAGTTATTTCTGAATAAAACACTTCCATGGTGCTCCTTATTTTAAGTAACACATCAGAACGTAACAATCTTTCACCAGGGCATTTCTGATTGGGTTTGCCATTCAGAGGGTGGTATTTAATAAATTATCAATACAACAGGCTGCTATGTTTTGAATTTTCTGTACCAGAGATAATTGAATTACATGGACATAAACATCTAAAAAGCTTCAAAAATATTGGCAACATTGCTGCATCCCAAATGAATAGTTATTTTGTTTGCTGCTCTTTCCTTGCAATTCAAATGAAAGTAAAAGGACTAATACCAATAATTCTTCTTAGTTAACTTTAGTTTATAGGGATGTTTTGCTATTTACATTTCTGTAAAGGGAACTCCATGAAATGGCTTCTACTTAATTTTTTTAATCCTTGATGAGATGTGGACATCATTGGCAAGGCCAGCATTGTTACTTGCCTTTGAGAAGGCGATGATGAGTTGCTTTATTGAACTACTCTCTACACTTCCTATGTTCTTGACACACTAATAGTATGATCAGGGAGAGAGTACCAGAATGTTGACCAATCAATGAGGAAGAAGCAGAGTTATCACAGTGTGGAGCTGAATGAACACAGTAGGCCAGGCAGCATCAGAGGAGCAGGAAAGCTGCAGTTTCAGATCGGGACCCTTCTTCAGAAGTGGGGGCTGACGTTTCGGGTCGGGACCCTTCTTCTCCTGCTCTTCTGATGCTGCCTGGCCTACTGTGTTCCTCCAGCTCCACACTGTGTTATCTCTGACTCCAGCATCGGCAGTTCTTACTATCTCTGAATGATGGAAAGCAGTTTTTTTTCCAAATCAGGATGATGTGAGACTTAGAGCTGAACTTGCTGGCAGTGTTGTTCCCAAATGTTTGCTGCCTTTTGCCTTCCCGGTGCAAAGGATCAAGTGCTTGGGAAGAAATCTTGAAGAAATCTTGGTGATTTGCTGCAGTGAATCTTGTAAGCATAACACATTACTGCCACAGTACACATTGTTTGATGACAACTGCATCACAAGTGGAACACAAATTGAAATGCCAACAGCACTACAGCATGGTGTTTTTAATTTGTTCATGAAGGGTGTAATAGCATTTCTAAGATGAAACGATGATACTGTGAACAGTCTAGTATCCAGCAATACATTGCCACAGAGCTAGAAATTGTGTAGCTTGTATGGTCATTGAGAAATCTGTTCAACCAGATCATGCATAACTACAACAAACCGAAAACATCATGACACAACTCCAAGTAGGTATTGTGGGAGAAGTGAGAGCAAATGCTGGCAACCAGTACTTATTGCTTCTTGTTCATTGGGTAAATGTCAGCAAATGTCAGAAATTGCTACAATCAATTCCACGTAAACCAGTTTGGCAATTGATGTATTAGACAAGCTGTTAACAAAAATGGAGCTTTCCAAAGACCATCACTATAGCCAATGGACCACCATTTATTTCTAGTCAGTGCATGGATATCATGGTAAGGAATGAATTTCACCACCATCTAACTTCATCATACAATTGAATGGTGTTGTTTAACAAGTAATAAATGGTAGACTGAGAGCTAGGAAGAGAGATTGTATTCACAATCCATTCATGTCCTACTTCACAAATATTAATCTATCCCACATTCACTGATTTGAAACAGCCTCGCCAAATTTATGATTGATTGCAATCTTCACAGGTAGCTAACCATTCTAATGCATCATCAGTATCTAATGGGAATGTCAGAGTGACAGCAAAAGATAATGCAAATTGGCCAAGTAGAGCAAAAGTATACTTCAACAACTGAATGCAAGTAAGAAAACAATGATTTGAAATTGGACATTGGGTTTGCAACGAACAGCCAAATCACAACAACAAGCTCATATCATCTCTAGCATCGGAACAAGACAGATGAAGTGACTGCGCCATATTAATTCTTAACTGTTGAAGGATAATACAAAATGGAACATGAAATGTTTGATAGCTAGCAAGTGAGGATATTTTGAAGACAGTGGTTTTGAGGGTATGTTTCTTTTTTGATATGCTTCTCTTCCTGCAAATTAACCACATTGCAAGGCTGACTGATAAATTTTACATTAATTTCTGGTGTAATGCTTGGCACATCTAGATTATTTGGTAAATGATGTTCAAAAGCAGAATAACATTTGTGCAGGACATTACGTTCTGAGTTTTCAAACATCGGCTGGTTGAGTGCAGCCAGCATGCCGTTTGCTGCGAACAGTCAGAGACATGTTGCTTGATATGGTCTGTTAGTCACTGAGACATTTAACTAGCATCACACTAGCACTGAAATTCACATACCACACTGTTCACTTGGGTAATATATAGAATTGCTTTGATTACAGCATCTGATGATAGCAGAATGCCACATGTGTTTACTGAAAAATAGTAGTGTGAGACAGGTAGTTTCACCTATTGCTCAGATTTATGAATGGTTTTGGTACTCCTTGTTTTGTCATCAAGGCTACATGGTGAGTGGATGGCTAGGGTTTTATTCATAAGTTGCCAATAAGATTGCTTTTATAGCAATGGAACTGTTGGAATCCTAACGTGTATATTAACCAGTGAATACATCTGATGTCAGGTAAGTAGGCAATACATCTAAAAGCCTGATGGACCATATCAAAAACATATTCCTTTGGCTGTCCATAGCAGGCAGCATGCAAACTGTGTTCAACCAACTGGTGCTTGCAAATCTCAGAACATAGTACCCAACATTAAATGTGATTTTCTGATTGGATAACGTTAACTAAATAATGTGCTAAAAATTACACCAGAAACTGATTTAAGATAATCAGTCAAGATCACAGTGCATCTCATTTGTGTGTGCAAAAAGATACAAATATTCATGCATTAGACTCTATTCAATGCAGGCAAAAGGTATTTGTGCATACATGACACTTTTTCATTGAAGGGTTATGGAGACTGCCAATCCTGCTGCATTCCTTAGGGCTACACTCTGACTGCTCTGAGGTGAATCAGCTAGCTAAGGCTGACAACTAACAGATCCAGCTAGATCTCCATGCCAACTAACCATGCTGTATAAATTGGTGTTCCCTTTCCAAGCTTAGTTTCTTGCATCACACTCCAAAGGGGTGTAGGACAAAAAGATACAACTTTATGTGACTTTTATTTTAACAATGTTTACATTAGCTAACTGTTCTGTGCTGCATAGTTCCTTCGACTGCTTACTGTGGTGTGCGTCAAGGCTATGGGTGAGATTACAGAGAAACTGAAAGCAAGCTGTACAACAGAGCAAACATTTTAAAAACATTAAAATAAATGTCCTGTTCATACACAGAACCTGGTGTGTCATTTATGAAAATTTCTCAGATACAATACAGCATCTTAGTAAAACCTGGCAGATAAAACCCAACTGCCCAGGAAAGGCACAGAGCAGTTCCAAGCCAGGAATTTGCTGTCAGGAAATCAGAGCCACATTAATCCAATGACTCTTCAGTCCAGTGTTTACCAACCATTTGCTTAGAGACTGAGGGTGACCAGTCAGGATCCCATCTGAGTCTGACTTGACACCCGCGTATTAGAAGTCACTGGATAGTGATTGTGAATAGGATTGCTGAATGATGTTTCTTCTGTTTGGTCCATAGACACTCCCACATCTTGCTGATCTGGCCAGTACTAGTTAACTCAGTAGTGATCAAAAATCAAGCAATCAATTTTTTAAGATCTTCATAGCTAAGTAACAGACCACTTGGTGCATCTACAATCGAGTCATGAAGGAGCCAAGAACACCCCTACTTTAAACAAATTACTCAATATATTTAAATATTTGTTCACAGATTAGATTCCTATTTTGAAAGATAGCCAATATAAACCCACAAAATAGGATGCTGCAGATTTTAATGGGCATGCCATAAAAATAAAACAGTGAGATTTAGCTTCTGCACACATGCACTACCACCAAGTTCTATGAGATCATAAAACTCCAGGATCTACATAGTCAGCTTTACCACGAATGCTTTAGTGGAATCATAATGAGCTGTATAAACTTCTTTGAACAGTGCCCAGGTACAATATCACTTTGATCGTTAATCCAAGGAGAGGTGAAAAATGGCACTTTTAGTGTCAATCTGTGATTAATAATTATGTGCAGAATATGCAAAAATATTCCAATTTCTTTCAAAAAATTCCCAGCCAAATTATAAAGTCATCAGATTAGTGCTGTTAAGCAGACAGTTTTTCAAGAACATTTCACATGCTGAAATTATAAGGATCCTGACATGGAATCCATTGAATTTTCTTTGTTGAAATACATATATAAGATGGAATCTTATAAAGGTCTCAGCGATGTAGGCTACAGTGAGATGTGTGGCAAAATTGGCTGACAAATGTGGCAAGGCCCTTAACGTCGGGAACAAACGTACAGCATCTTTTATGTTTTTACAAGTGAGGTAGTGAGATTCTCGATAGGCAGTGGTGAGTTGCCAACGGATGGTGATTATTGCTTGTTAAATGCTTTGTTAACAGCCCAACTCAACCTCATTAATAATCAGCCTCACATTTTCCAAACTCTCCAATCAAGCTTGATGTCAGGAAACCAGTGGAAGCACTTGGCAGATTCAGCTCACCACTTGATATGAATGACTATCATGTTGGCAACTGGGTCAGCAGTATCTGAAAGCATGCTCCATGGGCACTGAGCACACACATCCAACATCTGCCAGCCTCCAAGGACTCTCAAGGTATATGTCTAATCCATTTATAGGATGTTTCTGCATTTCCACACTGTACCTCAGACTGCAGCAACAATCATTGTAATGCTGCAGCAAGGATACTATGTGGTTAGGGGGACACACCCAACATGTAGGCTGGATCAGTCTGCACCTCCAGTGCAGTAGTCAAGGGCAGCTCTGATACCAGTCCAGGCTCTGTGGGGGTGGTTAGAATCAGCATCCTTTCCTTATAAATTGTGAAGAGGTGTAGGTCAGGTACCACCCATATTGACTCTTTCTGCTCCATTGTCAGCTGTTTTCCTCCTGCAATGACAGAAAGGCCCGTATAACAGGAGATGAATGTGGATGGTACAGATATTATTGTTAGTGCAGGTGTGGAGTTGTCCTAAGTGAGTGAGTAGGCAGCTTAGAGGGCATACAGGGTTAGCGGTGTTGGGGTGAGTGACAGCGATTGGGAACAATGTTTCAGGCAATAGCAAGAGTTTTAGAGCTTGTGCCTTGGTGGGTGATGTGTACAGTAGCAAGAGATAGAGCGAGTGTGTGCTATCAGAGATAAAATGGTAGAACTTACCCTGGTGAACTGGAGAAGGATAGTGACCTTTATCGTACAGTGCTGAACATTCCTACAAATAGGTGAGACTGATTTAAAATGAGTGGGAGCCTCGGAGCAGGCTGGCATGGCCTACACTGCTGGTCTGAGGGGAGCAGGAAGTCCTGTGTCATCACCAATCCGTCCAGCAGGACTCCCAAGACCCTGCCCTCAAAGCAGGGCACTAATATCCCTGTCTACCATGTCCTGGGCAAATATCAGCAACTGTACAGGGTGGGTCTGGACTTAATATTTGTCCAGGTACACAACAGGCCTTTAAAGATGATGCAGGCACAAGTGATGGCATTAAATTTTGGGGTATCTGCTGAGTGGCAAACTGTGTATGCTAAGAAATCGGATGTGAGAGACTCCATAGAGGCATAGTAGGTAATTAGTGAGAAGGGTTTGGTAAGACATGGTAATGACAAACACTCCAAAAAATTCAATGCAACTTGAACCTAGCCAAAAAAAATCTTATAAGTTTATAATTTCTTATCTTTCAAATTAGTTTTCAGAAATGATGCAGAATTTACAGTCTGAAATGAGCTGTAGAAATTTCTGTTTTGTATGGCTTGAGCTATTTGAGGCTTAGTGACAACATATCTTCTTTGAGTGGTTACAAAAAGAGGATGCAAGACGGAGGGATCTAAAGATTATCCTCATTCCCTCTCCTCCACAGTGCAAACTATTCCAACTGCCTGCAGTTATTATCTGCTGTTATTCTCAGTAAACATTGAGAAAATTCATTATACTTTACAATTAATTATCCTTCAAAATGCTACAAAACCCAACAGTACATTCAAGACCAGAAGGAGCAAAAATAGAAATTGTAAAAATAAGAATGAACAAACAGATTCCTGATACTGGTAGTTCAGGAAACTACACAGTAAATTTATGTGTTTGGTTTTATACTGAAATTTGAAAAGAAATATAGTACAATACAACTTTGATATTTGTCAGCAATCTCCCATCTACATCACGTACAAAATAGCAGCTGTAACAAAACGAAAGATTCTACCACAGCATTGCTAATCATTTGCATGTCTTTGAAATAGGGGAGGGATTACTCTAAATAAAGTACAAAGGTCATTTTCTTCACAACACTAACTCAATATGTACAATTCTCTTTTTATGCCAAAAATAGGACCAGTAGCCAATTCAAGAGATAAAATGGCATCTTCTGACTAGATAAAAGCTGTTTTGACAAGCAAACAGCTTTGAATTGGTCTTAAAGTCATTTTTGAATGAAGATTTGGAAACTAGATACATGGTCTAATTATTGTCTGCCCACACATGAATTTTGAAAACCAGCTACAAAAGCAGCAAGTCTCAGGACAATCCATAGGGACAACCACAACAATCACCAGTTTGTACTAAATATAAACTTACTGCCTGATCAAAGTGACCCATGTACTTTGTAAAGCACCTGCATTAGAACCTCCAAATTTGTGTTGCTGAGTAGAAAGGAATACATCCACATAAGGTCCATTCTTCAGATCCACATACCCAATGCAATATTTTTCTCCCTGTTTTCTTCCCTCATCTCCTTAGGGCTGCATTTTGTGGACAAGGAAGGACACAAATACACAATGGATCCCCAGTGAGCAGAGATGAATTTAGGGGTAGAATTCCAACCTGAGGTCGAGATGAGGGAATGAGTCTAATGGGGTTTTTACCCTCTCCTCTTGCACCCAGCAGAGGCTTTGACAGCTCCTTCCAGGCCACTGTAAACTGTTCTAAGGATGTACATGAATTATTTGATTTATTCAGTGGCTTTGTCCAGATATGGTTTGGAATTCATGTTCATCACTACCTTGAGGCTTTAACTGTACAAACCAAAAAATGCACAAATTTCACTTATTTGACTCCATGCTTACATGGAAATCCAAATTAAGTTGCAAAGCACCGCATCCAGAATTATTTTTATATTTAACTCATCAAGCTTGTTTTTCTTTTCAATTCCATTTTTTCACTCACTGAAACGGAAACACTGGCTTCTCTAAATTATCTTTGTAGGTACATAGGAAAGTTAGCTGCTTGTCCACCACACCTGAGCTAGCTGAAAATGGACTGTCCCAAGAAATCCCACTGGTTGGTAGATCTGAAAATTGTGAGAATCTAAATGCACATCCCAGTGCCTAAAAAAGTTAATAAGGATTTCTGGCTCTGTAACACTCGCAGGAGGTAAATTCTCATTGTGTACAAGAATTTCTCCAAAACCACTTTTAGTCTTGTGAACGAAAACGTCACAATGCCAAGAGAAATTGAGAGAAAAAAAAACTAAAATGAATGTAAATTTATCATTAGAAGTATTACAAAGTACAGTATTAGAAAAATATTATGCAGTCCTGTTAAGCAAAGCACAAAATCAAGGTTCAAAGTTGCATCGTGCATCTATTTTGCAATAAAAGCACAGCCATGTAAATTAATGTCTACCTCGCTCACTCTTTTTCTGAAAATCACAGTCATTAATTTGAAATTTTAATGCAACAAATAGTGTTGGTCTTAATTTTGTAAGATGATGGTTCACATTATGGTGGTGTGTGAAACTTCACCCGGTGTGTCAGGACCCTATACTGGCAATGACAGAAAATCGTCCATTGCCATCTTACAGGAAATCAGTGTCACAGGGATTCAGGATAGCAGTGGACAAAACTGGTTTCCAAAAATACCTTAGAATCTCTTAAAATCAATGTAGAATTTGACATGTGCAATCAGCCTACGAGTGATTTCTCTCTACATCCCTCAACATTCACCAATGGTTGCATTCCCCTTTGTATCCTGTATTGCAGACTTTGACCTGTCATAAAGGCTTCTCAGTTAAAAATGTAAAATCATAATGAACAGAGGAAAAATCAAATGTTCACAATATGAAAGGAAGTGAGAACGACTAACTTTACTAGCTTGATTGTTGCAAAGACAATTGTAAAGACTTTTTACACTAACGATAGATTCTCCTTTCACTCAAAATTCCTATCCATTATTTGAAGGAATTACGCATGCAGAGCAAAAGTCAGCAACAATAACGTCCACTCACAAACCCAGTACTCAGTTTTCACTACTAAAGTATAAGGACCTTCAAATAAAGTCTTTTTAACAACATTGTTAAACTATATTATCTCTTTCCCACTCACTTAAGTCATAGCATTATAGCCATTGCAGATTTAGATATTTCATTAACATTGGTAGAATTTGCATTAAATACAGAATTGTAGCAATAATATTCCTGAATAATTACTTGCCAACTATTTTTGATCAACGCTGCTGCCAAGGTATTATCCATAGATGTAACAATAACTATCACATAACCAGTCAAACTTAAAAATTACAAACTCATGGTAAGTGACACCTTATCCTTTTCAAAGGATTGCTTTTTTGAGGCTTGATATTTTCTACTCAATGTAAATGGAGCTTCAACAAATACTTGGGAGTGGTTCTTTATAATGGATGCTTTGTAGCAACAGAATGTGCTATAATGAGATTTGACTGTGGCATTATAATCCAACATATAAATAACAGGCTTACTGTTCACATAAGGTTTGTATTATGATCAACTGCATACATATGATCACCACGCTGTTTGAATCCTTTTTATTCCACAACAATAACGTTATATTGAACATGAGCAATTATAAACAAACTGAATATTATTCTGGATTTCTATGGTAAAAGAATTCAGGTATTTGATATAGTTATAGTTATTAGGTTAATGTCATAATTACATATTTGACTATTTTCACTTGCTCCTATTGTCCAGTGGGGTCAATGGTGTTTGCTTTAGATTGTTTCATGACTAGTAAAATTAACAAACTTAATTCAGCTGCTTACGACAAAATGTTGTTTGAAAATTTTTATAAGTTATCGGTTTCAGCCACAGCCACATTTTATAAATTAACTATATATCCTAAATGCCATGGTTTACCTTGAATTCACATGTCCCTTTGACAGAATTGACCACACATTCTTCAACACCTCTCCTCCACTGATCAGTTTGATGGAACTATTCTCCACTTTTACCTCTCTGATTGTACCCAGAGCATCCCTAGCAATGACTTGTCTTCTGGGCATATACTAATGCAACAGGATTCAAAAAATATCTGCCTGTGCCCACCTCCTCTTCTCTATCTACATACTGTACATCACTAACATCATTTGTCACATGAGTTCAGATTCCACATATATGCTATCGCCTCTGCTGCTTTGATCCGTGTTCTCAGATTTCTTATCTAACATCCAGTCTTCATTGAGCTTTGATTTCCTCCAACTAAACACTGGTAATACTAAAACCTTTGTCTTTGATCCCTTTCACAAATTGGATACTCTCTCCACTGACTCTATTAACTCCTAATTCCATGGCTATTGTCTTTGACAGAATCATAGGGTATGCAGGCTCAGTGACTTAGTCAACCCTGAACTGAATTTCAGAACTATTTGCATCCATCATGACTGACCGCTAATCTGTACAGTCACCCACCCCTACTGAAGTTTACGTATTTGAAACCCTCATTTATGCTTTTGTCATCTCTAAGCTCAAATACGCCAAAGCTGTGAAAGCCAGTAATTTAGATTGATGTGTTAAATCTTACATATTTATATTGCAGTGGCAGTGAAGTCCTCCAAAAATGGTTTCTGAATCTCCACCTCTACAACTACAGGGGAATACAAAAGTAGTATGTTGACAGTGTGTAGATTGGGTCAACAATTCTGGGATCTAATCATGCAGAAGCAAGTACGCATGTACAGAAGCATTAAGATTACACTTGATGTTGTTTTGATTATTCCTGAATTAGATTAATTATACAGGGCACCAAGGGGCCAATCTCAATTACTGAGTTATTCTGTCTTGTCACAGACAGCTCTGCTGGCAAAAGTGGCAAGGGAGCAAAACATCAGTCAGAGTTCTCTCTCCCGATTACTGTCCACTGTTATCTGCAAAAAACGCACCCATGCAGGCATTAAGTGGAAACATAGCAAGGGTAGATATAATACATCCATTGTTCAAATCACTTGCTCATACTAAAGTTCGCACATACATAATTTAGGCTTGATTTCAGAGGAGTCTTGGGGCTTATGGAGGTGGAAACATCAAAGATTCAAAATCTTTTCTGGTTGAAGGGGTGTGCAACCAGACATAGAGAAACTGAATGCAAAAGAATGTTCCTCTGAATTTACACAGAGCTCTTTGCTCTGACAAACCTAATCACCAGTATTAACAGATCCAGTTTGGCACAAGAGAAGTCAGGAAAAGTTACTGAACTATGTCAATTCTTTTTGTTTGTCCTTCGAGGCAAAGATATTCATCTGGGGTTTTTGGTAAGGTTCCAGCAGGTACCCAGGTGACTGCTCAGGTCAATATGTAACTGAAAGATTTTGTTTCAAATAGATCAGAAGACCAAAGACACAGATTGAGGTTTGAACAAACTGCTGGCTAAGGATCTTCTTTCCCTGCATTCCCTTTTTGCCTTTGATATGCACTTGCTTTCAAAGGAAGTTACTTTTCTTAAAATTTGGTAGCACCAGCTGCAGTGAAACTAATATTAAAACTCCGAATGAAGCCTTCAGACTGTGTTCCTTTGACTGCCATGAGAGTACACTTCAGATTCAAGCTCTCCAACAAAGATTTGCTTTTATCAACAATTGTCAGGCATTTTGGCCACAAGATCAGCTTAACTTGGGTGTAAGTAACATAAAAGTAGAAAGCAAGCAAAGTATTTAGGTCCTGTTGTGTCAAATCAGCTAGACTTATTCACTGTGTCTATAAACACAAATCTTCTAATGGGAACTGACTGTGCAAGTGAATACACTGAATTCCATTTGAGTGAAGGAGCTCAGCTACAAGAAACTGAAGTGAATCCAATCAACAGCAATATCAATTTAGCATGGTTTTCACAACCAGATATGAATCTGGATCATTGACTGATGTTTTTTGGATGAATGATAACCATTAGTCAACAAGACATGGCATTTCGGAAATATGGCTGCGAAATTGTTTCCAGAATCTACGATGTGGACACATCTCTGTTCTTCCTAGCAGGTATAATTAAGCAGAATAAAGATCTCTTACTGAAGCTAAACATATTACCCCATCTGGTTATAATTACAGGTCAAACTTTCACTGAGGTTCACAGATAGTATTTTGAAATTAAAAAAAAAATGAGCTCAACTTTATTCAAGTTTTAAACAGGTTAAAATTGGGCACAAGATGTCTATGACTGGTTCAATCACTGCAGACTTCAAAACCAGTCAATACCTGTTAATATATAAAAAGTTAACCATTTATGATTGACTCATTTTGCAAATATGAACTAATGTAACAAACATTTTATATACAAAAAAAGACCCAGCTACTTATTCTGGAGAGATCGCAAATGTACCACATGGAATCTTTTAGGGCTTCTAAGTCTTTCCAGTAGAAGTTTGGACATGAACCAGATGTTTTTCTTGCTACCTTTGAACTATGTTAGAAGCGAACCTTCCAGCTCACATACTGCATGTTTTTAGATCTTTCTATATGAGCTTCATGTACCTAATAAAACTGCATGTGTTTATGTGTTTTAGAAGCTATCCTAAAAAAAAACTAAACACAAACGTCAGCTAGAAATCTAATGCTCAAAGTGCTAGGCAACACATTGGTTAAGGACCAGGCCCCAGACTCCACCCTGTGCACAAATAACTATTGTGGAAACTTTCAATAGGAGCACAACTATTATTTGCCTCCCAATAGATTCTGGGTGAAAGGACTAGGCAAACATCAAATCACCTATTACTGAAACATACTCATATGTTTGCAACTGCACTACGGTGAAGCCCAAATAATTCTTCTGATAATGTCTTTCCAGTTAGAAAACTAGGGATAAAATGATTAATGAACCAACTGTTACCTTACCTTTCAGCTTTGTGTTACTCAATTACAATTTTTCAAATTGGTTGTGGGCAAAGTAAAGATAAATATGACATGAATCACTTAATTGCCAAGTACAGCCCTGTGATGCAATCGACAGATTTTATATGATTAAAGTTGCACTCGTCTTCTAAAAGGTATAACAAGGTGGAGAGCTGGATGAACACAGCAGGCCAAGCAGCATCAGAGGAGCAGGAAAGCTGATGTTTTGGGATAGACTCTTCTTCAGAAAATCAGATTCTCCAGCATCGGCAGTTCCTATTATCGCTATTATAAAAAGTAAGCATTTTCCCCCATGCACTTTCATTTAAGTGATCATAGCTTGGTACCTATCTGAGATAGATAAAGTATTTTTCTGCTAAGTATTAATTTAAGAAAGAAATGAATTTATTCAGTCTGTTTTCTTTCTGGTTGTATACAAGTGTCCAGAAAAAATTGATATTATTGCTATTAACTATTTTCAATTATAGGGATAATTATATAACTGTATGTTATGGGAAATTAAATATGACTGAACAGTGTACAGAAAGCACTTCTCTGAAGTGAAGACTCCGGTTATAATTTAGAGACATTTCACAGTTGGAAGAAGTTGACGCTGTAAATGATTAAAAAAAAACAGGGGGAGTCATTTTCCTAGCCCTGTCATACTGTTATCTTTCACCTTTATGAGTACACTAGAGATATCCAAATGAGATTTTATTTTAAAAGGATGAGTTGAGAGACCAAATTTTTTTTTTCAAAAATCTGACTTATACTTTGAAAATGTTCTTATATTTCAGTTGAGCCAATAGATTTGATGAAGGAATTTAATCTTACCATCATCCAGATATGCCTGGTCAAGGTTCTGTGGTTCCTGCTTCACTGTGACTCCAGTAACTGTAGTTTCCTTTTCCTGTTGATCCAGTATCAATGGAAGCTGAGATGGTGAAGCACCATTTTTTGAAACCTTCTGGATTGCATTGGATGTTTGCTGCTGTTGCTGAATCACGGCTGCATATTGATTTGGGCTATTTTTTTGCACATGATGTACCGCTTGTGGTGTAGTGGACCGCACAATGGGCACATGGGCATCATTCTCTGAATACACCTGGCGTTGGTAATCCTGCTGGCTGCTGTATCTCAACTGTTGGCTGGTTGGTGAATGGTGAATCATAGAAGGTAGCTGCTGATGGGTTGGGGAGTGTTGGATCAGTGACGATTGATGATTTGTTGGAGAATTGTGGATCATGGAAGAAGACTCATGATTGTTATGGGAATGATGAATTATGGTGGAAGACTGATTGGTTGGAGAGTGGTGTGTCATAGAAGACTGGACAGGTGACCCAGCATGCACCAATACTGATTTGTGAGCATCTTGAATTATGGGAATGGATGGCACCATCACAGCAGATGGTTGATAGCCAAGATGATTAGGACTGCCACCTTTCGATCTCTGATAGACAACTCCAGTTGGGTTCTGCTGCTGATACTTAGTATCATGTGAAGAAAATCCAGTACGACAGGAAGCCAAGCTTCCGCCAAGACAGGAAGTGGGATTACTGACCATAACAGGGGTCATGACCTGTTGTGTAGTATAAAACTGAGACATGGTTCTGTGATGTACGGTGTTGCAGAATATGGTGTCTTCACACTCGTCTGTTGGCTCTGTTTTAATTATAGGCACTGAAATAGATTACACAAAAACATTTTACTCTCAGCTCTCATTAGCATTTTAAAAGCAATATGTAGCCACAATGCAAATTACATAATCTATTTAATATTTGGATTTTTAAACATTCTGGGCTTATAAGTTGATTTGTGTCGGTTTTGTAGAGGTAAATGCTCAAGGAAAGGTAATCAGGCAGGAAGGCGCATGTTAGGAAGGTGGGTGAGTAGGAACAGAGAAGACAAGTTACCCAGAGACTGTCAGTGACACATGGTTTAAATGTGAAGCCAGAAAAATATTCATTCACCTCCCAGCTCCATATTCAGGTACATCTCTTATCTTAACATTATGTTGGCAACTGGCAGCAGTTCCTCTAAAGATTGTTAGTTAGTTTGCATGTAAACCTTGATTTTCAGAGTGGAACTGGCCTTGGACTACATATGCTCAAGGTGAGACATTACGCATAGAGGACCTTAAACAGGTGTCCAGCCTCTCATTTGTAAATGCAAAAGGGCCTAATGCCCTTCTCAAGGACAGGGTTGTCAGTTTGTTTTTTGCCTAGATCAAATGGGGCACAGCATACCTCTACTTCATTATAAGCCTGTAGTTTTGGCCCATCAAGTTGGTAGTGTCTATTTAGCACCAGAAAACAGGTATGGTACCATCACACTTCTAGGCTCAAATGTTTCACGTAGAACTTTAATTAGATTGTATCACCTTTTTCAAAAATTATTCATGGGATGTGGATGTCGCTGGATGGGCTAGCATTTACTGCCCGTCTCTAGTTGCACACGAGAAGATGATGGTGAACTGCTTTCTTGAGTCACTGCAGTCCATGTTCTGTAGGTAGACCCACATGCTATTTGGGAAGGAATTCCAGGATTTTGATTCGGTGGCACAAGGAATGGTGATGTAGTTCCAAGTCAGGATGGTTAGTGGCTTGGAAGGGAACTTGAATGTAATGGTGTTCCCATGTATCTGCTGTCTTTGTCTTTCTAGATGGAAGTGATCATATGTTTGGAAGGTGCTGTGAAAGCATCTAATGTCACATTATTTCATATGAAAGTTATTCTATGTGACTTCCAAGACCCACAATGTTTAGAATTTCCTTTTTGACCTCAATTTTTTTCAATGCAAGCATATCTTCAAATTTTCATTCTATGATTAGAATATTCAATGGTATTACATGTTTAGTCTCATGCTGACCAAGGCATTCCACTCAATGATACACACATCAGGAAAGCTATTGCTAATTGAGGCAACATTTTAAAAGTGATTAAGGTCCCTCTCTGCTCTTTTTATCTAAATATTTCAGCTTCTGAGTTTCAGATCACTCTCTTAAGCGAAGTTTACCTACGTTAAGTTTCTACTGCAACTTCACTGGCTCTGATAAAAAAAACTCAGCATTTTTCTGACAGCCAGTCAGATTAGTAGAAAATTGCTTTAGGAACTAACCTCTTCCTGTGGCTTCATAGGCTGATCCTCACACCTCCAATATTACAACTTGTTTCAAATTGTCACAATTTGTAACAACAAAGTACCTTATTGAACAATAGATGATCAGGAAACATTAAAACAAATATGATTTAAATTTACAGTAGATTTGGTTCTCTGTTTCTCGAAACAAACCATAAGATTATTATTTTCAAATCAGCCTGGATGTAGGCATCAATCCTTTCATAGTGTAGCCTCCCTAACAATGCAAACTGAACTTAACCTAATCAACATCTCAGAAGATTGCAACCAATCCAAATCAATTTGACTCAATTCACCCAAAATTGCTGAACAAGCCCAGTTGATTAAATGTCCCTGAGTTGCGGAGGCTTCTTGGATTTTAACTTTCAGCTATATGCAAAATTAACCACCAGTCTTGCACATGAGTAAGAAAATGTGCACAATGTGTATTTGTCTGAATGTGGCTTGGCTTTTTCCTTAAGCTTTAGAGAAGGCTGAAAGAAAAAATCCTTGGCAACATTTGTATTGCGTTAGCCTGGAGACATGATTCAGACTGCAGCTGGGTTTTTAATTCAATTCCTTGGGGTAGATTTTCCTCTCCTCCTATGCCCCAGTGTAAGTCAGATGGGCAGCATGCTTCATCCAAATGCCAACTTGAACTTGGCTGAACCCAAACACCTTTCCGGGTTCAGCTGTATTAAATATTTAGGACGAGAGGTGCATTGATGTCTCTCCAAGTCATTTACCTGCAGGGAGATATGTAAATTTCTGTGGTTGGCTCCTTTTCCTTTTTCCATTAACAACACAGAAGTTCACTTTTGCTGGTGTGCGGATATGTTGGTTCCGATAGCGTGGAATTTCAACAAAGAGAATGTTCTGAAGAGAAAAAAAAAGCAGAAGATGAACATATGGCAATTGTTTGGCACCCTGATCATTCTTTCCGCCATTGTATAAAACTCTGTAAAATGAAACAAATGGCTTATTTTTATCAGAATTACCAGCAACCAGGTTAATGGTATATTCCTTACCTAAAATTTAAAAGTTGTGGTTGTAGTGGCCAGCTTATAAACCTGAGCGGTCATTCATCTGAAAATATGCATGCTATGCTCATTATTAACTTTTGCTGTTTCATTTGTTTGCAAATGTTAAGGAACTCTGTATCCAACATTTGCAGAAATCACAGTGGAATGTAGCTCGTATCACATCGTCAGTCTTGCTGCACAACTATCCTATCTTGGTCTGTTTGTAGCCACAAATTCAAACTCAAGATCCTCACAGAAGTATTGCCGTTGATCTTTTATAATCAGTAATTCTTTGCAGCTCTTAGAGACAACAAGATGTCACAGTTTCGACACTGTCTTTTGTTTGTGGTAGGCAAAACAGCACCAAGGACAGTGAAAATAAAAAGGGTAATCAATGGCTGGTGTGATATTCTAATTGTTTTCAAAAGGACACCAAAAAGATTCTGAAACTGAGTACTGTGGAGTGGTTAATGCTATTATGTCCTCAGGATTACCTGAATTGGAAATTTCAAACCATAGTCTGCACTCAATCTGCGAGTGGGAGCCATATATCTTTTCACTGAGGGAATGAGAAATCAGAACAATTGACTTCAGTTATGGAACGCCATTGACAGAGATCTTCGGAGCTGATTATAAACCTGCCCTGTTAAGGAGGAGTAAATAGGAGCAGATGCTGCATTGTGCAAGGATCCAAAAAGAATGAGAAAAGTAACTTGTTTCTTTACAAACATCTATAACAGTAAAAATAAACTATAATCATGAAGAGTTTGAGAGAGTTAGTAATGTGAACAATATATGATTAGGTTAAATTAGGTTCATATTTTCTGTCCGGTAGCTGGAAACAAAAGCTCCATTAATGCATTAATAAGCTGCAACGAAGTAATTGCAGTCTACAGTGGAAGATAGATACATGCTATTACTACTGACATCTTTCTGTAACCTCACAGAACTTTATATTGCTCATAATAAAGGGTCATGTATAGTAACATTATTTCACTATTGCCTGACTGAATAACAGAAAAAAGTGATCTAATCAATCATCCTTAGCATTGAGTTGCTGATCAATGAAATTTTATAAAAGTCTAAAATATGATCTTTGAAGGATTCATGCAAATCCCATATGACAATGTTTTAAAAAAAAATCAACTTCATCGAATTAGGTTTTTATTTCTTATCCCGTCTACAGCTGACACAAATATTAATATTTATTGGCGGATGCAGGCAGCATGAGTCAGGACGTTTCCTGGTTCAGCTTGCCCATCTCAGGAGAAGATGCCAGCAGATGTGGGGTTTTATTTCTGGGTTGTTGGGGGCTTGATAATTTGGGTTGAGCCTACTGCCCTGTAAGAGTTTGGAGGAGGCCAGAGTGGCTGTCAGATGTTAAAGTGAGCTGTTTAAAGGGCCTATCCCTGGAACTTTGTCCTGATTGAAAGCAGATAGCCAATCAAGCCCTCAAGCCCTCACCCTCTTCACCTCCCATTCATTCCAATGCTCCATCCATGCCAACACATGCCACCTCGCCAAACCCACAGACTCACCTTGTCCCCCTATAAACTTTCTTTTATATTCTCAGCTGGGAACCCAGAAGTCCGTTAGCCTGTTGAAATGGTTATGCCCCGGAAAGAAAAAACTTACTTGACAACTCTTTAGCTGTAATATATTCTGTCAATTCCATAATATTTGTTCAAATTAACAAGGTTTTAAGTGTTGGCAGTTCCTGCTATTGGTATTTTAAGTGAGCTGGATGATTAACACTTTCATTGGCTGTTCTTCAATAGTTTTAAGGGAAAAAAAAGCATTGAATGAATGACTGTTTTCTGTTAAATGTTTTTCTCACACATACTTTTGTTATTTTCAGGTTCACTATTACTCTACAGAGTACACAAGGGGTGAATGGGTGTGGGAGAGATATAACTTGTCATGAAGGGTATGATGAGCCAAGTGTGAGTGAGCTTATACTGTCATAAGGGAAATTGGTTAGAACTTTTAAATGAATCTTTTATAAGTTTCATCCAGCTCATAACTGCTCCAACAGGCTGTGAAACAAGAGTTGTTTAACATATCTTCACAAAAATTACAGGGGGCTGGGAGGTGTTTATCCCTGCAATGGAACTGTACAGGTCAGAAATGTTGACTTGTGATCCGCACCAGCCAGCACCCTTAACCTTAACTCATGAAAATTGGGGCCACGGGGATCAGGAATCTAAGTCTCCTCTCATGCAGTGTCTCCCCATTCCAGGAAAATCTAGCACTTTGATCTCCCAAACCTCTGTTGCATTAGGCAGGACAGAGAATTTTAATCCGAATGTGCTAACAGATACAGAACTAGTGTAGATTGAGCAAGGACAGGAGCAAATGATGCATAAGACATGATATTAACTTTTGAACAATCTATAATTTCTGGAAACAGAGACCAAGCATGAAAGACATGATTAATTGTTTGAACAACATTGGTGCTGATAGGGTGTGTGAACATGAGCCTGAATCTAGGTAGTTTGTGAGGTTTGAATCTAACCTCCAGGACAAACAGGTTGCTGTACATGCTGACCGAGTCTGAATGATGCCTATAGAGCCAGGAAGAGCCCTTTGCTACCTCTTTTATGGAAGACATGCCACTTTAAGCAACATTCACACAATGTAGCCAGACAGCAGCCATCCCTCATGATCAAACCCCCAGTGGAAGCCTAAGCCACTGACAGCTCCCAACCAATCAGAGGCTAGCAGCTGTACGAAACAGCATGGTCATTGGGAGGGTAGTGGCTGCTGCTGATATGATGCCTACCAGAGACTTAGTGTTGTTGCTGGATCCCAGGCCACATGTGAATGATGGTAGGGGAAGTAGGTCACGGGGAGGGTGTCAGGGAGGAGAGGAGGGAGAAGGCATTAATGACCCACCTAAGGGCCTCAATTTGCTGCTGAATGTGTAGGCCATCCATACCACAGGCATAAGCATGGTTCTCCCAATTAAATACCCCCTTCCGCCCACACCAAATTCCTGCCAAAGGCAGGGCACCACATTCTGCCCTACATTTCAAACAAGTTGTCTGACAGCATAAAGCTGGTGGCCGGGGTTATGGCCAGTTCTGCAGAAACAAAACTGAGTGCCATCTTTAAAAATGGACGCAGTGTAAATGGTCAATAATGATGACACAACACACTATTCTTTTAAACAAAATAATAAAAGTTACACACAACTTCAGCACTAATATTCAACATCAATGCAATGGCTACGAAACTAGAAAGAATATTTGTTTTAATGTGCCCAATATCACATTAACATATGATGTAAAATGTGTAAATTTTTAATTAGTTCTGAATTATCTTCAATTAAATCAAATGCTGTATTAGTTAATGGCAGTTGAATAGAAAGGTCTTTATTTAAAACCAAAAACATATCAGCAATTTTTAAATGGTTTCTGACATTTTTGTAATACTTACAAGGATTAATAATATTTATTTAATCAGCCAATATCTTCCTGTCATAAAACATTAATGGAAATCCTTTCCTCAACAGATTTCTGTCACTTGAGGTAGAATGCCCTTTCAGCTTCATACTTACAGGTTGGCTTTTATCTTTATCCACTGTCGCCTCTACCTCCCATATCTGCTGTCCATCTGAAAGAAATGTTTGCGTATAATTGAGATTTAACAATCTAAAAGCATTAAAATGTAAATTTTTTTTTGAATAGCAACATTCAGTTTCAAACATGAATGAATGTCACTGGGTGTGTTTTAACAGACCATGATTATCAAAAACATTAACAACTGCATAATCAGATGATATTTCAGCATAATTCACATGGAAGAGAAGATGGAATAAATAAAGGAGGAGTGGTATAACACCTTGCCAGAAATGATGGACCTCAATACACAAAGGGCACCCCCCAAAGGACATTCTGCTCCTTCCATTTCACCTTTTAACCAGTTGCGCTTAAGAATGGTTTCCCTACTCCCACCCATCTGCCCATGCAATTGTGGTGTGGCAACGACAGCATAATATTCAAGTCAATTAGCTTAGTGTCAACCTCGATTAAGTGCTAATTATTGAATGGCATTATTTCACAATTTATATGTGAAATTAAAGGGATGGATATTACATACCCATGCTTGTTGTATTTTGGGCAGGATACACATAAAATAGGAGAGAAGCCCAGCCCACCACCTTCGCACCCTTACCTGAGCTCACCTCCAAAATACAGAAGGTGGATTGGTGCCAAAATCAGCACTCATCTGTCATGTGGAAATGAATAATTGAACGTCCACTACAGACTCTTATTACTGGGATTGTTGAAGCTGCCAGCCAATCAGGTTTAGGGCTGCAAGGCTTGTGGACTGATTGCTTATTTTTCTACCCCATTGTCATTTTCCACCATAGGAACATAGAAGCAGGAGTAAGCCACTCAGCCCCTCAAATCTGTTCCACCATTCAATGAGATCATGGCTGATCTGTGGCCTAACTCCATATACCTATAATTGGCCCACACCCCTTAAAACCTTTGTTTAACAAAAATTTATCTAACTCATATTTAAAAGAAACAACTATTCCGGAATCTGCTGTCATTTGTGGAAGAAAGTTCTAAACATCTACCACCCTTTCTGTGTAAAAGTGCATCTTAACATCACTTCTAAACGGTCTGGACCTAACTCTCAGAATGTTCTAGAATCCCCAACCAATAGAAATAGCTTATCTTTATCTACTCATTTTTTTCCCTAGAAATATCTTGAAGACTTCAATCAGATCACCCTTAACCTTCTAAACACTAGAGAAAAACAAGCCTAATTTGTGTAATCTCTCTTCATAATTGGCCCTCTGGAATTGACCCCACTGGAATTAGAATAAAGAGGGTGTGGCAAATAATAGATGTGTCTTTTCCTATCACCCCAAGGTCTATGTCAAAGTTTTCGTCATAACAATAATTTATAGGGTTAGTACTGCCCATTGTAATCACTGGCTGAAAACATATTAGAGGGGTGATGGGTAGAGGAATCAAGGGTCTCCATTGCTACTTGAATGCAACTAGCACCTCTTCAAGAAGAGCCATAGGGAAGTTTAAGAAATTGAAAAAAAAACTTGGAAGAGATCCAGGTAGGCCACTGATTGGAAATCAAAGTTCAGACAGTAGACAGAGGGAAAGAGAACCTATTGACCCTTGAGGCTAGAGTCCTTCCAGCATATTTCCTTCACCAATGGAAAGTGGTCAATATAGGAGTTCAGCTCCTAAACTGTGGCTTCTATGCCAAAAGAAATTCAATTTTTTTACAACAATAGTCAAAGTAACAATATTCTCTGCTTACACCCTTCATCCTCTCAATGATGACTTCCATAACCTTCCTTCACTCTTTTACAATGTTTGTACCACATTTCACTGAGGCAGACACATTTCATTTACGTATCCTAAAACTTTGGAAGTTTTAATTACTGTTTAACATCCATCTGCACACACTCTTAACAACTGTGAAGAAGTCCTATTCAATGTGATAGACAGTGTAGTTCTGACACCCAACACCTGTGAAACAGATATGGCACCAACAAAATTTTCAGACAATTCAAAATCACAGTTTGTATTCACATTGCCACTGAAAAAAGTTGCTGAACAAGATTAAAGTTGACATTCCAAAAATCAACCATTATGTCAATTGAAGCACTTCATAGAATTCAATTGATAACACAATAGCCTTGAAATTGGGCTTTTCAAATATTAGTTCTAAAAACCTAACTCCAAGTGCTTGCATGAAAATCCTTTGTCTGCTACATTTAAAGTAGAAACAAATTTGGAAAGATGAATTTCATATGAACACATTCAGCTTTTGCATGCTAATGGCAAAGAGCTTAATTTCAAACTAAAGGTGGTTAGAAGAGAATTGTATCAGACAGATTTGAGAATACATGGGCTTGACTCAAGCTGCAACTTTAACGGATGCTTTCTGCAGCCTGAATGGAAGCTCAAAAGCAATGTTCAATTATATTCATTTTCTGATAAGGTTTTAACTTAGAGCTGTATGTTTGATGCTGTTGTCCCTTCACATTATTTTTAGTCTGTGGAGCAGGTGTTGAAATTTAGGGAAATCTCCCTGACTCACATTTATTAGAATTTTGTACTTTCAATTGATGTTAACCGCTACTTCATTGCAAAGAATATTCTAATTATTGGCTGAAATAGAAAACCCAAGAAGTTCTGAATGATAACATTAATCTATTACGTTACATTATACTGAAACTGGTTCAAATTCTTTTCACGAAAAGTCCCTGACAATGACTAATTTTTAATTTTTCACCACATGCCATATATTTTAGGAAACTGTAATTATAGCTACATTTGATAGGAAACATGTAGCATTTGATTTTCGTTCTGGTTAGAAGCATTCCGTTTAAATCAATACCAAACAGCAAGTGTAACTGTTCTGAGAGGAGCATGGCCTCACATAATTTTCAAACAAACTCGCTATTTTTATACTCTTTTTTGGGAAATCTTAAAGCAGAAGACTGATTTTGTGAGGCTCCTCCAGCAGCCTGGAGCCATGTGGGAGGGTGCAGGTCCAATGTGCTGAGCACCACATATTGTGACAAAGTTTTGTGGCGCAGAATGATACGTGCAAGCACAAACCTCATTAATATTACACAACAATTAAAGCCAGGTCCTCAAGTCAAATCCCATGATTTCGAGCAAGGCTGCATTCACAGCATGCATCTCACCTATATAAAAATATTTGCAGCAGGAGTACCAGGATCCGGTCTACTCCAGTAAGCTTCTTATGAGTTGACCGCAGTTGAGTTGCTGGCCAAAGTGCTCGCAATGCATTTTCTGCATATATTAGTTCGTTTTTCCTTCTATCTGTCGTTTCTTTTTGTAACACCCTCCACCACTGTCATCTTTCTCATTATCCTCCAAAGCTGGTGCCAGTAGAATCGAATAGAGTGAGAGGTCCCGAAGATGAGACGATGAGTCATGTCATAGAATCATACAAAATTGTAGCTCTGAAGGAAGCTATTCAGCCCACTGTCTCTCTTTGTTAGTTCTTTTCTAGAGCAATTCAAATAAATCTGTCTGCCCACGCTCTCCCCTGCCTTGTCTGCTTCTCGGCTCAAAATATGTTTCTAATTTTCACTGAAAAAGACAATCGTCTCTCCCTCCATCACACCCTGTGGTTGGATGCACCAACAACTCTCTGTGTAAGTAAACTGCCCCACCTTTTCTCCTCACTCCACTAATATCAATTTTAAATTGGTGACTCCCTCTCATTGCTGATTCTTCAGCCACAGGAGATTTGTTTTCCTTGTTTATTCTATGAAAAACTCATCTATTCTACAAAAGATTTCCACCTGTCTGTCCTATGTGATACTTCACTACTCACTTACAGATGAATATCCACTTCTTTCAGTCACTTTTGAATCCATGCCAAACTGTAATCTTGTGAATCATATAGATTTAGGTTTGACATCAGTGACATTTACAGTGTTCCATAAGTGCACTGGATTTTCCCATTTTGAGCAATGTTATTTTTAGGGAGTTTCAAGTGGGTGTCCTGTCATGGCACACTATGACTCTTCTCACAATAGCCTCCTGTCGATGCCTTATTAGTTATGCAACTGGCCTTATTAGCATCCTTCTTGTGCAATCATGTCACAGGAGTGGCAACATTCCTGCCTCTGCCACAACCTTCTGGTATACAAACCACAGGTATCTTATATAAAGCCCAAGCTGCTCAATGGGTTGGTCTCCTTTACTCAAAAGGCCATGAGGGAAGCCAAGGCACCAAACTCAACCAACCTGGAGACATAGTGGCTTGATTCACTGTTGTCTTTAGCATCAGATAGAATGTACAGCTGTGCAGGAAAAAGGTCAATGATCTTCTGTGCTCCACAAAAGCAGGTCCACTATCTTCTCTCTAACTCCTACTCACTTTAACTCTACCACCGCACACAAATCTCACCAATACACAAGGACTACTAACCTCACTACTGCATGCAGCGTTTCCACTCAACCATTCTCACCCACTTCATCCTCCACGATTACTAATCCTTCCTGCCCATTAGCAGAAAAGCTATGCAATCCACAGAGACTGTAAGCTTCCAAGTGAATGCAAAGTGAGTGAGCTGTAAGAAATTAAGCTAAAGCATGTGCATGACATGGCTGTGTGTCCTTGAGCACAAAATGACCCGGCAGGAGCCTGTGCACACTCCATTGGAAAATACAGTATGTAAGTAACTTCTGTCCAAGTGAACCACTTGCTTAGTATAAGATGGAATCTTAGTCTATACAAGTGAAAAGTTAATCTTGATTCATACCAGGAAAAATGCCTCATTAATTAAAAATTACCTCCATACAACTGCCTCATTAGATGGGGATATTGAGACTGGCATCTGAATGATGTGAGACAGAGTGAATGACAGTTTCAGGAAAAGAATGAAGCAATAAGACACTACATACAAGCTGGAAGTTAAAGCAATTCTGTGGCATAGTGATAGTGATAGTGTGTGTCTCGCTCTCGCTCTCCCTCTCGCTCTCGCTCTCTCTCTCTCTCTCTTAGACAGAAGATCCAGGTTCAAGTCTCACCTGTTCTAGATGTTATGTCCAAACAGGCTGATTTATTTATAAAGTGAAAGTTATTACATGAAAAAAAGACTAATCAGAGTAATTGAAGAATACAATGTAATCACTACCCTTTCACATCAATGACCTCAATTTGAATCCAACAAAGGCTGATGAAGTAAAGCCATTTTTATAACCTCCTGAAAAAGTCCCAGCTGAAATGACCTAATCCATTTAAATTATCTCTAATCACCAGAAAATTGGCAGTTTAACATAGAAATACAACACGTGTCAGTCAAAACTTATTCTAGTGCAGTAAGGGCGATCAGAGTTTGCCTTATAGAAGACTCATGTAGAACAAATAAACTGTTGTGCATAATCTAATCAAGCAGTACATAACAAACCTGAGATCTTTTGATGTAAATTACAGCAAGTCCCCCCAGCACTAATTATCCCTGAAACTGAAGAATGCAAAGTAAAAATCCAAAAGATGAATGAGGAATTTTTTACAAATAACCGGATCATCAGAAAAATACAATTAATGTTTAGTAAGAAAATAATGTCAATAAACCACAAGCATTGATTTGGAATCAAATCTTTGCCAAAACATTGTTTGTCTGAGATCTTATAGCGAGTGGGAACAATCATTTGATAGCTGAATTAATTATACCTCTTTATCCTGTTTTGCTGCAAATCCAGGAATGGATGTTTTTTAACCAATGAATGAATGGTTCTATTAATCTTAGTGAGAGCTAATAGCCCCAACAAATTAAAACAGTACTCATGAACATATCCACTCTTGTAAGTTAAACTATGCTGCCTGCCATTTTTAGAAGAGATTGACGACCACAATAAAGGCTTTACCAAATTGAAGACTAGCAGTAATCTGGGAATTCCCTTCAGTTTGCGTCACTGAGCAGTTGTGTGATGGCTTTCAATTCCCTGGACTGCACAAGGAGGCACCCTTTTAGGTTTATTTCCACTCCCTGCCATTCTACAAAGATATCTGTCTCTTCCGTAATGCTTTTCAGTACATTAGATTCCATTCAAATAAATAATCTACTGGTAAAAATGAGCTCAGAATTGATACACCAGGAAGATACAGACTGAGCTGTTAGTGTACTGAATCGCACCATTTCTGGCTTCCTTTTAACTTGCTATATTTTTATTGGACATTAGTTGAATGTTCTCATTGCAACTGTGTGTTGCAGTGTTAATGCCGGTGTGATCTGTGATGGCTAAATATAACATTCATGTAAAAGCAATCAGCCACAGATAAAGCTTAGGCCATTGATTTTAAAACCCAGAGTATCTGTTCCTAATACATTCAAGATGGTGCTTAGAGTCATCTGCACATGTGCAAATGCCTTCCATGGCAGTGCGTCTGTCTCAAGCAAGCTGCTCTCATGAATTTATGGTAGTGTTCTGTGCTCTAAGCCAGACTGGAATGAATCTCTGCTGTTGATGTAGATGCAGTGCTTTGTAGGTGTACAGACTTACGTTGTGCTGTTTTGTTATAACTGTGCCCCATACCAATTAAATGTGTGTCTGACATGGATAGACCCCTGTTTGATTCAAGTGATTCTCTTGTGTCACTTTATATTGAGGAATGGGAAGTGGATACGTATTGTTTTCTTCCACTTTCTGGCAGGGTCCCACTTTAAATTTCCTTAATGGTCAGTCTGTTGCAGTAGTAAAGTCCAACAGTGGGGACTGAATAGTAAAGCCATTTCATATGCACAACGGCTATAGGCAGAATATTATTAACACACAGGCTGAAAACTGACGTCAGGGAGTCAGTGTGATTAATTCGTGGATTGATTTGAACAGAGGAGACAATTCCGTTCTCGTTGGTGTGATTGGATACGTACACCTGTAGTGCTCCACCAAGCAATGGTATTGACCACAAACACAGCTTTGCACTTGAAATGCATCTCTTTTTGGCTATCTAGTGTTAATAATGAGAGATTAGCCCTTTTCAACTCTCATTAGTGTCAAATCACTGAAGTTTATTTTTTATTTTCTAACTTTTCACTCTTGCAATTTTTAAATTTATTCCCCCAGATAACAATATGCTGGATTATGCCATAAACATTAAAGCTGGATAAAACATGCAGTGACATGAAGCAATTATTTGAACAAACAAATAAAATGTTTAAAAACAAGTATTTCTGGACTGCATCAATATTCTGCAGCATATTTAAATGACTCATGATCAATCACCACTGAGCTATCTAGCTCTAAGGAAAATTAGGTGATCGTGGAGCCTGGTTCTATGGTCACACTTAAGTAGAAGAATTTTGAAATCAGTTACACAATAGTTTAGAGTTAGCCAACATTCTTGTGATTCATCATCAAAGTGGCCAAGTGGGTTCCAAATCTACATGTATCTCTTTAGCAGATTTCAACCTTGTCCAGAAATGCCCTATCTTTTAGAGCAGCGACTATATATTCCCATTGGGAATACCCAGCATGAGTTCATGAAGGGTAGGTCATGTTTAACTAATTTGGTGGAATTCTTTGAGGACATTACTTGCATGGTGGACAACAGGGAACCTGTGGATGTAGTGTATCCGGATGTCCAGAAGGCATTTGACAAGGTGCCACACCAAAGGCTGCTACATAAGATAAAGTTGCACGGTATTACTGGTAATGTATTGGCATGGACAGAGGATTGGTTGACCAGTAGAAAGCAAAGAGTAGGGGTAAATGGGTGTTTTTCTGGTTGGCGGTCAGTGGTTAGTGGTGTGCCTCAGGGATCAGTGTTGGGACCTCAATTGTTTACAATTTACATAGATGATTTGGAGTTGGGGACTAAGTGTCATTTGTCAATACTTGCAGATGACACTAAGATGAGTGGTAGAGCAAAGTGTGCAGAAGACACTGAAAGTCTGCAGAGGGATATAGATAGTCTAAGTGAGTGGGCAAACGTCTGGCAGATGGAGTACAATGTTGATAAGTGTGAGGTCATCCATTTTGGTAGGAATAACTGCAAAATGGACTATGTTTTAAATGGTAAAAAATTGCAGCCCGCTGCTGTGCAGGGAGACTTGGGTGTCCTTGTGCATGAATCACTGAAGGTGGGATTGCAGGTGCAGCAGGTAAATAAAAAGGCAAATGGAATTTTGTCTGCCTTTGCTCAAGGGATGGAGTTTAAAAACAGGGAGGCTATGTTGCAGAGGGTCCTGGTGAGGCCACACCTGGAGTACTGTGTGCAGTTTTGGTCTCCTCACTTGAGAAGAGATATACTAGCACTGGAGGGGATGCAGAGGCTATTCACTCGGTTGATTCCAGAGTTGAGAGGGTTGGATTATGAGGAGAGACTGAGCAGACTGGGATTATACTCATTGGAATTTAGAAGAATGAGGGGAGATTTTATAGAAACACGTAAGATTATGAAGGGAATAGGTAAAGTGGAGGCAGGGAGGTTGTTTCCGCTAGCAGGTGAAACTAGGACTAGAGGGCATTGCCTTAAAATAAAGGGAAGCAGATGTAGGACTGAGGTCAGGAGGAACTCCTTCACCCAAAGGGTTGTGAATCTGTAGAATTCCCTGCCCAGTGAAGTGGTTGAAGCTACCTTGCTGAATGTTTTTAAGGCAAGGCTAGATAAATTTTTGAACAGTAAAGGAATTAAGGGTTATGGTGAGCGGGCGGGTAAGTGGAGCTGAGTCTCAAAAAGATCAGCCATGATCTTATTAAATGGCGGGGCAGGCTTGAGGGGCCAGATGGCCTACTCCTGCTCCCAGTTCTTATGTTCTAATATATGTTGTAACAACAAGGGGCTGAGCTGTAAATAGTTAAATCACAGAATTATGATTTATCACAAACTCCCACTGCAGTTTGCACTTTTTGGTGAGTGGATCATGCCATTCTCACCTCTTTCACTCTACTGTGTCTCTCCTTCCTCTGCTTCTTGTTCCCTCTGTCCTTCTATTTCTCTTAACCTATCACTTTTCCATTCAGGTCTCTCCATCTCTCTCTTTTTCCCCTTTTCCATTAATATTTCTACTTACTTACAGTTCCATTTTGACCTTTTCACCTTTGTCATTGTGAATGGGGAGAAATTGACACATCCAGACATAGAAAAACAGGAAGAATCAGTTATTAATGTTAATGTTAATGTTAATGTTAATGTTAATGTTAATACACACACATAGCTCAGCACTGTCTTGTGCCAGTGGTCACTGAAGTTATTGGGAGGAAGTGTATGACTGCTGGCATGTTCAAAGTTTGCATTTCTGTATGAATCCTTTTAATTACTGCTTTGGGTTTCTCTAAAGTAACCTTTCCCAAATGAAACCCTTTCTCTTACTTCCAGGACTTTAAGCAGCATCAGCAGAGAATGAAAAGGAGCAGGAGTGCTTTTGTTTTCCTCAGGTGGAATATAACATGATTAATACTCCTCTGATTGCAAATCAACATCTCCACTCTGGAGCAATCACCTCCCAACCCAGGCCAACCTCAAGAACTCACGATACTGCAGATTTTGTTTAGAGAAACTCAGCAGGGCTACTGAGGATAAAAGATTAATGTCAGTTTGTTTCACTTGGTAGGGAGCTAACAAGACTACTTATATTTCTCATTTCTTGTTGTCAAACCAACTGTTTGTGCGAGAATATTTTTCAGAGCGACCTTGCTTTTTAAGAAATTGCTTTCAGGCCATTTGATAGGGTAATATTAGCTAGTTTCATCTGAGGATCTTTGGGTTAGGCCTTGTGGTTCTCAATTAATAGGCCAATGAAAGAATTAACTTCAGGAAAGCCCTTTTATTTGTGGCATAGAAGCTGGAGTAGCTTTTCCTCCCAGTAGAATTCTGTTGTCTTCCTTTGCTGAGTTAAGGAGAAAACAGCACTCAGTCAAAGAGCTGCAGTTGTTAATGGAGCCCACAAGCCAAATTGTGCAGCAAATCCACTCAGCTTTGTGCTAATGAGAAATTAGTTGGAAATGACCTTGGGCTGTTTTATAATTAGCCCAGACTTAAGGAATATTGGCCAGAAATCAGTTCTCTGTGTACTAAGTTTTAGGTAGGCAACCTTACGAGTGTTTCACTCCCTGCCCCCATCACTGGGAAAGCTCACTGGATCAGTTACTAATTGGGTACTTAAGTGCTGTCCAGTGAGCTTCTCATCCAATTAGAATCCTTAACACTGAAACCCTGCCCTGCCTCAGGCTGCTTGCTAGTCACTGAGAGTAGTCAACAGGCCCAGGGAGCTCGAGGCCATGTATTACACAGCCATCAAGAATAAGAATTTATTGTTGTGTGCAGCAGTGAAAAGTGTACAAAGCTGCCATTCTCTGGTATTATCTCAGGTACAAAAACCTGAATTTAAAAAAATAGCTGAGATATGTAAACAAAGAGCCAAGAAAAAAAGAGGGAAGCATCCAGATCTAAAAGTCTTATCTCGATAAAGAACTGTACAGTGAGCAGATGAGTCTTTCTTTTGGGCGTGGATTATAGGGTTGGGGGGAGAGGTCATGTGAAGCAGAGGGTAAGTGGGTTTGAGGCAAGGGAAGGCTTTCAATAGCCATCCCCTTGCCTCCCATCCCCATCCTGATTGATGCCAAATGAGAGAAATGCACGCCCCACCAGCCTGGTAGACTGGTTGGTTGGTTGGTTGGTTGGCTGACTGGCTTCCCTCCTGGAAAGGAAGCCAGTTAGGAAAGGCAAGCAATGGGACTGGTGCGGGTTGAGGCCCTTAAGCAGTTGTTAATTGACCAAAGTGGTATTTGGTTGCGAAGGAGCTTCTTGCACAGAAGTTAATCACTGGGGCAGCAGGAAGGGGACAAATATCTCTCCAACCCACCCAATTATTTGCCTTTCCCACCACTTTCCTTTTGCAGGAAGGGGAAAATCGCAGACAGAGAAAGAGATGAATTAGCTTCTCAAGTTATTCCCACTATACTTGCCACTGAGGAAGAGCATCATTCCTTGTTGATGGTCACAGAGTATTTTATTTAGCAATCTTGCAACCCTTGATCAAATCTCAGCATATTTCTGGTTTGGGTCAAAAATAACTACTTTCATTTATACTGTGGCTTTAATATTAAAAAAAAGTCTCAAAACACCTTACAGATTGATAAAAAGGAAACAGGTAATGAGCCAGGAAGACACAAGTTAGTAGAGGTGACCAAAGATTTGAATAAAGTGATGTGTTTATAAGAAGTTTCAAAAGTATGAAAGGGAATTGAGAAACAGATAGGTTAATAGAGGAAATTCCAAATATTCTTAATAATCACAGCCAAAGGTTAAATAATGGAACAAAAAGTGGGATGATGTACAAAGGGGCAGATTTTGAGGACTGAGGAAGAGAGTAACTTAAAACGGAAGGAGCGTGCAGCAAATTGGGTGTAGTAAGGTTGAAAATTTTACATTGAATGCATCCAGGAAAATGGAACCCATGAAGATGACTGATGATGAAAGTGATGAATAAGCACAACTTAGTAAAGATAAGGAGTATTATTTTGATTCAGGAAAGATTGAGAAAGAGTGGCTAGCATAGAGGATACTGAATTGACTTTGGTTGTGACAGTTTGAGGCATGAATGTTGATTTCAGTATAATGCTGCCGATTGCATAGGTCAATGTGGTCAATGATACAAAGCAGAGTCTACAACTAGAAATCTTGGTGTCAGGAAAAAATTTCAGATGTTCATCATTGAGATGAGGAGAAGTTTCATTCTTTCAGGAGTTCCTCACAGTAGCATCAGCTGTTTCACCAAAGACCTTCTCTCCGTCACTATTACCTGAACTCTATGATGTTGCAACAAATTTTATATTTTGAATTCTAATAATCTAATCTTTCACGTCTTTATTTACATTTACAGTATCCTTCTAGCAGTCAGCATCCTTAGAATATTTTCATATTCCCTTAAACTTTGATGGCCACCTTATGTCTGAAACCCAATACTGCATTCAATACTGTTGGATATCTTAAGCGCAGGAAAACTTGACGTTTCGGGCCTAAACCCTTCAGAAATGGGGGAGGGGAAGAGGGTTCTGAAATAAATAGGGAGAGAGGGGGAGGCGGATAGAGGATGGATAGAGGAGAGGATAGGTGGAGAGGAAGCAGACAAGTCGAAGAGGCGGGGATGGAGCCAGTAAAGGTGAGTGTAGGTAGGGGGGTAGGGAGGAAATAGGTCAGTCCAGGGAGGACGGATAGGTCAAGGGGGCGGGATGATGTTAGTAGATAGGAGATGGGGGTGTGGCCCCCTCCCATTCCTCAGATGTCCATCCTGGGCCTCCTGCAATGCCACAGTGATGCCATCCAAAGGCTGCAGGAACAGCAAATCATATTCAGCCTGGGAACCCTGCAGCCCAACGGCATCAATGTGGATTTCACAAGCTTCAAAATCTCCCCTCCCCCAACCGCATCCCAAAACCAGCCCAGCTCATCTCCACCTCCCTAACCTGTTTTTCCTCTCACCTCAAGCCACACCCCCATCTCCTATCTACTAACATCATCCCGCCCCCTTGACCTGTCCTCCCTGGACTGACCTATTTCCTCCCTACCCCCCTACCTACACTCACCTTTACTGGCTCCATCCCCGCCTCTTCGACTTGTCTGCCTCCTCTCCACCTATCCTCTCCTCTATCCATCCTCTATCCGCCTCCCCCTCTCTCCCTATTTATTTCAGAACCCTCTTCCCCTCCCCCATTTCTGATGAAGGCTTTAGGCCCGAAACGTCAAGTTTTCCTGCTCCTATGATGCTGCTTGACCTGTTGTGTTCATCCAGCCCCACACCTTGTTATCTCGGATTCTCCAGCATCTGCAGTACCTTTTATCTCTGTTGGAGATCTTGTGGTTTTATCCAAGCTTATTATTACCTTTTTTTGAATATCCCGTAAATAGTTTGATAAAACTATTCCATTATGATCCAACAATTTGTTTGGACCTGTCCCCGACTATCTTATCCCTCATTGTTCAAAAGTCTTAAAGTAACTAGTTTTATGTTCCATTGCTGGAACAGAATTTGTCCTCTTCTGTTTGGGCCTCAGCCTATTGATATTGTGGTTACTTCTTCCAAGGTATTGACCCATATTTAGGTTTGCTAACTTGATTGTGTTTTACTAATCACTGCCAGATCGAGCGATATTGCCACATTAGTCAACTGTTTGAAAGTAGTAGGGTGAAGGATAATTAACGTGAGAGATGGATAGATAGGATTATAACCAGACTTGCATGCAGCAAACATATTGAACACACATTTCACTACACTGGAGAAAATAAAAGCACTTTCAAAAGAAATGTCATCAGCTGGGTCAGCACTTTCCCACCAACAAAATCCCCAAATAGCAATAGTTCAAGTTCTAAAATGAAGTCACACCTTTTAAAAAGTTTTTTTTTATGAAAAGCAAACAAACAATCAGGGTGGTCAATTTAAAGCTAGCCAACTATATTTCTGAAAGAATCAGTGCACCTCATCCTAATGAAGCTTTTCTCCCTATTCATTGCGATGAGTATCATTTGCAGTTAAAAGAGCAAAGGATCATACAGAGATTCACCTCAGATTTAATTTTAAGTTTGCAATCCATGTTTTGTGGAGCTGAAATTAAAAGTTTGCTCAAGATAATCTACGCTGTACTGTAAATTGAAAGCTACAGATGGTTTTAATGACACAGATCTTTTCTCAAGTTAATGGACTGGATTTTTTGATTGACTTTGGAACTTCAATGTTGGGACCAAATGGAGGTCCCTAGCTGGTTACTGTTGGGCCTATGTCCCTCAGAATGGTGCAAGTTTCCAGGAGACAGCCAATTAATTGACCATCTCTGCGGATGCCATCTTGTAAAGCACACTGGATGGGTCCACAATGCTGGAGCACCAATCAGAGGGCTGCAGCAATAGAACTTTATCAGCTTCACTGGGAGAAATGGGTGGCTCATGGTTTGATCCACTTTGAACACTGTTTAGATCTCTCTTCAGGTAACTTGGGATCTGCTCTGGATCGGCAAAGTTGACCCATGATTGACTTAGGTCAAAGTCCGTTATGTTTCTTCAAAGCTCCTTTATTTACATTATGGTACATTCTACATTTCTCAGTAAATAAATCTCCACCTTCCATATTTCTTCTCAGACTCTTGTAGACGATGGCTGATGTCATTGTTACATCATGATACACATCACTTTCTGTTATTATAACCATTAACCCATTGTTCTCTGATGGGCACCATTAACAGGCAGGTTAAGGACTGTGACAGCAACTCAAAATGGAGGCAGTTTGTTGTAGAATGAACACATACACATACATAAACACAGACACAAATAAACCCACACAAACAAACATATACCTCCCCCCACTCCACCAGACCAAATGTTTTTAGCATATATATACCTGCTTGTGAGAGACTAATTGAAAGACGAGCCCACAGTTAATGCCCCAGAAATTCTGGAAATTAAAATTGAGCTTGTGGTCAATGAGTTAGAGTGATATGCCGTGAGTTCTGATTAGTCACAAATTGCTGGACAATTTGATCCACTTCCCTATTAACCTTAGCAGAGAGTCAAAGAGGCAAAGAGATGTACAGCACGGAAACAGACCCTCCGGTCCAACTCGTCCATGTTGACCAGATATCCTAAATTAATCTAGTCCCATTTGCCAGCATTTGGTGCATATCCCTCTAAACGCTTCCTGTGCATGTATCCATCCAGATGCCTTTTAGATGCTGTAGTTATACCAGCCTCCTCCACTTCCTCTGGCAGTTGATTCCATACACGCATCACCCTCTGTGTGAAAATATTGTCCCTTAAGTCCCTCTCACCTTAAACCTGTGCCCTCTAGTTTTGGACTCCCCTACCCTGGGGAAAAGGCTTTGACTATTCACCCTATCCATAGCCCTCATGATTTTGTAAACCTCTGTTTGGTCACCCCTCAGCCTCCAATGCTCCAGGGAGAATGGCCCCAGCCTATTCAGCCTCACCGTGTAGCTCAAACCGTCAGGCTCTGGCAACATCCTTGTAAATCTTTTCTGAACCCTTTCAAATTTCACAAAGTCCTTCCTGTAGCAATGAGACCAGAACTGAACACAGCATTCTAAAAGTGGCCTAACCAATTTCCTGTACAGTCACAATATGACCTCCCAATTCCTGTACTCAAAAAAAATCTCTACTGCACTTTGTGGCTCCGTCATGGTCAAAAATCACATGAAACCAGGTTATAAACCAACAGGTTTATTTGAAGACACAAGCTTTCGGAGTCTCGCTCCTTCTTCAGGTGTTACCTGGACTATAACCTGGTGTTTTGTGATTTTTGACCTTGTCCACCCCAGTCCAACATCGCCATCTCCACGCCTCCATTATGAAATTGCTGCACTTATATCATTAAGATAAATTTATCTCACTACAGCCATTTAGAGTTGGAAATTCATGCCTTAAGGACCCTGTTAACATGATTTATTTTTGAGCCTCACATCTCTATCTTGGAAATCCAAAAAGGGAATGATGAAACTGCATAATCTAATTCTCACAGCTAATAAATTGTTTCTAGAGGTTTCCATTTGAGAATTCTGCTTTCATTTTTCTGTCTTGTATTCTTTTTATCTTCAGCACTCTTTGACACAGTATCTTTCTCTGATGACTTTGACTGACCTTATTTTCTTCTCTAGCATTTCCATGGTTTCTTTCCCTATCCTTAATAATAATTGAAGGGAAGAGAACTTTAAGTTCAACAATTACAACGTCTCAAATGCCCCATTCACCTCATCATCAGCTCTCATTTTTAGCAATTTGTGGCACAAAAATGACATAATCTGAAAAGTAAGGAAAAAAAATTAACTCAGCCTTTGCTGAGAAATGTATCACTGCAGCAATTTGTGGCTTTTTATTTTATTTTTTCCGACCAGCACACTACTGTTCAACCGTAGCATCTCACTGGTATTGTCGCTCTGTTAACTAACATGGAATTACTGATGAAATTTCTTTGTTTTAATCAGATATAAACAGGCATCTCAGGAATTCTCATCACCTTTGGGATTGGCTCTGAGCTGGCTGGTCAGAGTCCATGTACTGTGCATGTGTAAATAAAGGGCGACTTGTAGATGGAATACTGGCCTCTGAGCAGTCATTTCAGAAACCAATGGGCATCTTTTAAATGCTTTAAAATACTCGAACTATTTAACGTGCTGAAACTGTATGTGGTTCTCCAGTCAAACAAAAAAAAATTCTGTATTTTTAAAGTCACTTCAAATTGTTTATGACGTGGAGGTACCAGTGTTGTACTGGGGTGGACAAAGTTAGAAGTCACATGACATCAGGTTATAGTCCAAAAGGTTTATTTGAAATCACAAGCTTTTGGAGCACCGTTTGCACTCACTCCATCAGGTGAAGTCACCGACCATTTGGAGGGGAACTTCCACATGGTGATGTTATCATGTATTTGCTCCTCTTGTTCTTCTAGATGGCAGTGGTCAAGAGTTTTGAAGGTTGTGTCTAAGGATCTTTGGCAAATTTCTGCATCTTGTAGATAGCAGTGTGTACTACTGAGCATTGGTGATGGAGGGAGTGGATGCTTGTGAATGTGATGCTAATCAAGTGAGTGTTTTGTTCTTGATAGTGTGAAGCTTCTTGAGTGTTGTGGAGTTGCACTAATCCAGGCAAGTTGGGAGTATTCTATCGCACTCCTGACTTGTGCCTTGTAGCTGGTAGACAGGCTTCGGAAGGTCAGGAAGTGAGTTACTGGCCCCAGTATTCCTAGCCTCTGACCTGTTCTTGTAGCCACTGCATTTATTTGGTGAGTCCAGTTGAGTTTCTGGTCAATGGTAAACCCCCGGGATGTTGATGGCAGGGGGTTTTGGTGATGGTAAAGCCATTCAACTGAATGGGTTGGTGGTTACATTGTCTCTTATTGGAAATGGTCACTGCCAGGCAATTGCGTAGTGTGAATGTTATTTGCTATTTTTAGCCCAAGCCTAGGTATTGTCAAGGTCTTGTTGCATTTAAACATGGACTGCTTCAGTATCTGAGGAATTGTGAATAGTGCTGAACGTTGTGCAACTATCGGCGAACATCTCCACTTCTGACCTCTTTAATGGAGAAAAGGTCATTGATAAAGCAGCTAAAGATGGTTAGACCTATGATACTATCCTGAATACACCTGCAGAGATGTCCTAGAGCTGCGATAACTAGCCTCCAAAAACCACAACCACCTTCCCAAGTGCCAGCTATAACTCCAACCATTAGTCATTGTCATTTTGGTGTTTGGACGGGCTTTGCTGTGCACAATTCGTCTTCCTTGTTTCCTACCTTACAACATTAAATGATTAAATGTCAAAAGTACTTCACTGTTAGTAAAGATCTCAGCAAACAACAAATAAATCTGGAAAACTAGTAGCATTTGAGCAATCAATGCTGGATGGTTGATCTGCCCTGTTGGCCAGCATATGATAAGTATTATGTTAGAACTATATAGCTGACCTCTTATAAATCTCCCAATTCCTTGAAATGTTAGTATAGTGTACAGTGAAGAAAGTTATCTAAGACCACAACAAGATTTTGATCAGCTTGGCCATTGGGCTGAGGACTGGCAGATGGAGTTTAATTTAGATAAATGTGAGGTATTGCATTTTTGGTAAGAAAAGCCAGGGCAGGACTTGCACTGTTAATGGTAGGACCCCTTGGGAGTGTTGTCAAACAGAGAGACCTAGAGGTGCAAGTAAGAGTTCCTTGAAAGTGGTGTCATAGGTAGACAGAGTAGTGAAAAGGCATTTGGCACATTTACCTTCATTAGTCAGCGTATTGAGTACAGGAATTGGGACATCATGTTTTGGCTGTACAAGTCATTGGTAAGGCCACTTTTAGAGTATTGAGTTCATTTCTGGGCGCCCTGTTATAGGAAGAATGTTGTTAAACTGGAAAGGGTGCAGAAAAAATTTATAAAGATGGACTGGGACTTCTTTCCCTGGAGTGTCAGACGCTGAGGGTGACCTTATAAACGTTTATAAAATCATGAGGGACACCAATGAGGTAAAAAGCCAAAGTCTTTTTCCCAGGGTGGAGGAGTCCAAATCTAGAGAGCATAGGTTTAAGGGGAAAGATTGAAAAAGGGACCTTTTCACACAGAGGGTGGTGTGTATATGGAATGAGATACCAGAAGAAGTGGTAGAGGCGAGTACAATTACTACATTTAAAATATATTTGGACTGGTACATGAATAGGAAAGGTTTAGAGGGATATAGGCCAAAAGCAGGCAAATGGGACTAGTTGAGTTTAGGACACCTGGTTGGTACAGATGAGTTGGACCAAAGGATCTGTTTCCATGCTGTATGACTCTATAAATATATCAATGACATCTATTAGTGATAGTGACTCCAGTTATTCATAATAATGAACAATGAATTGATAGTCGAGTCGAGCTATTATACACGATCGGTAACTTTTAAAATCATAGAATTGAGGAGAAAACTGAAAGTCACAGCACCTTTGTGAAATTGTGGTATTTAATTTAGTGCTTGTAAAAGTAGTGGTTATTTAAAAATTAAAATTATTAGATCTAGCTGGAAAGAAAAAGACAGAAAAAGTATTTGTAATTCTTCAAGCTTAAATTAAAAAGTGTACATAAAGATCATCAGTTGGAATCTGTGTCTCATAAAATTTATTACATCAAGACTTTACTGCTCATTGTCAAATCACAGAATCCCTACGGTGTGGAAGAAAGCCATTCAGCCCATCAAGTCCACATCAACCCTCCAAAGTGCATCCCACTCTATTCCTGTAATCCCATTGCTAACCCACCTAACCTACACATTCCCAGACAGTATAAACAATTTAGCATTGCCAATCCACCTAAACTGCACATCTTTGGACTGTGGGAGGAAACTAGAGCACCCAGAGGAAATGCATACAAGGAGAATGTGCCAACTCCACATAGACAGTCACCCAAGGGTGGAATCAAACCTGGGTCCTTCGAGCTGAGGCAGCAGTTCTAACCACTGAGCCACTGTGCTAACCGATAGGGAATTCCAGAATTGTGCACCAGTTTTGGCTAGTCTGCACCTTTCCATTTTTAAAGAAGATCAGACTTCAATATCATTTTGTTTTATTTATTAAAAAAAACTCCATAAAAATCTGAAGGGCAGAACAGTCTTCAAAGGTAAACTATAAACAGTGCCCCACTGCCGTCACAGCAGCATATGAAGACAATGGCCAGTGAAAACCTGCCAGAAGTGGTTGTCCATATTAATTAACAGGTTTAAAGGCTATAAAGCTCCAGATTGTTTTGGTTAGTAGGGAAACCATCCAACATTCCTCAGAACTCCGTGTTTCATTGAATTGTTTGTTTTTGGTGACTCATTTAACTCTAAAATGTTCAGAGAGTTGTACTGAAACATAGGTTAAGCAAAATGTTCCTAGCTCAATCATTTACTCTGGAAATACAGTCAAAAATCAATGCACAGACCCCCCAAAAAAATTTATACTGCAAAAGTCAATAATGGAGGAGCAATGTGAAAAATACTCAGTAAGTCAAGAACATACAATGGAGATTTGGTAAATTAGACAATCAGGTGGTTGATTAGTTTAAATTAATTTAGTTTCAAGAGCATGTAAGTAGATTAAGAGAAAACCCAGCCAAAGACTGTAACAGCATTTGAAAGAAGTTTTTCAACTTGCAGTAATGCCAATTGATCTACAATCTACAAACTTCAGTTTAGATGAATAGTCTACATAGAAAATTTATCAACTGTAACAAGGTGAAAAGTAAGTTTTAAAAAAAACGTTGTTGGAAAAGCTCAGCAGGTCAGGCAGCATCTGTGAGGGGGAGAAAACAGAGTTAACGTTTCGGGTCCTGCATTCTGAGGAAGGGTCACTGGACCCGAAACGTTAACTCTGTTTTTCCCTTCACAGATGCTGCCAGACCTGCTGAGCTTTTCCAGCAACTTTGTTTTTGTTCCTGATTTACAGCATCCGCAGTTCTTTCGTTTTTTTTTGTAAAGTAAGAACACTTAAATGATTTCAGAATGTGAGTATTTTTCATTTGTGCAAAAAAGACAGTGCTGTTCTATTTTGAAGCGCAATAACCCTGGTAATAAGTTGGGACCTGACTGGCACAGCAGGAATGTTTCTATGATCTAGGTGCAACCAGTCTCAACATTTCACCAGCTTCTCTCATTGCCTTGTTAGAGCTTTCAGTGTTAGCATAAGATAAACATACCTCACTGGTTGAACGCTCTGCATTTCATTAAATATTAGTAATTATAACTGAACGGAAAAAGTGCTTTTACAGACCAAACTATCTATTCAGTGTTGTATTACAAAGTAAAACGGGCAAGTTACAAATGTATCCCTTTCTGTTAAAGACGATAAGTGAGATGATGAAATTCCATTTAAGGTGAAAGAAATATTGGGACTGACAGGTAACACCTGACATTTATTTGGACGTGCTTAAGTCAACAACCCGGACTGAAAACATGACAAAGTGGACAGAGACAAAGAATAGGACCGAAGTGACAGTGTCAGAATATAAGGATAAAAGGGCAACAGTCCTGTATCACTAAATTAGATGAGATCCATTGTAAAAGAGAGAAATGTTATGCCTCAATCTTTAGTTTTAGTTCCTGAGAGTCTAACTATGTTGGGAAGGTGAACATCACAGAGCACTACATTTACAGGACTCTAGGAAGCCACACAGTCGTGGTTTCTAACTGTAACCAATTGTCACTTTTGTCTAGCTTAGCCAATCAAGTGCTCCTTTGGCTAGAATAAAGACTTGTTTTGAAAGATTTTCGACAAATGAGATGTTCAGAATAATATCTAATCTCATCAGAAGCAACTGAATGTTTTCATTTCATTCCAAACTAAGGTCCTGTTGGAGAATGTGAGGCTACAAATGACTTCTGGTTTTTGAAACGCAAACCAGTAGGCCAAATTTTCAATGTGAGTTCAGGAACCCAGTAGCCAAATGAATACAGGGTTCTGACCCTTTTGACTCCTTTTCAAATTTATATGGCTTATTTGGAGGTGAGCTTGCAACTTAATTGGAGACAGTGTGCCTATCCGTGGGATGAGAGTTGCATGTCTGGCAACAGTGGCAAAAGCAGGTGTCAACCATGTTAGAAGCTGTCACTAACCTGCCAAGTAGAACAGGCAGCTTCTTTAGACACAGTGGCGCAGAAAGTGATTGTGAATGAGAAGAGTAGGAGCAGCTCTCATGCTAGCATTAATTGGCCATATTGAGTAGATTGAAAACATAATGGGTGAAATCTTTATAGGGGTCTGAATAATATGGGCTCTGGTAAGAAATGTGGCAGAATCATGCAAGAAGTCGAGCAAGATCTATCAACAGTGGCAGCAGCACCCTGCATCTTTTAACTAAGTTCCATGTGTCAAGGTGAGATTGTTGCTAGCGTTGGTAAGTTGCCACTTAAGGGTTATTGCTAGTCAACAATCTTATTAACAGCACATCTTACTTTGTTAATATGCAGCTTTCTATTCGACCACCCACTACAAGCAAACTAGACAATGAGAAACCTTGCCATTTGTTTGAAAGGACCTCCACATTGGACACTAGGCACAAACATATTGTGTCACTCACACCCCAAGTTCACAGACATTGGCATCTGCCATATGCCAGCCTCGAAGAGCCCTCATGACACATCCCCAATCCGCTTACCACAACAAACCTCCTGGCCTTGTGACTGTGCTCAATGGCAAGGTAATATAGCAGTACTGTGAGCCTGGTATCTCTAGCTGAGGGGCCGAGGCACAGAAAGGCCAGGGTGACACAGTGGCTCAGTGGTCAGCACTGCTGCCTCACAGCGCCAGGGACCTGGGTTTGATTCCACCCTCAGGCGACTGTCTGTGTGGAGTTTGCTTATTCTCCCCATGCTTCTGCACTGCAATACTTGGATTGCAATGGCAAGTATCAGGATCTTGTGCTGTAAGAATAGTTTGCACCCAGATACATGCACCCAGCTCTTAGACTGGACTTGGGGGCAACCCCACACTGTTGTTCTTTTATTTTAAATATTCACTCACTTTGAGCTTACCTGGATGCACACACAGAATCATAGAATTCCTGCTGCGTGGAAGCAGGCCACTCAGCCTATTGACTCCACACTGCCCATCGGAAGAGCATCTCACCCAGACCCACCCCCAACCTATCCCTCGCTAATCCACCTAGCCTGCGCATCCCTGGACAATTCAACATGGCCAATCCACCTAACCGGCATATCTTTGGTTTGTGGGAGGAAACCTTCGCCAACATGGGGAGAATGTGCAAACTCCACACAGACAGTCGCCCGAAGGTGGAATCAAACCCAGGTCCCTGCTGCTGTGAGGCAGCTGTACTGACCACTGTGCCACCTGGCCTTTTTGTGCCTCACCCCCTCAGCTAGAGATACGAGGCTCAAAGTACTGCTATATTACCTTGTCATTGAGCACAGTCACAAGGCCGGAAGATTTGTCACGGTTATCAGCAGTCCTCAGTAAAGCCAAAGAAAATAGCCTTCAGTGAGGAGGACCCAGCACTGTATTTCACGGGCAGCCTCTGATACCAGTCCAGAGGATTGGAGATGGTCAGACAGCCACTCGGGGCAATCAGAGTCAGGATTCTCTCCACAAAAGGGTGAGAAGCTGAATGTTGTCAGCCCACCACCCATCCTTCTGCCCTATTTTGGGTTGTTTTCCTCTCTTGGAAATAAAGGAGGACAGGTATTAAGGGAGATAAAAGTGGGTGGCACAGCTGTTATATTTGGTACAGGCGGGGAGATGTCCTATGCAAGTGAGTAGGTAGCAAAGCAGGATTAGTGGTATATGGGGTCGTGGTGGGTGACAGTGAGTGAGAGATGTTGGAGGCAATAGTACGAGTGGTTGAGCATCAGCCTGGGTAGGAAGTGGCATTAGGTTCTCTACTGCCAATTCTAGGATAGCATGAATTATGCCTCTATACCACCTCATGCCCCAGGACCTCCAAGTCCCTCTCTGCAGAGCAGGACACCAATTATTCCCACTCTACCATTTCCAAGGCAAATATCAAGAACCATGCAGGGCAGTTTCAGAGTAGTAGTGCTTGTCTGGGTGTACAATGGCCTTTTAAATTGGCGTCAGCACAAGGTGTGCTGGTCCATTCTATGGTCACCTGGCAATGGCAAGTTGTTCTGGGTACAGAATGAGGCTAGAATTGGGCGAGAGGGGCAGAGGAGGGCAGTTAATGAGGTGAGTTTGACAATGACGCTACGAAAAAACCCATTAGGCCTCATGGAGAAACTCTCAGTGAAACCCAACAAAACTGACAGCCAAATAAAGGTGAGATTTAGCACTACCAAGAGGTGTTGGTGTTCTGACTTAAGATTCAACACCATACAGTAATTTGAATTCTCACCCACACTAGTACCTGACCCTGTGGCTTTTTGAAAATCTGGCCACACATCTTTACATGATAATAAATTATATTATCTTGCTGTGTATAGTGTGCAAATAAGTCAGACCTGTAAAATGGCACCATTTCATCTTAAGAAGTCTCCCTGCTATCAGTCTGAAGAACCAGGTGGCAGGCTGTACAGGTTCAACAGCAATTAAGAAACATTGCCTGGCACTTGACAATCAGTTAATTAAGTATTCATTTTTACTTCCTGCCTTCCTGTCAAGACCACATCAAACGCAGCAACATTAGAAACTTCAGCATTGTTTGTGCAGCAATAGCTAACTGCATCATAATCCAGCTCAAGGAAATTGTTAAACAAACTGAAACCTGTTTCAGAATTCTTTAGGCAACTTTCTGAAAATAATGAACTGAAGTGATTAAAAAAATGAACATTGTATGAAGTCAAAAAAACTGAACCTTGTCAGAAAATATTTTCTCTATTATTCCAGTAAGGATTAGGTTTTCAATCTGCCATTCCCACTTGCACACTGATGGACAATAGTGCAAGATTCATTCTCTGAACTAAGTCTGAATTAATAGATACACCTGTGTAAGAAAATTACAATGGAATAAAACTAAAAATACAATGACAATAATTGCATAATCTGCCTCAGAAGGTAAACAACAATCTTTATAAAGTTCAATATGGAGAGAAGGGAATGATGATTCTCAGTGAGATAGACTTCAGGCAGTACATATTTACTGTTTCCAGTTTCCAATTTATTACTGTTCATCCCAAAGTTAAGAACATAAGAACGTAAGAACGAGGAGCAGGAGTAGGCCATCTGGCCCCTCGAACCTGCCCCGCCATTTAATAAGATCATGGCTAATCTTTGAGACTCAGCTCCACTTACCTGCCCACTCACCATAACGCTTAATTCCTTTACTGTTCAAAAATTTATCTAGCCTTGCCTTAAAAACATTCAGTGAGGTAGCTTCAACCACTTCACTGGGCAGGGAATTCCACAGATTCACAACCCTTTGGGTGAAGAAGTTCCTCCTGACCTCAGTCCTACATCTGCTTCCCTTTATTTTGAGGTGATGCTACCATACAATCTGTGATAAACTTCTCAGGGAGAAAAGAACAGAATGTTATCTTGATTGGTTTAGATGAAGTAAGGAAGAGAATTTTGTGGCAAATAGTCCAGTTTGGCCTAATGCTTTAAAATCTAAATTAATAAAGAAGAATGTCAATATTTAATTGATTTACAAGTTTGTAAGTGAATGGGCAAACATGCAAGGGCAGATTTTACAAACACAGCCTCTTGACATATATGTTCATTGAATGAACACATGTAGCAGAATGCAAAGTGCAGACAATATTGGGCTTCTCAGTGCCTGACCATCACGAAAATAGTTGTGCTGATACAATGGATGCTGTGGACGGGCAAAGTTTCATGCTATGAGTACATATTTCCTTAAACCTACCATTTTACCCTGAGAAGCCCAATATCATCTGCATTTTGCATTCTGTTACATGTGTTCATTCAATGAAATCCCATTGCTTCTTAGAGACAATAACCCAGCCTTTGACCATGACACAGAGTTTCTCCATTGCAGTAAACATGGTAAGAAATCTGGAACAATCATTAATCCTGTCCCCAAATGTGCATTCCTGATCTTATTGCAGAGTGAGATTTGGAATACTGGTGCTTCACACATGACTGGTGGGAACAGCTGACCATTAATTAGCTGTCTACAGATTAATCAGATTTGGGAAACTCTGCTGTATGGAACCAAGAATGTGCAAAACAGATCAGATCAGATCAGAACAGTGAGATAGTAAGAACTGCTGACGCTGGAGTCAGAGATGACACAGTGTGGAGCTGGAGGAACACAGCAGGCCAGGCAGCATCAGAGGAAC
>JAHRHZ010000087.1:18340619-18369375 GCA_024137785.1 Ginglymostoma cirratum
GAAGAAGGGTCTTGACCCGAAATGTCAGCTTTCCTGTTCCTCTGATGCTGCCTGGCCTGGTGTGTTCCTCCAGCTCCAAACAGTTTTAGATCAGAACAGTGTGCCCCTTTGGAGAACTGAGCTCCCTTTGTAGATATGCCTCAGGGCACTTTAAGGAGATGTATAAGGCACTTCTAGGTAGAGTCAAAGTGGCCTTCAGGGAGGTGCAGGAGGTGCAGTTAGACATTTTGCATAGTTAACAGATGACAAGAATGTGCCAAAATGAGCATAACCCATTTGAAACTATAAAACTGTCAAGAGATTTACCACAATCTGAGGATTTCCATCACTTAATTACCGCTGCACGCCCAATTTCTCAAAGATTTATTATTACAATGGGGTTCCTTCTAGTCTGTTTGATGGACAACTGCAAGTGATTTTAAACTTTTTAATGTGGGACTGTCAATTCCAATGCCTTTTACACTGGAATGAAATATTTACTTCCACAAGGCTTTAACGAATGAAGCAATTAAAATGCAGTAAGCATCTTTTTTTGTGAATGAGAGTGCTATTCTTAATAGTGGTAACTACACTACATCCATAGATCTTTATTTGATAGCACTTAATTCTTTTTCCTGTGTGCATGGATGCCAAGGTCTGCCTATTTATGGATACTAAGTGTGTTGGCACAGCAAGTGAAAGGTCAAAGAGTGGCAAGTTGGTGGCACGGAAAGGCATACATTAGCACTGGGGCTATAGAGGACAGGGGATTAGCTACAGGGGCACAGGTTAGCATGGGGCTTTAAAGGGCCTGGGTGGTGGGTAAAGGAGCATAGATTTGCTTGGGGATGTTATTGGGTAAGGTCTGAAGGGATGTTTTAGTTTTTTCTTTAATCTGCAGCAGAATGCAGCCCTCATCTGCTCTTGTTCTGGGGTTGCCTAACCTGCCTCTAAGGAACGCCACCAGCCTGGAATGAAAACCCAACCTTCCAGCTCAGTTTCTCCCAGATCGGGTTTGCAGAGCTGGAAGTTTCCTGTCTCTGTGCTCACAACCTGGGAGTGAAAATCAATGCCTTAAGTAGTGTTCCATTACATAACTTATACTTTCTGTAGCCTTCGATGTTACCACTGGGGAATTGAACAATTATTGCCTTCACCATCCAACATCACACTGAGTAACCTCTGATTTGGTAGAACACAACCTAAGTGAAAAGTGAAATTCCCGTTACTCACAACCATTTAGTTTCAGTGCTACCTCAGGAGGATATTAGTTATGTGTGAATCTTTTAAAGTTTCATCAGGGCAAAATTGGAAATGTACTTACAATGACTTTTGCCACATTGACTATGATGTAAGTCTTTCCCTTTATACTCCATTCTAAATGAGAGTGACTCCACATACATTACATGTAAACATACAAATTAAGAGCAGGACTAGGCCTTTTAGCACTTCCAAGCCTGCTCCACTGTTCAATAAGGTCATGGCTGATCTGTTTGTGTTCTGAATTCCATCTTCACATCTACCACAGATAACCATTGATTCTCCAGCCTAACAAAAATCTACCTACCTGCACCTTTAAAAATATTCAATGACTACACTTCCACCACATGAGGCAAAAAGTTCCAAAGTTGCACAATTTCACAGCCTTCCTATAAAACAGTCCCTAATTTTAAAACAGTGACCCCTAGTTCAGATTCATTCACAAGGCGAGACATCCTCTCTATGTCCACCTTGTCAAGTCCATGCAGGATCTTATAAAATGTCAACCAAATCACCCCACAGTCTTCTAAACTCGTGTGAAAACAAACCCAGTCTGTCCACTCATTCCTCATAAGACAACCCGCTCTTTCCACGTGAATAGTAAAGGAATTAAGGGTTATGGTGAGTGGGCGGGTAAGTGGAGCTGAGTCTCAAAAAGATCAGCCATGATATTATTAAATGGCGGGGCAGGCTTGAGGGGCCGGATGGCTACTCCTGCTCCTAGTTCTTATGTTCTAATTTAGTAAACCTCCTCTGAACTACTTCTAATGCATTTACATCTTTCCTTAAATAACCCATATAACTGAAGCATAACCTCCTTACTTTTATTTTCAGATCTCATTAACAATACCATTCACTTCCAGTTTGAAATGGATTTACAAAAGAATAACTTGTCTTACCATGAGTCTTCTCTGTGAAAAGGACCTTTGACTCGGTAGTAAAGTTTTGACCAGTAAGAATCATCCGTTGTCCACCTGTTACAAAACAATTGTCCGTGCTCTGTTTTTCCACCATTGGCAATTCATGTGCAGATCTCTGAGCTGGAGCAATGAAACAAAATATACTCATTATAGAAGGATATTAATGACAATTCAAGAAAAAAAACTGCATCGTACAGCAGCTATTTTTGTTCTTTATACTTATCTTTCATATAAATATCGAAGTCTCTAAATCATTGTGCCTGTCTGATTTGATAATTATCCCATCTTGTGTCAACATTATACCTGATTGTGGCAAATATATTCAGCTTACCCAATTTCATAAGGACACATGGTTTTCAGCCTGAGGACCAGGCTCACCACACAACTGTAGTATTAATAACATCAGTGCCCTCAAAGGTTTGAAAGGCTTTCCACAAAATTATGTTAGCATAATTTGTTGGCTAATTCTATGTAAAAAGCAAAGGGATACATTTATTTAGCACCTTTTTACGTCCTTTTAAAAATGCAAAATGCTCTACAGCTCATAAAGTAATATTATAGTGTGTTCACTTTTAATATAAGAAATGCAGATTGGATGTTGGCCATTTTACATAAATTTTGAAAATACATTTGTTTCTTGCTTGCAAGTATGAACTTCAGGTCAGGTTGTAGCCATTAGTTGAGACATTTCAAGGGAAAATAAGGTACAAATTGTTGAAAAAAATTTGAACAATGTGTGAAAAAATGTTAAACACGCCATTTCAAATGACTGATGCTGGTCACAATTGGTTAAGTAATTTACATTTCACAAGGATTTAAATTCAAACTTATTCAAGCAAAATGTACATCTCAGCATTTGTTTATCCATGGTGAGATGCACAAAAAAGCAGCCCAGGTTGTGCTTAAATTGTCATTACATTTTGGCCAAGCTGAGGGATGAAGCAGTTCATCTCAACAATAAATGTGGAGTTGTGCACATGTTCAATTGTTTTGGTTACCCATGCGGCCCTTCATTTTGTTTTCCCTTGAACAGAATAAAATTAATAAGTTTCCAGGAGCTTGTGTACAATTTCACTTGATGAAGGATTTGATTAACAAATTCTCATCATCTTGTGTTATTTTTATTCTAATACATTTCCTCACTTGCCAGTGCTAATGTACTTTCTGAATTCCACTTTATACGTTTAAAATAGAACCTCATAGCAAAGACGTTTGCTTAACAAACAAAAATAACCAAATCAACTGAGTGAAGTGTTTACTTTGTGTGCAAAGTACAAAGAAAAAATTCATATAGAAGAGAGTTGACACTTTGTATTGAAGACGGAGTTAGGAAAATCAAATTGTACATTTATTGGTCATGTTATAGTTGAAATTAGGCAGGGCCTGTTCTATACTCTCTTGCAGGCTTTTCACTGTTCTATTAGGGAGCTGGGTAAAGGAATGGTCTTCTGTGGTATATCAACACAACGGGATTTGTTGGAAGTTTGCGCACAAAGTTGTATTGGTTGAAATGAAACTGGGAGATTCATGCAGCTTGCACTACAAGATGGATCTCCAGTAAAACAGTTGCCAGGAAAGGCAGTTCTGGGTTAGAAATTCCCAGGAAGAGAAAGGTAAAGAGAGTGCAGGAGCTAAGAATTACATTACCGATTTTCGCTTTAATTATTCATGGGATGAGGGCATCGCTGACAATGCCAGCCTTTGTTGCCCTTCCCTAATTGCCCAGAGGGAAGTTAAGAGCCGACCACATTGCTGTGGGTTTGGAGTCACATGTAGGTTAGACAAAGTGGCAGTTTGCTTCTCTAAAGGACAGATTGTTTTTTTCTCGACTATTGACAATGGTTTCATTAGGGCCTCCATTCCATTTTTTTAAAAATTGAATTCAAATTCCACCACCTGCCATGACAGGATTCAAACCCAGGTCCCCAGAATTTTACCTGGGTTATTAATCTAGTGATAATACCTGTAGGCCATTGCCTGGCCAAAGGATTCTGGGAGAATTTAATGTCTACTTAAAGGGCAATGTAATTTCTATCTGTGAAACATGCTTTTGGTTTTTCAAAAACAAAGGAAAAAAAACATTGAATAAAGGCTAACAAAGACCTGGATTTTTGCCATGATGGAGATTCTCTCTGTCTTGGACACAATGCCAGACTTGTTTGAAGATTCAAAGTCCCACCCCTGAAACATGACATTTTCATGGAGGTGGGAATAGGGATGGTTTGTGTATCACTGGTATGCATTTAACTGGGTTAGATGCCATAGAAATCAGCAGTTGGACCACTCCTGTATGATTTGGTAACCCTGACATCTCAAACACCAAGTGCTCAGATTGGACCTGGCTGGAACAGGTCAAAACTTTATACTGATATTCAGGATACCATTTTGGATAGATAAGGCACCACTCTGAATATGGCTCCCAGACACTCTTGGGGGAGGTAAACTGCCCTTTGGATTAAGAGAAGCGATGAATGTGTGTGAAAAGGGCAAAAATGTAGTAAGTCTGAAGGACATTTGAACTGTCGGGAACCTGTTAAAATCAACTATCACAAAACTTAAAAGCAACCATCAAGAGGATCTGTCAACTGAGTCAACAGGATCTGTTCAGAATGTCAAATGTAACTGTCAAAGGGAACACAATCTGTAAAGGAATTGAAAAGTTCTGTGATATAAATATTTGGAAAAAAGTGTTTGGAGTATTAAAAATAAATTGTTTGCTATTTTACTCTGTATAATGTCAAAAGCATGAGGGCTTCTATTATCCAGACGAGTGTGGCATGACTGATTTCACAATCATTCATTATCAAGGTAGGATGTTTGTTACTTTGCAATTTGCCTGACAGCTACAAGTGATTATAAATATTTTGAAGTGGGACTATGAATGCCAATGTTTGTTTTAATAAGAAATTATGCACTTGAACGGAAGATGTTTTGTTTTAAGGCAAAATGAACTTGAAGGAATGTAATTGTAGTAATTGGAGTTTTAAAAAATGAGGGGTGTTTTTCAATATAATGAAATCTGTAGCAAACTCTTAGAATTTAATTTATTTTATCTCTGCACGGGTTCTGTGGTCTTCCCATGGTGAATACTGGATGAAGTGGCATGATAGTTGTAAGGGCAAAGGATAGTGGGTAAAGATCATGGCTTGTCATGAGCTGCCACCAAATTAACAAGGGCTATAAAGAGCCATGGGCTCTAGATAAAGGCCATAGATTACCAGGGGGATAGGCACATCATATGAGGTGCCATGGATAGTGAGGAAGTGGGCAAGGGAATGTGAAGGGTGAGTAATATTGGAGTAATGTTTTATGTTTTATTCTTCCTCTTTAAGCAGCTGATGCAGAATAGAGCTGCAATTAGCAAGCACCTCTCAGCAGGCAAGGCTTGCACTCACTCAGGCCTTGAGGTGGCAAAAGCCCTTTTTAAGTGCCTGAGCAGCGTTTGGTAGTGTGGGACTTCTGTAAGACAAGCAACACCTGCCTCTTTCTGGGTCTCCAGCCAATGGGTGAGACCCTCATCATCTCCACTAAATTCTGCTTAATGTTTCCATTTGTGGGAGAGACCACTCACAAGATGAAATAACAAATTGAGGAGAAACCTCTTTACCTAAATAATAGTATAAAAGTAAAAAGCATGAATACAAGGAATAGTTGAGGCAATTAACACAGACTATTTCAAGGGTACCTTAGATAAACATATGAGGGAGAAAGAATGGGTTGGTATACCGATAGGGTTGATGAGAAGAGCTTGGATGGACTCAATGGCCAGTTTCTTTGCTGTAGCCTTTACGTGTAATAAGATTAGGGTTTCACAATTTCGGAACCTGAGCTAGCTGCTATAATTGCATTTGTTACAGAAAATCTATCCTTTTTTCACAATGAACCAAGATGTGTCTTTTAGATTTGATATTTGATACCACCCATTTGCGACTGTACAATCTGGTTTTCTCAACATTGGCGGTGTCTGGCACTTTGGATCTGAAGTAATTTTCTACTTTAATGGGGATATACAAGTTATGGTTGACAGTGGATGCCTATACCTGTATTTTACAATAAGGTTTAGGTTTCATCACTAGCTGCTTGGAGGTACATAGACTTTATGATAAAAGGGCATCATTGCATGCAGTTCTGACAAATACGGTCTTGTTTTATTCTGTTATACTCAATATTGTGGCTGAGTTAGACCTTGATAACAGTGTATGCGTATGTGTGTGTATTCTGAAGAACATGCTGGGTCTTATAAATGATAAATTATAAGAACAGTTGGGATTGTTAGAAGTCAGTGAACCGTAGGCTATTATGGTCACATCATAATCTCATAAGCCTCTATGTAATGAAAAGAAAACTTACAGCATTCAATGGGATTTGAAGCAACCTGTAGCGAGACTGTCCTGCCATTGGCTTGAGGAATGTGTACTCGAAAAACAAGCCTCACTCTAGTGTTCTTCCTGCCAATGTCTGTCTCTCCTTTCCTCAGCTCAATGTCAGCATTTCGCAGCTTCAGTATCCCAGCACAGTCAATCCTGTTAAAATAAGGCACATTGAGCTACATGGTATAAAAACACAATTAATTAATTTGTCATAATGACTTTCCAAGGTAGCACATCAGAGTTTGTGAACAGATTGGTTGGTATTCTGGTCTGCATTTCACCTACACAATAGTAAACCATTTAGAGATTGCTCATTTGTTACTAACTACTGGGATATCATTTTTCAACAAATACTTAATAGCCTGCGGTTTCTATTTATTCAAACTCGTTTTTACAGCAGAATCACCTAACTTCAGTCAAACAAGTGTATAAGATTAAGGAAGTTCTGATGTAATATAATTGGTTTTGCAGATTGACCAACACTTACAGAAAAGAAACAACTTTCATGTGCGCTCTTTCCAATCAAAGAGTTTATAAAGATGAGTTGATCTGTGCTCAGAAGTAAAATTGAAATGAAACTTACAGTCCTTCATTAAATGGGACCTGCACAACTTACCTGCACTTCTCAGTCTGGCAAACAAAATTCGAGATAACAAGGTGTGGAGCTGGATGAACGCAGCAGGCCAAGCAGCATCATAGGAGCAGGAAAGCTTGCCGTTTCGGGCCTAGACCCTTCATCAGAAATGGGGGAGGGGAAGAGGGTTCTGAAATAAATAGGGAGAGAGGGGGAGGCGGATAGAAAATGGATAGAGGAGAGGATAGGTGGAGAGGAGACAGACAAGTCAAAGAGGCGGGGATGGAGCCAGTAAAGGTGAGTGTAGGTGGGGAGGTAGGGAGGAGACAGGTCAGTCCAGGGAGGACGGACAAGTCAAGGGGGCGGGATGAGGTTAGTAGATAGGAGATGGGGGTGCCTGGGATTGGGGTGAGGGAGGAGGTGTGGGGGCAAGTGTAGCACTTCCTGCGGTTGCAGGGAAAGGGGTCGGGTGTGGTGGGGCTGGAGGGGAGTGTGGAGCGGACAAGGGAGTCACGGAGAGTGTGGTCCCTCCGGAAAGCAGACAAGGGTGGGGAGGGAAAAGTGTCTTTGGTGGTGGGGTCAGATTGCAGATGGCGGAAGTGTCGGACGATGATGTGTTGGATCCGGAGGTTGGTGGAGTGGTACGTGAGGACGAGGGGGATTTTTTTTGGTTGTTATTGCGGGGACGGGGTGTGAGGGATGAGTTGCGGGAAATGCAGGAGACACGGTCGAGGGCGTTCTCGACCACTGTGGGGGGGATGTTGCGGTCCTTGAAGAATGAGGACATCTGAGATGATCAGGAGTGGAATGTCTCATCCTGGGAGCAGATGCAGCGGAGGCAAAGGAATTGGGAATAGGGGATGGCATTTTTGCAGGAAGGTGGGTGGGAGGAGGTGTATTCTAGGTAGCGGTGGGAGTCGGTGGGCTTGAAATGGGTATCGGTTTCTAGATGGTTACCCGAGATGGAGACAGGGAGGTCCAGGAAGGAGAGAGAGTTGTTAGAGATGGTCCAGGTGAACTTAAGGTTGGGGTGGAAGATGTTGGTGAAGTGGATGAACTATTCGAGCTCCTCGTCCGACACTTCCGCCATCTGCAATCCGACCCCACCACCAAAGACATTTTTCCATCCCCACCCTTGTCTGCTTTCCGGAGGGACCACTCTCTCCGTGACTCCCTTGTCCGCTCCACACTCCCCTCCAGCCCCACCACACCTGGCCCCTTTCCCTGCCACCGCAGGAAGTGCTGCACCTGCCCCCACACCTCCTCCCTCACCCCAATCCCAGGCACCCCCATCTCTTATCTACTACCCTCATCCCGCCCCCTTGACCTGTCCGTCCTCCCTGGACTGACCTATCTCCTCCCTACCTCCCCACCTACACTCACCTTTACTGGCTCCATCCCCGCCTCTTTGACTTGTCTGTCTCCTCTCCACCTATCCTCTCCTCTGTCCATTTTCTATCCGCCTCCCCGGCTCTCCCTATTTATTTCAGAACCCTCTTCCCCTCCCCCATTTCTGATGAAGGGTCTAGGCTCGAAATGTCAAGCTTTCCTGCTCCTATGATGCTGCTTGGCCTGCTGTGTTCATCCAGCTCCACACCTTGTTATCTTGGATACTCCAGCATCTGCAGTACATATTATCTCTGGCAAACAAAATTCGTTTGTCAACTATTTTGTAGGAAATTCCCTCGCTCAGCGCACAGAGAGGGCAGGCTACTTAAAGGATGCCCCTGCGCTTAGCCTTGACCCTCTGCTCATGATCACAATCCCAATCCCACCCTCACTCACCTTTGACCTAGGGTCACTCAACAATCCTGTGACAATCTGGTGGGTAGCAGTTATTACTGCTCCCATTGGCACTGACAGCAGTGAAGATCTGCCAACCTTTGACTAGCCAACTGCTCTCAGTGGGTAGGACTTCTGTTGCCAGTGTCTGGGCAAGTCCCAACAGTGGCCAGTTGAGTGCCTGAAAAGTATTGAATGTTGTTTGGTCTCCCACGTGGAACTGATGCGGGTTCTGTCCCAGTGGGTAATACCACAGTCAGGTCAACTAAATCCTACCCCATAAATGTTTGAATTGTTGTAAAAGCTCAACTGGTTCATCAATATTCTGTCAAGAAAATCTGACATTTTTATCCAGTATGGTCTCATGTGCCCTCAGAACAGCTATTCAGTCGGTGACTAGGGTTGGGCAATAAATGCTACTCTTGACATTGAAACCTACATCACAAGAATGAAAAGCAGGCTGAATCAATTTAAGCTCGATGATTTATATTTGAACAGTAGAAAACATTGTGGCAAAGGACTCAGCAAAAAAGATTAACAACTGTTCTGAATTTTTAAAAGTTATTAAGTGCATAGTAGCATCACTAGACACTTGTAGCAGCCACACACTGAATTGGCACTAGGCCAGACCTATTCAGGCAGCAAAACTGCTTCTTGCAATAGGATTTGGTTCTTCTGTAGGTTTGTCTTCTCCTCATGAAAAGAGACGACAAACTGCACTTGAAAGCAATCCACATTTAAGGATGAGATTCAGAATTCTTGTGGCACAGGAAATTTCAGAGTACTTCAAAAGTCTTTGCATCTGCTCAGAAAGCCAGAGATTCTGCTCTGAATTCAAACTGGTCACAAGTGAGCAACTTGTTTTTTACATGAGAAAATAAGAATTGACTAAATTAATATTTAATACTCTCAGCTAAACTCAGTACAAACTTAAAGATGTTCTGACAGGACATTTTTCAACTCTTTCTATCCAGAAAAAATCTTAACTGGCAAAGTAGAAATATTATTACCTCCATCTCTATCAAACTAAACATTTGCCAATTTCTGCTGTTTGTCATTCCAATGTTTTCAGCATCATTTTGCTGAATTACTTATAATCAGAGGAGATAATCAGTACAATGAAAAAGAAACTTACTTCTGAGAATGACTAACTCAATTAAAAGTACGCTGAAATATTAAGAGGTTGTTCAAATAAATTAGATGTCAAAATAAGCAGATTAACTAAATTTGCAACAACTCTAATTTTTCATAGATTGCCTTTTGTGGGAAATCATTACTTTTTAATTATACATATACACACTGAGAGATCTGGAATTAATTATTTGGCTCCATGGCTAACAAATGGCAAACAACAGTGTCTCACAATGCTCTTCACTCTTTCTCTGCCTTTAGGAAAGTACATTTAACCATCTAAGAACATTTTGATGAACCCAGAGCAAGTATGACAAAATATTTTACAACTACCATCTGAACAGCCCACCAGCAAAGCTTTACTGAATGACTGTTAAAAAAACAAAATCACCCATGGAAATTAAAAGCAGATTTATAAAGCTGTCTTCTGGGAAAGAGTCCTGCCACAGGTAAATGACCCAGGTTTTGAAAAGGCACTGTCTAAACATAAGATAACAAAAACGCATGGGCCATAATTTTTCACAGCGGTGGTGAGTTATGGTATCAAAAAGCAGTGATGGTATCAATGTGATGTATTGTTCACTTTTATAATCTGCATCCAGCTATGGAAGCTCCAGCTGCTAGCTCACTCAAAATGGCTCCCTGGTGCAACCAGCATCAAAAATGCCATTTTGGAGGGGAAATAGTGTATATTCAGCCTGGAATCTTGTTCTCGTGTTGAAGTTTCTAATGGCAGAAACAAAACTTCTGTTCGTGATGGTGCAGCTGACCATGTGCAATCACATGGAGTTCAGTCAATTAGGTTTGCAGAGGGGAGATTGGCAGGAAGTTACCAGTCTTGTGGGGATCAACATCCAATTTAAATGGCACCTGGACAGACCTCTACTCCTTGCCATCATGCAGTATCAGTCTGGCTGTTTGTGAGGAGCCTGTAATGTCTAGGTATGCAATGAAGGCCTCTTCAGATGCATCACAATCTTACCCCTTCCCGCCATTATCTTTGACCCTCACCCCATTACCATTATCTTGCCTTTGGTAACACTCGACCCACCAACTCTTAACCAATCGTCATTCACCCGAGAGCATCCTTTCCAATTCCATCAGTCAGATCCTGGTACAGTGGCTCAGTGGTTAGCACTGCTGCCTCACAGCACCAGGGATCCAGGTTCGATTCCACCCTTGGGTGACTGTCTGTGTGGAGTTTGCACATTCTCCCCACGTCTGCATGGGTTTGCTGCGGGTGCTGTGATTTCCTCCTACAGTCCAAAGATGTGCAGGCTAGGTGGATTGGCTATGCTAAATTGCCCGTAGTGTTGAGGGATGTATAGATTAGGCGGGGGATGGGTCTGAGTGGGATGCTCTGATGGTTGGAGTGGACTTGTCGGGCCGAAGGGCCTGTTTCCACACTGCAGGGATTCGATGATGACGACACTGGAACTGCCCCTTCTCACTCTCAACCTCTCATTTGTTATCCTTAACCTTCTTCTGTCATCCTTGACCGGCCCTCTGTTTAACTTGATTCACACAACCTCACAATTGAGATCAGATGGTCAATCAGGCTTGACCAACCAACTGTAGATACTGACCTTCCCCATGTGGTTCAGCTTCCTCTCTTTGTCACTCAAGAGCCTTTAATGGGTTGACACCTGCCTCCCTCGGTCATTCAGGCCTGATTCTCCTGTCACAGCCTCCACCTAATCTCAATGCACAAATACCTCCTCTCCCTAGTTCAACAAATCTCCCTATACAGAAAAACAGCTCTCGCTCAGCCCAAATAAACCAGGAAGATTATCCTTCAACAATTTAAGTTAGCGCACTCACCTCACTTCCTGCTCCAGAAGCTTTACAAAATTTAGCCAGAAGTACACAGCATCTGAAGGCAACAGCACATACTAAAGTTCAGCTGCCTACAGTCAGATCCAATGTCCAGAACATGACCTGTGCATTTTAAAACTAATCTCAGAATAAGTCCAGAGGCCAACTAATGATGGATACTGGGTGATTGGCATGGTGGTGTGAGGGAAAAGGATAGTGCATTGGGAAGGGTAGGGTGACATAGGTTGGCATAGAGGGTATGAGAGGCCATGGGTGGGTATAGGGATGCTGTTTAACTTTGAGGGACTGTATGGAATGGTTTGGGGGTCACGAGGTGGCAAGCATTGCATAGGTAAGCCAAGAGGTCTGTGTGAAGACAGGCCGATGGAATTGAAGTCATTTTTTGCTTTATTCGTTGTTTTTTAAACAGGCTGAGAAAAAGTGCCCAGCAAAAAGGCAACCATCTGGGGAATTTTTCCCAGGTTGGATTTGTCAGGTCAGGAATTCTCCCCCACCTCCAGGCTTTTTTCTGTGTGTCGGAAGCAACGATCTATAAATGTGCCTTTGTTTTCTAACAGCTTGCCAGACAGCTGAGTTAGGGGTGTGGTACAATGTTTAATGCCTCTAATAATAGTAACCATTACAAGTGCAAACTTAGTCATATAGGAACATCTGCCTGCTGTGACAGATATTCTTTCACAGAGTTATGTCACTTATGTCTGTGAAGGTTGTAACTAATAACAAGCAAGGGAGATATAACAGCTGTAGATGAGGAGGGCATGGTAATTATGGCAACTGCAATCCAGGATAGTCCGAATAAAGCCAAATTTACCTTGTCCTTTGAGTTAAGAACTAAAATAAAAATCAGTTTATGCGAACAAATAATTATGCCACTTCACAAATCCAAACTCTTAAATCCAACGTGTTAAACATTACTCATAATACACAGAACTACTGAAGACCACACCAATACTTTCTCTTTTACTAACAGGCCTCTGCCCTGCCAAAAATAACTTACTTGTTAAAGAAACCTTTCTTTGTCAAGATTGATTTTTTTCATTCAAAGTAAACCAGAAGGAACATACTAATATAAAAAAAAAATCAGTGGCATGCTGTCAACTTCATCTTTTTTTACTTTGGTTATCCTTACAACAGGATTCAGGTTTTGGCATCACCACTTTATACTTGAGTAACTTCTTTCACAAAAACAAAAAAAAAATGGAGGAATTTTTCCAGAGAGATGAAATAATGATCTGACGAGATGTCGGAATACGACAAGATTTACATCAAGCAACCTGCCATCTATTCAGTCCTTTTGCATCCTGTTTGCTGCTTTTAAATATCTGTAATGAGCTGATAAAATCATTGGAATAATGGTAAAGCCTGCAATACACAAAATTAATTTTGATGTCTTGCAACTGGAGGTAAATGAGAGAAGTTGAGCAATTGACAGACTTAACTCTAGCTTTTCCATGCACTGACAGCTTGCCAGAGTGGAAAGGCAAGTTACTCTGGTGTCACATCATTAAGTAAGGTCACTGCATTGTTTTGATGAAAATCTAAAGCCCATTAGAATGGCAAATAGGTGTCTTTATAAAGAAAGAGATTTTTCTCTTAATATTAGGCAATGTTTTGAGATTTATAATAAAACCAATTTCAGCACCTCTCCTCAACAATCCAAACTTCTCAAAGCCACTCATATAAAAGAAAACTTTTCATTTACATGGCATTTCTTGCCCTACATTGCAACAGTGCAAAAGTACAATGTTGGTTGCAATATGCTTTTGGGCATTCTGAAGCTGTGAAAGGTGCTATATAAATATGGGTTCTTTCATTCTCTCTTTCAGTACTTGACTCTTGACAGCCAACCAAAACAAATATCAGGGAAAATAATTCAGATACTTCAATTCATCAGTTTATAAAAAGCAGTTGCAGGAATCCAACCTAGGATTTTACTGTGTGGCTGTCATATCCATTCAGGGGGAAAATTAACTCCAGGCATTTTAAACAGGAAATTCTCCACGACTGTCATTCACATTTCCAGTGGTGGGCAGCAATAGCTGGCTGCAAAACAAATAGTGAAGCCATGACCTCCTTCATTTAATGACGAGATTCTTCACAATGCAGAAGTGCCTTCCACAAAAAGATCACAGTTTCATTTTTAATAATACTACAGTGGCTTCAAGCCAAAAGTTCTTTTTTTGTTCTAAATACCTATTATTCCTCCATTATACTGATCCACATGCTATAGAAAAAAGCAGAAATATCATCTGTTCGTAACAAAAAATGCATAATAGAAAGAGGTTTTAAGTGGAAGCCTCGTCTTCAGTACTTCTGCTTTCCCCACAAAGTTTTTTTTAGAAAGTGTAATTTTTTGACACCATGTGAATAGTTATTGGTTTCAGGACACAGTTTCTTCAGGAAGAAAGTTGAAATTTTCAGTTGTAACTAAGGATTTAGAGGAGACAAGCATGAGGAAACCAGGCCAGAATTCAGAGTGCAATAGTCTGAAGCAACTAAGTCGAGTGTGTATGTTAGTTTAGCCCCTTCACATTGACACAGACAGCAAAACCTCTAAACCAGTTTGCTGAATGTGATCATCAAGCCGCAGTAGTGAAACAATTATAATAAATCATTGTTGATTCATTTGACTTTTAAAGAGGCTGCACTAAAATGGGAAGAGAAAAGTTTCAGGGTCAATTCTGAGTCTGCTAGGTTTGTTGATCTCAACTTCAGCATCTCTGGGCAAGGTTAGAGCAAAGAAGGTCAGGCAAGTGGTTGTCTTCATGGATCTTACAGCAAATTGGATTGGAAGTCAATGCAATGCAGTTCATTGTCGCAAATTGCTTGCTGCCAGTCGGGAAACAACGTTTTAAATCAATGGAGAACAATAATACTGCAGGAGAGTGTAAAAATAACATGAAAGCCAATCTCATGTGGTTCCTAAGGACCAATGCCGGGAACCACTAGTGTTATATGAACCCCTGGACTTGGAATCAAATACAAGTTCCACATTGGTAGATGATGCAAAATTTCAGAGAAGGAAGATCATAGTCAATAATGAAGAGGACTAATTAAAGAACGACTTTAATGAACCTTCAGAATTGGCAAATGAATTTCAACACATATGCACATGAGGTCTATCCCTGCACATGAGGTCATATATTTTGATAGGAAGAATATGAAAGTCACTTATTTTTCGGAAAGTGCAGGACTTAGTAGGGTAGACAAACAAATGTAAACTGCACTATAAATATAGTTATCACTTTAAGTTGTGCCACAGGTTAACAAGGCCATAAATAAAAAAGCAAACTGAGCAAGAGGCTTTATTTCTGGAGGGGTTGAAGTGAAAATTTGCAAGGTTATGATAAAGCTGTATCTTTTAAAGCTGTATCAAATCTTGGTTACATCTCACTTAGCTTTGGATTTTTGAGGACTCAAGAAGATCTGTGAATCTTCCTGAAAACACAAATGGTATTTGCACGTGCAAGTCTCACCCCCATTTCTGACAGATTCTTTTTTGCTGGTAGGACAAATGAGGTGGGGTGTAACTTGTGAAGGAAACCTGAACTCAGCAGGCAAACTCCATTTTTACTGTAACAGGGATCTTACCCCATGATATGGGAATCAAGCGTATTTTTAAGAGTCGACTTAAATGCAGAAGAGGTTTGTAGAATTGTCGTGAAATGAAGTTAAAATGTATCAAGAAATGTATTGAGAAAAACAGGCTACCTATGTTATTTCCACAAGGGTTACCACGATGTCAAATAGTCTTGGCTTCCTTCAGCTATAAATATCTCTGTACTGGGGTCCAAAAGTCCAAAGAAGGGTGGGTGCTAAAGAGCCTAAAATGTACCAAATGAACTGGAGAATTAACACAGACCTTTTAAACAGCCCACCTCAGCATCTGGCGGGCTCCATAATCACATCCAATCTCCAGGGTGGTAGGCCTCATTCTATCCCAATCCCAACTCTCTATCCTGGAAAGAAGATCCCATTTTAAAAATTTCCTGGATAGCTGCACACACGTTAAGTCTGGATACAATATGGTAAAACGTACACTGTGCACTTGGAGAAGGTGCAGAGAAAATTTCCAAGGATAGTACCAGCAATGCATGGACATACATATTAGGAAATGATTTGACAAGTTCAACTACTTTTCCCTTGAAAAATGACTAAGGGATGACCCAAAAGATGGCTTTAAAATCATGAAAGATTTTGACAGGGTGGGTGGGAGGATACTGAAATAGACCATGTATAATGCATAGACTGAGTAGAAATCCCGTCTGCTGAATCAGGTTAAAACTGGCTGCATTTCTGTCTAGGTTAATCGCTGTAGCATGGGTACTAGTGAACTGCTCAGGCTTGTAGAATCAAACCTTAGTGATAGCTAGTACCTGCAGAAGGCACTGCAAGAAACTAAAATAAAGTGTTCAAAATGAATGCTTGATACAACTAGTTTCCTATTGGTAAGTATGTCACTGAAAACTGTTATCAAATTTCCTATCTTATTATACGAACATAAAATTTCACACATCAGCTAATGAGAGATAAGAATTAAAGCTGAAGATTTAATCAGATGGGCAGTCTTCAGGATGTGTTTACTACATTGCAGCTTGTCTCTGGAGAGAAATACTTTGAAACGACTCACAGAAGGCAGTATCCCCCTAGTTTGGTTAATACCACACAGAAAATAACTTCATCTGCAGTGTTAAACCACATTTGCAAAGTGTCCAGCTCTCTTAGATCTCCTTGTCAGTTTTTATTCCTGCCAGGAGTTAATGTAAATCAGTAGTATCTGCAAATACTGCCACAGTCTATTTAAGCATTTCAATTTTAACAGGCACAGAGCTCTTTCATGGGTATCTGAACTGGAGTCAACATTACTCATTATAAAAATCGTATTGTGTCAATTATGTTGGCAGCTTCTGATCTCAGACTAGCTTAATCCAGAATCAGACTGTACCCTTGGCCAGTTCAACCACTCCAAATTCAGTAGACAATCCTTTAAGCCAAGGCTTTCTATAGATTTGTTCCAATCAACTCATTCAGAGAGGTTATTACATATCTCTACAGCAGGTGGGACTTGAACACGGACCTTCTGACCTAGAGGTGGGGACACTACCACTGTGCCACATGTGCTCTTCAGGACTTTCTATATAAGTGTGTAAGGAAAGCATTCTAGTCATTAATTAAGATAAAATTATCACCAACTCTTCCAACAAATGATCAGGCGAAATAGCCTGTTCCATTTTACCTACCTTGTCTCTAACAAAACCTAGTCATTATGTTCTGTCACCAATATTTAAATCAGCTTTCTTGATTTGAGGAACTTGACCTTTTTTGATAGCTACAGAACACAAAATGCCAACAAAAGAGATATTGTCTTTTCCAGCTGTTGCCTGTTACCCTGATTGAAAACATTCTTTGTGCAGAACTACTGTCAAATACTACCAAGTTTTATTACTAGCCAGAGATCTGCAGATAGGAGAATGGAAAGAAAATCAGATTTTAAGAAATCTTGCTAACTTACTTCCTAAAATAACAGTCCCTTTCAGCCATGCTAAAAGATACCTTTCTCGTAAATGTGACCCTAATTTGTTTCAATCTAGTTTTCAAACATGGACTGTGCACTATTAATGGTTTGATCAGACCAGCTTACAATTATTCAAGGTCAGCTACTATGGCAGATTAAGTAGCATGTCTCCTGTAAACCAAATGCTGTCATAGGAACAGGGTCAAATTGCTGGGTGGAAAGGACTGAAAAGCCAGCTGCAACCCATTCAAAGTGCCAACTATTTGGTTTTTTAACATTAAAAGCTCACTTTCAGCATCCAAAACCAGAAATATCCTGTTAAAAACAAGAAAGATAAAGAGAACTAGATTTTCCCAGTGATCCATTTTCCATCAAATGTTAAGGAAAAGTATATAGTTAACAGCAGGACCCTGAAACTACACTGACATATAGGGGGATCTTGGGGTTCAGGTCCATGGCTTCCAGAAAGTGGCCATGCAAGTAGATAGGGTGGTGAAGAAGGCCTATGGCATGCTTGACTTTATCGGTCGGGGAACTGAGAACAAGAGTCAGGATGTCATGTTGCAGCTTTATAAGACTTTGGTTAGGCGAAACTTAGGGTAATGCATTCAATTCTGGTTGCCACATTACAGGAAGGATGTGGAGGCTTTGGAGAGGGTGCCGAAGAGGTTTACCAGGATGCTGCCCAGCTTAGAGGGTAAGAACTTTAAGGAAAAGCTAGAAAAACTTGGGTTGTTTTCTTGGAATAGGGGAGTCTGAAGGGAGATTTGCTAGAAGTCTACAAGATTATGAGACACAAAAATAGGACTGATGGTCAGAATCTTTTTCCTGAAGTTGAAATGCCTAAAACTAGGGGGCTTGCATTTATGGTGAGGGGGGAAAGTTCAAAGGAGATGTAAAGGGCAAGTTTTTTTACACAGAGAATGGCAGGAGTGTGGAACGTACTGCTAGGTGTTGTGCTGGAAGCAGACACAATAGGGACATTTAAGAGATCTTCTAAAAAGTTCATGAATATGTAAGCAATGGATGAATATGGACTAAGAGCAGGCAGAAGGAATTAGTTTAATTTGGCATCATGTTTAGCATAACACCATGGGTCAATGGGCCTGTTCCTGTGCTGTACAGTTCTATGTTCTATGTTCAATGACAGACAGCCTCTCTTGTCATTGCAATTATAGTGAAGACTGAAAATTGGAAATCACACCCTTGAGCACAACGCCTACAATTTTTGTTGGGGGAAGTTACATTTTGCATATGTGTGTTTCTCAAGAGGCTACACAGCAGCTACCTCCACAAGTATCTGACTTTGGGTGGCCCAGGTGTGTGAAATGCATCTTGCACAAATTGGACTTAGTAACAACAGGTCCAAACATTGTGGATTTGTACAGATAGGCCAGCAATCATATGGTATGTCTTTAGATACGATCCTGGGATACCTTTCAGGGAGGCAAGCTGTTCTTTGGAAAAAAGCATCCTTTGGGAAAGGTCAAGGCCTGGAATTTGGCAATAATGGAGATATTCTCCATCACTGCAGAGGTGATGAAGGAAGGTAAAAGTCATAAGTCCAGGTGAATGCCACTTTCGTGGGCCAGGAATGTGTGTATTTTACAATTAATTACTTTGTAATTAATGCTGTGAAATTGATTTTCTTTATCTCTGGTCTTTATCTCAGGTCTTTCCATGGTGGATACTGGGTGAGCTGACATGGCAGGTGGAAGGACAAATGATGGTTCTGGAGGCATAGGCTAGCATTGGGGCTATTAAGGGCCTTGGGTTCTGAGTGGAGGGGAATAGGTTAGTCTGGAGGGCATGAAAGACCATGGGATTGGGTGGAGGCATGAATGGAAGTGTGGGGCATAGGAACATATGAAGTGTGAAGGGGTATGAGGAGTAAGGGTTTAGAAATTGTGCTGAAGACTAATTTCTGAGCCACTTTCTCTCAGATCAAGTTTGTGACTCTGCGCTTCGAACCGAGAACAAAATTTCAGGCTAGAGTCTTTTCTCGACCAAGCCAACATCTAACATGTACAAAAAATCCATCACACTGTTTAACAGCCTCTGCAATAACCAAACAGAGTGGAGTTTCCATTAGAGCAAGCGGGAATGTGCATTCTCTCTTGGAAACCCAGCAACAACCTGTGCCAACAAATGTAAATGCATTTGTCAAGCCTACAGTTTACAAATTTTAATGAGTGAATGGATGTTTAATTAACTAAATTATGATGCATAAAAGTAAGCTATGTCAGCTTTTCACAACTATCCAGTATTTCCCTCAATCCTACACATTTTTTTTGATCAAGCTTCAGAGCATCTCCATAAGTCATTCAGGAGTGGACCTGCCAAAGGACATAACTGAGTACTGCGGGAAAAAATGTATCAGTATTCCTCAGTCAACTCCACAAAGCATCTTCTGTACTGTGGAAAACAGTTCAGTGCAGCTTCTTTGACCCCGAGAGCTGAAACTACTCCAAGTTCAGCACCCACAACTGGAAGTAGGCAGACAGGAAATGACAGATTACAACTACTGCTTCATAGCATAAGATAAACATGATTTGCATTACCTTCGTGGTGGAAAAATTATAGTCTGTACTTTTATTAAAACTGTAACTCAAAGTGATTTCCTACAAATTGTTTTCTTCAGCTATTATAAACTATGAACTGCTCCACAATGGAGGCAGTAGAAAAACATTTCACAGTTTGTGCATTGCCCCATTATAAGTCACATGTTGTTTTGCTCTTGTATTTTACTTATAAATTTAAAAATCAGATAAAGCAGCAGGAAAGATTTTGCTTGTTAGCCGTTGATAATACAATTGACAAAGAATGTAAGAGAAGGGACCTAGATGGAAATTCTACATGACCTTTAATTATGACGAGCAGTTAAGGACAGTGGCATTAATTAGCAATGTACCTTTCTAACAGCAGTTTTCTGATGGACTTCTCAAATAACAAGCACTTTGAGTGGGTGCGTAAGTTATTTTTGAAGCATAAATTAATTCTAGCAAACTCTGGCAAAAAGGCGCCTGTGACAAATCATAGTAAAGGCAAAGCTCAAACCATTGTCTACGCAATTTGAAGGTAGAAATTCAAATAGCATCTCAGTACTTTCTCCCAGCAAAACAGCTGGAGAAACCAAAACCAATTACATTTGTATATTGTATTTTTAATATAGACAGAAATGCGCAAAGCGTTTCATAGCGGTATTAAAACAAAAGTGACCAAAAGTTTGTTAAAATTAATACAGTTTTTAGGAGGGTCTTAAAGTTGAGTTTGAGGCGGAAGATCTGCATAAGTCGAGACCTCAATGATGTAAAGTCATGGATCTTGGCTCCTCATTTCATATATTTGACAAAATAAATCTTGTTTTACTTTTAGATTAAACAGAAAATTTCTATGCAGACCAGATTAGCCAAAAGAGTCCAAACTCCCAAACTCACTAATGTCACTCTGTTGAGAGTTTCAAAATAAGTAATTTAAGCATGACCCATTTACTGGTGGCTTTAATGAGTTTAATTATTTCCCTTAGAGCTTTCATCAAATATGTAGATGCATATTTCTGAAATCCTGACTTTAGTCATTATAATGACGTCAGCCAGCTGGACCTCATAGAATACGAGCTCCCTGATTGGGACTGTTAATCTGGTCCAATCAGGGAGCCCTGGCTGACAGATAATAAAAAAACGGGAGTAACAGGGATACTTACACTCTGGTAGCTGACACTAAGTGAAGCAGTACTAAAGTTAAGCACAGTTCACATGTAAATAAAGTGTGACTTTGGTGACAGGATACCAATCCCTATGGAGTTATTTTGCTGACCGTAGAGTGTTTACTTTAGGGTATGATAACAAATTAAAACAAAACGCAGAAGTTTGCTTTAGACCAACTGGACCAAACTCACCAAAATTAAAAATGAGGAAGTTCAGTTTTAATGGTTGTGCTGCTCTTTCGCTTTCAATTTATGTACAAACATGTTGCACAAATGCAGCAGAGTGAAAATTCAGAGGAAGACATATTTGATTAGATATAATAATCTAAAAAAGTCATTAGCAAAATATCTGTTTCAGTTTATATTTTTGGTGAAGTCATGTTCTTAATAACGAAAAAGATATAAGTGATAATAGATAGAATATTTTCCCATTTTTAGCCTTTAAGAATTTGCATTGAGCACCCCCAAGTCAAACACTGTACTATCCATAACAATTTACTGCAGTCTAGTTTCAGAAAAAAAACTCCATCCAATTACATGTCCCATTAGCAGTGCAGCATTAAAGTGCATTATTTTTAACAAATTGATTTATGGATTAGGGTGAAACATGATCATTAACAGATCAAACAACTCACCAGCTATATTAACATATCAGGACAATCACCCAAATGTGTACAAATTCATTTAAAATATTGCAAAATAAAACTGGATCAAGACTAACAGGCTGGACCCTTATAGTCAACAAGGTGGAAGTTTATATTTCATCAGTCACTACTGTATTCATGTCAAAATCTCATGAATGCACAACAGCTGCAGGTAACTCATAAACAAAAACAGAAGTTGCTGGAAAAGTTCAGCAGGTCTGGCAGCATCTGTGAAGAAAAAATCAAAGTTAACACTTCCGGTCCGGTGACCATTGCTCAGAACCCGATAACTCATATCCTTTTTATGAGTAAATACTTGAAAATATATATGTATATAAAATAGCATTACTTTAGTGAAAATAATATTCTTACACTGCTTTCATGTTGTTCTCTGGAAGAAGTGGAATTTCTAAAACCTTAGTATTTCCACAGATTTTCTCATAGCTGGTGGTTGAGACTGTCTTGCCAGTGATGCGGTGGACTTGATAGAAGGCATGTGGTCTTAGTAGCCGCTCATCTGCTGTTCCAATAAATATGTGCAGGCTTAAAGGCTTGTTTTCCATGTAGCCATGGAGCTGGCAAAAGACAAGACAAGGCTTATATTAAATCCATTTAGGACGCTTCACGTGAAGGTAAAGATAGGCTACCATAGCTTTGAATTTTAGGTTAATAAGCACTCCTAAGCTTGTTATTGCTTTTAAAACAACAGGGGCTTTTTCAATTAGCTTATATAATCTTTATCTAAACACCAGCACTAACAGAATGTGCACACCATGTTCTTGTATGTCAAAGTCTCCTAAATTACTAATGTTGTGCATTTAACAAAATGCTCTTAAATGCTTCAGTACATTTTTTTTATGAATACAGTCACTGCTAAACTTCACAAGACTTTTGAAAGCTGCTGTTGCCTTCAGACTAAAGGCATTGAATATTATTGTCATTCATATTACAGTCTGAATCCCATTGGTGTCACGTGGAAATTGCTTTCAGATACACCCCAACACAAACAGAATTCAGATAAATAAAGTGTCATCAGTCAATGAAACAAACGCTTGCAATTTCCTTCTGATTTGTTTTTATATGTCATTGCAATTTCTTTAGATAGCTTTTGGGCATGAGGCTCAAATTCAACCATTGAATATTCAGAAGTTCAGCTGCAATCCAGATGGTCAAATCATAATTTGTTATATTTCTGGAATTTCAAAAGTTAATTTGGCAGACCTGAAGGTATTGAGAAAATACAGTAATAAATAAAGGCTGAACTTCAGAGTATCTGCATACTGCTGAAACAAAAGTTACGCCTTCCTTGCTCGTTTTCCCCATCAACATCACAAAGTCATAGAATGTTTCAACAGAGTAACAGGCCAGTCAGCCCATCACACTTGTATCAAGGGATTGTTCCTCAAGAGCCAGAACATTCAGTCCATTCTGTTTCATGTATATCAAATCCTTTAAGCGTCTATCAAATTGTCTTTCAAAATAATTCAGCAACTTTGTTTAAACAACAATACAGCAAGTTCTAATTCATCTCTATTTAGTTTTTTTTCTAATTCATCTGTTTCTTTTTAACCTATAGTTACAATATCTAAAGTACTCAGAGTCTGCTATTTATTCAATAGATGTTGTTCTTTTAATCCCTTCTCATATATAGGACTGTAGGAACAAAGAAGAGCTATAGGCCATTCAGTCCATTGAGCCTGTTCCACCGTTCAATATAGTCATGGCTGGTCAAATACTTCAATGCCTTTTATTCACACTACCCCATAATCTTTTACACCATTAGTAATCAAAAATGAATCAATGTCTACATTAAATATTCTCAAGCAAGGGAGACCAAAGCAGGAGACAGTATTCCAGAAGTGGTTTAATCAAGCTACTGCATAATTGAAGCAAGACTTCAAAAATCCTGTACTTCAATCCTCTTGCAATAAAGATTAATATTTCCTTAGCCTTCTTAATAGCTTGTTGCACTTGCATGTTCGCTTTCAGTGACTTGTTGATAAGAAGACCCAAGTCCTTTTGCACATCTACATGTTTCAACCCATGCACATCTTTTCTTCCTACCATCATAGATAATCTCACATTTTTCCATTTTACATTCCATCTGTCATGTTCTTACACAATCATTAAAGCGGTTAAATCCTCTTGAAAATATTTTACATCTTCCTCACAACACATGTTACTGCTATGCTTTGTATCATTTTCAACTTTAGAAATATTACATGTGTTCCTCATGTTAAAATCATTGATATATAGTGAACAGCTGGGGCCCAAGTCTTGATCCTGTGGTACCCCATTAGTCACAGCCTGCCAATGTGAGAATGACCCATTTATTCTTTCTCTCTGATTTCTATCTATTAGCCAATCCTTAATCCATGCTAGTACATTATCTCCAAACCATGTGCTTTAATTTTGCAAACCAACCTTCTGAAAATCCAAATATAATACATTCATTGACTCCTTTTTATCAATTTTATTAGTAATGTCCTCATAAAACTCCGAGTTTATCACATGCAAGTTTCCACTCACTAAGCCATGCTTACAATGCCCAATCAGATCACTTTTATCCAAGTGTTCATTTATCATGTCCTTAATGGTAGATTCCCGTATTTTCCTATGATTAATATAAGGCTGGCAGGTCTGTGGTTCCCTGTGTTTTTCTCTTTTTCCTTTCTAAACAGCTGGGTTGCATTTTGCAAGTTTCCAATCTGCAGGAATTATTCCAGAATCTGTGGAATTTTTAAAAATGATTTACAATGCATCAATTATCCCTGTGGCCACTTTTTTCAACATCTTTGGATGTAAACTATCAGATCTTGGGCTTATAAGAACTTTTAGCTACTTGGATTTGTAATTTCTTAAACCTTCCTCAGACATGAAATAATCATTTAGATTTTCTACTGTTTTTCTATCCCCTTTTATAAATTCTCCTGACTCTGCTTTTAATCCACATTCATCTTAGCAAAACATCTCTGCTTAATATACCAGAAGAAGCTTTTCCAAGCCAGTTTTATGTTTTTGCTCAATTTGTATTTTATTCTTCCTTTCCTTATCAGTTTCTTTGTCCTCCTTTTAAGGTGTAATCTGTCCATCTTATACAGGTCCCATCTGCCCCAGAACTGGTCCCAATGCCTCAAAACTCTGATGCCATCACTTCTGCACCAATTCACTAGCCATATATTCAATCAACTGATTCTTCTGTTCTCATGCTGACTCGCAATGGCACAGACAGCAAACCTGAAACTGCTACTCTTGTCATCCTATTTTTAATTTCCTTCCTAACTCCTGAATTCCACTTTCAGGACCTTATCCATCTTCCTGTTTATATAGTTGGTAGCAATGTGAACCATGACTTCAGACTGATCTCCCCATCCTTGAAGCCTCTCCGAGACATTCTTAACCTTGGCACCAGGAAGGCAACTCATCATCCAGAAATCACATTTCATGTTGTAGAAACACCTGTCTGACCTCTATTACTTTTGCCTTTCCATTATTCTTCCCTCTCCCTCCCCTTCCCCTATATTCCCATTTTGCTGAAATGGACTGGATGGTCATTGCTGCTAAGTTGATGTGAAATTGCCAATTCTGAGATGCCCTGACTTTGCTGAGGGCAGTGGGCTCTCATTGTAGCAGTCGCAGTGCTTGCTACACAACTAAAGCTAGTCACTTTGGATTCAACCACATTGCTGAGTAACTGAAGTCACATGTAGGCCAAACTTGATAAAGACAGCCAGGAAATCTTACTGCATACAACAGCAGCAGATAAAAATAAATGTGGCTTTTTTGCAAATTGTAAACCACACTGCTAAATTATTCAGGCAACACTCATATATTGCTATCGATATTCAGAAAAGCCAGAAATATAAGATTTGGATTGGTATTACCTATTGGTTGGACACTATGGCTGATTAAGACTCAAAATGGTACTCAATGTGTGCACTTCTGCTACAAATCAGATCAACCTGCTCCAGACATGGGTCAAGGACATCTCTTGTTTGGCCTTTGCTATGATGATGTCTGGCACCATTCAAAACAGAAGTGAGCATACATGCATTCCGTGCCATTTTTGTTCCGAATCTACACCTTTAGTACTGAAACGAAATACACTATCAATCCCAATTTCATATCCATGGCATTACTGAATGCTGGTAGCAAAATGGGAATGTTGCCTGGATAATGTAACATTGTGGTTTGAACAATTTGCAAGAAAAGCCACATTTATTTTTATCTATCTCTGTAATATGCTGTTCCTCCCAAATGAAGCTCAACAAATGGTAAGCAATTAATTTAAGATGTTTTTAAGAACTGAGTTAAAATATCACATGTTGCATGCCTCTTGACTGATTACACTGTATCATAAGGAGTTCTGCAGGAATGTGGAAAAATGAGATGAAAGATGCAGCATTCTTTGTTTTTCTCAAGTTTAAAGTCTGAACAATGTGAATATTGTTATTTCCAATGACAAGAAAATAAAGTATAAATTTTCTTGATTTAGAAGTTTAATAATTATCACGTTAAAGCAAGATTCAATATTGTTGTTCATAATATCACATCAGACTATACAGATTTTTTGCTAACTCTTTTCCAATACTTCAATAGATCTTCAAATTTAACAAAGTTAATTGTTGTCTACGTTGAAAGTATTACTATATCATAACATAACAATATTTGATAAATCTCTTTCAACTATACAATCCATCTACCACAAAGCTTCTGGGAGTTAGCGCAGCTGGAGGAGGGATGAAGAGATGAACATACTAGAGTGACAAAACATACTAACCACTAGAATATGCAAAGTTGACATGTGAACTGCAGTAACCTGCAGGATTGTCATTCGAGACTGGTGTTAGTACAGTAATTCCTCAATCAAACATTTTCTGTTGTGCAGTGACTACCAATGTACCAAGCATTCTTTATTAAGTCATTATTTATCTAATAAAGACAAGCAATTTTCACCAAGAGTTGATATAAAATTCCCTTTTTAGAACAGCCCCTTCAGCATAATTGCTTTAGGTACATTTGCAGAAAAGTGGTAATGTGAAGCATTCTGTTCATACTCTCTGGAAACCCAACAATAGATTTTGTTAAACTGTAGTGCTAAAATGAAATCCTTCTTTTAACATGTATAACTGAATATTTCAGTTTCTTTAGTATGCAAATGTTGGTGTGAAAGTAAATTACGTAAGAATGAATTTTTTTTTTAATAAAGTTGGTGTGAAATAAAATATGTGAAATAAAAATGAAATAAAATAAAATCAGAGTTAACATTTCACGTCCAGTGACCCCTCCTCAGAACTCAATAATCTAAGTACCTCCCTCCCCTCTCCAGTGGAAATGAACACTTTTATGAGGGGAGGGAGGTACTTAGATTATTGAGTTCTGAGGAGGGGTCACTGGACTTGAAATGTTAATTCTGATTTCTCTCCACAGATGCTGCCAGACCCGTTGAGATTTTCCATCAATTTCTGTTTTTGTTTATGATTTTGATTGTGATGGATAATCGGCCCTAAGCTATAATTCATCACCAGTGCCAATGATTTTTAGACTTCTCATATGGTTCTCCCAGATTTCTCACCATTCCCCACATTGTTCGGGACCCTGTAAGTTTCCATTCATAGAACTGAGAGGACAGTGCAATTTGCTTGTAGGATGTGGACATTAAAGGTTGGAACTGCATATGAAACTCTTAGGGAAATAATTTTTTTGAAAGAATTTAAAAATTCACTCCTGCCATAAATGAGAACTCAGAAAAAAACAGAAGGTTGCAACAGCAAGACAGACAGCTGACATGGCTTGTGATTATGAGCTGGTCACAAATACAACCAATACAATCCCAAGGTGGATAGGAGGAACCAGAAGGAAGGAAGGCAAGTCGACAGGGATGAGAGGGGGCAGCTGCAAATACCCCTTGATCTTCTCCCCAGGCCAGAAAAGGTGGTGTTGTGGATGGGAGCAATGTCCAAAGAGGCTCCAGTGATTCCATTATTTCAGGTGGGATATCTACACAAGATGCACAAGGTCAATGCATTAAAAGGAGTTCTGACCCAGAGTACAACAGACTGAGTTGTAGCTCTGACTGCATCTGTGAGACCATCCATAAACACTTCAGTTATTGCAGGGAAAGTAAACCAGATACAGGAAATTCTTGTCAAGAGGAAAATTAATGCCTTATTCCTCAAATGAGGCAAGGAAACATCTAGCCATAGTGATAGATACAGAAGCCATACAAACTCTTTTTGCTGGGGAAAGACATCAATTCTACTAGAAATTTTCATGAATGTCAAGGTTTTCATGAATGATATTAGTGGCAACTACATATCTGTACCATCCTATTGTATGACCTAATGACTGGAATGGTAACCATAGAGGTTCTTATTAATTTACCTGTAGATGGAGTGACTTACTTCCTCAGGCAGGAATGAAGGTAGGACCTTCTCCATAAGAAAGGCCAAGTGACATCATGGAGTCAGAGCAAATACAGGAAGATGTTCCAGGAAATTTTCCTTAATGGGTAATGGCCCGAGCAATAACTAAACAAAGTCCTTCATTGGAGGTCAAAATGACACTATATTTGGCTATTGAAACCTACTTTGGTGGTTTGGATGATCTGAAGAAGCTGCTAAGTAATATTTTTGTCTGATCGAGTCTCAGTAAGTCATTCCAGAGTTAAGTAAACTAAATGATTCGGTTCAAGGTGAACTTGAATCAGAGGTAGTTTCAGGGTATTAAATGAAATGAAATGTTATGTGAAAAATAGGATTTTAATGAGCAAATAGAGATCTCCTCACAAACCTATGGATGAAAAGTGGACCATGAATCACCAAATAGTGGTACCATCCAAATATTGTCAAGAACTATTAAGGATAGCTCATTTAAGTCCTATGGCAGGACATGTAGGGACCAAGAAGGTTGGAGAAGGTGTAAGGCAAAATGTGTACTAGCCAGATCTTCACAAGACATTGCATTTTTGTAAAACAAGCCATACATGGGACATAACAAGCATGGGGCTGGATGAACACAGCAGGTCAAGCAGCATCAT
>JAHRHZ010000087.1:18374513-18471620 GCA_024137785.1 Ginglymostoma cirratum
CAGTGTGTGTGTGTGTGTGTGTGTGTGTGTGTGTGTGTGTGTGTGTGTGTGTGTGTGTGTGTGTGTGTGTGTGTGTGTGTGTGTGTGTGTGTGTGTGTGTGTGTGTGTGTGTGTGCAGTACAGTTAACAAGAATTTCAGTTTTAACAGGATTAAAAAAATCTTTGCAAAGGGTTCTGAATATCAAGACTTAATGACAAAGATTTTCACTTTCTAGGTAACTCTCATTTCCTACAAATAATATTGGCATGACTGACATGACAAATTATTTCAAATCCAAAGACACATTCATTTCACCACCACTGTTCCAGACTGTGGGCTGCAGCACTAAGCCACGTTCCAGAATTGATGGAATGAAAAGGGTAAAAATGGTAAATGAAAAGAACAGGACAAAGATCTAAGATTCTTTTAAATTCACAAGACAGCTGTGATTCGCACGGCCAGGCAAGAAGGGGCTTTCATCGATTATAGTGATGCTTTAGAAAACAATCAGTTGACCATGCCTCACTTGGTAATCATGAATAAGTTACAGTTACCCTAACGCAGTCCATGGTGGTGTGTGCATCAAGAGACAATGAGCACAATGACAAAATGTATAGATGCAGATGCAATACTTGCAATGTAGTGTCCAGCAATTTTATAAATGTTTAAAAACCAAAATTACAAGATCTCAGAAAGCCTTTGTGACTGCCAGGCATGAACAGCGCCTGCACTTCAATTACATTTTCTTTCAAAGTTAAAACTGTTTTAGGTGCTTCATTGATGAATTAGGTTTGTGGTCAAGCATAGCCAAATTTGGGCCAGTTTACTGGGCTGAGTTATGAGTATTGTTAGCATCTCACCACCTGTTCATGTTTCGTGATGTCAGTGACAAGGATGGCACTACTCAAGATGTCTATTTCTAACCCTGCTAATTTCATACTGAAGGATATTCCAGCACAACACTGCTTTCAGGGAAGGAAATAAACAGAAAAATGGACAACCGAAATATAAGTAAAACAAACTAGCCATAAAAATTTTGAAAATACATCTACGTCACAATCTTTTACTAACGTAACTTTTCTCACTGCTGTCTTCGGTTAGTTTGTGCATTGAAAGAATTGATATACACCATTAGTCAGAATGTTCTTTCATATAATCATAGAATCATACAGTACAGAAGATGCCCTTCCATCCATCATGTTCTGTACTACAAAAAATATATCTACTCCATTCCACTTTCCCACACTAGGCCCATAGCTTTGAACATTATGACACTTCAAGTGCCCATCCAAGTACCTTTAAAGGTTATGAGATATCGCCACGATTACAGCCCCAGGAAGTGCATTCCAGACTCTAGCACCGTTTGGGTGAAAATATTCTTCCTCAAAATCCCTCTAAACCTCCTGCCTTTCATTTTAAAATTTTGCCCTCTCATTACTGACTCTTCAACTAAGGGAAACAGTTCCTTTGTATTCACCCTGTCCATGCCCCTCATAATCTTAAATACCTCTACCCCATCCCTCTTCAACCTTCACTACTGCAAAGAAAATAACCCAAGCTTACCCAGCCTCTCTCCATAGCTGAAATGCGCCATCCCAGGCAAAATCCTGGTGAATCACCTCCAGTACAATCACATCTTTCCTATAGTGTGGTGACAAGAACTCTACACAGTACTCCAGCTGTGGGTGAACCAAAGTTCTCCGCAGCTCCAACATGACTTCCCTGCTTCTTATAATCTATGCCGTGACTAATAAAGACAAATGCCCCTTATGCCTTATCAACCCTATTAACCTGTTTTGCCACCATCAGAGATCTGTGGACAAGCAGTCCAAGGTCCCTCAGTTCCTCTGTCTTTCCTGTAATCCTGCCAATCACTGAGTGCTCCCTTGTCTTGTTGCTTCTTCCAAGGTGCATCACCTCACATTTATCAGAGTTAAATTCCACTGCCACTGATCTGTTCATCTGACCAATCCATTTATATTGTACTGTAACCGAACACCTTCCTCCTCATTGTCAAAAACCCAGGCAATCTTTGTATCATTCGCACAGAAGGTGTCATTATTTTATGAGGTGGAGGAAGAAATAAATCTATGTTTCTATTTCTAAATTTGGGTTTTGAGTGGCAACTGAGCCAAACTTCTAACAGCCTTAGCTTTGAGTCAGAATGTTATAGATTTCAATACATCGTAGGCTTACACACATATTCCAGGTCATCCAGGCCTTCAGCTCTCAAATTCACTCCGAAAACCTCACCACCTCTCTCCCATTCCTCAAGGAGATCCCAAAAACAAATGTCTCCTACACAATTTTGGCAGCTTTCCTCCTTAGGATCAACATTTGCTTGCAACATTGGCAACATCCAGCTCATTCCACTCCTGTGACAAGCCTTAGGATGCTTTATTGTGATAAAAGCCCCATATGAATGTAGGTAGCTGTTGCAATTGTTTTATTTAAAGAAACCTTAAATGACACAGCTATTTAGTATAAAGTTAGGACTGTTTTGTATTATCAACTGAACGTTATAATGGTAAGACCTGTGCTCTTTTCTCCCCTGATAGCTGTTAAGCAACTAACAAGGTAAAAATTTGAAAGGGAGTTGTCTGCTATTTAAAGTTAAATGAATGTACTCCATTTATAAATCACTTTGCATATCATTCCTTGTGGGCACATTTGAATGTTTACATATGCTTTGCTCCTGAACACGCTTCCAATTTTGGTTCATTGCCCTTTTACAAATAACTTCCTCTACCATCACGTAGTTTTATCACCCTCCCCCTCACTACAATGCTACATAAATACAACTGTCTGAGCCACACTAGCATTACCGTACCAGGAAATGTGACACATGTTGACGCCCATTCATCATTTAAAAATGTGACGGATATTAAATCAATACTTCTCTCCCTGAATCTTAAAATTGAATAATATCTATTCCCTAAGTACTAATTGTAAAATTAAATAAGTGCAAGGTGAATGGTGACAAGTGTTTCAGTCCTTTAAAAGAAATACTGGACTGTTCAAGAGGATACATGCTTGCAAATGCTGTGACTTCAGGCCAGATCTAAAAAGTAGAGGAAGAAGCATCAAGATGAAAAAAAAACCACAGATCTCAGTCAAAGGATGTGAACCCAGCTCGTGTTCAGCACATATGCAAAAAAAAAAATGAGGGCAACCAAATACTATGCAAAAATTAGTTGTTCACATCAAGTAACCATGAGAATGTTGTGTTATTGAGAGAATTTCATTTTAGATCATTTATCTTTAGGGATTGGTGAAAGTAGTGTAAGTCTCAGGGTGTGTTTGAACAATAATAGATACATTGGCAAATTAGATCAGATCAGATTAGCAACTGGATGTTTCATGGAAAGAGAATAAGGGGATTTTAGCTCCAAGGCAGCTACCTGTCTTGTGCAGTGGGAGGTACAATTCGTATTGAGGGCCAGATCTCATTATCATACACCTGGTAAACTTCCCTCCCCAACAGGTCACCTCACTGCAGCTCCAGCCTAAATTAGATCTATAGCACAATCTAATTTGCTGGTAAATCTCAGAAGCATGAAAAAAATCATAAGGGGCATGGATTGGGTGAATAGCCAAGGTCTTTTTCCTAGGGCAGGGGAATCCAAAACTAGAGATCATTGTTTAAGGTGAGAGGGGAAAGATTTAACAGGGACCTAAGGAGCAACTTTTTCTTGCAGTGGGTGGTGCGTGTATGGAATGAGCTGCCAGTCGAAATGGAAGACGCTGGTACAATTACAACATTTCAAAGACATCTGGATGGGTATATGAATAGGAAGGGTTTAGAGGATTATAGGCCAAACACTGGAAAATGGGACTAAATCAGTTTAGGCTATCTGGTCAGCATGGATGAGTTGGACTGAAGGGTCTGCTTCCACGCTGTATAACTGTATGACTCCATGAGAAGTGATCATGTTGATGTCTAGTAAAATGATACTATATTATTGTTATCCAAGCATCTATTGTGAGGTTTACAGCTAAGGAATACATTAAGAGGCTTTATCCTGCATAAAACACTGGGAAGAGTGATACTTACAAACCACAAAGAGTAATAGATGGATTTTCACGACATAATATTGTTTTCCCCCATCAACTCCAGCCAGGATTCCGAAGTGGATATCAAAATGTAAGACATTCTTGAGCCAATCAAGAGTTTTAAAGTGTTAACAAATATCAGGAGCAGCTAAATTAGTGTTTAATTCTGAACTTCCCTAAATCTCTAAATAAGAGATTTCTAGAAAAAATAATTATGGTCGCATTTTAGGCCATTGAAAAGCACCATGAATTTTTCAATGGTCCAAACGTTTCTTTTTAATTTTTCTGTGTTTCCATCAGTGGAAGACCAGCACCAAAAATTACAAGAAACACACCGATATAGGTTTATGTTGGAAAAGATGGCAAAGTATTGGGGGTGGGCTGAATTTTTATAATCCTAATTCAAGCTGATTATTAGTCAATGATGCTGCTACATTAATTCTTTAAAGCCAGCATCAAATTAATCCAGGCAGTTGTTGAGTGCTCAATACAACGGCCTGAAAATATATCCTGGCTCAAACAGCTTTCTGGACCTTTTCCAGAATGGTCTCAAAAAGGACTGCTGTTAAGGCTGTTTATATTACCTGGTACAAATGAATGAAGTTTGTTTGAATAAGGTTCTACAATTAATATTTCTGGTAGGCATAATCTGTCACTATTTAAAAGTCCTGCTAAGAACTGTATTGTTTTCACTTCAGATGTTCTTATGGTAGTGAAAATCTTGTCCCTCCCTCAATAATTAACCACTCAACTCATGTTTATCAGGTGATGAGAATGATCTCCTAATGTTTGAAACTGAGTGAACCTCCTTCTCCAGCATCTGCAGTACCTTTTATCTCCTCTCTCTCTCTCACCTTTTATGGTCTGCATTGTCTTTTATGGGTTTTGCACGTAAAATAGTCAATTGGAAAACACAGGTGATTTACTAGTGGTGATCAACGGCTAAAAGATCATTTCACGAGTGATTTGGTGATGGGAAAAATGTTCAGTTGTATGTAAGAGCACTTCAGGGTACAAACAAAAGAAGAAGAGAACTAATGGAAAACCTGTCAATGCTTGAGGAATCAAAACATGTCTTAGATCAATGCATTGCAGGAATTCTGAGAACAGAATACAGTGCTAAACTATGAAAGACTTTGTTAAAGACAGATATAGACAATTAATTGATCAAAATGTACTTAAAATGTTCTCTGGAGCTGCAAAAGTATCAAAATTGAGGAATGAAAACTTCTTAAAAATAAGCACAAGAATATTATTTGCTTAGACCTTGAATCTGCAAGTCTTACGCTTAGACAAAATAGTCTATAGTCCTAGTTGTAAGTGAAATTGCCTTTCCTAATTGAATAGGTTACCTGGACTACAGGGTGGCTCCCGTTAGGAGCTTTAACTGCACCGCGGCTGCCTTCTGTTTCATAGTGTGCCCGATGGTGAGGCTTGGGCTGTATCTCAATCTTCAATTCATATGGTTCTGATGAACTCAGCAGCTGCCACTCCAAAGGAGGAAGAGACGGGATGCTGTCGGAGAGCAAAACAATGGGAACTATTTTATTCTTTTTTGCAATTTATCAAACAAATATACATTCCAACACTTAGAAAATACATATGAAGTTCTGTTAATTTCTTCTTTGATATTCCTGTATTGATTTTATCCTGTCCTTTAGCAAAGGATGAAAAATATTTTGCTACAAAGTGCATTTGCATTCTAATTTTCGTGATACCCTCTGAGAGAAGAGTCTTGCCCTTGGCTTGTCCCTAACAACCTAGGAACGTATATAAATTCCAGGACTGCAGTGCATGAGGAGAAGTACAGTACTGTACAATATTTGGGTCTCCTGCAATACAGAGGGTGTATTGTCTGGTTCTTACAGTTTGAAACAAACAGGATTTTATTTCCCCAACCAGCTATGCAGTTATTCTACATTTTCTTGCAGTTCTCAACTGGAAATGTAGCAATATGGACATCGCACCTAAGGGACAGTAGGAAACCTGTAAAAAATCACATGATCTTTATTTAAACATGTATCCACAAAATCAGTTCATGTCCTTTGGGTCAGCTCATAGCCTGGAAATGTGACACAATGTGGTAAAGTCATCTGGGAATGGTGCAGGTAAGGTTGTGCATGATAGGTGATAGAGGAGGAATGGAGCAGAATTTTTACAAATGCCAGTTCGAGATGAGATATTATGGGATCAATTTCCTGTAAACTTAGAAGAAAATCCAGTGTTCAAAATTATTGGGATGTGATAACCAGATTTTTGTTTTAAGAAATTGAAATAAGTTAAATTTTAACCATACAGAAATTTTCACTGTCTGTGTGTTATAACTTCACATTGCTTGGACTATAGTGAAATACCATGTAAAGGAAGAATAACATCATGTCATTTCAAATGCTTCACGGCCAATGAAGTACTATGAAATATAGTCACTGCTGCAATATGGGAAAACACAGCAAAAAATTTGTATAGAATGTAATTGATTGACACTTGATACCCAGGAAAATGACCCACTGGACACACCAAATAAATAGAGATTACTAGAAAAAATTAATTAAATCAAAGCTGTGAATCAAAATAATTTTTAAGCACCATGTGTGAATTGTCATATCATTCCTCTGTTCAATTTCACACGTACAACTCACAATATAAAGTAAGAACAAAAGGTTATCAGAATGAACACAGAGATATGCTAAAATTCTAACAGAAACCATGTAACTGTAACAGGAACAGAATATCTCATGGGAAAATTGCAGGTGATGAACTCCCAAAGTCAGAATAAGGCTTTTATAACTCATTTGTGCATGATTACATTTTTAAAAATTGCTGTTACTTCATAACCAGTGTGTATAGTCAATTTGAAAATCAAGGCTTAAACAATAAAAGTGACATTTTAAAAATCAAAGAGAATTATTTTATAAGATTCATCTGGGTGTGTCAGTTGTGTAATGTACTGAGATTGCCAGATGCGATTTTGCAGATTGACACAATGTCGACCTGAAACAGGGCCTCACACAGGAAGTTTCAGCTAAATGACAGGTTGGAAAGGGCTGACATCCGGGTAGACATGACATTTTTTTTAATATGAAAAATCATTTGCTGTTATGTGCTTTTAGATACAAACAATAGAACAAAACAGGTAATCGGAGCAAGTCACTCACCTTCCCATTATCTAGCTAGCAGCTACATCAACATCCATTAGGAGGAAAATGCTGGACTTATGGGACAGACATTTAAAGAGTCAAATATCTAACGAAAACTACTTCTTTTTTAGGCAACACAATCTCAAAACCCAACACAATAACATATATATTTAAAATAATATGGCTTCTATTTTGAATTTATACTGAAGCATTATTGGCAGATTATTTTGAAAACATTGTAAAGTATTATTGTCAGGTTGTATCTAAAAATATATCACACTGTTTTACACAGGATCAGGTCATATTGTTCTAGTATCCCTGAATCATGATATGTGTAGTCTGTGATTCACAAATTTAGGAGGAACTGTGATTTCTCTTTAAAATAGCCCACATCTTGTATGGATGCATTGTGTTATCACAAGTTACATTAAAACAATCTTTTTGGGTTGAATGCTTCCTGTTTTACATTCCGTCATTTCTCTTTTCAAATTCACTTCCCCATCTACTTCACCATTTGACTCAATAGCAAAAACGTCTTGTGAGATTTTCTTCAGCCAATGTTAGGACCTGTTTTGAATAGGCAAAATTATCATCTTAAATGAAACCAGAAATTGCTGGAAAAGCTCAGCAGGTCTGACTCCATCTGTGAAGAGAAAGCAGAGTTAATGTTTTGAGTCCAGTGACCCTCCTTCAGAACAGTTTAGAACTGAGGAGATACTCAAAATGAAGAACTCAAAATGTTAACTCTGTTTTCTCTCCACCAATACTGGCAGACCTGCTGCATCTCTCCAGCAACTTCTGATTTAGTTTTAGAGCTTCAGCATCCACAGTTCTTCTTTGTTTCATAACATTATCATCTTGTTATATTGTGTTTCAATTTAGTGAATTATAAGCATCAGGAAGTTAAACCCAGACATAGCATGATCTCACTTACATTCAATTATATCATAGCCCCACTTTTTATTCCCAATATTGTTATATGAAATGCAGTTGCGCTTTAGAGATATTTTAACTTCTTTTCTATCCAACAAACAGAGGATCAATGTTAATCCCAATACAATTGATTAATTTGGCCTCAATGTGAAATGAATCCTGAATTTATTTAAAGACACCTGCAGTAAAAATAGTATTGACCTAAAGCGGAAGAAAGTTTTGATGCAAGTCTCTACCCATTGATAGCCAAAGATAAATCATACCTATTCTCGCCAAGATAACACAGTGTGGAGCTGGAGGAGCACAGCAGGTCAGGCAGCAGCACAGGAACAGGAAAGTTGACGTTTCGGGTCTCACCCTAAAACGTCAACGTTCCTGCTACTCTGATGCTGCCTGACTTGCTGTGTTCCTCCAGCTCCACACTGTGTTGTCTCTGACCCCAGCATCTGCAGTTCTTGCTATCTCTACTCTCATCAAGAATTTTACAAATCGGGATAGGCTGATTACCTTTGTGTCAAGATCCACAATATAATCTCAGAATTAACAGTTCAGCAATAGGTTTGACTATGTGTGTGAATGATGAACACAATCATTGTTAACTTTTGTATTGATGTTAACTTTTAGGTTTAAAGTGGTGAAACATCCTTGCGAGGAGCTGGATATGGGACAGCTGTTAATATTGCCACACCTATAGATGAATGTCATTCTTGTTATTATGTGGAACTCAAAATTCTGGAATCCCAACACAAGTGATGTATTTGTCATTATAAGTTTGCAAGTTTGCAATGGCAGAATGAAATGACAATCCTAAGTTTTTGTAGCTTCTAAAAAAGAATGAGTTGCATTTATAAAATGCCTTTATGGAGTCAGGCCATCCAAAAATGCTTCACATCCAGGGGAGTACTTTTGAGGGCGAATAATTGTTGTAATCATGGAATCTTAATGACACAGAACAGAAACATTCCATCATGCCTGTGTTGGCCTTTTGCTCAAACTACAGAATTAATTCCACTTCCCTGCTCATTTGCCTGTGCTCACAGCGTTCTGAAGAAGAGTCACACCAGAACTGAAACTTTGTTTGTTCATCCACGGATGCTGCCAGACCTGCTGAGTTTCTCCAACATTCTCCGGATTTGTTTTTATTGTTTTCCCATTCTCTTCACCAATTCTCTTTTGAAAGTTTTATTGAAACTACTTCCATCACTCTTTCAGGCAGCCCACTCCAGATCATAACAACTCATTACAGAAATTTTCTTTTCCAATGTCATCTTCTTTGCCAATCATCCTAAACTTGTGTCTTCCGATTACAGATACTTTTGTCTCTCGAAACAGTTTCTCTGTAACTTATTCCATCAAACTCTCAAGTCTCGTTAATGCTTGTTGCTCTAACCAGAGTAAATTCACTTTCCCCAGTTTCTCCACATAGCTGAAGTCCCTTTACCCATGGTAAAGTTTGAATAAATCAACTTTGCTCCCTCTTTAATGCCTTGCTAAAATATCATATCCAAAACTGAAAAGAATACTCCAGCCTTACATCCTGCTAAAATATGATATCCAAAACTGAACAGAATACTCCAGCTGAGACCTAACCAGTACAGGAAAAGTAGGAAACGCAGCAACCAGTTTATGCATGCAAATGCCTACAAACAGCAATGATATAAACGACAAGGTAAAGTATTCAAGGCAAGATAGTAAGAACTGCCAATGGTGGAGTCAGAGATAACACAGTGTTGAGCAGGCCAGGCAGCATCAGAGGAGCAGGAAAGCTGACATTTCGGGTCAGGGCCCTTCTTCAGAAATGTTCATTGAATGAGAAACCTTGGCCAGAATGAATTTCTCAGCTTTTGATATTTTCCAGTCAACCTGTTCAGAGATGTATCCATCATTGGATCCACCTGAGACAGCAGACAGACCTTTGGTTTAATGTCTCATCTGAAAGATGGTTCCTACATTAGTGCAGCACTCCCTCAGTACTGTAACGGAGTGTCAGCCAAATTTAAGAGTTCAATTATCTTGTGTGGAACTTGAACATATGACCTTCTGATTCAGAGACAAGTGTGCAATCACTCAGCCATGGCTGACAAGCATTACAACTCCAAAATTGCAATGTTTGCACCCTGTTTAACACTTCACAAAATTGGAGGACAGTCTTCAAACAAAATACAGCACATCTAATCAGCATGGGTCATGTATTTTTTCACTGAAGTTTACAACTATGTCACTCTTAACAATCTCGTGAACCTTTTGCATTCCAACAATTTAAATAAATGAATACTAACATAAATATTACAAGGGCCACAGTGGCTGTTTTTAGTCTCCTTAATATAGGTGGGGAGGGTAGAGTCTTGGATAAAAATGGATCTAATTTGAATACCAATGAATGCTAATTAAGAAGACTTGCTGAGCTGGAAAATTCAGAGGTTTTCTGAAATAAGTGTTTAAATCCTCGGTTAGGGCTGGCCCATAATTGTGAAGGCTAACATGCTTCATAACTGTATTTTTCAAAAACTATTGTATCAGCAGAAGCAAGAGAAATGCTACCTAATATGTTGCTGCATGGTGGAAATATTTTCAAAATAGCTTTGATGTCTCTTTACACTATCCATTCCTTCCTGTCAGTAAATGCTTAAATGTTAAAAGCAGCATTTGATTAAAAAAATCCAAAAGAGCCAGATATTATTTTTGAATATTTAAAGTCTTTCAAAGATAAAAGCCTACAAATACTGGTAATTTGTAAAATTCAGCTAATTGTGCAATTTAAGTACCTTCGTAAAACAAAAGTCTTCATTTAGTTCTTGCCTAATATTTTGCCTTCTCTGAGTTCACCTTGTTGATGTGACTCACCTCCTTTTCCTTCAATCCCATTAAAGTTAAAAGGCTGTTCATCCATTTTCCACTCCCGATCCCTACATTAGCTGATCATATAGACAACCTTTAATTACACCTATAAGTTTGCAAGCTACTGCCCCATCTTCAATCTCCTTTTCCTTTACAACATCATTAAATGTTTTGTTGGCTCCAAATCCATTCCCATTTTTCTGTAGAACACCGTGTTTGAATCTCTCCAACTTTGTTTTCATCCAGCCACAGTATCAAAACAGCTCTTATCAAAATCAAATATGACAACGTGCGACAAACATAAACCTTCCCTCCTCATCCTTCTCAACAGGTCTGCAATTTCTGATTACATGGTGGGATCACACCATCATCTCCAATTGCTCTTTTCTACTTGGGTGGAACAGCTATCACTTGTTTCCATTCCTACCTTGCTGATAATAGCCAGAGAATTACCTGCAATGGCTTCTCTTCCTGCTTATGCTCTGTCGCCTTTACTGTCCCCTACCATCTATCTCTCCTCCTTTCTTCACTTACACAATATTCCTTGGCAACATCATCGAATGTTGGTTTCTTACATGTGTGACAAAACCCAACTTTATATCATGACCACTTCCCCCAAATCCTCAATTGTTGCTGAATAATTTGTCAGCATATCTGACATCTAGCACTAGATAAGCACAAATTTCTCCCAGTTGAATACTGAGAAGACGTTGCTTTTGATCCCCACTCCAAACACCATCCCAAGCTACCGACTCCATATCTTTGGAAACAGTTTGAGAATCAGTCAGCATTTGCAATCTTGGTATTACATTCAATCCCAAAATTACATTCTGACTTCATTCTCATTCAGATAGTCTGTTTCTGCAAGTTCACTTTACTTCACTACTGTCTCAATTCATCCATTGCTGATACCCTCATTCATGCCTGCATTAAATACAGACTTGACATTCCAGTATACTCCTTATTTATTCCACATTCCGTAAACTTGACATGAGCCAAAACTCTAATGCCCGTATCTTAACTTGCGCAAATCCCACTCCTCTATCACCATGTGCTCACTGACCTACACTGGCTTCTGCTCAAATAACATCTTGATTTTAAAATTCTCATTCTTGTTTTTAAATACCTTCACGGCCATGCCCCTCTAATACTGTAATATTCTCCAATCCTTCAAATCTTCATTATCTGTGCTCTTCTAATTCCAGTCACTTGTACATTCCTGATTGTTGCCCCAGAATTCAGTTCTGCCTTCAGTTCCCTTCGCCCTAGAGTCTGAAATTCCCTTCCTACATGTCTATCTCTCTACCTCACTTTCCTCCGTTAAAGCGTTTCCTTAAGTAGACCTCTCTGGCCAAGTTTTTCATCATCTGACCTAACATTTCATTAGAGGCTCTGTTTCATATTTAGATTTATAATGCTACTGTAAAACACCCTGAATTAGGTAAAAGGACTACATAAATGTTTTTATTAGTGAGTTTGTTGTTGTAACTAACATAAGTAAACAAAGGTTGTAACTAACTAAAACAAAAAAACTATTAATTTCAGAAACCTGAGAACAAAACAGAAAATGCTGGTAGTATTCTGCAGGTCTGGTAACAAGATAAACAGAATTATGGCCAGACAGCAAAGGAAGTGTCTCTGGCAACTTGCATGTTGATCTCTCACCCTCAAGTATTATTGCTGACTTTCCTCAGGACAATGGAGATAGTGGGGAGGCAGACAGAATACTGAGCTTGCTCACTCCTTGCTGAGCATGTTGATACCAACAAGAACTTTATTAAGAGCTCAATTTGTGACTTCTCAAGATGGCAACAGATAGCTGCTAGGTGCTCCAGTAAGCTGGGATCGGAGATGGCAGCACTTAAACAGTTTACTTGATGAAAAAGTGTGCAAATTTGGACCAAAAAAAGTGTAGCTCCAATTAAAAAGTAATAACAAACATTTTCCTGCCTATCCCATGTCCCAGCTGTCCATTTGTCCCAGCCACTTTGAAGGTGAAGATCCACTCAGAGCAGATAGCTGCAGCAATGACTACCAATTCCAGTCAGAAAGTGGTCTGCTTCCCTGATGTCTCACTTCCATCCCTGATGGAAAACCCCCTCTCAAACCACAACCCCACCTAATCCTCCCCCATCCCCACTCCCACTAATCAGACAGAAATCTCATCACTAGTGTCACAAAGACCCTAACCCAGTGAATCACATTTCGCAGCAGACTGAAGGCAGAGGTGGGAATATCATATGGGATATATGGTCCCACCTCTTGATTCCTACCTCCATGGGAAATTCCAGTCCATAATTTTGTAGGTCAAGGACCTTCTGTCAGACTCGAAATGAAATCTGTTTTGTCCTTCACTGATCCTGTCAGACCTGCTGAATATTTCCAACATTTTCTATTTTCATTGCCAGTCAGGTCTTGCACTTGTTACAGTGAAGTACTGAATTCATATCTGATCTGCAGTTACCGTGAATGACCCTCACTATGAGTTCCTTCTCTAAGCACAATATGGGCTATCCCTGGTATATTTGTGATGATTCGACAGTTGAAGTATTAGTTATTGAAGATCGAGTTATGTCAATGATTCCTTAATGTGGTGACAATGGGATCATAGATCATTTTATAAAGCCAGAGACACACTCAAGGCAGTTGCCACAATAATCAGTTAAGAATTCCCACTTTCTAGTGATGTTCTATGTTACATTAGATGTTTATTTTGATTAACATTCCTTTTGCAGAATCACCACAATTTCAGCATTCAGCTAAAAAAAAGACAAAAAGGTGACGTATAATGATTATGCACCAGTAAGCCTGGAATAATACTCCTGCTATTCTATCAAGGTGAGGATTTTTAAAGTTAGGTTTAACTGAGTGAAGCTTTATGTTAATGTTAACCGATGTGTCGCCACCAACTGGTACTTCAGAATGTGATATTGTAGAAAGATTGACAGGACCAGTTCACTCTCACAGTAAAGATATGGACGCAATCAGTTGATTACACTAATTGAGTTAATGCATATTATTGTATCAATTACTCACTGGTATGTACGAGTAAAAGAGTTCATTGGTCTAAGTATGTACCAGTAGTAATTATCTCCGTTTGATTCAAAATTGCCTGCCCTCACCTCCATTTTTAAACTATGGGCCTCCTTACATTCAAAAATCACTATCAATTAAGAATTTAATTTTTGTCACACTCACTATTTGAACTGGTGTGTGGACTTGAGAGATTTTGATTTAATTGCAATAGAAGATCAATAGAAATCATATGCAGTTTTTAGGACATTAGTTAGAACCCAAGTGAAAACACATATTCAAGATAGAGCTGAAAGGATGAAGAGGTTTGGACGGAAATCGAGAATGGGATACTGAAACTGCATGATCAGCCATGATCATATTGAATGGTGGAGAAGGCTCGAAGGGCTGAATGGCCTATTCCTGCACCTATTTCCTGTGTTTCTATCAATTTTGTTTGATTTTTGACATTAGGATGGAATATAAAATAAACCTTACCTGCAGGGAGGCTTGGGTTTTGTCCGATGTAATGGATGAGGGGGCATCAGGAAAAGCGGATCAATACTGTAGATGTCTTTCTTCACATCCTGACACTGCCCTGGAAACTCGACAAAATTCGCTATAGTAAAGCTGGTAAGCTTTTCATCTTTACACATGTCAGTTTTAAGGGATGATGGTGGAGTAAGATCCATGATCCGAGCCTTTATCGGAAGTACTTCGCCTAAGTCGTTGTTGGAATCGGTGGTGAGAGTGCTCATGGCATCGGCTAGGCTTGCAGAATTTGAAAATTGTTGCAAATTGGGTTCTTCAATTGCAATAACTCTTGGTGAAGCTTGTGGAGAAGGCGTTCTGGAGCGGTCACAGGAATACCTCCTCTTCCCACAAGGTGATGATGACCTTGAAGAAGTTCGGGGGGTTGGGGACGGTGACCTTGCACCTGGCCAGTTTTCAATGTGAGTAGACGGTGAGTTGACAGGTGATGTTCGTGGAGAATGGTGAGCACCCTGACCTTGATATTCTTCTGAGCCATTCTTTGGTGAGACACACGGAGATGTTAATGGAGATGTCTGAGGGGACATGCCATAATGGGAACAGCTGGACTCGTGAGACACAAAGGAATGCCAACTTGTGGAAGAGCCACTACTGGCAGGACTGAGTGGGTCTCTATATACAATACTTTCTGAGCCTGGCACAGGTAAAGTAACTCTAGGAATTGTAGTGGGAGAATGATATGTTTGCTCTCCACAACTAGCTGCATGTGGAATTACATGGAACAGTCCAGGGGATGGTGTGATCTCAATTCTTGGACTTTCTACTCCAGATGGAACAGGGGGTTTTACAGCTTCTAGGTAGCATTTGAAATCTCTGCTTTCTGCTTGACTGTATTCACTCATACGTTCTCCACTTAATACTGCAGATGCCATAGAGCTACATGACTGAGATCCATAATGGGAGACATCAATGGTTGGATAACCAATTCCAGAAGGATGAACAATGCCTTTATGAGAAGCAGCAACATTTTCTGCCTCTGAAATAGAAAGGAGCACCAAGTTATTAATGTGCAGCTCATAAATTTGTAAATGGCTACTGAGTAATGGTACCCATCATTTTCTAACTGTTAAACTGTTATAATCTCAGGCCTGAATTAGTAACTTGAAAATGTGATCAAAACTTAGTCTGAAAACATACCTTAAAAATGTTGTACTAATTCAGGACTCTGAAAATTTAAGCAAGGCTGAAAGAAAAGTTTACAATGAAGGGTGTTACCAACCCACATTTTGAATTTAAACTGTTAGCCTTCACTATTAGAATAAATATGGAACTGACTGCAATCATACATTAAGAATTAAAAAGGGGGAATTGAGATGTTTCTTTCAGTGATTACTTGATCTTCCACAGGCTGCATTGTTAAAGACCCAAGGGCAATTAGTTTTAGTAATCACTCAACTGATGAAAACTTCACCATTCTCTCCTCTCTATATCCATTTCCTACACAGGTCTGCTTTCTTGTATGGGTTTTACTGTGTCTTTAACAGCAAAATGTCATTACTACTGATGAGATTATGGGAGCAAGTAAAATGTACACCAGAGAGATCATACGATGTCTGTCCTTGACTTCTTTCCAAGTCAGTGGCAACTATTAATGCTTCGTTGCTGACTACAAAATTCAGCATCTATATTTTAGCCTTTGAGCTGCTGAGATAACAGACTTTATAAAGATGAGTAAAAAAAATCCAGTAGACCAGGGCTAGAGAGGGAGGAAATCTGTACCCGATCTTTATGCATAGACTCTGGTTAGGATCAAAAAATGTCCAGCTGTAAACTAGTGTGAACCTGATATGAATAAAATCTAGAAAAGTTCTAGTTTCTATATTTGCCTACATTGAATGAGTTAACCTTGGTTTTCCTGAAGGCAGGTAGGAAGGATATTACAGTATGCCTCACATGGGCCTTGCATGCACATGGCATTGGAGTTAGACAAGACAGCGTGGTGATGTTCCTAAATTCCAACATACTGCTGTTGCTCAGTGAATTAGCTCATGCACGAACGATGTTCACTTAGAGTTGATACGGCTTTCATTCAGGGATTGTAACTCATTATGAGGCAGTGTTGAGAACAGGAGATATTAGAGGGCAAGAGCAACACATTTTTCCAAATTATATTACTGGGACATTCACAACTTTCTATTAAGATGCTACCAGGCATCAAAATAAGCAAGTGTTTGATCGCACTGCATTTATAATTCACTCCATTGGTTTTTATAGCTGACAACAATGCATTTATGTCTTTTTGATGAGTGTTATTCTGATTTTGTAATTTCAACAAAGTCACAAATTAGAAAAATAACTTGCAGTAGAGTCAATCTGAGCATGTAATTTTGTTTCTATTAGATAATATAGTCTGAAGTCACATTTGGGGAATGGAAGTCAACCTTACTCTTCAAGCCCTTAAACATCAATACAGGGGTTCAGATGCAGGATTTCCGATTTACATTACACAAATCAGCAAGTATTGATATTTATTTTAAACTTCATTCTCCCATATTTCTAAGAGTGTTTTACATCTCATTAATATTTTCCAGGGCTCTGCTTCATTCTGACACTGGAAGAGCAGACATCACTATCAACCTGCAACCTGCTTAGTAGAAATTTAATGGTATAAAGTGCCAAGTTCAATATGGACAGAGAGTACACTACACCCTCTATTAAATGGTCATTCACTTACTTTCAGAACATAATTTCCTGAGGGAAATAAATAACCTTGTCAAAAAAAACTCATTTCCAATGAAATGTTAACAAATCAAAACTTTATAATATGAATCTAATATTCTTCAAACCTGAACCATTCTATTCTACAAATAACTAAAACTGTTCAATCGACCAAGTTTATTTTTCAGATTTACTTCTACTCAGAATAGACAGCTGATGAAATAAACAAGCTAAAGAGATAGTATCCTCATGCCAACTTTATTCCCAAACTTCAGATTTTAACTAAACTGTTCCCAGAAGTAAAAACCAATACTGCTGACCATTATGAAACTGAGCTGCCATTCCTCTATAGCCTGTGCCCATCAGTGAGGAACTGTGTTAATCAAGACAACTTATTTTGAAAGAAACATTGCATCAAAAAGTTAATGTGACCACTTTAGTGAACTGTAATAACAGACACACATCCACGTTCTAGCGCATTTAGCTTTAATCAATCCACTTTATCTGAAAGCCACAGCTTGATATAAATGTAATCACCTACACTTTTTGGATTTGTTGGATTTCTTAATATAATTAAAGTCAATAATCTAATTACTGCTAATCAAAGTCTACTCCCTAAGTTTCCATGTGTAAAATACAAAGAAATTCCATTTTTAGATGACTGATTTTCTAACGGTCTTCTTAAACAAATAGGTCAGATACGTGTTTCTTGCTACAGTTCCCGTCTTCTCGTGTTAGGTACGACAAAACTTAACTTTCAAAGATGATGTTTTTTAATGATAAAAAATTTAGGTTGTAAAACTATTTTATCAAAAAAATACAAAATGTTTACAAACCTCTTGTGGCAAAGTCTTCATCGTGGCTATTATCAAAAAGTGCAGAAAAATCAAATTCTTCCGAATCGACCTGCTGGTCTGGTTCATTGTAAATGAAGCTCATACCACTTGTCAAGCTTTTACAACCTGAATTTTCAACACGGAGCTTTCACAGAGCAGAAGTATTTCAACTGGCACTGTATTCTTTTTTTTTCCAACTCCAGAAAATGAATTGGGCGCCTTTTCAAATCATCAAATTTAAAGTACGGGCTCCACAGCCAACTGGTTGGCTATAAAGCCAAAACAATAAAAGCTACTACTACAAGTGCTTGGCTGATCTCAGCGACAAGTCTTTCCCCGGGTTGCTCAATGACACCACTCTCGAATTGACAAGTTCGACAATAGCTGTTTCCTGTTACAGCTACAACGTACAGAAAACAGGCGTGTCCTTTGAACTCAAGCACCCAACTTTGTCTGTCTCGGTAGAATACGCTTCTTCATGACAGACAGCAGCAGTGTCTTAACTTAAAGATAAACAATGGAAATACCAGTTATGTGAGAATGAGTTTCCGCACTTGAACTTGGAAGTTGTATTGTGTAAATATTTTTATGTTGGGAAAGGAACACATCATAAATAGGTATGAGAATGAGGTTACCATTGACAGTATCATACAGGTGAAACTGTAACAAAATAATGCTAGTTTTTCAGCAACCGCTGTAAGCCATTAACACCATCTAAATATAGCTTAGTGAGTTCCTGTCAAGTGTTTTTTTTTCCTGTTTGTTCAAAGTTACCACATGCAATTACAGGTGTAGTATTGGTGTGTAAAGCATGGTGATATTGTTTTGTCTAATAGCCTGATTTGCCAAATGTGTTGTTTTGCAGTAAAAAAAAATTGCCCACCAGAAGTAAAACATGATATAATTGTGATGAACTGCACTTTGAGATTTATGTACTTTCCCAGATGACTGCTCATGGTAACTTGTGGTATTTGCAAACTCTACCAGCATGTGGCACTGGATAAAAAGTGTTTGAAATAGTTCACTGTTGTTAGTCCTCTGTTGTCTTTGCGTCATTTTGGGCCTGTCTAGCGATTAACGATAGACGATATACCACTGTAGAGTATCTGCAAATGGGGCATTATTCTTAAATAATAATGTTATTGCTTGATTGCAGTAAGTACAATTATATTTGGTCAGGCATAATATTCAAGACCTGGGGTTGGAGTGGGGTGAGGGTGTTGGATAGAAACACCGAGCTGAGATCACAGCAGGACTGAGTTTTCTCAGCATTTTATGTTTCTGCTTCGGATTTCCAGTATCTACAGTATTTTGTTTTCATCTGATAGATTTATCTACGCCCTCTGAAAGCGTGAGTAGAACTCTATCTCCTCCCACACACTGTTAGTGATATCAGTAGAATGGCTAGAGCCAAAGTAATATTTCGTTAACCCTTTCATAATCATTGTCTAATATGACAGAGATATAGGTGCAAAATGTATTACTCTTCATTAAAAAAAGACCTGACGGGATTCAGTTTTTAAAAAAGGTTTACATTAAGACTTATTTTTCAGTTCATACCCATTGAACCACAACATAAAGGCTAGAGGGGGACAATTTTCCTGAAATACTTGAAAAACCAAAGAGCTTCCAATATGGGGTTTATGCTGCAAAGCCAGTTTAGCCTAAATTTGGCTCAAGACACTTCTAGGTAAAGGAGTTTTTTGTTTATTTAACCTATTTTTCTAATCAATCTGTTCAGAGATGTTATTGCATATCTCTGGAGCAGGTGGGACTTGAACCCAGGTCTCTTAGGTCTAGGGTAGGGACACTACCACTGTACCACAACATGCCCTAAACTTGACTCTGGGGGGTCTCAAACTAAGAACCTTTGAAAGCCTTAACTTGTTTTGTCCTTAGAAGTTCAACACGTTCACCATTATGTCATAGGGTTATAGTTAATGTAGTTGAAAGACAAACTAGGAATGGCCATCAGATGTGAAGCAACTGATAGTATTTAATGCCCTCTCCTTTGAGCAACCAGCTGTAATAAAAATAAGCAAGTTGTTTCTGAAGACTCTGTGTCATATAAAGTAATGCACAGCTCTCCCTGTCCATTTGCTGCTGGTTTACAACACATGGGTGAATTTTTGGGACAGTTTGTAAAGACTTCACCAACATTCTGTCAACATTTGTTCTGAGAACATCAGTTAAGAAAATTAAAGTGGGTTTGAGCTACAGGGAGAGGCTGAAAAAGCTGGGCATTTTTCCCTGGAGCTTTGGAGACTGAGGGGTGACCTTACAGGGGTTTGTAAAATCATGAGGGGCGTGGATACGGTGAACAGTCAAGATCTTTTTCCTAGGGTGGGACAGTCTAAAACTAAAGGACATAAGTTTAAGGTGAGAGGGCAAATATTTACAAAGGACTTGAGGGGTAACTTTTTCCTGCAGAGGGTGGTGCATGTATATAATGAGTTAGAAGAAGTGATGAATGCAGGTACAATTACAACATTTAAAAGGCATCTCAATGGGTACATGAATAGGAAGGGTTTAGAGGGATATGGGCCAAATGCTGACAAATGGGACTAGGTCAGATTGGCAAGTCTGGTCAGTGTGGATGAGTTGAACTGAAGGGTTTGTTTCTGTGCTGTATGAATTTATGCCTCTACGTAGTATGTTTTGCTATTCTACCTTATAGGAGTCGCCAGGAGAAAGAGAGAGCTTGGTCACAGGCAGTTCTCTTGGTTTCTCTTTGTCTGGGAGAGGACTGGGAGCAGGACATGAGACCAGACTGAAGAACACCAACTACTGCAACAAGGTGGGCAGGAGGGCACAGTGGACACCATCCATATTGTGGGCATGGAACTTGTACCCCATACCTTGATTTCCTCAACTAGCATCTCCAGGGCTGCTCTCTGAGCCCTCAACTGTGCTGAAACACGATGAAGTGTCTCAGCCAATGCATTCCAAATCTTCAGTGATAGTTGGTGTGAGGAATCAGGGAGACTCTCCTCAAAAATTGCTTTTAGGCACCATGTTGAGTGGTAAAGCTGCAGGTGTTTCCTTCAGTTCATCTGAGCAAGTTCAAATTGTGGTAATCAGCCATTAAGATCAAAACTTTGCTAAGCAAGCATGTCTTATCAGCATAGCAACCACTTCGTGCTTGTTTTCATCCCTTCACCAAAATAGTCTGCAAAGTGTGTCTAATAACTTCTGACTGTCTACCAGCTATTCATAAGAACTACGAACCTTTCAACTCACTGCTATAAATGATATAAAATCCTATCAATAATTAACGCTTCTTTGTTTATTGGCTCTGGTGCCACAGAGTAATGGTAATTTTGCTTGGCTTTGTAATGCTCTATATTGTGAGTACTAGTTTACACAATCCATTCAAGGAGTAGCCAGCTGTATATTCACAGAGATAGAAGTAACAAGGGGACAAATCTGACTCAGTCCGACAACTCAATTGATTGCTGGGAGCATAAGCAGAAGTGTACAGAGCAGAAAACATGGTAACCACAAAATCTGGTTCCACTATGGAAAGCAGAGGCCCTCAGAACTGGAGAAGAAGTGTTTCTGGCTTCTTTCAGCACAGACCGCCCAGAGGTCCATATTGAGAAGTTGCTAGCACGGGCATGTTGTATGTATATTAGAGGCTTTGACAATGGATAGATTGTGATGACAAAACATTCTCTGAGGTTGATTTGACCCACATGCTACAAACTTGTGTCATGCACATTCAGTTGAGCCCCTTTCCCAATCAATCACAGTTGAAACCTATGTTTAGTCACAAAAGTGGTGCCCCAATTAGCATTAATTAAAAGGCCAGCCATTCAACCTTCTGGTGAAGTAGTTAAAGTTATTTTGTTACTTTAGCAAAGTCATGGACATACTGTGGCATGCTCTTGGAGCTGTTTGATGACTTTGTTAGATTTGGAAAGGAATGCTGCTGCCTGTTGAAAGGCAGATCAGAGGAGTTAGTAACCTGTCCACAGAAATCAGTGACAGTTATAACTTAGGTTTTAGTTTGCAGCACACAGAGTGATGGAGCTAAGGCTATAAAGGAGGGAAGCTGTACACAGTAGGGAGGAAGAAGTGGAAGCGACTAGGAGAAGCCATTTACAACCTCTTCATTCTGAATGGGCAGTCTATCTGTGCCCTTTGAGGATTATATGGGATATACCACAGAAACAAACCATTCAGTCTAAGCAGCTCATACTGTAAGTAATCCTCTTCATATATTTGTTTCACAATTTCCCAACTTTCATCAATCAACTATATCACATCACGATGTTCCCTCAACCATAATCCTGGAATAAATCTCACCTTTGAGGGACTGGCTTCAGGCTACACAGAGTTAAAGTAATAAAGCTGAAAATGTATATTGCATGTATATTTGTGTTGACTAATTTAATGTAAGGTGATATATTTTAATATCATTTATTTTTGCATTTGGAGTTTTTGAATTTGAACTGGTGGCATATGAGTTTTCTGTCGGACTGAAAGGCTTTAATTATTAATAATGATATTTCTGTAGCCATTGTGATTTACTTAAAAAAAGCACTGAGAGAGGTAGCTTTGGAGGCTAGTGGGAATTTGTTTACATTGGGAGAGTTTTTGAACAAACAGGGCTATGCATTTTGCTTTCAGACAGAAGATTTGGGAGTTTCTTATTTAGTACTTGGGGTAAACACCCATAGCTTGGGAGAAAAAGAAGCCTTTTTCTAATTTTAGTTAGGGAAGTCCTTAGCTGAAGCTGGATGGTTGATGTACTGTAGTTGTTCCTGAGAAAGGAAGAAGGAAGTTTAGAATAGTTAAAAATAATTATGACCAATTGTTAAAAAGTACACCTCAGTGTAAGGAGTTCAATTAAAGTTCCAGACCAGAAGTGTTTGGCTAAAACTCTGAGTTCTGTAAATCAAAAATAAAAGTTTAGGTTTATGCATATGATGTAAAAAGGAAGAAGCTATCAGATTCTCACTACCAGGCATTGAAACCACAGCTGAGTCAAACCCCTGTGCAGGATAGGGAAGGGCACTCTCTTTTGTGTTTGAGTGCTGTAATGGGATGCTGTTGGGGTTAATGGAAACACATTTTTACCATGTGTTTCAAAGTACTTAAACATGTGACCTGTAAATACTTTAATTTATTCTATATTACCTTCATTTCTATTGCAGAATAAATTCCTGCTTTATTTTTAATCCACATCTGCAATATTGCATGCTTATGTTCCAGTGCGACACCACCTTGTGTAAACCAAGATACAAACAAAATATGATTCAAGCCAGATTTCTGTTTGGATCTGACTTAGCCAGTAATAACATCAGCTGGGACCGAACACTAAGTTAAAACCTATATCATGAGTTAAGAGACCAGATTCAAGTATATTGTGAGAGAGAATGTGGCATGGTTCACCAGATTTCTGCTTCCGATTGTATCACATTAAAAAACTAACATCCATATTCTGACAACATGATCTGCCAAGAATCTCCACTTTACATATAACAACAAAATAAAATAAATTCCCAATCAAAACATGTTAGAATTTTCAGAATAAACAGGACTCTTCACTAAATTCAAAATAAAAACCTGAACAATATCTAATTAAATTCTGAATATTTTTTAAACAGCTTTCATTTCTTTCTTTCTGCTTTTCTTTGCTGCAGCTTCCCATCAGCTACTCGCATCAACATTGAGAGAAGTAACAATAGTAAAGGAAATGAGATTCTGTCGGTTACTTTGCATGTTCATCTACCATCTGTAAAACAAAATAGTTTATATCTTTCCTTCTCTCATTAAAGGGACTTCTAGTCTGTCAACTGGAACAGTGCAAGTGAACATATAGTTCAAGAGACAGAATCAACTTAAGATTACAAAATTGTTATAACCCAGTTTCGTGAAATAGATGCCCTTCTAAATTTGGTGCGTGGTGGCCATATAGGGAGGTCTAGCATTGGTGAACCCAGGAGAGTCTTTAAACTAGACACAAAATGATCAGCAATTGGTCAGAAGCCTTCGATGTATGCAAAGCACTAAATTGTGTCATTCTGCCTTTTATGTCAGAGAATAAACATTAGTTTCATCTGAGTTTTGATGTTATAACAAATTCAAATTAAGACTAACAGATGAATGAAATGTGTGAAATAAACATATTTTCAGTCCAGTTTCAGTGACTACAAAGTTATTTGCTGCACAAAATTCCCCATAATTGTGCAGACGTCATGCTAAAGGTCATAACATGTTGTTGAAAAAACATTTTTCTGCTATTATTCATATATAGAGGAAATGCACTGTATTGCTGATGAGGGGCAGCCTGTGAGGCTTATTGATTAGAAAAGGTCTTGATTTTGACAATGTGTGCGCAAAACCTGCACAAACAAAATGGCCTAAAGCACCCTGAAATTTCATTTAAATGTTCTGGGTGTGTTTCTTTCATATGCACCATACATTGAAGTAAGATTTAGACTGATGACAAATATTCCTGAAATCACTGGTCAATAAGTTACTTTGTGTTTGTAGAACATTTCTGGTACATGACGGGTGTATGTTTATCCATATAGCAACAGTTACCACTGTTACAGTGGTACAAATTTCAATGCACTAACGTTTACATTTATCCAATTATTAGTTATTCATCAGTTATAAAAGACTGCATTACAGATTAAAGAGAAATGCTGGATGTCAACAAGACATTCTCACTGCAGTTCCAGAATTTTAGTTAAAATCTCGACACAATCTATACCTCAAACAACAGCAAAGAATCTTGTTGATCATCTCTCAATTATGATCATCCAAAAAGTCTATCAACTGCACGGCACCTACTGGATATCATGGAATAATTTACTTGTGCTTACATCGTGAATTGTAACACCATAAATCAAATGTTTTCTTTCGAATCAGAAGATTACCTCACTGTCTTTAAAGAGCTTGGAGCTATCTGCTCTTTTACAATGTTGGAGACCAGGGATGATAATTAGTTTTGGGTCTATTTCAATGTCAACAACATCTGTCATTTTAGTGTACCTTGTCATCAAGCATAAATAATCTCAACATGAAATGAATAATGAAATTACTGCAAGTTTGTCAAACAAGTAAGAGCTTACTATTGGCCACTATCAATTGTAAATGCAAAACAATACATAGGGTGGAATTGTCCATTTCCTTGAACAGCATGGACAATAGAAAAAAAAATTGAGAAAATACAACGAGAATGAAAAAAATCAAATTCTTGATGTTGAAAAAGAAATTTCCAATTTTCACCTTAGGGTTTAAAGGGCAAATTCTGAATTTTGCTAACGAGAGGTGACTACCTTATTTCCATGACTTGCATCTGATTATTAACTAATCTCCCCTCATTTCTGTTAGCTGCCTCCCGTCCCCTCTCTGATGTCAGGAATTCGTGCTTCAAAGTCAGAGAGTTACCTGGCTGCAGCAGCTCACCATTTGCTTCATCCAGCTTTTCCCTGCACATGCCATCGACACTAAGCTTTTCCACGCTTTAACTATACTATATATCCTACCATATCATCAAGTCTGCTTCAGAGCGCTCCCATATCCCTACCTCCCTTCAGAGCTTCACTTTGACACACAGATATTTATGCCTTGCACACGTTTGCCTGTTACCTTGGCCACAGGGATTCATATGTATCTTATAGCTTATATCTTAACAGTTTGCTTACTTGGTTGCCAGCCTCTGATGCTAACATTGCATATAGCTCTTCAGTCCCAAGTACAGACTATCAGCCTCTGTGACTTGTATGCTGCTTAGTGCAGAGTGACAGACAGGCAGTTTGTCACTGTCCAGAGCACTAAACAACAAAAGGTGGTGCACATGTTGTTGGATAGTATTGGGCAATATTAATACTATATCTGCAGCAACTGCCAACATCTTAAGTGGCAAACACAATACATGTGTTCTACCAAATCATCATGTCTGAGACACAAAGGGAACAAGTCCTTAGTAGGGGAAGGGAGACAATGGCCATTCAGGAGACTGCCACAGTCACTCAATGAACTCATCTGATCTCAGTCCATGAGGATGGCTACAATCAGTATTGGGCCATGATGAGTCCTGAAGTTCAAGTGCAACTAGTACAGGCATCACAGTTATGTCAGTCAGGGTGCCTTGGAGACAACTGCCTGGATGCTGGGCCATCCTCAGTGAGGGCTGCCACTCCTTGGTCAGTCTGGGGAGTGGGCCATGGTCAAGCACAGGAGTTCCGGTATTAACAGTCAGGTCTTTCAGGGAGCAATCTATGAAGTCCTGGGGAAAATGAAAAGTTCAAGCCTGAGGTTGGGATTCATTGGATTGTAACACTTCAGGAGTGATGATCGTGAAAGGAAGTCATTTGATTCTCTCCACCTATCTACTCCTTTATCCATCTTCCATCCGCCTCCCCCTCTCTCTATTTATTTCAGAGTCCCTTTCCCCTCCCCCATTTCTGACGAAGGGTCCAGACCCGAAACATCAGCTTTCCTGCTCTTCTGATGCTGCTTGGCCTGCTGTTTTCATCCAGCTCTACACCTTGTTATCTCATTTGATATAGAAAGGTGGGTTTTCAGAGAGCATAGGATGAATGGAAGGCTGCACGAGAAGGGTTTCTCAAGTCACAATCACTCTGGCCTCACCATGAGGAGAATGTGAGGAACTCTCAAAGCCATGGGCTCAGTAGGTATATGAGAAACATTAACTGTTAATATAAGGAGTCTAAACAGAAATGGGAGAAGGCTGAGAGGTCATCAGGAATGCAGGGTACAGGAACACAGAAGGGTATATGGTGGATGGGGGTTGGGGGGTGGTATGGTCTTTCTAGTCAAGCAGAGATGCAAATCACTCACAAGGATACAAAGTTTAAACCTGGTCATCTTCTAACCAAACCCCAGATGCAACACGGAGACAAATTCTGCAAGCAAATGCAAAATGGGCAGAGTAAGTTCCTGCTTTTCACTTTAGGAAAGAGTAGAATACTTTGAACAAGACTCTACTGACGTCAATTGTTAGTAACCTTGCATCCACTGATTCTGCAGCAGCATCCACCTGCTACCAAATTGAATTTCATTGAAAGGTCATTTTCTTGATATCTATTAACATGAAGAATTAGGCAATCATTTCCCTTACCTACTTTGCATGAATTGACCCCCTGCATGACAGATACACAAAGCTACACAGATGATTAGAAGTCTCACCTAGATTTGCCAGTTGTGTATTGTTTTTCATACCAGACACTGGGAACAAATGCTTTGAAACTACCACATTCCCATACATAACTGGAAGTAAGAAATGAAATGGACTGTGATGTTCCAGGCTGGCTTTTGTTTTGGAAGAAAGGGCAATTGAGGAGGAGAAGTGTCTGATTTTCACTCCCTCATTGGAGCATTAGCCCTTATGATCTACAACATACACCTGGATGCAGCTCAGAAATCCCTAATAGGCCATGTCATTGGCCTCCTTGCGAACCCTCCAAGTAACACTGTGTGAAAGCACAACATGTCACTTCATAATGTTTGAAATGAGGGATCAGGAGTGGTTACTGATATGCTGTTCTATTTCCTAAATGTTCCACAGATTATTGGTTGATACCCCAAAATGGAACCCATGGTTGGAGGATTCCATGGAGCCTTGGTGAACGTACAATGACAGCAATGAAAAAGATACCAAATACAACACTGTCAACAAACTCTGCCCGAACAGAACCTCCTGTGGCTGCTGCACAGGTTCCAGAGGGAGAAGCAGAGATAAGATCCACCTAAAGGCAGAGGACAATGACATCACCCTGCATCTAGTAGCCTAGCTGTCATAATCTGCTGCTCTTGGAAACGTGATGCAGACTGTGGATGTCCCAGGCCATCGCCTCTGATATGTATTGTCTCCTGCAAGAGGAAGTGTTCTCATAAGGACTGACAGGCCATCCCATCCCAGTGCTAATCAATGTCACAACTGCCAGCGACTCATTCCAAGGAGCAGTTGACGATCTGTGTGGTATCTCCCAATCTTCAGCCCACAAATGCTCTGGAATATAGGTTTGATTATAAACTGACTCATACAGGGCTAACTTAATTTTGATGAATTTGTTTTTGAATTTTGTGGGAAGTGGGCATCATTGGCATCATTTATTGCATGTTTGTAGTTGCCCTTGAGAGGGTGGTGGTGAGCTGCCTTTTTGAACCACTGCAATCCCACAATGGTTGACCCACAATGCCATTAAGGAGAGAATTCCAGGTTTTGGACCCAGCAACAGTGAAGGAATGGCAATATATTTCCAAGTCAGGATGGTGAGTGGGTTGGAGGGGAACTTGAAGGTGATGGTGTTCCCATATGTCTGCTGCCCTTGTCCTTCTAGATGGAAGTGGTCATGGGTTTGGAAGGTGCTGTCTGAGGATCTTCAGTGAATTTCTGCAGTGCATTTTGTAGATACTACACATTGCTGCTATAGAGCATCAATGGTGGAGGGAATGGATGCTTGTGGATGCAGTGCCAATCAAGCAGGCTGTTTTGTCCTGGATGGTGACAAGCTTCTTGAGTGTTGTTGGGGCTGCACTCATCCAGGCAAGCGGCGAGTATTCCATCACACTCCTGACTTGTGCCTTATAGATGGTGGACAGGTTTTCAGGGGTCAGGAAGTGAGTTACTCGGCACAGTACGCCAAGCTTCTGACCTGCTCTTGTAGCCACTGTGTTCATATGGTGAGTCCAGTTGAGCTCATGACCAATGATAACTCCAAGGATGTTGATAGTGGGGGACTCAGTGATGGTAACACCATTGAATGTCAAGGGGAGTGTTTAGACTGTATCTTATTTGTGATGGTCATGGCCTCGCATTTATGTGGCGTGAATGTTACTTGCTATTTGTCAGCCCAAGCCTGGATATTTCCAGATCTTGTTGCATTTGGACAGGGACTGCTTCAGTGTCTGAGGAGTCGTGAATGGTGCTGAACATTTTGCAGTCATCGGCAAACATCCCCACTTCAGACCTTATAATGGAGGAAAGGTCATTGATGAAGCAACTGAAGATGGTTGGGCCTTGGACACTACCCAGAGGACCTCCTGCAGAGATGTCCTGGAACTGAGATGACTGACCTCCAATAATCACCACCAACTTCCAATGGGTCAGGTATGACTCTAACTACCAGAGCATTTGCCCCTTGATACCCACTGATTCCTGTTTTGCTAGGGCTCCTTAATGTCACACTCTGTCGAATGCAGCCTTGATGTCAAGGGCTGTCACTCTCACCTCACCTCTGGAATTCAGTTCTTTTGTCCATGTTTGAACCAAAGCTGTAATGAGGTCAGGAGCTGAGTGGCCCTGGCAGAGCCCAAAGTGGGTGTCACTAAGTAGGTTATTGCTGAGTAGGTGCTGCCTGATAGAAGTGTTGATGGCACCTTCCATCACTTTACTGACAATCGAGAGTAGACTATGGGGCGGTAATTGGCCGGGTTGGATTTGTCCTGATTTTTGTGTACAGGACATACTTGGGCAATCTTCCACATTGTCAGGTAAATGCCACTGTACTGGAACAGATTGGTTAGGGGAGCAGCAAGTTCTGGGGCACAAGCCTTCAATACTATTGCCGAAATGTTGTCAGACCCTTTGCCTCCAAACTTTTTTTGATATCCGTGGAGTGAATGGAATTGGCTGAAGACTGGTATCTGTAATGCTGGGGATCACACTGGAGGAGGCCAAGATGGGTCATCCACTTGGCATTTCTAGCTGAAGATTGCTGCGAAAGTTTCAGCCTTATTTTTTGCACTGATGTGCTGGGCTCTGCCATCATTGAGGATGGGAATATCTGCAGATCATCCTCTTCCAGTGAGTTGTTCAATCGTCCACCAACATTTGTGACTGGATGTGGCAGGACTGCAGAGCTTAGTTCGGATCCATTGGTGGTGGGATCACTTAGCTCTGTCTATCACTTGCTGCTAATGCTGTTTGGCATGCAAGTACTACTGTTTGATGGGTTCACCGGGTTGACACTTTATCTTCAGGTATGCCTGGTGCTGCTCCTGGCATGCCCTCCTGCACTCCCCATTGAACCAGGGTTGATCCCCTGGTGTGACGATAATGGTTGGGTTGGGGATTTGATGGGCCATGAGGTTACAGATTGTGCTGGAGTACAATTCTGCTGCCGTTGATGGTCCACAGCACCTCATGGATGCCCAGTCTCGAGTTGCTAGATCTGCTTTAAGTCTGTCCCATTTAGCACGGTGATAGTGCCACACAACACAATGGAGGTAATTCTCAATGTGAAGGCGGGACTTTGTCTCCACAAGGACTGTGCAATGATTACTCTTACTGATACTGTCATGGACAGATGCATCTGCAGCTGGCAGATTAGTAAGGATGAGGCCAAGTATGTTTTGCCCTCTTGTTGGTTCTCTCACCACCTGCCGCAGACCCAGTCTAGCAGCTATGTCCGATAGGACCTGACCCGATTGGTGTCCAAAAGATTACATTGAAAAGAGGTCTAGGGATTTTAGTAAGCTTAGCACTCAATATCCTCACTGGGGAGCAATTATTAACTGAGCAGATAAAATGTTGAACTGCATTGTCAAATCAGTAGGGCATGAATCAGAGAAAGTCAAGCTCAAACTGTTTAATGTATTAGTCATACTGACTACTTTGACTACAATGTCCAGTTGTGATCACTGAGACACAAGAGAAACATTCAAACCCTAGAAGTAGTTCAGAGAAGAGTCATGAGGCTGAACCTTGACATTAAAGCAGTGAAATAAAAAATGCTTGAGTCAGTTAAAAATCAATAGAAATGGACGTATGAACCAAAATGGGCTAAATGACCTTCTTTTTTGCATTCACTTTATGATCTTCTCACACTAGGTGTTTGATCTTCCTTTATTCATTAAAGGGATGAGGGCGTCGCTGATTAGGCAGCATTTATTGCCCATCCCTAATTGCCCAGAGGGCAGTTAAGAGTCAACAACATTGCTGTGGATCTGGAGTCACATGTAGGCCAGACCAGGTAAAGATGGCAGTTTCCTTCCCTAAAGGACATTAGTGAACCAGATGGGTTTTTCTTGACAATTGACAATGGATTCACAGTTTTCATTAGATTCTTAATTCCAGATATCTATTGAATTCAAATTCCACCATCTGCCATGGCAGGATTCAAACCTGGGTCTCCAGAATGTTATCTGGGTCCAACAGTCCAGTGATAATACCACTCGGCCATCACCTCCCCTTCAAGCAAGCTCAACTTTAAATTGGTCTTGATTACATCCCCACATGAAGACTATTCACTAGCTGTCATCAGACACATAAGTCCAAGAAGAGAAAAAATTGTCACAACTAACTGTACAACTCCAACATTCACACTTCATAAATATGAAGCAGATAATATAATTTTCCATTATTATAATGGTGTTTCTATGAAACGGAGTACTGACAAATATTTAGGGCCAGGATCGAAAATAGAGGTTGGAACCCAAAGCCCTACATCCCACATTACAACTGTCTCACTTATGCACTGCTTTTTGCCATGTAAGGGTAAAATTTGACTAAAGACAATCTGAACACCAAATTAACGGTACCAAATAGTTCTAAAAGGAGAGAGCTGCCTAATGTGTCAAAGGTAGGTGGAAGTTATAATGGAGACTCCTCGTTGCTGAAGAGACCAGACAGTATCTTTAAGGGCCAGCAGTATATATGTTCATGAAGCATTCATATAGCCAAATAAGAGATAATGTGCACAATTCAGTGCAAGATCCCTCAGGCCCCAATACTTCAAACTGTATCATAAAGAGGTTACATTGACTTGTTTCAAATGTATGCTGATGCCATACTTCTAGCTTCTAACCTAACTATTTTTATGACTTATGGTACAACATCATACCAGATCATCGTAAGGTTAGAGATATTGGAATCTCTACCAAGAACTATCAAAAAGGATGATAAAAACTTTCTCATCCTGCTGGTGTGGCAGCTAGTTAAAGCAACAGCAAAGGTCTTTCTGAAAGCATACTTAAAACATTCCAATATTTTCTTCCTACTTTTTTTTCCCATTATTATAAAAGAATGCCGGGGGCAAACCAAGGGAACGGTATATATAAAAATAAAGTGAGCAATCAAAACATTGCTTTGGTAGGAGTGCAAAGTAACAGAACAACAAATTGATGTTGCAAGAAAACAACTAAAGTATAACACAGATTACAGATCAATCTCTTCCATAGAACCCCTCCCCCCTACATGTGGCAATTCAACCCAACAAGTTTGCACAGACCCTCCCATTCAGACCTATCCTCCTAACACTGTATTTTCCCATAGTTAAAGCACCTAACATACACATCCCTGGGCACGATGGGGAATTAGCATGGCCTATCCACTTAACTTGTACATCTTTGGTCTGTAGGAGGAAACCAGATCACCCAGCAGAAGCCCATGTAGATATGGAGAGAACATGCAAACTCCGCACAGACAGTTGCCCAAGGATAGAATTGAACCTGGGTCTCTAGCACTGTGAGGCAGCAGTGCTAACCTCTGAGCCACCGTGCCACCCCTAGAGCCACTGTGCCATGATACCAGTTAGGCAATTTCCAAATTATCAAAAGAGGACAATGAATCCTAGTGGCTGCAATCATAAAGTGACAATAGCCCAGAAATTATAGTGTCTCATATGAGCATACAAAGCCATAGGTTACTTATGGAAGCTTTTAAAATAGCAGCCATCTCATTGAAACATTAGTCTCACATGACATTGGCACTATTAGCGTTTTCTAAGTAATTATGATCATTGCTTTTATTATTTATTTGCAGTAGTAGAAGAAAGTGGTTATGAATTTGTTTCCAAACAAATGATACAGTTGTGTTATAGATGTAGTCATAACAAAAGATTTCACATTATTTGTAACTATTTCAGAGAAGATGCCTCACAATGATTAGAGTTTAGTGAATGATAATCCTAGCTTTGCAATGCACATTAGATTTCCATGTTTGTTTGCTTTTTCATTCAAATACCGACAGACATATTAATAAGCATTACTTTTGTGGTGCAATGGTAGTGTCCCTACCTTTGGACCAGGAGGCTAGGTTCAAGATCCATTTGCTTCAGAAGTGTGTAATAACATCTTTGAACAGATTGTTAGAATATTCTTTTTAAAAGTAATGAGGTGATTAATAGAGAAATTCTCTTTATCCCAGATCCTCTAAAGATTGGAACTTCACTCTGAATGGGTAATGCAATATTTGCACTTGAATTAAAAGGAAAGTTGGTTTTACATACAGTTTATGTTGAGCTAAGTTCTCTTGTAACTTCCATTTGAAATGAATTTATGCGAAAACAGTGATTTCTAAAAGGATTACTAAACAGCAAACTTAGCTAAGAGACTGAGTTTTCAACAATTTAACATCACCTCAATTAAACAAATGTGTTGGGCTCCAAATCCAGTTCAGGAGAATCTAGATCAGGAGAAGTAGATTCAAACTGACTTTATATAATGTTAAGGATTTGTGGGCACTTCCTCTGATATCCAACTTGGTGTTGAAAATATGAGGTGGGTTTCACTTAAAAGCCCCACTGTTTTGGTATTTATACAGTAGGTGTTAAAAAGTAGATACAAGGTGTCAGATTTTATATTCATCTGTCTGAATAGACAAAGTCACAATGATTTTCCATTTTCTGAAGAAGGGTCTAGCCGGAAACGTCAGCCTTCCTGCTCCTCTGATGCTGCTTGCCCTGCTGTGTTCATCCACCTCTACACCTTGTTATCTCACAATGGTTAATGTTATTGCTATAGACCAACCGACAGTAAGTAATTTAAATTGAGGAGATTTAAATCCCAATCCCCACCCAAATAGCAAGGCTTTTGTCAGCAATATTTATTTTATCAGAATGATGTAATTTTAAGGATCTTGCATTGGGTAAAGTTTAAGAATTTCAAGGGATTATTTGAATGAGGTACTAGATGATATGTATACAAAGGTAAAACATTGCAGATGCTGAAAAACTGAAATAGAAACAAAATGCTGGAAATATTCAACCCGTTAGGAAGCACCTGTGTAGAGAGAAACATAGGTAACCTTTCATATGGATAACTTTTGCTCAAAATAGATAAAGTTAAAGATTTAACATGTTTAAAATGTTTACGTCTCAGCCATTATTGGAAAGGAACTTTCTTTGGGTTACATGCTAATAAACTTACATATGAAGCGTTGGAAATTTAGCACTAGTCATCTTGCTTTGAGGTACCTTGTTTAAAAAGACGCCATACACCACAGACTTTATTTACACATATATAATGGATGTTGTACATCCTATGGGATTCTTTATATATACAAACACTATAAACATCCTGTGCCTCGATTACAGAATTGGACCTCAAGGTTCACAATGGTCCACAGTAAGTCATGGATATTTCAACGTTTCACAGGATTGTGTGCAGCAGTATACCATGAGTTTATTTTATAACCAACTTCCCAACAAATACATTACAATACGCAGATTTAAAAAGCATTGGCGAAAGAACAGTGGGAGACAAAGGAAAACATTTTTACATAGTAAATTATGATAACGTCCTACCTCAATTCTATTAAAAATGGAAACATACAGCTCAAAGAAGCAGGAGAGTCAGGATAGATGAAATGGAAACCAAATTGTGTGCCACGGTATGCTACAAACAAATGACTCTGTCTCTATTAATTGCTGTCAGGTGTACTGGCAATTTCTACATCATTGTACAAAATGTTGTGGCATACCTTTTTCAATTTCTGAAACAAATCTGGTTAGTTCATTCACAAACTAAGCCCATTAAGTGCATCGCATTGTTAATCCCTTGTAATGTTAATTTTCTGGAGTGCTTGAGAGAATTAATGTGTAGGAAGCACTAGCATGCAAGCTTCAGGGGAGTCCTAAGTGTGCAATATTTCTGCAGGGGTAGAAAACACAGCACTGCGCCTACTGCTTCATAGAACATGTGAAACCCATTCAAAGGAAGTGGAGTAAGATCACTGCAATAGGTTGTAGTTTATTATAGGAACTGAAATCCAATCAGATTAATGGACAATGTGTTGTGAGAGACACTTGTATTGTCTTACATGCAAATACCATGGATGTATGTTTTATAGCCTGTCTGTTTGATCAGAAATAATGAGATGTATGGAGCCATTTAAACACTCTCCACGAAAGTGTCATGGCTCCTCAGGTCTAGAGTTTAACACATATATGGCCTGAATTTTTCAATGTCTTGACAGTGGCTATTGCAGCAGAAGTGGGAGACGTGCATGTGGACCTTGTCAAATCTCCATTAGAGCACATTCTGAAAGGAACTGAATTTTCCACGGGACAATTCCTCTATGCCTGGAACCCTCCGAAAATCTCCATTTAAACTGGAGATTTCAAAGGTTTCAGATGTAATTAAGCAAAATAGTTATTCAGGAAAAGTCACACTATCATGTATGTAGTCTAACACCTGAGTAACTAGTCAACTGATCCTATACTTACCTCATACATGCCTGAACTATATCTCTCCTAGACTTAACCACCAAAACCCTAAGCTGACATCCACTCAGGACATGACAATTGCCTCCTCCACTCCCGTCCCCCTGGGGACCTGTCTCCCCTTTACCCTGATGAACCATGCTCCACCACCCCAATACCACCCTCCCTCCTGCTAGTCCCTCTCCAACCCTCCCTAGATGTTACCAGATCCAATTTCTCCCACCCACCCTAACCTACACAAAACACTGCATCACTTACATTGTCACATTGAGCCCTGGCACACTACAAACTTGCCTATACCCTATCCACCTGGCATTCTACACACCCGGCATGGTAACCCATATTCAGCTGGGGGAGGCACCCTTCCCAACCCTGGCACCATACTGCTTCTCAGCTTGCACCCTACATACCTGGCACCCTAACCAGCTGGCATCCCATCCCCACCCAGCTAGCATCCTACTCCTGGTTCCTTATCCCCTTACCAAGTAGTATCCTGTTTAGCTGGTACTCCTCCTGCCTGGCACCCTATTCCCCTCTCCCCCCCCACCCCAATCAACCTAACAACACGCTTACATTACCTACTTATGGTTTGACAGCACCTGTCAAAATGACTGTCTGGATCTTTAAATTTCAGAATGTAGCTATTCAGAATTGCTACTGTGAAAACGGGGCCTGTTTTACTTTCATCAGACAGTTCTGTGCTACGAAAAAGCTTTCAGAATTGAAATATGGTTCTGAATTTTAGAGGGAGACATGAACTGAATTTCCTCTCAGAATTGCAGAGCTCCCATTTTCATGAAAAAGAGACAGAGTGGCAATCTGTGTGAAATTGTCCCTCCTCAGAAAATCCATCCCATTATTTTGAACCTAAATTAACTTATTGGACAATTTTCAGCTTTGGTTTTGCTATATTTAATTCCCTCTCTTTCACCCTTGGCAGGAGGGTGCACTTGGGATTGTGCGTATGAATATCCCAGTGTTAAGTCACAGCCCCTGAGGTCAGGAGCCGGGAATCAACTTGGAATATCCAAAGGTAACTTCACTCAAACTTTCCCGTGCTGGGAGATACTACAAGTTTTCCTAGACCCCGCTCAGCGGCTCAGATTCAGAGGTGAGCAAAAGAGGAATGCAATGTCTTCATTGGCACTTTGACTCCCCTTGCAGACCTCTGTTTTCACTGAGGTGTTGCTTTAATTAGAAACCCTTTACCATTAGTCTGGCCTGCTCTGAGTGAACTAATCCCAAGCAAGGTGAAGGATTGGGAGGGAGAGCAAGAATTAACATAACATACCAGGCCAGGAGAGGGTTAAATCTGGCCAATTTTCTTTTTCTTAACTGCAATTCAGCAATACCTGCTGGAAAGTGTCTAGATTGGAGTTTCCTCAATTATGTTGCCAATTTTCTGGCTGCAATTGAGACATGCAAGTGCATGGTCTCACTAAAACTCTCCTTATTTTTGCAACTTAGTAACCATCCAGCATTACTTCAGGTGAGTGTTGTATTTTAATAAGTCTGCAATAATGAAATGTGATCACATCCTCCACCGTGACCTTTTCAGTAAAGCTGAGCATGAGAAAGGAGCAGTTACTTCAAAAATAACACAGAATCCACTTAAAAGAAAAATCCGCAAGATGGGTAGGCAGCCTGGGTAAAGAACTTTCAAAACATGACTCTCTAAACTGGAAGCTAGCAATGAACATTCAAACAAGACTGCCTCGAGAATATTAACCAGGGCAAGTATAGGTGACAGAAGGAGGAGTTATCATGTCTCATTCGTAGTGTCATCAGAGATTTTTAAAAATCCAGGCATGTTTTTTTAATCATTCCTGAGAATTGGGTATCACAGGCCAGGCCAGACCAGCATTTATTGCCTATCCCTAGTTGCCCTTAAGAAGGTTGTGGTGAACTGCCTTCTTGAACTGCACAAATCCATGTGTTGTAGTGACACCCACAGTGCGGTTAAGGAGGGAGTTCCAGACTTTGACTCAGAACACTGAAGGAATAGCAATTTATTTCCAAGTCACAATGGTAAGTGGTTTTGGAGAGGCTTGGTAATGTTCCAGTGTATTTTCTGACTTTGTCCTTCTAATCAGTTTTGGTATTGCGTTTGGAAGATCGTGCCTAAGGAGACTTGGTGAATTTCTGCTGTGGAAACTGGTAGATGGTACACACTGCTGCTACTGTGCATCGTTGGTGGAGGATGATCTAGAGTCATAGAGGTCTTCTGTAGAGCACAGAAAAAGGCCCTTCAGCACATCAAGTCTGCACCTGTGAAAAACAAGCACCTAACCTATTCTAATCCCATTTCCAGCACTTGCTCCATAGCTTCACATGCCTTGGCATTGTAAGTTCATGTCTAAATACTTCTGAACTGTTATAAAGATTTCTATTTTTACCACCCTTGCAGGCAGTGAGTTCCAGATTCCCACCACCCTCTGGATGAAAAAGGTTTTCCTCACATCTCCTGTAAGCATGGCACCACTTATTTAAATCTATGCCCCCTAGTCATTAGTCCCTCCACCATGAGGAAAAGTTCCTTGCTGTCTACCCTATCCATGCCCCTTAAAATTATGTGCCTTAATCTTCTCCATTCTCCATTTTCTCTGTCCCAAGGAAAACAATCTATCTAATCTCCCTACATAACTAAAATTCTCCAGCCCAGATAACATCCTGATAAATCTCCTCGGCTCCCTCTCCGGTGTAATCACATACTTCTTATAATGAAGTTTCCAGATCTGCACACAAAACTCTAGCTGTGGCCTAAACCAACCTTTTATATAGCTCCAGCATAACCTCCCTGCTCTTAAACTGTATGCCTCGACAATATAGGAAAGATTCCCATATAGCTTCTTAATTATGTATGATTGTAGATGGGGTGCCAATCAAGCTTTGTCATCCTTTGTCATGTATGGTGTCAAGCTTCTTGAATATTGTTGGAACTGCACGCATCCAGACAGTTGGACAGTATTCTATCACACTTCTGACTTGTGCTTTGTAGATAACGAATAGGATTTTGGGAGACAGGAGATGAGTTACTCATTGCAGAATTCCTAGCCTCTGATAAAAAGCGTAATGCTGAGGATGCTGGAAATCTGAAATAAAAACATAAAATGCTGGAAAAACTCAACAAGTCTGCCAACATTTGTGGAGAAACAGTTAACAGACTTAAAATGTTAACTCTGTTTCTCTCTCCACAAATGTTGCCAGATGTGCTGAGTTTCTCCAGCATTTTGCTTGTATTCTGAACTTCTGACCTGCTTCTGACCTCCTATTTATATGGCTGGTCCAGTTCAGTTTCCGGTCAATGGTAACCCCAAGGTGTTGATAATGGGGATGCAGAATTGGTAATGCCATTGAATGTCAAATGTTGATCGTTAAATTTGCTTGTTGAAGATGGTTGTTACCCGGAACCTGTGCAACATCAATGTTACTTTCCAGTTGTCAGCCCATACCTGGTGTAGTTACATTTGCATAAAGACTGCTTCAGTATTTGAGGAGTTACACATGGTGCTGAACATTGTGTAATCATCAGCGAACATCCCCACTTCTAATCTTAAAATGGAGAGGAAAAGTCATTGACAAACAACTAAAGATGGTTAGCTCTACAACACTCCCCTGAGGAACTCCTGCAGAGTTGGCCTGAAGCTGAGATGACAGGCCTCCAACAATCATCTTCCTTTGTGCCAGGTATGACTTCAAACAGCAGAGCATTTCACCCTAATTCCTATTGACTCAGGTTTTGCTAGGGCTTCTTGATTCCACATTCCTTCAAATGCAATGGCAGTCACTCTCACCTCACCTCTGGAATTCAGCTCTTTAGTCCATTTTTTGAACCAAGGCTGTTGTGAGATCAGCAGCTGAGTTACCTTCGTTGAACCCAAACTGCCAGTGAGCAGGTTATTGCTCAGCAGATGCTGCTCAACAGCACTGCTGATAATCCCTTCCATCACTTTCCTGATGATCAAGAGTAGACCGATGGTATCATTTTTTGGCTGGTTGAATTTTTCCTGCTTTTTGTATATAGGACATACCTGGGCAATTGTCCACATGGGGGTCAGGTAGATCCCAGTTTTGTGGCTGTACTAGAACAGCTTGGCTAGAGTGTGACAGGCTGTGAAACATGCAGTCTTCAGCTCTATTACTGGAATGATTTCAGGCCCCATAGTCTTTGCAGATCAAGTGTCTGCAGCCATTCCTTGACATTACCAGATGTGAAGCAAATTTGCTGATGACTGACATCTGTCTGGGACAGATGCTGATGCCAGGAACCTCTGAAGGAGGCTGAGATGAATATTCCAGTGCACCTGGATGCTGCAATGATGCAGGATCAGGCATTGTGTGATGGCCTCAACTGCTGAATGCCAACATTCACTACCTGGAATTACACAAGAATAACCACCTGGGCATTGTATTCTAAACCTATTGTTCCATAAGTTTGGAATTTCAGGAGTGGTGAAGGCAGAAACACATGAAACAAAATTACTATTACTCTGTTGGACTATTAGTTTTCTTTAAAAAAGCATTTATGCACATATATTACTTTGATAATCACACTCATGCTTCACTTACACTGGTAACTAGCAGGTGCCAAATAATTCAAAATACATACATATATATTTTAATTCTTACAACAGAAGTACATTGGTGTAAAATAGCTACAATGGTGTCTTTATGTTGATGAATCACATGCAAACATTTCCTCTCTGACCACCTCCTATTCTAAATAGTCAAAAATCAAAGTAGAAAATGATGGATCAACCTATTAACATATTTATTGCAGTTTATATTTACCAAATATGTGATAGATTATTTTCAACAGGTAACTTCAGCTTTTTTTTTGAAGACCCATGCTGAAATCAAAAAGGTAATGTTAAAGGTGCAAACGATGCTGCAAAAAACATGCCAGAGATGGAATGGTAACAGAATGCAAAGGGTTAAACCATTGTCGGGGAGGAGAAAGTGTACAGACGTCCAAAGTTGTAAAAAAAGTGGTAAGGGAGCCAGAGAAAGTTTGAGAAGGAGAAAATGTGTATGAGACTCAGAGGGAGAAAGACTGAGTCACAGTCTGAATGCAAGTCAAAGTGAGATTGGGAGAGCAGGACAAAGGGGTTGTGAGCAAGTCAAGTTATGAGAAACAGGGAGACTGAGAAAATGTGAGTCAGAATGAGAGACAAAGTCAGAGAGACAAAGTTTTAGAGTCAATGAGAAGCAGAATCAGAGAAAGTGTGAGAATCTAATGACAGACTGACAGGCAGAGAGAATGTCAGTGGAGTAGGAGAGTCCAGAGTGCATGCGTGTAAGTCACTGGGACAGACTGAACCTGTGACTTTGTAGGGCTCTGTCAGACAAAAACTGAGAGCGTGTGTGTAGCTCAGAGTGAGAAATGAAGTGTCACATAATGTGTCCTAGAGTCAGAGACAGGAGGGGTTAAAGTATGAGCGTCATAGTAAGAGAGGCAGGGAGAAAGCAGGGGACAGGCAAATATTGTGTGTGGGTTAGTAAGAGAAACTAAAAGACAGAGAGCAAGGGTTAAAGTTGGATAGCCTGAGGCGGAGAAAGATGGTTAGAGCAAGAGAGACAGTGGGTAGGAGTGGGAGAGTCGGGATGGGGTGGGGGGTCGGTGTAGAATGAGAGAGAATGAAAGACTGAAGCCATAGGGGGTTGGGATTGGATGCGGCAAAAGTTATGATAACTACCTCCCACCACGTTGAAAAGGTTGGGTAAGTGAATGTGTATGCAGGCAACAAGGAACCGCACTATAACTGAGGAGAAATGTGAGACTGTCTTACTCACCCAGCCACATAGAACTCTATCCCAAATAAAACTAATCCCAAAATACACCCAGATAAAAAAAACATTGGAGACTGCGCGTGGAAACTTTGCTCCTGACTCACCAATGTAGAAGCCGCGGAGTCATGGAAACGGCTAACACTATTCGTTACGGACACCCATGTGTTTTGTTTGCAATGTTGTGATGCAGTTTGTATTTATTTACTCAGTTTCACGAAAGCTGCTGTCTTTAGCTCTCTTTTCATGCGGTTTCATCGGGAGGGAGCCGTCTGCAGCGAGGAGCCTCTCGTCAGCTCAGCTGGCGGAGGCTGCACATCTGGAACTTCTTACAGATGTTTCCAAAAATGTACAGATGCATCATTAAAGTGACAATTATCAAAATATTAGCGAGAATTCCTCCTGTTATACTTTATACAGTTTGCTAGCGCAAAAATGTTTTAAAATGCAAAAATACGCTTCATTTTCATTTCTAAAACACAGTGCCTCGAATTATACAGGAAATTCGTGTGTTGAAAACTCTCTCACATATTGCCCTGTTCGGTATTTCATCGCTACTCAAAGCACTAAGACACATCATTGTTTCAAGACCCCCTAAAATTTCTCCCATTACTATATTGTAATATTAAAATCACTTAAAATCTTCGCTTCAACACATTGTGAACAGCTAAGAATTCCAGAAGTAAATCCATACCTTGATCCATAGACCTCATGATGTGATAGGGCACCACTCTGCATGCAGCTCCTCTAAACATTTGCAGGCAGACCAGTTAACATCAGTTTTCTAGAATGTAGTTTCAATGCACATCGCAAGGTTGCGACTTAAGATTCTCTCCGTTGAGTGGAAGACAGGACAGGAGCGAACCGACTGTGCAGTCAGAGTCCGAGCTTTCCATGCGCTGCACTGACTTTCCCGTGTCCCAGTTCTTACTCACTACAGAGGGAAAACGCCACTTCCTTCCCAAGGATCAGAGTGTTTATAGTTTTGCTCCAGTAAAATAACGGGATTCCCTTTATGTTTCCTCCTGTTTAGTCCGTTGCCTTGACCACCTTGGCAGCCATCCCGAGCCTGAACTAAGGGGTTTCCTGCAAACTCGTAACTCTGGAATCCATGACGTCGCCACAGATAAATGCCAAAGAATTTTTTGTGGGTTTCTTATTCAGAAATACAAGTGCTTCATTGTCAAATGTACTTCTCAAATCTGAAGGACAAAGAAATTAGGCAGCCCTTTTTAAAAAGAACAGTAAGATACATTTTACAGGCTCTGTGCTCCTATAGAAATGTTAGAAAAGTCGCCCTCCTTTCGTTTCTCAAACTACTTCTAGCTTTTTGAGGCAGAGTACCCTCTCCCCATCCCAACACATGCAAAATTTTACTTTAGCTTTTTTATGTTATTGCAACTCAGCCTAGCTCACCTCTAAGGACACCTTCAGAATTCCCTCTGCAGTTTAGAACTTGGGGATAATTCAGAGAAGATACTGGAGTAATGAAGTGATTTGGAACTCTCAGTTCTAAGGGAAACTCAGAACATTGTTTATTTTTTAATACAAGTGTGAGGAACCATGATCCAACTTTTCAAAATGCCGTAAAGAATAGATTATCCAGATGCAATTCGGTGACATGAATTGGTCTTAAAGTACAAGACTAAAGACAATGAATGTAAAATGCAAAGTTCTACAATACTTGAGTTTTGTTTTTACTTCTGCACGTGAATGCACAGAATGTATCAAAATACCGTTGTGTCCTTAGTACTTAGCGACATGTGGAAGAGAAACTTTCACAATTGCCCAGTGAAATTGTCAGAAATGCAATTATTCTCTTTTCAAACATTTGCAAAGAGCTTCGGTAAAAATGACATTTTCATCACGCTTTTACTGTAGTTAAATATTCAAAGGTGCTTCATACGAAGCATTTTCATGCAAAGCATGACACCACTTCAGGAGATATTAGGTCAAATGACCAAAAGTTAATCAATGGAGAAAATTGAAGGAGCATCTTAAAAGAGAAACAAGATGATAGATGCAGGGATGGAATTCTGGATTCTGGGCAACTGAATACATTGTCACCAGTGTTAGAGGAATGAAACTTGAGATTGTACAAGATGCCATAATTAAGGAACACATTTCCTAGAGGCTGTGGGACTAAAGAAGATTACAGAGATGGAGAGGAATAGACTGATGTCATATCAGACTGTTGCCAGGGATAGAATGGAGTTTCGAGCTGATGTTATCATCTGTCACTAGTGTTCACCTCCTGATTCCCCAAAGTCTGTCTTCCCCAAGGCACAGATCAGGAGTGTGATGGAATACTCCCCACTTTCTGGTTAGGTGCAGCTCCAACAACACTCAAGCAGCTTGACACCATCCAGGACAAACAGCCCGCTTGATTAGCACCATATCCACAAGCTTCCACTCCCTCCACCGCCAACAATCAGAGCAGCAGTGCACACCATCTACAAGGTGCCCTGTAAATCCTTAGAACCTTTCAAACCCATGACCATGACCACTCTGAAGGACAAGGGAAACAGATACATAGAAACAATATCACCTGCAGGTTCCCCTCAAGCCACTCACTATCCTGACTTGGAAATGCTTTGCCATTCCTTCAGTATTGCTGGGTCAAAATCCTGAATTCCATGCCTAAGGACATTGAGAATTTACCTACAGCACATGGACTTTGGCAGTTAAAGAAAGCAGCTCAAACACACCTTCTCAAAGGCAATTAGGGATGGGCAATAAATGCGGGCTCAGCCAGTGTCACCCATTTCCTATGAATAAATGAAAAATTTGGCGGGTTACATATTAGAAGTTAACACTGTCTAGATTTTCCACTGTTGGCCAGCAGTTGACAACACCTTTCCTAGACAGTGAGGACAATAGTTTCAAAATTACCATTGGCCTCCTGTGTTTCCCTAGGTTGGAGATATAAAGGACTTCTTGCTCCTTTTTGCTAATAAGTAATCCCTATTGGACAATATTCACAGGAACATGGTCAAGAGTAGTTGTCATACACCCCCATCTAATCACATGACATGTTGATCTCATTTACTAAAAGACATACAAGACATCCATCTGACAGAGTCAGTGGTGCTATTGCTACTTTGGACTGTATCCCAATCTGATCAAATCGGATGATGCAGAGGGCAAGGGAATGGTTGCTACTAGTGTGGGAAGAAGGTCTCCACAATTTTGAGGGAATAAAGAAGAACCTCTCCATGAAAGCAATTCATCTCTATGTTGACTAGTATCACTGAAAATGATCAAAGTGAAATAAGGATGAAAAACTAGTAAGAGAATCAAAATGAAGAGAGGCAATAGTGGGAAGCAAAGTCCTGATCGTGCATACACCCCATGAACATCACGTCAAGCAAAGCAACAATCAGGTAATTGATTATATTATATTTTGAAAGACAAGATGACAATATTCAGCTTTTGTTCATTTCACCTTTGTTTGGAGTGCCATGAGAGAAAATTACAACTTTCCTCAAAAGACTAACCAGTTGGAAACAGTTCAATTAGAATGGATTTACATGGATCTGTGGAAGGAACAAAACTGAATTACCCTTTTTCATTCAATGCCTTGTGTTTTTATATTTATTTATTGCATTGAAGAGAACAAAAAAAGCACTGATATTTGCATTTGAAAGAAATAGTTTAAAATATGTTGAGGTATTTTCTAGTCTTATTTCTTTGGTGCTGATTCTTACATCACTAGATCAGTGTTAACAAAGCAAGCCATGATAAAAGCACAGATACTCCACTGAACAAGCTTCAAATAAAAGATGGGTTGTCTGTGCTTTTCAAATTTTTCCTATCTCCTTTTCGAATAAAAATAAATTCACCCCATTGCATACAATCCTGTATGCCACCTAGGACTTGAAGGTCTATAAATGAGAAATCCAAATCAGAAACAGAAAATCCTGAAAACAATCAGCAGGGCAATGAATTATTGTGGGAAGAAGTCATAATAACATCTCAGAGGTAGACTCTTCACTTGAGACAAACACATTGTCAAACCAAATCCATATGTACCCATAAAAGTTCTCATTTAATATTGAAGAAGGTTAAAGATGTTACTTCCATGTCCTCATCAAGAGCAGCATGGTGGCTCAGTGGTTAGCACTGCTGCCTCAGGGGACCAGGGTTCCATTGGGTGACTGTGTGCTCTGGCTTCTTCTCACAGTCCAAACACGTGCAGGTTAGATAGATTGACCATGCTAAATTGCCCATAGTGTCTGGAATGTGCAGGCCAGATGGATTAGCCATGGAAAATGCAGGATTACATGGATAGGGTAGGGGGTGGGTCTGGGTGGGTTGCTCTTTATGAGGTCAGTGTGGACTTGATGGGTGGAATGGTCTGCTTCCATACAGTAGGGATTCTATGATATAACGAACATTCAATATTATTATAACAAATTAACTAACCATTTCTCTCATTTTGTGCTTTGGACTTTGGCCTAAATAAAGCAGCTACCATATCTGCCTTCACAGCAGTGAATCTTTAAAAAGCTGATTGGCCATGAGGTACATTGGGGCTCGAAATGTGTTACAGAATCTAAATTAATTCTTTCAGCTCCTAACAGTGTTGGATCATGAGTAAATTGAAGATTGGACATTAAAATATTTGTGTTTAAGTGTGAATGGCAGATCTGATGTTTCAGTGTAATTTAAAACATTATCTGTCAGATTATGGCAATTTTGGTCAGTTGTGCCCTTTACAATATCAATAAAATATTGTTTGCCCTGTGGCTCAATGCATTAAAGTGACCAAGCTGCTTCAGGAAATCAATTGTAATTCTATTTGCATAAGAAAAGTATACATTATGCAGTGGATAATCAATTGCACCTTGTTTTCACTATGGCATTTACATTAAAATAGCATCTGTGATAATGCTTGCTTAATAATTATTTTCATAGGAGGTATTAAAGAAGTTCGAAAAATTTTAACCTCTTTCTAAATCTGCATTTGTGTTTACCATATGTAATTGAAATTATAATGGCAAGATTACAATGTAAGGATATCAGATGGCTGCAACATTGAAACTTGGGGCATTTTTATACTTTAGTCTGTAATCCGCATAAGTAGTTGCAGAGGTGTTGTATGCTGAAGCAATGAGGCATTTGTATTTTGTTTCCACTCAAATCATTGCATATAGCTGCTCATCATTTAAAGCCTACCTTTCAGGTGCTGAAGTCCTTTTCCCTGGAACTTCCTTCTTAAGCCTCTCCACCTCTCACTCTTTAAGGCATTTTTAAAAAAAATCTTACCTGTGACTAACCCTTTAGCCACCTCTCCTAACATATCCTCCTTCATCTGATTATGCCCTTGAAAACACAAAAACATTATAAATAGAAGCAAGAGTAGACTACATGGCTCCTTGAACTTAATACTACCGTGGCTGACCGTTAATCTCAGCTCCAGCTTTTCACCCAATTCCCCATAAACCTTGATTGTTTCAAAATCCAAAAATGTATCCAACAGCATGTTGGGATATTAAACTACACCAAGGGCACAATACAAATGTAAGTTGTTGTTATTCTACAACTGGCTAAGAATCTCTGTGTTGTAAAGAGGGAAATATCACAAGTCACTGTTGGACAGTGCATCTTTGAAGACGGTATTAGGTTCTGCTGTGGTGCATCCATGGTAACTGGTCTGCTGACAGTTACAGTCTAGGCCACAGTTGCAAATTTAAGGATTCCCAGGGAGACTATAACATGAAATCTGGATTACTGTCAGTGCACCTGTACTTCTGACAGATCATTCCATGCAGGACATTCTCATTGCCAACACTATTATAAGACATTTTCTCCAGTGGTTGCATTCCCTTTGTGTGGCTATTACTGCCTTTAGGGAGCTTGAGACTATATGAATATTTATAGGAGATCCCTGATAGGAAAGTTTGAAAATCATTGGTCTAGCCTCACCCGGGTGAGGTAGAGAAAGATTGCCAATACTGGTGGAATAATACTCTAGCATGAGTCACTGCTTTCAAGAGTGAAGGGAGAAAGTTGGAATTGAAAAATAATTTGTGTGGGGGGATTTTTATTGCAGATTTCATGGTGCAAGTTAGTTGATTATGCGATGGTGAAGTTTCCCTTTCCCAGTGTGGACCAGGCTCTCCTGTCAAATGTATAATTCACGAGGCACAGTACAAGCTGCCCAATCTAATTTAATGAACATCTGTTTAATGATTAGTTGCAAAGCCCTGATATAAATAAATCTTGATCAAGTTCAAATGTTGTCTTGATCCAGTTCCTGGAGTAAGAATTTGTTTTAAAATAGCTTCTTTATTCTCACAGAACAGGATTCCACTATCCACAAGGCACGAAGATTTTTGCATTGCTGTCAACACATGTCTGTGACAGATTTGTGAATTTCGCCGTATTTAACAACACACAGATAGAGGAGCTGTTGGTCACTTGGACTTTAGGACAGGAGGTCCCACTTGTGTGTTCCATTGGCAGCTAGTGCCCTTGGCTTAAAAAAAAAGCGTGAAAAGCGTTGTATTCAATCGTAACATGTGTCCATACATTGCGTCCGACTTTTAAAATAGGTTGTCTACTTTAAAAAAAGAACAAAAATGCGGATCAACATTTACTTTGGAAAAATCTTGGCTCCTTAGTTAACAGCATTAATTTGGAATATGCTATTAATCTCATCCCAATTTGTTTCCTCCAAACACACTTTTCTCGTTACCAGTGGAATCATTTAAAAAGCTGGAACGAGGAAAGCCTGGAAATCGCAGTACGAGTTTTGAGTACAGAAAACCGCTGATTGTGTGCGCCAAGTGGTGGAGACTGGAAATATGTTAAACTAATGTTTGTAACCACGTGGAGACTTCCAAAACAGTTGCTTTGCCTCCTCCTTGTGCCGCCTTTGTTTGCACGGAGATCGATTAAACATGTTCTTGAGGAAAACACATGCCATAAATAACATCCACCTCCATAGGAGGAGCCTCTTCATGTTGGAAATAGTGTGTGCAGGCGGAGGAGAATCCACAACAAACAAATGAATTTTTCCCCCAAATTTTGATCCTACGTCCAATTAGCATTTTTTTAGGCCGAAGTGCTCAAAAGCCAGCCACATCTGGCATATCTAACCCTGTCCTACCCGATGCAGTGCGGATCCTCCATCACTGCTTTTAAGCACTTCCCTCCCATTTTATTTAAGAACGCGAGGAGACAATTTGATCATTCGCGTTTTACAAATAGATGATTATCTCTGATGATGTCTAACAGTAATGTTACAACTAAGACCTTTCTCATAGCATTTTGTAAAGATGAAATAGTGCCGGTACTTTTCACAAAGCCTTGCGCCAGACCAGGTGAAATTGGCAGATTAGTCAGGAGTAGATTTCATTGGAGGGACTTTTTTTTAGTCAAGTGTCTAGAAGCGGTTTGTGGAGGTTATTTCACTGAGGGGTCAGCAAATTCAGCCGTCAGTGACTGAAAGGTCAAGGGAAGACCTGTATTCCTATATCACCTTTCACAACCATAGGGTCTCCCTTGGCACTTTACAGCCAATGAGGTGCTTTTGAAATTGTGTCACTGTTGTAATGTAGGAAATGTGACAGTTAATTGGCACACAGCAAGCTCCCACAAACAGCAATGTGAGAATGCATTGGTAGTGTCCCTGCCTCAGAGCCAGGAGGCTTGGGTTCACATCTCACCTGCTTAAGGGGGGTGTAATAACATCGCTGAGCAGGTTGATGACTGAAAGAACAAAAGCAATGTGAGAATGAGCAGATTGTCTGTTTTGTAATGTTGCTGAACAAAAAGTCTCATCTAAAAGAGTGGGTAAGGTGGGGATAGGGACACGAAACTAGAGTCTGAAGAATTGAATTTGGAGGAGGAACAAATGCTAGAAAGACATGGGCGTGGCACTGGGTAGAAGTGGTGAGGCCGTAGTGAGATTTTAACATGAAGATGTTAATTCTTAAAGATGAGTTACGAGGTTGGGAGAGTAGCTATAAACAGAACTAGCAATGTAGCAAAGATAATAGGTACTGCAGATGCTGGAGAATCCGAGATAACAAGGTGTGGGGCTGGATGAACACAGCAGGCCAAGCAGCATCATAGGAGCAGGAAAGCTTGACGTTTCGGGCCTAGACCCTTCATCAGAAATGGGGGAGGGGAAGAGGGTTCTGAAATAAATAGGGAGAGAGGGGGAGGCGGATAGAAGATGGATAGAGGAGAGGATAGGTGGAGAGGAGGCAGAGAAGTCAAAGAGGCAGGGATGGCTCTTGATGCTGCTTGGCCTGCTGTGTTCATCCAGCTCCACACCTTGTTATCTAGCAATGTAGCAAACAAGAATAACCACAATTCATTTCAAACTGTGTTGATCTTTGTTTTCTCCTGAAAGTAAGAGTGCAGTTTACAAGTGCAGGTTATCTCCAAACCTTTTCCCATTCTGAACATGGAGGGAACATCTTTCCTCTGCTTTCTACCTCATTACAGTAAAATCAGCTGGTTTATTTTGGAAAGAACTCAACTTGGCTGTATCTGAATCTGAAACCCAGTGATTGATATTGATTGTGCATGAGACAGAATTACAGACTGTGAATGTCGGCAGGGGGAAAGGATCCTCCCCACTTCTAAAGACCCACCAGAGCAAACACAGTTGGTCCTGGTTGCTATTGGAAACAGGATGATAATGCCTCTCAACTTCATTGGATTTGCAGAAATGAGAATTTATTTCAGCCAGTGAACAAAGAACAAAGAGAAAGCTCACAGATTTTGGAAGATAAGCCACATTCCACAAGGAGCTGCCAGCACTTTCTGTTGAAGTGGGGAGATGAAACAAATAATCTCCCTGCCAGGATGTTAGCCTCAGTCCTGCCATGGTATAACCTGTTCATCTTGTACAGAACCCATCTGCCCCAGAATTTGCCCCAATGCCCATAAATCAAAAGAGCTCCCCACACATCATTTTTCCAGACACATGTTCATTTGCTTAATCATCCTATTATACTCAGTAGCGTGTGGGCCTTGGGACAATCCTGAGATTACTGCCTTCCAAAGTTGAGCTTTTCCATCTCTTGCCTAGCTTCCTAAATTCTACTTTTAGCTTCTCTTTGTTCATATATTCACATTATTGCATCAATGTGGACTACAACCTTTGGCTATTCACCCTCCTCAGTCTGTTCTATGACATCCTTGACCCTGACACTAGGGAGGGAGTATACAATCCAAGATTCACATCTATGACCCAGAAATGCATGGCTGTTCCACTGACAATCCAATTGTATATTGCTATTGCCCTTCCACACTCCTTCTCTCACCCCCTCTGTACTGTTAATGAAAGCCCTACAGTTTTGATACAAACCATTGGGCCCAACAAACATGCACTGACCCCCTGAAGAGCATTCCACCCAGACCCAACCCTCCACTCTATAATTCTTTATTTACCATAGCTAATCCACCTAGCCTAACATCCTGACACACGATGGGGTAAATTAACATGACCAATCCATGCAATTAAGACCATAAGACATAGGAGTGGAAGTAAGGCCATTGGCCCATCGAGTCCACTCCGCCATTTAATCATGGCTGATGGGCATTTCTACTCCACTTACCCGCACTCTCCCCGTAGCCCTTGATTCCTTGCAAGATCAAGAATTTATCAATCTCTGCCTTGAAGACATTCAACATCCTGGCCTCCACTGCGCTCTGTGGCAATGAATTCCACAGGCCCACCACTCTCTGGATGAAGAAATGTCTCCTCATTTCCGTTCTAAATTGACCCCCTCTAATTCTAAGGCTGTGCCCACGGGTCCTAGTATCCCCACCTAACGGAAACAACTTCCCAGCGTCCACCCTTTCTAAGCCATGCATTATCTTGTAAGTTTCTATTAGATCTCCCCTCAACCTTCTAAACTCTAATGAATACAATCCCAGGATCCTCAGCCGTCGATCGTATGTTAGACCTACCATTCCAGGGATCATCCATGTGAATCTCCGCTGGACACGCTCCAGTACAGTATGTCCTTCCTGAGGTGTGGGGTCCAAAATTGGACACAGTATTCTAAAGGGGGCCTAACTAGAGCTTTATAAAGTCTCAGAAGCACATCGCTGCTTTTATATTCCAACCTTCTTGAGATAAATGACAACATTCCATTCTCTTTCTTAATCACAGACTCAACCTGCAAGTTAACCTTTAGCGAATCCTGTACTAGCACTCCCAGATCCCTTTGTACTTTGGCTTTATGAATTTTCTCACCGTTCAGAAAATAGTCCATGCCTGTATTCTTTTTTCCAAGGTGCAAGACCTCGCATTTGCTCACGTTGAGTTTCAGCAGCCATTTCCTGGACCACTCTCCTAAACTGTCTAAATCATTCTGCAGCCTCCCCACCTCCTCCGTACTACCTGCCTGTACACCCAACTTCGTATCATCAGCAAACTTCGCCAGAATGCCCCCAGTCCCTTCATCCAGATCATTAATATATAAAGTGAACAGCTGCCGCCCCAACACTGAACCCTGCGGGACACCACTTGTCACCGGGAATTGATGAGCCATTGCTGTACCACAAGCCTGGCTCTTACTACATTCCTCTGATGAACTGCCAGTCAGTCCTACCAGTTTCCAAAATGGAAAATCAGGTGAGTGAGTGAGATGGACTCAGCAGATTCCTGTACTAACAGTCTGGTCTTTTTAGATTTCCTAACAATCGTTCATTCCCTGTGCCTTCTTGGTCTCAAGCCAGTGGGGCCACTTCTTTAAACAAACTAATCATATCATTCTCAGCTTTGCCAATGCACTACAGTGACTCCAGCCACTACATATGTTCCAAAACCCAGAACTCAATTGGCATTGGTCCCCTGTGATTGTAATGTATCCATAGACATTTGGGTGAACTCTAAAAGCAGAAATATATGGTAGAAAATAGAGGAGAGACAGCAGAAACAAAATGTGCTGTAAATACTCAGCAACGTACTCAGATAGGACATGTGCTGAGCAACAGAATAACATTTCAGTATATAATGTGTAACTAAACTGCATCCACTAAACCTTCTTAAAGCAAGGTCAAACCGTTGACCCACCACCCACCTCCCCCAACTTACCCCAATGAGGCACAATTTCAAAAAGCAGCATGTGAGTTATTCCCACCATTTTGATCAATAATTATCTCTCAATCAGGTTCACAAAAATATATTATCTAGATGTTATCACATTGCTGTTTGTGGGAGTGTGCTGTGCACATTGGCCAGCTGATTTGCTGCTTTACAATGATGACTAAACTGTAAGAGTATTTCATTGGTTGTACAGTACTTTAAGATTCCCAGTGATTGTGAAAGATGCCATACAAATGCATGTCTTTCTTTCCTGAATCAGCCTGACAACTTTATCGAGGCAATTTCTGTTATGAATGTGCACATAGAAATTTAGGCTGAAAGTAGGAACAGAAATGTATGATTTTAAAAAGGAGACTGAATTATGTTTTTACGCATTGATCCATTCGCCCCCACCATCTATCCTCATCTGAAGATATGCTTTGATTTTACTGTGTGTGGCACCTCAGGAAGTTGACTGATATATATTTTTGAAAGCAAGTGTATACTGGGGCAAATGAAGGCAAGCCCTTTGCCATCTGCTCATTTGCCCTATTCTGCAAGCCAGACTGCAAAATAGAATATCCATCCCCCCAACATTAAGGCATGCTTGATTTTGAGACTTCTAATTCGCATTAAGAAACAAGACAACATTCTAATTGACAATGGTTCACCTGCACATCTGTCAATGTGGTCTATTGCATCCGCTGCTCCCCACATTTCAACTTCCCCTCCCACTCCCTGAGTGACATGTCCACCCTGGGCCTCCTCCAGTGCCACAATGATGCCACCCAGAAACTGGAGGAGCAGCACCTCTATTCCACCTTGGGAGCCTACAGCCCAATGGCATAAATGTAGACTTTACCAGTTTCAAAATCTCCCCACCCCAGGCCTCATCCCATGATTAACCCTCCCTGTCGTCCCTGCGTCCTTGACCTGACACAACTTTACTGGCTCCATCCCAGCCAAAAAATCTTCGACTTGTCTGCCTCCTCTCCACCTATCCATCCTCTATCCGCCTCCCCCTCTCTCCCTATTTATTTCAGAACCCTCTTCCCCTCCCCCATTTCTGATGAAGGGTTTAGGCCCGAAACGTCAAGTTTTCCTGCCCCTATGATGCTGCTTGACCTGCTGTGTTCATCCAGCCCCATGCTTGTTATCTCATCTTCTTTCCCGCCTATATGCTCCTCCCACCTCACTGACTAATCCCCACCTCGGCCTACCTGCAGTCACCTATCACCATCCCACCTACCTTTCTCAGCCCCACCCCTCCTCTCTCTCTTTATTTCCAAGCTCCCTTCCCCCTCCTCCATTTCTGAAGAAGGGTGCCAACCTGAAATGTCAACTTACCTGCTTCTCTGATGCTGCCTGGTCTGCTGTGTTCCTCTAGCTCCACACTGTGTTATCTCTTATTCTAATTGGCTTCATTTAATTTGCATTAGCTAAAATGTAAAAAAAGTTAAGTTTGTAAAAATGTTTTGTCTCTGCATTTTTATATACACTTGGATGTAAATCAGTTCAGGTCCTGTTGCTTCAGAGGCCTTCAGTATTACATTTTTATTTACTTTTCCCTGTTAATCATTTGTTTCATTATTCGTATTGTTTTGTTTGCTTTGATGTTGAAGAATGGGATGAGAATGCATACTCCTTTGAGAATATGAATGTGCCATGTGATTGAAACAAGGAAGTAGATCCATGAAAGACCAACAAATGCAGATGAATTTGGCCAGCAGCCTCATTTCCTCAGGACATGCATCTGGAGAAATCAAAAGAGTTTTACCTCCAGCTCCTCCACTTCACAAGGCAGGTTATACAGAGTTGTGCCATCTGTTGCCTAAAGACACTACCATATCCTTCTAAATTAGCTCAGGAAATATCTGTCACATCAAAAACATCTGCAGTAGCAAGGATGACATACTCACTGGATTTGTCAAAGTGCTTTGTCAAATGGGAATCATGGCATCCAGTCCACCACAGCTTGCCGTGACCTTCCTCATGCTGTTTTCTGCTCTTCGCCTCATCGGTTATCTAACTGAGCATTCCTCTCAGGGAATTGGGTGGCTGGAGAGGTGGGATCTTTGGGTATTTACGCCGCTAGCACCATATTTTAGATATAAGCTGTACACTAATTCAGAAACAACAAGCAAGGAATTGGCCCCATCGTGCTTAATTCATAATATTGAAGACAAGATCCAGAGGGGATTTCATGGGCTTAAACCATAGCCTGAGATAGTATTGTGCCCTGGGTGAGGCAGGAGACTCAGAAGCGCAGGACGAGGGACAAAGACTTTAAGCCCTCTGCCAGGATAAGGGCACTATCTCACACTCACAGGGTGTCCTTTCACTCAACACTTCCATCAGGGCATCACAGATTAGTCCCTGGTAAGCCCCATCATCATTAATGATTAAGCACGGGCCATGAATCCCCAATGCTCTCTAACTATAGAATACTCTTGAGACTAATGTCTCCATAACACCCCAACTGACCGACTTGACCTGCAGGAATGACCATAGCCCAGTCCATGTACTGCAAGGATATGTATCCCCAGTTGGGCCAAGCTCCTGACTAACCATGGCCAACCCCCGGACGAGGATCATATGAGCCCCTTCACTGACCGTGGCAGTCAGCCTTCTTTGACTATATTCCCCCTTCATCTCGATTATCAAACACTCATCCTCTGATTTTCACACATGACCATTTGCTTGGAGCACAGGCAGTGTGTTGCATAAGCTGCTCCCACATGCTCCAGGTTTGATGGTGGTGCAGCACTGTACAATTTGAAGAATACAGAGGCTACTGTCCATCAAGTAAGTGATAAAATGAATGTGCACTAGCAAGCAAGCTAGGTTCCATAAGATGCAATCTTTGCAAATGTAGGAGATGCCTGTGTGTCGCAAGCTACAAAGTGACCAGATAGAAACATGCAAGGTGTAAGTGTCCCTGAATTCAAGTTATGAAGGGATGTGTGAGTTGGTTCAACAGCAGGAGAGATAATGTGATGAGACTAGTCTTTGTTCCTGCTGACTTGCATGGATGAATGATCAAGACAGATTGTGGACATCTGGTGGGCATCATGAACATGCAGTTGGATGATGCTTGGGACAAGCAAGCTGCAGCCACCAAGTACCCACACTGGTCTACATGCCTAGTCTCTCAGTGAAAAAGAGGAGAATTGGAAGTGTCAGATAAATAAGGAGTTACAGTTTGAATGCTGTAAATATTTGGATATCAAGGTAGTTGAATGGTAAGATTCTGAAGTCACCATTCACAACTTGACGAGAAAATTGGAAAAAAATGTTTATCAACATTGAGAGTCAGCTTTTTATATTGTCACCATATTTTCCCAAATTTTCTCACCATTGGTCATCTCACATCAGGGAGGGAAACTTCTGCCCTGTGATTAACGGTTGTTTTCTCATCTTGTTGCAATAATTCATAAATGTGGCCATTTAGTTTTGCAATTCTTTTGTATACATGCATTACAAACACATTTCACATTTCAAAAGATCTCGGTATACATTCATTTCTTCTGTGGATGGTCAATTTGTAAACTGGGTTCACCACTGCTGGAGAGGGAGAATACAGACAGCTAAAAACGCCTGTTTCAGTTCAACACTGTTTGTTATATCCAGCTTTACAGGAGTTCTACGAAATACCTTGCTGGTTGTACATTTGGAGGAGCTTAATCAGCTCACCTCTGTTACAGTTATTGATTCAGAACAGGTTTTGAACTTTGTCTCATCTCGGATAGACTTGAAAGCTCTCGGTGTGCTCTGAATAGTCAGGTGATAGGGTTTCTCTCTCCCATTGGTTTATCTTCTGTCTTTATTCCAACCTTGTGGAAAGCAAAATTGTGTTTTGTAACTGTTTGGGCTTTACATTATCTGTATTGGGTTCCTGTTTGAATGCTAGCCATGAAAACTTTTAAAATTGTATCTTCAAAAATTACATCCTCCTGTAATCTGGTTTTGTTTTATCTATATTTAAATCCAGACCTTCATGAGAAGAAAAGGATTTGCATACAATTAAAATCTAGGTTGTTTCGTTAATGGCCATTGTTTAAGCAGCAGCTAAAGTACACCTATTGGTAAGCAGGTTCACTGTGGCAATATATTTGAGCAAGATAAACACTGGGTAAATGACTGTTAAAAGATCTATTCTCTACAGCCATGATTAAAATTATTTAACTGACAGAAGTGAATGGTTTGCATGTAAATGGGAAAAGTTTGGTGCTTACTTGGAATTGACAGGTGTGTAGTCAGTTACTTTAAATAACTCACCTTTCAACAGCTTTGTATTACTTAGTGTATGTCATGGACTTAATTTAAAAATAGAAGTTGTTGCAAACATTGTTGCCTAAATATACAGAGGCTGTCTATTTGTGTTTTCTAATTAAATCAGAAAAATAAACATAACCTGTTTAGGTACATCTTCGTACTGTCAATTCACTGAAAAAATCTTTCACAGTCCTGTCTTTTATTTGACATATCCTTTTCAAATTTAACAGCACTGTGGAAGAATCTGATTTTTACTGTCTGGAGTTCTGTGCCTGGTTTCCTGATGTGCTAAATTTATTAGCAAAATTCTGGTCCATCAAATTGCGCATTCAACTGAAAACAAAATTACAATTCCAAATAGACATTTGGATGGCAGGAGTTACCACTGAAATAGATTTGTGGTACTTCTGAGGTTTTAAGCTACCAGGCTGTGGCTGTTGCATTGGATCCTAGCCAAAGGAGCGGGACCAGTACAAACACACAAAGCACTGGGAACTTTATAAACATTTTGGAATCTTTTGATATGTTTCTGCTGTGGCATTAAATGTCATATTTTCTTTTAGTTTGGTTTAGTAAAAGCAATTTGAGGAAAATTGCAATGTTAACTAACACTCAAGATCCAGGAGGTATCAAATGGCTGTTTTTACAGGTGACACTGTCTCTCCATTATTACAATGACTTCTGTAAATTCCTCACAACTCTGACCATCCACGATGAAAATGGGAACAGTATCAATTGAACAATTGCCTATTTATGGCCACTATTTCTTCAAAGCCACAGGCAATTCTTTTGCAAATCTATGAAAATTAATTAAGATCAAAAAAGCCTGCTCACCTTGGTACTAAAAATTATAATTATCAGACTCTTGGCTCACAGTTCTATTTCATTCAACCAGAACTCAAACTTGTTATGTAGTAAGCACCTGCACAATAAACATGAAACAATACTGCAGCATTGCAATGAGGAGTGATATTCAAACTACATGCACAGTTCTTTAATAGCTATAAAGCAAACAACCTAGACATTAAAACTCAGCATTCTAAACTTGTAAGTCTATGCATCAGGACCCCACACTACACATGAAAATGATTTAGCAGCTATGGGGACTAATGGAGTTTTACTTTTTTTAAACTTTCATCCTTTGCCAATTAAGATGAGTTGAGAGTTCATCATTGTTTTATTTAATCAATTTAACTACTTCCAGTGAAACATGGTGGTAATATCCTTAAAATTACAACTAATGTAAAAGACCATGGAATGATTTTCCCCATTTTCATTGAGGGAGTGTTTTGGCGACTGAGATTTGCGGTGCACAATCCATGTGGCTAGGAGCAATTTTTCTCACACAATCTTCTGCTCTTCACCTTTATTATTCAACCAGGTTCTTCAGCAACCTTCTTACGGAAACATGTGCTGCAAGAGACAGAAGTGCTGTCCACTGCTGGGACTTTGCCACTGCACATCCCTTCAGATGCTTCAAGCCAAGGACACTGTAATCTTCAGTGTGATCTTGCAACTTTAGCCTTGAGGAAATCGCCCAGAGAGGCTTCATAGACAGGGATTGACAAAATGATTGAACTTCAAGTTATCCAAACTGAGATTGTCTTCTGCCTGGGGCTGAGCTGGAGGTCTGCTGGTGGAAATGGAGGGCCATCCTTTCTCCCCGAAGTCAGACAAAAGGAGGCCACAACATCAGAGCCAGCCAGACTGGACACAAATATTGGCCCAGGTCAGCATTGTCTCCCAACTTGAACAGAACACACTACAGGCATGAAGACGGCTAATGATCTTCTGCGCTCTGCAAGGGTAAATGCCACCATCTTCGCTCTGCTACCTCAGGCTGACAGCATCAGCACTCATTCTAACTCTACCACCGCATGCACATCTCACCAAGGCTCCTAAACTACCAGACTCACTGCTGCATGCATCATATTCACTCAACAGCTCTCACCCACCTCATCATCCCAAACTTCTAATCCTCCCAGCTTCAGTGCTTCCTACTCATTCACTGGAGTCTTGTTCCAACCACTTTCATCACATTCAATTTCTCCATTTCTCTTATTGCAGGAAATATTGCCCACAACCACATCAAGAGGGTAAAGACTGGTGATGGAAGCCAGATGTCAGGCCCCTCATTCCCGCTGAGGAGAAAATACCCAAGCTGGCCAAAGTAAAGCACGACCACTCATGTCATGATGGAGAGACTTCAATGGCGAAGCAAATCAGTGAGATCCATTATGTTGTGTTGTGCTGTTTTCCCATTACCAACAATGCTAACTCATTCTTAATCTGCACAAGCTTTTATCCCTTCGGAAAACTAACTCCTTCTTTTCTCTTATATAGGCACTATCAGTGCAGCATGAACCTTCCCAAGAAGAGGTCAGAGTCAGAGATCTTCAGCTCCACCTCTACCTCAGAGGAGGAGGCCATTCAACCCTCTGAGGATGAAACAGCAAAGTTTCACCTACTCCATCCACCAGCTCCAAGACTTTACCTTGGTGGATACTTTGAGAATACTCAGGAGCACAATCTGCGTCAATGTCATTGACCTGCAACTGGTCAAGGAGGAAAGATGACTGGCACTCTGAGGACTGCTGGAGACTATCTGCTTGCTCAGCCCCAGGCAGAAGACAATCTCAGTTTGGATAACTTGAAGTTCAATCATTTTGTCAAAAAGCACGGATAACACAAGACCCGCAGGCATTTTTGTCAAAAACACTCAGTAAACGGGATCAAAGGATGAAAGGCTCCACCAACGCTATCAGTGCCTTGCTGGGTCTTGCATGCATGTGTCTGCCTACCTGCATGGACAAGTTGGTGATCACCATAAACAGCCAGCTCCACTACACTCAGAGACTGCCGGATGTGTGCACCAACCTGAACCCCATCGCTCAGCAGCAAATGTCTCAGCATCAAAAAAAAGGCATGATCCAAGTGATTATGATCTCACTCAAGGTGTCCCTTCCTCTTAGGGAGGTGGTGGCACCAGCTGGAACTCAGATGGAGGAGTGGCCATACTCAGGATCCACAGAAGCCTCTTGTCAGGACAATCCAGAGGAACTCTTCCCCCGTACCTTACCCCAGTCTATGATCCCAAAGCTTGGAAAAATCCAGTAGAAGATTCAGCGGGGGTATCCAGAAATCGGAGTAAGATGCTTCAAACAAGGTTGGCCTTCTGGACTCAAATGCCCATATCTTCCAGGCCAATAAAGGACCACATTCCTCCACAGTGGATCCAGAGGTTGTGACCGCACATCGAAGTTGTCAGAGTGAAAGGAAGAAAAATATGTATTTCAGGCACAAAAGCAGCATGGGTGACACAAAGCTGTAAATAGCCTTGCACTTCTGGAAATATATCCTCAATTGCACACTTAAAATGTATGCTCTCATGTCATTTTCACTGTTAGATCTTGCTAATTTGCACTTATTTGAGATATGAAGATAAAGGAAGTTATAATTGCTAAACTTTGCAGACCTCTCAAGGAACCAATTCCTGGATGGCACATAGCATCAGGACACTGAGGACTGCAACCAGGTTGTTGCACTTTCCTGCACCTAACAATGAGACAAAGCATAGTGTGAAAGCTTTATGGAAGAGACAACATGCAGGGAATACGGTTGGGCCTGTCCTGCACACATCATTCTACGCTTACACATTTTATTCCATACTACACACAGGGACAGACACAGAAAGCATGGGCCACAGTGCTGCATTGCCAGAGTCTGATCCAAGCACATCGGCTCCTTGCACAACCCGAGAACAGCAACCCTGTCATGACCTGAGCATGATACCCCTGCCAATGACGCAAATATAGTGGCTCCGTTGCAGAACTGAACAAAGTGGCCCACTCCAGTCTAAACACAGCAAGCCCAGCCTAATCACTGTGGGCTCCTTAGAGCCCCAGATCCTGGTTATTGGGTCCTGATGTATACTGTCCTAGAGCACATTCCATCATTTCAGGTAGCTTAACTCTTTCCACATGCTGAAATATTGAAGGACCACAGGTGGTAGAATGTTCAAAAGGGGATTTGAATTAAAAACAGAAAGTAGCAGAGAAACTAAGTTTCACCAGTGTTCTGTCTTTATTCCAGATTTCCAGTATCCACACTAAGTTGCTTAGGACTCCTCTCAACCTATTGGCTATCATAAGAGATTTCACTGTACTGCATAGTATTTGGACATGATTTCCTGGCAGTTTTAAGACCTGTCTAACCTTAGCCCCACGTGACGTTAATGCACTGTCTCATGGGCTGTTGTTTTTCACTAATGTTGTATTGGAAATGTCATTTTTAAGTACTTGAAAGTGGAGTAATGCAAAGATATCAAGCATGCACTTATATGGATAAGTAGATATTTATTCATCAACAAAAATGTCAAGGACTGCAAAGGTAACTAGGGCTACATTTCTTTTGCACTGAACAAGGCTGTTGCTATATAACCAAGTAAATCTTAAACAATTAAAAGACAGACAAATCCAATCGATCTTGGAACTGGGTTTGCATTAAGTTCTCTCCAAAGTAACCTGTTTGATATATTTGTAACCCCCAGACTGATTGCTCTTAATCTGCAGGACTGACGGTGTTCAATCCCTGCCCTGCAAAGGCATGATTCCCTGCGCTCTAGTAGGACTAAGGACTTGACTGACCTTGGCTAACTTCTGAACTGCAGTTGAATGAGCCCCTTGATTTAATGATCGTACTCTAACTGACTATAGACTCCACTGACCTCCCGGAGGACTGATCTGCTTTGACTGCCATTTTTGAAGCACACGCAGCGTGTTTGCTGTGTATGGCAATTACACAGTTGGAGATGTGACGTTGACGCGGCCCAGTGCCATGCAGCAACAAGTCAAACCCTTCTGTCTGCTTCTCATGACTTTGCAACATGACAAAGTGCCTGACTCTTCCTTTGGTTCTAAAGGAAGTCAAGCCACAGTGGATAAGCCATGCAGCTTAGCACTGAGTAGTGCAACCGCTAGAAAGCCTTGCAAGTGACAGAGACAGGCAACTTCCAAGCAAACACAAAGTGAATAAGCGATAAGAAAGTACGTTATGGATGTAAAGGCCATGACTTTTTGTTTTTCTGCTATCAATTTTGGAACAAAATAGAGTATCTGGTAAACTCATCAGTCTGTTAGATTGATCTGATGCAAATCTTGAGACCAAAGCAAAGATTGTATATCCAAAAAACAGTGCTAGAACTTGCAGGAACATGTACTATTTCCCTTGAAGAAAGTCTAACATCAACAGGACTCTGACATATATCATAATCCACCTCTTTGGAGAAGCAGGAAATGTAAGAAAGAACAGTACACAAATTCTGACTACAGCTGCTGAGTTACTGGAATCAGCTGTTGTATATTTTACCACATGGCTGCTTGAAAACAAGAAGAAACAGACTGTGCTTAGACAAGCTGCCACATCCAACAACCATGAGTCAATTTCCCTGGTCATAAAGACCCTAAAGGCCTAATGTGCACAGCATTTATGCTGCTTCTGCCAGTAGTTTCCTCAAAGCTAGAATGTTTATCCAATCTAGAAAGGCTTCTCCCTTGAACAGTTCCACTCAACCAGTTTATTTTCAATGTGAAATGAATGCAGCTTTGGAAGAGTTGCAGTGGATACACAGATTTAATAAAGAACATTATACCATGTAATACATACTCATAGCTTTGCTGCCAAAGCAAAGTCTGTCTGGCCTGATCTTTTAATACTACAAAATGCATTGATGAAAGTAAGCGCACCCCGAGATTCATTTCTGATAATCATTGGCTCTTTTGCTCTACTTTTATTAAGGGTAAAATCAGCTAGTCTTCTGCATTACCAGAAATGAGTACAAAATAGTAGGCTGAATATTAATGTGGTGTTCAGAAACTGATGTTCCAGACATGCCCACAGGTATTTTTAAATGTTCAGCCAAATACCAGGGAGTTTACTCACAACGCACTTTAAAATGGCGAAATTGGAAGCCTCCAAGACTCGTGGATTAATAACCCTAGTGACTGGGAGATGCCAGTCTGAAGATGGAGAAGCCCAGGCAGTATTTAAAATATATTTTTAATATGGCTGCAATCTTGGAGGATTGACTGTGATTGTCAGACCACAGTCCTGGAGGGAAAATTCTGGTAACAATTGAAGATGAAACTGAGGATAGAAACAGACAAGAAGAAAAATTATACGGGTGGATAAGGTTGCGTCTGGACTGAAGACAGCCAGAAGCAACAAGATGATTGGAGGGTGGCGGGGTGCTTTAAAACATCAGTGACGACGAATAAACAAAATTTGCAAACCACCACTTGTGGGCAACTTAGCTGTTCGGAGTTTGACCCCTCAAAAAATGGCTTGGAGTCAAGATCATGGTGCTGAAATGGCACAATGGCCAATAGCACAGAATTAGTGGCCTGTTCGCCAATCCCAACACTGACATTCTTTACAAATTCAACAGATGGGGTACAAATATTGGTGAATATACCCCAAGACTTCTTTATATACAAAGATCAAAACATTTAAATAAGAGCTAATTAACGACCTTTAAAGACATCCGTCCCCTTATTCCATATTAATAACACTTCATTTACCTGGTATAACTCTCAACAATTGCACAACTGCAGTGTAATGCATTATGTTTTATGAGATGACGGCTGTACTGCTTGAGAGAACTTACATATGATGTGTAAAACAGTTCTTCAGTATAGCACAATACATCATTGTTTCTGATGTAATGTTAATCCCTCTTGACCCGGAATGCTATAAAACATCAAACAAGCTTCTATTTGTACAACTCATACCCACATTAACTACTGAATTTGGTCGGAATGCATGAACTGAATCACTTACATCAATGTAAAAACCGCTAAACTGTTTTCAAACTCGGTTCTGTGTGAACCCAGCAATGTTTTTTGCACATACTGTACCAGATCTTAGCAAACCATTCCTCCATCCTCACTCAACAACTGTACCCAATGAATCCCAAAGCTACTTCTTGTGCTTCTCAAGAAAATACTAACACAATGATTTTGCTTTTACAGATGGACTGTCATTAGTTATAATATTCAACATATATTTCATTCGATAGGTTAATAATATTTTACGTCTCTGCAGATACAGCATGTCACACCTTCCTTCACTAACAATGCAGCAATTAGAACTTAATTCTACATATCTTTTTTGATAAGGAAAATATGACCTATGAAAGGACATTTGTTTATTTGTCATATATTCTCCTCATCACTCTGAGTTGTAGAAAGCAGAGAGGTCATTTGGCATATGTTATAACTCTGTACGCAACCCCTGTCCAAAAAAAACCAACCTACCACCCACACATCCTATTCATTTTCCAAATGTGACCCCTCCTCTCCACGTAACCAATTCCACTGGGAATGGACTTAATAAAAGATAAGGTTAAAAATTTCACGATTATACATTCTCCAGTCAGTCATCAAAAATGTGGATTCTTAAGTTACTGAAGATACTATCTGATCAACAGTGGATTTCTAAGTTTATTTTACATATTGAAATATCATGGAATTAATAAAAGTGAAATTTCTGGGCCTTTTTCCAACATTCAGAATGTGCCTTTTACAGATTTCCCAGGGAGGGCTCTATGCCAGCTGCAAACTGGAGGCTGGATGAGTCACCTTCAGATAAGCCTCCGCCCATATCTCTCAGAACCAGTCACTGGGTGGAGCACCAGAGTGTGACAGGATTGATTCTCTCCTCATTTAGTCTTAACCCCCACCTGAACAGGAATGTGGCTAAAATTAGAAACTCAGAAACGCAATAAGGAAAAACTTCTGTTCTATCATTGGTTGGTCATTATTCAACTGGGCAATAACAAACTGAATTTAACAAGGCATGCTCAAAATTGTCGTAGCAAGGAAATTAACACTAATGCCGCCATGAGTGAATCATCAGTTATAACATGCACTGCTTTAGTTATTACTCACAGCGTAATATTTTTAGTGTATAGACCTGCTCACAGCAGGAAAGTCCAGCAGTGGGCGGGGTTTTGCTGAATTGTCGTTTTTTTTTCTAATTTAGACATTGCACTGTTATTGTTGCTTCTGGATTTCCTGGCCGATTGTAGTGCATGAGCTTGTCACAATCTACATCTGACTTCACTATTTAAGGCAGCCTCAAATGCAATCAGAATCAGTCCTTGTACAACTCTCAGGACACTGTAATAGAAATTATGGCATCTCAACGTGCAAAGGCTGGTTTCTGTCCCACGTAGTTCTCTGAAGCATCCCTGAAAGGTCTTACGCCAAACTATGCCCTTCTCAATAGGTGGGGTGAAGAGACCATCCACTGAAAGAGAGATAGTCATTTGAACTGGGGGCTAAGGCCCACAGATGTATTCACGAATTCAGTGCCAAAAGCAATTCAATGACCTCACCATGACAGGGAAGATGCTGACCATACTGAAGTGTCAAAACCTCTCTCCTTGACATTGCAATCTTCCACTATCAAACACTCCTCAGGCCAACAGAATGTGTCCTCCATCCATTTATTTCACAAGGTTCATCCTTATATCTACTTCTGAGCCTGTCATCTTTTGCCATCTCGTGTCCATCCTTCGCAGACACCTTCTTATATGTTGTCACTTCATCGTAACTTATTTCTCACTTTCATAGTTCTTTGCTTTCCGTCCATTCAGGAGAAGAGAGCACAGAGCTCCAGAGAGAGTCAAAGGATGCGGGGAGACCCTCCAAATATGGTGTCCCTAGCTATAGTGGAGGATGAGACATTAAAAATCAACAGACCATCAGAGTGTCAGGTCATTGTAAATTAAAAGATATTTGTTTCCGAGATGCTAGGTCTCAGACTTGGATATCACACAACCAAATGGCTCACTAAAGTCATTCCTGGCGATGTGGCATCACCCGAAACTGTAATAAGACCATCTGTACAATGATGACATAGTAATAGTGCTCAAATTTGTTTTACATCTCCCTTGACATGAGACAAGTGCTGGAAGAGTTTGACCAGTCCTCAGGTAAACATACATTCTGAGGAAACCCAGTCTCAGGTCTCATGTACAACCTCTAGCTGTTCACATGTACACACCAGTCAAGGCTGCAAAATAGGTACTTGGGGAGTCTCAACACAGGGGAGTAGAAACTGGACACAGGTGCCAACATTATTTCTGTTGGACCACACAAGACACTCCAAGCACTTCTCAGCAGGACATAGGTACTGAGATTCAGGGGTCACAATTAAGCTAAATATTCTGGTGCAGCAATAAAAAAAGTGACAGCCTGTGAGCATTTCTAGAGGGCTTGTGGAATATTGGTGAGAGATTGGAGGAGTCAATGTGTGCTAACATGTCTCATCTTTGTGCCAATGTTCACGTCCAGCTAAAAAGTATGACTACCTAAATGCAAGTTTGCATGGAGCACCAGACATGACAGACAACCGAGTCCAAGTTTGTCCTGATCAATGGCCTGTACACTGAGTCTGCCACTTTGAAAAGAATGGAGGAAAACCTTGCCTTGGCTGGTCAAAGTGCTCTCCAGCTCTTTGCAAGTAGGAAAGGGCAGATATGCAATAAGAGGAAACATTGAGAAAGGCACATAGAAGTGGGAACTGCTTGATGTGTTTCCATTTTTTTGCCTCACTCCTTAGTTAGAGCTCCACACGCTGTCTCCTGTCCCAGTACTTAAGAGTCTTTGTTTCAAAGCGGCAGCTCACCACCTTCAAGGGCAATGGGATAGGTAATAATTGCTGGCTCCAACAGTGACACCCACATCTAGCAAATAAACATACAAATAGAAATTGGGAGGGGCGAGTTCATGGAAGGATTTGAAAACATGAAAAAGAATTTTAAAATCAAAACTTTACTGGAGCAGAACACAGTTTGTGAACATAAGGATGATATATGAATGCAGTTGCTGTGAGTTAAGACATGGGCAGCAAAGTTTCAGATGATGTCAAGTCAAGCAGTATGGACGCAGATGCCATAGGACCCCTCATGTATGACTCCAGATCCCATGAAGTCTCATTACATCAGGTCAAACAGTGGCAAGGAAACCCCCTGCTAATCACCACATAATGCACACCCACCTCGGCTGATGAATCACTACTCCTCCATGTTGAAAACCACTTGGAGGAAACACTGAGGGTCCTTGCGGAGACAAAGTCCCACCCTCACCTTGAAAATGTCCTCCATTGTGTTGTGTGCCACTCTCCTGCTAAGTAGAATGGACTTTGAACAGGTCTAGCAACGCAAGATTGGACTTCCAAGACAAAATGATGCTGCGCTTGATTAGCAGCAGTTGGATTGTACTCCTAGCCCGGTACATACACAGCTCTACCATGACTATCAAGCCAGGGGATAAACTCTGGTTCAATGAAGAGTGCAGGACGGTATGCTAGCACTGGGCATTCTTAAAACAAAGTGTTAACCTAGAGAAGCTACTAAACTGTTGTGTGTGAAACAACATAAGCAGCAAATGATAAACAGAAATAAAGGACTTCACAACCAATGGATCAGATCTAAGCTCTGTAGTCTTTCCACATTTAGTCATGGATGGTGCTGGACAATTAAAAAGCTCACTGGAGGAGGGACCTTCAAAAACATCCCTACCCTCAGTAACAGGATATCAGTACAAAAGACAAGGCTGAAGAATTTGCAACAATCTTCAGCGAGAAGTGCTGTGTTGATGATTCATCTTGGCCTCCTCCTGAGGTCCATAGCATTACACAAGCCAGTCTTCAGCCAATTTGATTGACTCCACGTGATATGAGTTGGAGGTATTAGATGCTGTGAAGGCCATGGGTCCTGATAGCATCCTAGTAAAAGCACTGAAAATTTGTGATCCAGAATTATCGTGTCCCTCGCCAAACTGTTCCAGTGCAGCTACAGTACTGGCATTTACCTGATGATGTGGAAAATTGCCCAGGTATGACACATACATGACAAATCCAATCCACCCAATTACTAACTCATAAGCCTACTTGTGATCATCAGTAAAGTGATGGAAAGTGTCATCAACACTTGCTGAGCAAAAACCTGTTCACTAAGGCTCATGTTGGGTTTTGCTAAGACCACTCAGCTCCTGACCTCATTACACCTTGACCTAAATGTGGACAAGAGAGCTGAATTCCAGATGTGAGGAGAGGGTGACTGTCCTTGACATCAAGACCATATTTAACTGAGTGTGGCATCAAGGAGCTCTAGCAAAATTGTCATCAATGAGAATCAGGAGGAAAACTCTCCGCTAGGTGAAGTCGTAACTGGCAGACAGGAAAATCATCGTGGTTGTTGGAGATCAGCCCCAAGTCATCTCTGCAGGCATTCCTTATGGTGGTGTCCTAGCCTCAACCATCTTCAACAGCTACATCAATGATTTTCCATCCATCATAAGGTCAGAAGTGGGGATGTTCGCTGATGATTGAACAGAGTTCAGTACCATTCACAACTCCTCAGATACTGAGTGAGTCAGACAGCATCCAAGGAGCAGGGACGTCAACGTTTCGCGACAAAACTCTTTGTCAGGACCGATGAAGCTCCGTGTTTATTGACTCTAGCTTCCAGCATCTGCAGTCCTTACTGTCTCCTCAGATACTGAAGCAGTTATTGAAATGCAACAAGATCTGGAAAATACCTAGGCTGGCTTTGTCAAGTTTCAAGAAATATAACACAAATAACAGGCAATGACCATCCCCAGTAAGGGACAATCTAAACACCACACTTTGATATTCCATGGGGTTGCCATTGCTGAAGCCCCTACTATCAACATCCTTGGGGTTACAATTGACCAGAAATTCAACTGGACTTGCCATATAATTGAAGTAGCTACAAGAGCTAGGAATACTGTAGCAAGTAATTCACCCAATTCTAGTTACATTCTAATGCAACAAAGCAGTACTCCAGTGCAAACAAGGCAGCACTGAAGGACATCTCCTTTTATGGGACCTATTTCAAAGGCTTCTGAAACTGGATTAAACTGGTTATCTAATTAACTAGCTTGAACTGAGTATTGGCAAATTCCTGTTATAAAACTGCAATTAAACTGCACCGAATTCAAAGGGCAACTTTTAGCTAATTGCTAAATTAAATAACAGACTAGATTTTTGATTGAAATTAGCCCTTAAATTAAGTCATTCCTTAAAACTTATTGCTGGAGACTCCCTGTTTCACTCCAATGCAACAAAGCAGCACTCCAGTGCAGCATGGAATGAATGCATCAGCTACCACTGCAGATTCACAGTAGAAGAATTGTTCAAAATGTTCTTCACAGCATTAGTGGATGGCATTACTAACAGAAATATTATCCTATGACCAAAGGAGTTTTTTTTTCTATATTTGACCTTGTTCTATAGATGTTTCTAGTGTTTTCCAAGAAAGTTTTGCCTGTCACAATGATCAGCATTTGTTCAGCAACATTTGCAACCCCTCAGTTACTGAAGCAATCCATTTTCAAATGCAGCAAGAGCCGGACAATATTGAGGTTTGGGCTGACAGTTCAAATTTAACATTCACATTAGTGCCTGTGCCAGTGCCACGCAATGAATATTTCCAAAAAAAGAAAGTAATCATCTCCTCTTAACATTCACCGGCATTGCTATCATTGAGGCCCAATTTATCAATTTCCTGGTGGTTATTATTGACCAGAAACTGAATAGGACTGGCCATTTACACACTAGTGGTTACAAGAGCAGGCCAGAAGCTAGGAAGACTGCAGCAGTAACTCACTTCCTGACTCCCAAGAAGTTGTTCACCATCTACAAAACACAAGTCAAGAATGTGATGGGATTTTTCCCCCCCAGCTAGATAACTGCAGCTCAACAACACTTGAGAAGCTTGACACGATCTAGGAGAAAGCAGCCTGCATGATTGACACCACATCCACAACATCTTCAGAGGGTCGATGTGGACTCAATGGGCCGAGTGGCCTGCTTCCACACTATAGGGATTCTATGATTCTGGGACATACGAACCTGCAGGTTCCCATTCCAATGATTCATCACACAGACTTATAAATTTATCATTGTTTCTTCAGTGGTACTGAGTTAAAATCAGAGAGTGCCCTCACTAATAGCATTGTGGTTGTACCTACACCAAATGCACTGCAGTGGTTCAAGAGATCAGGGTTAGGGCTAATAGGAATGGTCAATAAATCTGGCCCAGTCAGTGACATCCATGTCCAATTAACAAGTTGAAAAATATAGGTTGGGTATGTCATCCAGATAGTATCTAACACAATGATACTGACTGTTTACTTTTGTGGAATGAAACACATACACTGTCATTCAGTGACAATTTATATCACATAGATGAAGTAAGAACAATAAGGTTAATGCTGCAATGTAACAATAATCCTCCAATCTGTGAGATATCAAGAAAAACCATGAATTCAATTTGTGGCAAACTCTTGCAACTATTTTCATATCCAGCATGATTACGTCACAGACATTGCACATTAACAGTGAATTGAGCAATTGAGCAAGTCAGCAACTTAAAGACATTGGCATCAAAGTTTTGGATGACATCAAGTCTGTGTACCATAGAAGAGGATTTTAGCTGGGGTATATTGTTACCTCTAGACTTAACTACATTCCAAAGGCATGAATGGGATTTTAAGCAGCAGATGTGCTGAGACAGAACAAGTCCTACAAGCAGAAGCTGTTCACTTAGGAAAGTAGACGAGTGTCCTGGTTCAACATTCGCTGGGATTAGAATAGCAAATTGCTCGTATATCTTTAAAATGGGTTTTCTGCCTTCTAGCACCATCTACTGGGTAGTAATACAATGAAAGTACACATTAGGGATCCACCTCGCTCATTATTATCTAGAAAATTGCAATTCCCTATCACAATGTTTTCCTCTGCTGCTGAACCTGGAGTATTAATCTATTCATTAGCCACTTTATGTAAAAAGCGTTCTTTCTTAGCAGTCCTTATGTGAGTCTTGCCATTGGATTATAGTTGAGTACAGTGGTCCTGATATTAATATTAATATTTAAGGTTTCTTAATATTAAAGGCGTCAGATATGGGGCTGGGCAGACATGAGCAATTCCCAGAAATAATGTCTGCACGTCAGTTTCTGTTTTGATTTTGATTTCTAGGTTTCATAACTTCATGTTTTGTGGGGGATAATGATGACACAAATAACGAGCCCCCTTCTTGAGAAGCCATTGCAGAAGTATAATTGGAAGGGGCCAGTTTGGCCTGAGGATGGATGCACATAGAGTTAGGCCAACACTCAGGCTCAGTGATGCATCACAGGTTTACTCCTGGGTGCAATCAGGAGCAGTCCAGACAGACATGACCTTGGGAATGAGAGGATGAAACCCACCAAGGAGGTGAACTGAGCAATTGGATTGTAGTACAATACACTTGGATATAATACAGGAAGTGATTTAGTTACCTAACTAGGTCATGAAAAGTGAGAAAGATTAGCTGATTCATCCATATTCTGTGGTACAAATGTCACACACTCCTTTCATTCTGTCTTGCGTAATCACTACACTTTATTACTCCTTCACTTTTTATGTACTCTGGCCATTGCTGCTCCATATACTGTGTCACTCACATGGCTGTAGGATTGATTATTGAAGACACTGGTAATTATGGTCATTGGAGGTATGAACAGAGGGTTTTGTAAAAGACAACAATTGTTGGTGGGTTTCCCGGCTTCTCCTGATCTATCTAGATGGCTGAAGGGCAGCTTCAGCATTTTGGTGGTTTGTTCTGGAGCAAGCTGGTGCTCATGTGGTTTTTTTGTTGCAATGAAAGCTCTTGAGTCTCATTGATGGGTTTCTCACATGTGTCATGATCTAAGTGCGGACTGCCACATATGTGCAATTGAGAACATCTCTGTGTCTGTGGGAAGTCAGCTAGAGAAACAAATGCAAGTGCCCATTTTTTCCAGCTATTATCATCACAGAGATTATTTACATAATTCTCAAGCCTGGCCAAATAATAATCCACCGGTCAACTGCCATACGTGTTTCTGCACATTAATTTTTCAGGTTAAAAGATCATTGCTATAGCTGTGGTAGTACCGCACAGCAAGACCTTCAGAACCATAAAAATCTAACTACACACCTTCAAGTAGGTTACATCGTTACTCTTACAAGCCATATACCTCTCTCATATACCTCTTCTGACTGACACAAGAGTGGATTGGCACCCGTTTCTGACCATGTCATTCTGTGACTGACTTCTCCATCTGTCAAACAAAGTCTCCACTTTGAATAAAACCAATCATATCTTTGTTGTGGCACAGCTATGAGTCCGGAATTGGGCTGCACCTCCAGGCACATTAAAACCAAGTTTGCAAAAGTGGGAGTCAGGAACTCAGATGGGGTCAGGAGCTGAAATGAAAACAAAAAGTGCTGGAGTCACAGTGGATCAGGCAGCATCCGTGGAGAGAAAGCAAGCTAATGTTTCGTGTCTCGATGAATCATCTAAACTCGAAACACTAGCTTGCTCCCTCTCCACAGATGCTGCCTGATCCCCTATGATTTCCAGCACGTTTTTGTTTTTAGTACAGATTCCAGCATCTGCAATAATTTGCCTGAACTTGGAAATTGAAATGCTGGGTGGAGAGCTCTGTGGCAATAATGGCATCTGTGGAATTCTGGCTGAGTTATAACAACTGTACTCCTGTTCTAATAGCCTTACGATCCTAAAACCCTATGGCCCATCCCCTTCATTCCCACAGTTCTCATTGAGCGGCTCTGACAATTTTCAAACCTCGAAATGTGTTCACAGGGGGAAAAGCTGCATTAAAACGAAAACCATTCAAACACTGGGTGTGGACAGCTCTGTGTTCTACCCTAATACTTCTTGTCATCTCAAATGTACTGCGAAGACGTTGAAAGAGAAATGATAAGGAGTGAAATATTCAAAAGAAGTGAATACTAGAAAAATCAGTAAATAGGCCAAAATGATATTCAGGATAACTCTGGTTAAAAGAAGACTGGGTAAAATCAAACAAGGGGAAATAAAACATTGCCAGCACAAATCTCAGTAAGAGCTCAGGTCCAGAATCAATACATTCCTTGATGATGAGTTTTTCATCAATAAGAGACCGATTTATGAGAAAGTAAGCATTTCAAAGGGGTGTAAATCCTATTTTGCCAGAAAATAGGGAGAAGAATGGGAAGAGGAATGAAGAAGATTGCCCTAGATAGGTGCACTAGACAGAAAATGCAATGGATGGTCAATGTTTCCGTGATTAAAACTGATGTTACCTTAACTAAAACTAAGGAAGGCATGTGAGTCTATAATCGGGGAGACAATAAATACGATGACAAGGGAAAACGTTCTTGATGAAAAAATTACAAATGGCTTTATGGTGTGATCTACAAGGGCAAGGTAGTCTGGGAAAGGGATGGATGTGGCAAAGAAAGAAACAGAGTGAAACATAGAAACGAATTCAAAATGGAGAAGTTCAAGTCCAAGGTGTTTAGGTGTTCAGGATAAAACATATAAATTGGAACATTTAGTAATAATGGGTAAAAAGAAATAGGTAACAAGGATTCAGAATAAAGCAAATTGGTAAGAGTGAGTAACAATCAAAGCAAGGTGAAAAATTCTCACGGAGAATTAGCTCTGGGCTTGACCCTTTCTTCCCTGAGTTATGAGGTTCTGAGGTCAAATCTCAGTTCAGGACTTCAGCACAAAAATCAAGGCTGACCTTCTAATGTGATGGAGTGCTATACTGTCAGTGGTGCTGCGTTTTGGACAAGATGTTAAGCCAAGACATTATTTGCTTGCTAGGTGGATGTGAAAAGACTTCATGGACTATGTTGAAGAGAGCGGGGAAGCTTTGCTTAATTTCCTGGTCAATATCTATCATTCAATCAACATCACAAAAACAAATGAGGTCATTATCACATTGATGTTTGGGAGTTTGTTGTGCACAAAATGGCTGCCACAGTTTCACCGTTACAACACTGACTACATTTCAAAGTGCTTAATTGTCAGTAGAACGGTGTGAGACTTCTAGCGGATGAGTAAGATTCTGTATCAATGCAAACTTTTTTTTAAGATTTGGCAGGAAATCCAAGGAAATGAAGTCTTTTGACAAATTGAGATATATTAAGAATCAGATCCTCCAGCTCACTGAAGTTTACAGCTTATAACTATATTGTAAACAAGGGTAAAGCGCATTACATCACATTCACATCTGTCTGGTGCATTTAACTCATTTTTACTTCAAAGCCCTCCCATACATCCCGAGTATAATGCAAATGCAGACAAAGCACTGAAGTGCATGCTATACATGTAAGTTACTTCCCTGAACTAAATCAATTATCTTCCAATTTGCCATCTTCTTTCTTGACAGGTCTTCTGTAGCCACAATCCATCTGTGACCTTACACAGTATGTCAACAGTCTACTCAATCACAGAAGTATCACTGCCAAATCTAGCCTGATTGTGCCTACCATGTGCACCTTTCAACAATTATCACTAGAAAAAGCAGTTGATTTTTTTTACACTTTGCTAATCATTTGCTGAAGCCAATAGGAATGATCTCATCAGATTTTTGAAATTACCCAAGTCAGTGTGGATCAAGAATGGAAGTTGGAATCTTCCTAGTCTATAAGTCAGTCCCATGTCAGTATTTCACCAGTGATGTGGCTTGTAATGCAAGTGGAGTGTGTTAATATTGGTTTGCTGGTTTCAATCTCACTCCAACAATGTACAGTAATGTAGATATTGTTTTTAAATTAGGATTTTTAAAAAGGACCATATCCTCAGAAGTGTTGGCACTTTCAGAAAAGAAAGTAAATTGGAAATGGAAGACTTCAGAGAAGGTTTAATTGGCTCACACTCTGGAAAGACTCTTGTAACTTTAATCAGTTTTAAAAATCTACACTTGCTTACAGAGAACTACATGGACCCCCAGAGTTTAAATATCAGGCTGGAAAACACAACATTGCTTCATCAGAGGCTGCACTGATGATGTTACCCAGCAGGGTAATGAAATATCTGCGAACCAGCTCGGCGAGCAAACCAACCACAGAGAACTACACTAAGGGAGATTCAATAGTAATATATGTGCCATATATCATCTTGGTGTTAAAGCACAGAGATAGACAGCTGAATCAAGTCTGCCTGTCTACCTCTGTACTCACAACATGGTAAACTTAAGCACTTTGAAGACCTTCAGTAGTTACTCCAATGGTTCCTACACATACGTTTGATAACAAGTCACAGACTTTGCCAATAATTAATTCCATATACTGGCTCTGTATCTTAAAATGAAAGACTTAAAAATTTATTAAATAGACAATAACTTTAGCAGAGAAAATAAATGAATTAAATAACAAGTTAATCTCTATGCTTTAAACATAGTTTTCAGCCCCCTTTTACACAAAAGAGAGACAGTCAAGCAAACACGGTTAAAGAATAAATAAAAGAAAATAGCAAAACTGGCCAGAATACTTATATTGTTTACATGATGCACTGTTTCATAGGCATAGATGGTGACTCCTTGATTTTTTCCTGGAGACATCAACAGGGTCACCTTTTCATTTCACTTGGTTAGAGGTAGTAATCCTTCTAACTCATCTTTCATGCTAAAAGCTGTTAAGGGAGATTAGGCAGGAAGCTTTCAAATCCTCATGCTGAGTTACCAACAGCCAAACACTTATCTCCAGAAAACAAAGGTCAAAACAAAATCTCCAATCTGGTTCTTCCCTGTGAGACTGACTGTTGTTTCTTTTCCTGAAGTCTAAATTACCACCCATCTGCTTGAATATAGGGTCTCTTCCAGACTCACTGGAACCAGTTTCCAGGTGATATTCTTGTTATAGTCAACTTCTGCTACCTGTTTAAACACACTGTTCTTCCCAGGATTGCTGTGTCTGGAGGAACCCTTTTAATCAAGAATCAACGCACAATTAACCTTTAAGCCTGGCCTCGAGCAAACAAAAGAATGTTTGGTCTGTTCTTTTCATTTTAGCGCAAGCTGTTTCCTGTAGTCCAAAAGTCCTCTTCAACCCACCAGTTACAGTTCACAACTCCGAACCAAATTTGACAAAAGAATAAACATAATGAAAAATCAGCGAGGGTTCTAACATCTGTCATACCACATATGTCGTACCATAATAAAAAGCATGATCAGTAAGTTCACGGATGATATGAAACTTGGTGATCTGTTAATAATGAGGAGAAAAGCCTTAGATTACAGGATGGTATAGATGAACTGGTCAGACAGGCTGAAAAGTGGCAACTGGAACTTAATCCTGAAAAGTATGAGGTAATGCATTTTGAGAAGACTAACAAAGTAAGGGAGCACACATTGGATCCTAGGAAGTACAGAAGATCAGACAGATCCTGGTGTGACCATAGTTCCTTGAAAGCAGCAGGACATAAGCATATGGTGATTAAGATGACCTTTGGGACACTTGTCTTTATTGGTCAAAGCACTGAGTACAAGAGCAAGGAGGTTATGATGGAGCTGCGTTTACTGTTAGTTAGGCCACAGCTGGAGTACTGTATGCAGTTCTGGTTGCCACACTATTGGAAGGAATTGCCTCCACCACCAAACTATGCTGTAAATTCCAGATACTCACCACATTATTGGGTGAAAATATTTTTCTTCATGTCTGTTCTAATCATTTTACTGATCACCATAAATCTGTGGCTCTTGGTAATGGACGTCTCCACCAGGGAAAACAACTCTTTACCATCTATCTTACCAATGCTCCCCCATCATTTTGTACACTTCAATTAAACCACCCCTCAGCCTCCATTGTCCTAAGATGAATAACCCTAGCTTATCTAATCTTTCCCCATAACTGCAACTTTCAAGCCCTAACGACATTATTGTAAATCTCCTCCTTATTCTCTCTGGGCAATAATGTCCTTCCTATAATGCAGTGATGAGAACTCTCCACCAAATTCTAGCTGTGGCCTAACCAGGATTTTATATAGTTCCTGCTTTTATATTCAATACCCCATTCAGTAAAGGAAAGCAGCATAATTTTTTCCACCTCATCTACTTCCAATACATCCTTTCACACCATGCTCATTTTATCTAATATTTTACTCTCCTTCTCAATAACTAGAATGTCAGCATCATCTCTCTCCTTTGTAAAGACAGAGAAAATGTGCTATGAATAGCCCTGTATAGATCTTCAGTATCTGTACATATGTTATCTTGTACATCCCTGATAGGTCCTATGCTGTTCCTGGTCATCTTCATGCTCTTAATATACTGATAAAATCTGTTAGAATTTTCTTGATTTCACTGACCAATTTTGTATGGGAAATCAAAGAGATTATATGGCTTACATATATGGCTTATATCTGGCTTCCTTGTATTACTTCACTCCTGCACTTTCTCTATTCCTCTAGGTTTTCTAAAGTATTACGTTTTTGATAACTATCATTAGCTTTCTCTTTCTGCTTTATCTTAACCTGTAGACTTCTGGGTGACCAGGAGACTCTAGATTCAGGGGTACAAACATTTTTCATTGTTAAGATGTGTCCGGTCTGTAAATGCCTCCTGTGATTTTACACTAATTTTCCCTCAAGTAACTCTTTCCAGTATACTTTAATTTGATCACTTCCCAGCTTCTCCCAATTGACAACTTTTGCTGTTATTATACTTTTGTCCCTTTCCATAATGACGCAAAGTCTAACAGCACTATGATCATGAACTCCAAAACAGTCACCATTCCTACTGCACCCACTTGCCTTACTTTATTTCCGAAGATTAAATCCAGAATTATGGCCCCTCTCATAGTTATGTGATCGCTAAAAATGTTTCCTTATCTGTTTTTCAAGATTGTTTTGCCCTTCATGCCTTCCACACCATTCATGTTTGAGTTGATTTTTGCAGAGTTGAAGTTCCCCAAATATGATTGCTCCATTGTTTTTGTACTCCGAAATTTGCCTCAATAATTGCTCTTCTGTTTCTCTCCCGCTAATTTGAGGAGTCTGCAGTACACTCCTAGCAGCAAGGCTGCCCTGTTTTACTTCTGAACTCAACTCACATGGCGTCATATGACGATTCATTTAGTATAGTGTCCTTTTTTACAGCTACAATTGATTCCTTAATTAATAATGTCACACCCCGCCTTTGTTTATCCATTTTCCTACGCCGCCTGAAAACTCTATATCGAGGAATGTTGAGGCGTTATTTTGCTCCTCTTTGAGCCAAACTTTCTTTGTAGCAATAATATCATGCTGCTATGTGTCAACCTGTGCCTTTATTTGCTAAGCTCCTTGTATTTCTATATTTTACCAATACTAATTTCCTGTGATTTACAAATTTTAATCTCTACTTCTTCTGTCATTCAGAGTCACTCGCCGATTTTCTATTTCTTGTTTCTTGCTCTCAAGTTATTCTCTCTGAATCTGCCTTCAGGTTCTCATACCCCTGCCAGTCTCGTTTAAACCTCATCTGACAGCATTAGCATTGTTGCTGGAATTTCTCGAGCTTTTTCCGTTGCTGATGCACAGTCCACATTTTGCTTGGTCATAGGAGTGCAATAACAACAATAGATCTGTGTCTGGGACTTTTGTTGATTTGCAAAAGTCTTTGTTGTCAAATGTTCACTGTTGTAGTTTGTTCAAGGCTGAGCTGGGGCAATTGATTTATTCTGATTGTTACTCCAAATCTTTCATTGTTTGGAGCTTTCCAAACTATTTCAAATTGCAAAATTTTGCAAGAAGTAGAATTGGCATTGCCATTCTCTGTAAGGACATCCCAGTCCCCAAGCTACCCAAGGAGCAGTAGCTGAAGGAACAAGCAGAAGATAGACAACCTATATTAAAGAAAAAGCTAACAATGGCTTTTGTCTCAAATTCATAAGTCAAGAAGGCACACTTCCAACATTGGTGGAGACTTACCATGGATACTCCCATAGGATGCTTGATATAGCCTGGAGACTCTTAGTTGACATTGTGATGAGGGGTACTCTGTATGTTCTTTCCAGCAACCCTCATTCAGAGCTGGTGTAGCTATCTTGGATAGGACTATAGTTGCATGACAAGTATTCCCAATAAGTGGAAGACTCATGGGACTTTTCTCTAGAGCCCTCAATGGACATAGAATAGGCCACTGTCATTAGCATTCATGCCCTGATCCTAGATTCCAGAGAAGGACTTAAGGGAATGTAATATTCTGACCTGAATGAAATCCTCACTGCCATCCCAGAAAAGAAACAATCTTCATTCAAGGGAACTCTAATATCAAGGGTAGACATGACTCCAACGTCTAGAATAGAACCACTGGGGAAGAAAGCAGGGTGGGAAAAGCCAATGTGAGTGGCATGTTACTGCTGACAAAGAGGGCATTGAACGGCTTTATTATGACAAACACCTTCTTCCATCATGTAGATAAACACAATACTACGTAGAACCATCCTAAATCAAAACGTTGTCATCTCCCGTATTTTATTATTGTTTATTTCAAAGATCAAAGTGATGACTGCACCTTCAATCCACGTGGTTGATGGATGTCTGCTGGATAGATCATCGTATTGTTCAACTGATGATGAATATCCACCATGCACTAGGACAGCACAAGACCCAGACATCCATGAGAAAGAATATCAAACTCTCAGTCCTAAAAGTGGCCTGAAAATAGTAAGAAATTCCAAAAGCAGATCACAACCAATTTGGACAACCTTCATCCCAGAATCGGGGAAATCAAATAAAATGAACTATATTAGATTCCAGTGTCCAGAACACTTGGTTTGAGAATTGTCATAATCAGGCCTGGTTTGACAAAAGTTCTATAATTCTGGGAATATGTGTTTCCCAGAACAAAAACAAACAGACTTCATTTCCTTGCAGGTCAATTGAAAGTTGCAAGTCAAGGAGGTAGCATTCTAACTGCTCAAAGTCAATGGCTAAAGACAAATCAGGAAGAGAAATGATATGATGGGAAGAGAAAGTCCAAGGGATCCAACAGTGCTGATCATCACAACAGACAAAACATTTTTTAAAACGCCATTAAGAACATCTACAGAACAAGTTCAATTTGACAAAATCTCTTTTGTCCTTAGGATAGTATTTCTGTTAGCAATGGAAAGAACATCGTTAACAATTCTTCAGCTGTGAATCTGCAGTGGTAGCTGGTGCATTCCATGCTGCACTGGACTGCTGCTTTGTTGCATTGGAGTGTAGCTGAAGTTTGATGAAACAGTAAGTTTCAACAGTAGGTTTTAAGAAATAATTTAATTTAACGGCTAATTTCAATATAAAATCTAGTCTATTCTTTAATTCAGCAATTAATGAAAAGTTGCTCTTTTGACTAGGTGTAATTTATTTGCAATTTTATAACAGAAATTTACAAGTACTCATTCGAAGCTAATTAATTAGACAATCTGTTTAATCCAGTTCCAGAAGCCTTTGAATTAGGAACCATTAAAGGAGGGCTTCTTCAGTCCTACCTTGTTTGCACTGGAGTACAGTTTTGTTCTTTAGAGCATAACTAGAATTAGGTAAAACAGGAGGAATCGATCAATCCCTCCTTTTCTCTTGTTGGTGAACACTTCTGCTAGTTCATATCCAAGTAAGGTTTGAGGGAATTTGGAGCATAAGAAGAAAGAGGAACTACTGGGGGAAACACTGAGATTGAGGCTAAGGAGGAAATAAAAACTGAGGCTCAAGACTTACTTGGAGCCCAGAGAGAGTGAGAGGAGCCAATGGGGGGAGGAGGCTTCGGGATCAGAAATTGGGGGGGGGGGAGGGAGTGACATCACATCACATCACATCACAACTTAAATGCCTGTTTTAAGTTCCTTTTCAAATTAAAGGTAAATTAGGAAAGTATTTTATACATTAAAGATCAGAAGGAAATTTAGAAATACAACTTAAAAACTAAATAATTTAGAGATGCAGGCCAGGCAACATGTTGTATCTGTCCAATGTGGGAGCTGGTGGAGCTGAATGGGGTTTGTAGTGACAACATCAGGATCAAGTGATGGTTGCTCAAGGATCTCTAGCTCAGATGGGCTGGAGTCTGAGCTTCAGACACTGCGACACATCAGGGAGGGCCGAATTACCTGGATGCTGTTTTTTAAGGGGCAGTCACACCCTGTAGTTTAAATACTTCAAGTGGTCAGGGACAGGAGAGTGTGATTACAAGTGAGGCAGGTAGAGGGATCCTGAATTAAGCTTTGGAGGAGTCTCCATTCTTGACAACAGTTCTCAGGTAATTTCTCCCTGTGCGGATGAGGAAAAGGACTGTAGGGAGAATAGGAAAGCCATAGCACTGTGGTACAGAAAGTCATTCAAGTGGGGTGAAGGTGCAAAAAGACAAATGTTAGTGCTAGGAGATTCTATCATTAGGGGTACAGATAGCATCCGTTGTACGCAGAATCAGGAGGGGAGGTGTTGGCCTCGTGGTATTATTGCTGGACTATTAATACAGAATTTCAGCTAATGTTTGGGGGACCCATGTTCAAACCTCACCACAGCAGATTGTGGAATTTGAATTCAATTTTAAAAAATTGAAATTAAGAATCTGGTTGCCAACTGTTAGGAATAACATCTGGTTTACAAATGTCCATCAGGGAAGGAAATCTGTCATTCTCGCCTGGTCTGGCCTACATGTGACTGCAGACCCAGAGCAATGTGGTTGACTCTCAACTGCCCTCTGAAATGGCTGATCAAGCCATTCAGTTGTATCAATTGCTATAAAGTCTCAACAAAGAAACTGTACAGACCACCTGGCATTGACCTAGGCACAGGAAAATACAATACGGCCCTGTTGAAACTGCAAAGTCCTCTTAAGAATATCTGGGAGCTAGTGCCAAGATTGGGAGAACTGTCTGACACACTAGTCAAGCAACAGCCTGACATTTTCTGTAAGGTATGATTCTGGGAGTACGCTTAATGTCTCACACATCAGTTCCAGCAACTCGAGCCTGGGCATCCATGAGGCACTGTGGTCCATTAACAGCAACAGAATTGTAATCCAGCACAATCTGCAGCCTCATGGCCAGCATATCCCCAACTCAAGCATGATCATCAAGCCAGGGGATCACCACTGGTTCAATGGATGGTGCAGGAGGGCATGCCAGGAGGAGGACCAGGCATACCGAAAAATGACATGTCAACCGAGTGAAGCAACTATACAGGACTGCTTGCATGTCAAATAGCGTATGCAGCAAGTAATAGACAGAGCTAAGCAATTCAATAACCAACGGATCAGATCTAAGCTTTGCAGTCCTGCCAGGACTGATCATGAAAGGCAGTGTAGAATTAAACATCTCAGTGTAGGAGCAGACTCCACAAATAGCACTATCCTAAATGATGGAAGAGCCTAACGCATCAGTGTAGAAGGTAAGGCTGAAGCATTCACAACAATCTTCAGCCAGAAATGCTAAGCGGCTGATCCATCTCAGACTCCTCTAGTAGTCCACAGCATTACAGATACCAGTCTTTGTCCAATTCAACCTTCCCTCGTAAGACCATCCCTCCATACCAGGATGTTGCCTGGAATGGAGGGAAGGTCTTACAAGGAAAGTTTGAGAGAGCTAGGGCTTTTCTCTTTAGAACGACGAAGGATGAGAGGTGACTTGATAGAGGTGTACAAAATGATAAGAAGTATAGATAGAATGGACAACCAGAGACTTTTTCCGAGGGTGGAGGTAACTATTATGAGGGGCATAGTTTTAAAGTAAGTGCACGTAGATATAGGGGGAGACGTCAGAGGTAGGTTCTTTACTCAGAGAGTGGTAGGGGCGTGGAATGCATTGCCAGAGAGGGTAGTGGAGTCGGCCTCATTAGGGGCATTTAAGTGGCTATTAGATCGGCATATGGATGATAGTATAAGGTAGGGGTGGAGGTTAGATAGACCTTAGGTTTAGGGTAAAAGTTCGGCATAACTTCGTGGGCCGAAGGGCCTGTACTGTGCTGTCATGTTCTATGTTCTATGTTCTAATTCAATTCACTTTACATGGTGTCAAGAAATGGTTGGAGGTACTGGATTTTACAAAGCTGTGGGATCTGACAACTTTTGGGCAATAGTTCTGGAGACCTGTGTTCCAGAACTTCCTGCTTGACTCGCCAATCCCTTCTAGTACAATTACAGCACTGGCATCTATCTGACAATGTGGAAAATTGTCCAGGTATTTCCTGTACACAAATAGCAGGACAAATGCAACCTGACCAATTACCACCCAATCAGCCTACTCTTGGTCTTTAAAGTTGATGGATAGTGTCATCAACAGTGCCATCAAGCAGCACCTGTTCAGCAATAACTTGCTCAGTGACACCCGGTTTGGGTTCCAACAGGACTATTCAGTGACTGCCCTCATTACAGCCTTTGTTCACACATGGACAAAAGAGGTGAGGTGAGAATGACAGTCCTTGACATCAAGTTGGCATTCAAACGAGTGTCGCATCAAGGACCCCAAGCAAGGCTGGGTGTCAGGGAAAACTCTCCGCTGGTTGGAGTCATATCTGGCCTGTAGGAAGATGGGTGTGGATCTTGGAGGCCAGTCATCTCAGCTCCAGAATATCTCTTCAGGGGTTCCTCAGGATAGTGTTCTAGACTCCACCATCAATGACCTTCCCTCCAAGATAAGGTCAGAAGTGGGGATGTTCATCAATGATTACACAACATTCAGCACTGTTTGCAACTCCTCAGATACTGAAGTAGTCCGTGCTTAAATGCAACAAGATTTTGACAATATCCAGGCTTGAGCTGTCAGGCAATGACCATCACCAATAAGAGACAATCTAACCACTGCCCCTTGACATTCAATGGTGTGACTAATACTGAATCCCATGTTATCAACATCCTGAAGGGTTACCATTGAAGAGAAATTCAACTGGGCTCACCACATAAACACAGTGGCTACAAGAGCAGATCAGAGGCTAGGACTGCTGCAGTGAAGAACTCACCTCCTGACTCCACAAAGCCTGTCCACCTTCTGCACGGCACAAATCAGGAGTCTGATGGAATACTCCCCATTTGCCTGTATGAGTACAGCTCCAATAACACTCAAGAAGCTTTGACACCATCCAGGACAAAACAGCCCACTTGATTGGCACCGCATCCACATACATCCATTCCCTTAACCACCACTGCCCAGTAACAGCAGTGAGTACTATCTGCAAGGTAAGCTGCAGAAATTCACCAAAGATCCTTAGATATTACCCTACAATGACTATTTCTATCTAGAAGGACACGGGCAGCAGATACATGGGAACACCACCATCTGCAAGTTCCCATCCAAACTACCAACCGTCCTGACTTGGAAATATATCACTGTTCCTTAACTGTTACAGTGTCAAAAGCCTGTAATTCCCTCCCTAATAGCATGTGGGTCAACCTACAGAACGTGGACAGCAGCAGTTCATGAGGCAACTCAGCTCTACTTTCTTAAGGACAACTAGGGACAGGCAATAAATGCAGGCCAGCTTGTGATGCTCATGTGCCACCGATGAATAAAGAAGTGTTGACTGTCTCATACTAAGAAGGGATATTTTGCGCTAACTTGAACAATATTAGATGGGGATGATCCAGTTGTTGTGGTCCCTGTTGGGAACAACAAAATAGACAAGAGTAGAAAAGGGGTTCCTGCTTGGGGAATATCAGAAATTAGGTAAAAATTAAAGAACAGGACCTCAAGGGCTATAATCTTGGGATTATTATCTGAGCCATGTGCAAATTGGATAGAGGTCCGAAGATTAGGGAAGTGAACACGTGGCTAAAGGAGTGGGGCGGGAAAGGGAGTATAGGGCACTAGGCCATCAGTATTGGGACCAGGAGGAACTGTACCACTAGACTGGCTCCACCTGAACCAATCTGGGACTAATGTCATCACAGGTTATATCGGGTGGTCAGAAGGGTTTTAAACTAGAAAGTAGAATTCTGGGGAAGTCAATACAACTTCAAAAACAAGTAACAGGGCAGAATAAAGAAACAGTCAGGAATCCTACTTCAGGTAAACACAAAACTGTCAAAAGTGTATTGATTAAACTAGAAGAAAGAAACAATAATCAGGTGAATAAAGCATCAGTGCTGAGGGATAGGTTACAGTATGGCCCGAATAAGAGTTCTACTTATGAATACTTAAGGAAGAAATAAATGTAAGGTTTAAACTAAGTGAGCTGCATGCATAAATTCTAATTGGAGATTTTGACTAACTTACTGAGACATGGCTGCAGGATGGTCAGGATGGGGAACTAAACATGCCAGGTTATAAGGTTTGCAGGACGGTCTGGGAAAATGGTAGAGAAATGAAGTAGACTTTGAAAAAAATCTTCATTGATGATGGAGGATATAATGTGGGGATTGTATTCAGTGCAGACTCTATGTATGGAACTCAGGAACAGTAACACATCTAAGACTGTAATAGTGTTGTATACAGACTGCCTGGTAGCAATTCTGAAGTGGTAGATTGTGCAAATGCAGAAATTAGGCAACAATTTAGCAAAGCTAGGATAGTATCGATGGGGGATTTTAACTTTAAAATAGACTGGGAGAGGCAGATAGGCACCGGTCGGAAAGTTAGTAAAATTTTGAGTGTGTCCAGGACATTTTCCTATGGCAATATATCCTGGATACAACAAGGGTCAAGCAATATTGAATTTAGTAATGAGGAATGAGCCAGATTTAATTAATAACCTAATTGAACTTGTATCAAATAGTGATCATTACATGATTAAGTTCAATGTACCATTTGAAAGCAAAAAACATGAATCAGCTACTGCAGTTTTAGATTTAGGTAAGGCCAACTTTAAGGAGATGATACAGACTGTCCACAGTAAACTGGGAAGAACAATGCAAAACCAGTTTATACACCTGAGAGGGAAAAGCTCCACTTCACAGAAGAAATGGAACATACAACATAGAACATAGAACTGTACAGCACAGTACAGGCCCTTCGGCCCACGAAGTCGTGCCGAACTTTTACCCTAAACCTAAGGTCTATCTAACCTCCACCCCTACCTTATACTATCATCCAAATGCCTGTCTAATAGCCGCTTAAATGCCCCTAATGAGGCTGACTCCACTACCCTCTCTGGCAATGCATTCCACGCCCCGACCACTCTCTGAGTAAAGAACCTAACTCTGACATCTCCCCTATATCTACCTCCACTCACTTTAAAACTATGCCCCCTCATAATAACTACCTCCACTCTAGGAAAAAGTCTCTGGCTGTCTACTCTATCTATACCTCTTATCATTTTGTACACCTCTATCAAGTCACTTCTCATCCTTCGTCGTTCTAAAGAGAAAAGGTCTCTCAACCTTTCCTCGTAAGACCTTCCCTCCATTCAAGGCAACATCCTGGTAAATCTCCTCTGCACCTTTTCCAACACTTCCACATCTTTCCTGTAATGAGGTGACCAGAACAGGATACAATACTCCAGATATGGCTGAACCAGGTTTTTGTATAGCTAGAGCATAACTTCATGGCTCTTGAACTCAATCCCTCTATTAATAAAAGCTAACACACCGTACGCCTTCTTAACAATTCTATCCACCTGGGTGGTTGCTTTCAGGGAACTGTGGACATGAACCCCGAGATCCCTCTGCTCCTCCACACTGCCAAGAATCTTTCTGTTAACCCTGTATTCTGCTTTCAAGATTTTCCTTCCAAAATGAATCACCAAATAATGGGTATGGACAACTAAAGAGAGCAGGGTCAGCGTCACACTAAAATATAGGGCTTACAAAAATGCAAGAAACAGCAAGGATCCTGCTGAATGGGCAAGATACAAAGATCAATAAAGGGCCAAAGAACAGCTTATAAAAGCTACTAAAAGGGATTATGAAAGGAAACTTGCCAGGGGCATCAAAATCAATAAGAAATGTTATAGTTATCAAAAGGGAAAGTAGGTGTCAGGAACAACATTGGCCCTCACCTAAGACTGAAGGTGGGGACATTGCCAACGACCATTGGGAAATGGCAGACATGTTGATTAATTACTTTAAATCAGTGTTTACTGTAGAAAGGACGATAGCTTGTCAGAAGACCCAAGGAGACGAATAGTGGATCGGGAACAGGGACTGAATAAAATTAAAGTTGTCAACCACCATTTATGTTGAAATTAATAAAACTGAAGTGATAAATTCCCTGGAACCTGACAGTTTCCATTGGAGCATCTTATAGGAAGTAAAGGAGCACATCGTAGATTCCCTATATATAACCTTTCAGAGTTCCCTAGTTCTCCCTCTGGACTGGAAAATTGCACGTTGCTTTTCTGTTTTTAGTAACAGTGATAGAGGAAAACCTGGAAATGACAGGCCAGTTAGTGTCTCATCGGTGGTGGGGAAAGTTTTGGACTTGTTAATCAAGGATGCTGTAACTGAACGCCTCAAAAAATTCCAGTTAATCAGGGAGAGCCAGAATGGATTCATGATAATTAGGTCATGCCTGACAGACTTCAATGTGTTTTTTGAAGAGGTGACTAAGGTAGTGGGCTGGGGAGTGCCTGTGGATGTTGTTTATATGGGCTTCCAGAAGGCTTTTGATAAAGACGCACACGGGAGACTGTTAACTAAGGTAGAAGCCCACAGAACTGAGGGAGAATTACTGACATAACTGATAAATTGGTTGCGTGGCAGATGACAGAAAGTAGGGATAATGAGTAGGTACTCAATTTGTCAAGATGTGACCAGTGGAGTCCCTCAAGAATCTGTGTTAGGGTGTCATCTGTTCACATTGTTTATTAATGACTTGGAAAATGGCACAGATTGTCACATATCCAAATTTGCTGATGATACATTTAGGTGGCATTGTAGACAGTGCTGATGATGGTCCATCAAAGCCCTTTGTAATTTTATTCTAAGTGAATGGGTAAAACTGTGGCAGATGGAGATAAATATAAGAAAGCATGAGGTTGTATGTTTTGGACAAAATAGGTAGGTCAGGGTACTTTCTAGAAGGTGTGAAGTTAAATACAGTTGGTGGTTTGGGGGGTAGAAAGGTCATATGCATAAATCTTTAAAACAAACATGTGCAGAAAGTAATCAAGAAATCTTGTGAAATACTGGTCTAGAGGACTGGAATATAAGGATGCAGAAATTATGCTGCAACCAATCCAAACCATGGTTAGAGCCCACTTAGAGTACTATGAACAGATCTCAGCAACATATCTTAGGAAAGATATATTGACCTTGGAGGGAGTACAATGTAAGTTTACATGAATGATACCTGGACTTCAGGGTTAAGTTATGAGGAGAAATCATGCCTATGTTCTTGAATTTAGAATGTTAACGGGTGATCTGATCGAAGTTCAAGATCTTAACAGGAAAAGATAGTGCAGTTATAATAACCTATTTCCACTGACTGGGCAGCCTAAAACTAGGGGGCATAGTCTGATAATTAAAGTCAGATCATTCAGTTGGATGTTTCTATGCACAAAGGGTGGTGGATGTTTGGAACTCTCTCTTCCACAATTGGTCTGTAGAGACCAATCAGTGAGGATAGGCAACAACACCTTCTCCACAACAATCCTCAACACCAGTGCCCTGCAAGGCTGCATACCCAGCCCCTTACAATACTTCCCATACACTCGCCACTGTGCGCCAAATTCAGCTCTAACTCCATTGACAAATTTGCTGCTGACACCACTGTGGTGGGTTGATCTCAAACAGCAACAAGACAGAGAACAGGAAGGAGATAGACATTAGTGGCGTGGTGTAATGACAACAATCTCTCTCTCAATGTCAGCAAAATGAAGGAGCTGGTCATTGACTTCAGGAAGCAGAGTCTAGGACATGCCCCTGTCTGTGGTGCTGAGGTGACGGAGGTGAAGATCTTCAAGTTCCTGGGAGTAAATATCACTAATGATCTATCCTGGTCCATCCACATCGATACTACAGTCAAGAACGCACACTAACCCCTCTATTTCCCCAGAAGTCTAAGGAAATTTGGTATGTCCACAATTGCTGTTGCCAATTTTTATAGATGCACCATAGAAAGCATCCTATCCGGATGGATCACTGTGTAGTATAGCAACTGTTCTGTCCAAGATTGCAAGAAACTACAGATTTGTGAATACAGACCAATCCATTCTGCAAACCAGCCTTCCTTCCATCGACTCTGTCTACACTTCCTGCTGCCTCAGGAAAGCACCCAACTTAAATCAAAGACTCCTCCCATTCCAGTTATACTCCCTTCCACCCTGTCTGATCGAGCAGAAGGCACAAAAATTTGAAAGCATGAACCAACAGATTCAATAACAGCTTCTTCCCTGTTGTTATCAGACTTCGGAATGGACCTCTCATATATTAGAGTTGATCTTTCTCTGTACCTTCTCTGTAGCTGTAACACTAGATTCTACATTCTGTCCTATTACCCCAATGTACTTATGTAAGGTATGATTTGTCTGGATAGCACACAAAACAATACTTTTACTGTACATATATATGTGACAATAATAAATCAAATCAAATCAAATCAATAGATGCAGGATCAGGTATTTGTTTTAAATCTGAAGTAGAATTTTTTGCCAGGCATTGGTATGAAGGGATATGGGCCAAAGGCAGATATATGGAGTTAGGCCATGGACCAGCCATGATCTCATTGAAAAGTGGAACATGCTGGAGGTGCTGAATGGTCTACTCCTGATCCTAAGCAACTCCAGAACCCTCAGAATCTATGGGTGAACTACCATCAATAGGAGAGCTGGAACAATCAATCAAAGGCATGAAAACAACAACCCTTTTGGCCCCATGGTATCCCAGCAGAGGTTTTCAATGCTCTGGACTTGCATCATGAATCCATTCACATATCCTGTGGATTTGGGAGGAAAATAAAAACTTCATAAATGGAACAATTGTAACTACCGTTAAGTAGGAAGATAAATCATGCTGTGGAAACTATTGAGGCATTCTGCTAGTATGCATTGCAGGGAAAGTCCTGACGTATGTTCTCCTGAATCACTACTTCCTGAGGAAATCCTCCCAGCGATGTCAAACATTGGACATTCCAGAGGACCTAACAATGTATTTGTTGCTGAACAAATCCAAGAAAAATGTTACGATATCACCAGACAGTCTCCAAAGCAGACATTGGCCTGACCAATGCACTTGACTCTAAATTGTGAGGCTGTGTGGGTTGAGGTCCAAAGAATTGTGTCCAAGACACTAATCTCAATCCTGCAATTATTTTGACATGACTGTATCCACCTTGAATGGGAGATCCGAAACAGATCCACAATAGGGTCAAACAAAAATGTGCAATAACCTCCATATCATTAACAAACTGCCTGACAGTCACTATTCACTCAAGCATATGGTCATACTAATTAGGAACACACTATTTAGAATAGGAGTAGGCCACTTGGCCCACCAGCCTGCTGCTACTCAATAAGAACATGGCTAAAATGATTGCGTCCTCGTGTGCACTTTACTGATTACCACAATACTCTTTGAGTCACATTAGGATTAAGCACTTATCCACCTCTGCCTTAATAATATTCTATGGGCCTGTCTCTATAGGTTTCCAGGGAAGAATTTCACAAACACACAATGCTTAGAGAAAAAAAGATTATTCTTATCCGTTTTAACTGAGAGGCTTTTTTTATAAACATTGACCAACCTTGCTCAACTGCTAATCTCTCTTACTTAGGAAAAGATCCTTTTAGAATCAACCATATCAAACCCCCTCAGTATTTTAAATGTATTAATAAGATCTTCTCTGATGTCAGGATTAAAATACCACATGGATGGAAAACCTCTTAACCTCAGTTGCCTCTGTCAAAACTAAACTGACTACCGTTGATATACATTATCACAGTTTGTGGATAGCGGCAGTGTCTTGCTCACTCTGCACTAGATTTGCAAGCACCCTCGATTTCTACAAACTCCATTAAGGGAAAATGTCTGGGATGCATTGATCACTTCCCATCCTTGACAGCCATCTCTCTGTGAAGGCTGCCAATGAGGAGATGATCAGCCAACAGCTGATCTGCTGAGCAACTCACCTCTTCCAAAAATGACAACGAGTGGTTGACAATAAAGTTCTTTGCAAGTTAAGAAAAATCCAAAAATTCACAGCAGGAGTTAACACCACACTCCTATGCCACAATGTCACTTGCACAGTTTTTCAAGGATGCACAAGAGTTCTAGAGACATTTCAGCTCCAGGACATCTCTTCAGGAGTTCCTAAGGATTTTGTGCAAGGCCCAACCATCTTCAGCTGCTTCACAATACTGAAGAAGTCCATTCCCAAATGCAGCAAGATCTTGGCAAATTCAGGTTTGGTCTGACAAATGGCAAGCAAAGATCATCTCGAACAAGAGGGAATCTAACTATCTATGTCATTGAATCCCATATAATCACATCCTGGGGATTACCATTGATGAGAAACTGAACTGGACTAGTCAGACAATTACTGTAGCTACAAGAACAGTCAGAGGCTAGGAATTCTGCAGCGATTAACTCATTTCCAGACTCCCAAAAGTCTGTCCACCGTCTACAAGGCACTGGTCAGGAATGTGATGGAATACTCTCCACTTGCTTGGATGATTGCAGCTTCAACAATATTGAAGCAGCTTGACACATTGCAGAAACTTACCAAGCATCTTTAGACTGCACCTTCCAAACCCATGACCGCTTCCATCTAGAAAGACAAGGGCAGCAGATACATGGAAATATCAGTCCTTGCAAGTTCCCCATCCTGACTTGGAAATGTATTGCTGTTCCTTCACTATTGCTGGGTTAAAATCCTGGAACTCTGTCCCAACAGCATTGTGGGTTAACCTACACTAAATGGATTGCCGGTGGCTGAAGGGGGCAGCTCACGACCACCTTCTCAAAGGCAAATAGAGGTGGGCTATAAATGTTGGCCCAGTCAATGACACCCACAGCCTTTGAGAGAATTTTTTTTAAACGCTGCTCGGTGCTTTCAATGTATCCCTTAGATTCATTGGGCTGTGAAAAAAATGCTAGTGTTCATCTTGAAACTAGTTCCATAAGCATTCAAGCAAGGTTACTGCAAAATCAAATATGGTGGCCTGGCCACTGCATCTGAATGGCTGAAAAGCATCTCTTCTGCCAGCTCCTGTTTTCTCAACTCTGAAATGACCAATGTTCCAGGACAGGACAAAGAAAATGTTTTGATCTGAAGCTATCCTTAAAGCAAGAGAGACTGAAGAAGAAGACAATGGCATAACCTGTCATGGAGTCATAGAGTCATGCAGCACAGAAACAGACCCTTTGGTCGAACTCATCTACGTCAAACATAATCCCAAGCTAAACTATCCCCAATGGCCTGGTCCTGGCCCATATCCCCCTAAACCTTTCCCATTCAAGTACTTACCCAAGTGTCTTTTAAATGTTGTAACTGTCCCCACATCCACCACTTCCTCACAAAGTTGATTCCACATGCAAACCACCCTCTGTGTAAAAAATTTGCCCTCATGTTTTTTTTTAAAATCTTTCTCCTCCCGACTTAAAAATGTGTCCCCTGGTCCCGAAATCCCCCATTGTAGGAAAAAGACGCCACCATTAACCCTGTAGCACTGATGATTTTATAAACCCCTATAAGGTCACTTGTCAACCTCCCATGATACAGTGATAAAAGTTCCAGCCTATCCAGTCTTTCTTTATAATTCAAGCATTCCATACGTGGCAACATCCTGGTAAATCTCCTTTGAACTCTCTCTAACTTAATTGTATCCTTCCTATGACTGGGCAACCAGAACTGGGCACAGTACTCAAAAAATGCCTCACCAATGTCCTGTACAACCTCAACATGACTTCCCAACTCCTATACTCCAAGGACTGAGCAGTGAAGGCAAGGATGCTAAACACCTTTTTAACCACCCTGTCTATATGTGATGTAAACTTCAAACAATTATGTACCTGAACCCTTAGGTCCTTCTGTTCTAAAACACTACACAAGGCTCTACCATTAATTGTATAAGTCCCAGCCCTGTTTGTTGTACCAAAATGCAATAGTTTCATTCTGTGGTGTGCTGTCTGTTGGCTTGGATGATTGTGCACCATTTGTCATTGATGTGTGATGGTTGTCAGGTGAGATATCTCAACTGATAATGTATGATGGGGGTATATGCAATTTAAACATATCTATTTCTTTAGCAATGAGCAACACCTGCCCATCTACCTTTACCCTCCCCAGTATTCAAGGGCCCCAAACATACCTTTCAGGTGAAGCAACACTTCACCGGCACTTCCCAGAATCTAATCATAGATCATAGAAGATCATCGATCGTAGAATCCCTACAGTGTGGAAACAGGCCCTTTGGCCCAACAGGTCCATACCGAACGTCAGAGCATCCCACCCAGAACCAACCCGCTGCTCACAATGTGGTCTCCAGCACACTGGGGAAATGAAACAGAGACTGGGTGACTACTTTACATTCTGCTCACAAAAATGAACCTGAGCTACCTGTTGCCTGCCACTTTAACACATCACCCTGTTCTCTGGCCAACATCTCTATCTCTGGCTTGCTGCAGTATTCCAGAGAAGCGCAACGCAAGCTGGAAGAACAAACCTCATTTTCTGCTTGGGAACCCTGCAGTCCTTCGGGATGAACATTGAGTTCAATAATTTTAGGGCCTACAATCTCCCATGTCCCAGCCCTCTATCCCACACACCAGGCCTTGTTACCACATAGTCTGCCATTAAACATTACCTGTTTTTAGTCAGTAACAGTCCCCATTAACAACTACTTACCTTCCCAGCCAGATCATTATCAACTCCTTTGTCTAACCACCTACTCTTCTCTCTCTTTGAGCTCTACCATTTATCCTGAGATAAAAGGTACTGCAGATGCTGGAGAATCCGAGATAACAAGCATGGGGCTGAATGAACACAGCAGGTCAAGCAGCATCATAGGAGCAGGAAAACTTGACGTTTCGGGCCTAAACCCTTCATCAGAAACTGGTAGCTTGCTACCATTTATCCTATCGTTTACTCCCTACTCCATCCCATCCCCCGATTTTCCGCATATAAACGAAGATTGGGGGAGTAGCAGAAAGCATAGGGGATTGTCAAAGAATACAGGAGAATATAGATAGACTGGAGAGTTGGGCAGAGAAGTGGCAGATGGAGTTCAATCCGGGCAAGTGTGAGGTGATGCATTTTGGGAGGTCTAATTCTAGAGCGAACTATACTGTAAACGGAAGAGCCTTGGGAAAAGTTGATGAGCAGAGAGATCTGGGAGTTCAGGTCCATTGTACCCTGAAGGTGGCTGCACAGGTGGATAGAGTGGTCAAGAAGGCATATGGTATGCTTGCCTTCATCAGACGGGGTATTGAGTATAAGAGCTGGCAGGTCATGTTAAAATTGTACAAGACTTTGGTTCGGTTGCATTTAGGATACGGTGTACAGTTCTGGTCGCCACATTACCAAAAGGATGTGGAAGCTTTGGAGAGGGTACAGAGAAGGTTTACGAGGATGTTGCCTGGTATGGAAGGTGCTAGCTATGAAGAGAGGTTGAGTAGGTTAGGATTGTTTTCATTAGAAAAAAGGAAATTGAGGGGGGACCTGATTGAGGTCTTCAAAATCATGAAGGGTATAGACAGGGTTGATAGAGATAAGCTTTTTCCCAGGGTGGGGGATTCAATAACGAGGGGTCACGCGTTCAAGGTGAGAGGAGAAAAGTTTAAGGGGGATACACGTGGAAAGTACTTTACACAGAGGGTGGTAGGTGCCTGGAATGCGTTGCCAGCAGAGGTAGTAGAGGCAGGCACGGTAGATTCATTTAAGGTGCGTCTGGACAGATGCATGAGTAGGTGGGGAGCAGAGGGATACAGATCCTTAGGAATTGGGCGATAGGTTTAGACAGTGGATTTGGATCGGCACAGGCTTGGAGGGCCGAAGGGCCTGTTCCTGGGCTGTAAGTTTTCTTTGTTCTTTGTTCTTAAACCAATATTTTCCCAGCTACCATCAGTTCTGAGGAAGGGCCACATTAACTCTGATCTTTTCTTCACAGATGCTGCCAAACCTGCTGAGATTTTCCAGCAACTTCTGTTTTGTCTGTTTCTTTGCTGGACTCGACTATTGCTTATAATGACACCGTATCACCCATGTTGGACATAATGGCATAGCATCTTTCCATGAACCCCTGTGTTCATATTAAACTATCAAACACTTATGCCATGGCCTGGTTCAAATTAGGATAATTGTTGTTGACCATGCTCTTGTACCATTTTCCTCCCTTTTTTCCACAACAGAATATTGTGCACACAGTTGGATAATGAGACTGTGGTAGGGAGGAATTGAGGGATCTATCTTCCAACCATGACAGCTCCCAATGAGGTTAAACCATTGCCTAGAGGAGTAGCACATAGAAGTAACAGCTCTCCGAAAATCTCAACAAGTCACTTTACATTTAATAATTGTGGATATTACAGAATGAACACTGCAGTGAAGAAGAGGTAATATGTTGAATACACCATTTTCTGCACATTTTCAGATAGCATATTGTGCACCACTGTTGGACAATTTGTTGAGGTACACCAAACATGAAAGCATAGTGAATATGATGGTCAACATTTCAACAACTGTTGGGCTAGTGCTATCTTTAATCCGTCCTACAAAGTAAAAGGAAATTAGTTAAATAGTCACTGAATGTATTTGTGTCCATTGGAATGTATCCTGGAATCTTGCACTATGGATCAGATGGAATCCCAGGTATGAAATCAGGTGCTCTTGACTATTGATTTTGCCGGAATTGACATGTTATCCATTGGCTCAATTAGTTGATGTCCTTATTAATGCCAGCCAATCTCTTGACATTTTCTCTGTCACCAAAATGGTTTAGTATGTCTTCACATAGAATTGCAGGGTTCTGAAGAAGTGTTGCTGGACCCAAAACTTTCACTCTGTCTCCTATCCACAGCTGCTGCCAGACCTGTCTTCTGAGATTTTCCAGAAATTTATTTTTTTTTCAGAATTCCAACCTCTGCAGTTCTTTTATTTTGCTTGCAAAACTACGTTTGTTTGCCTTTGAAGATTAGGTTATTGAAGAACCCTGGTTCATCTCTGAATGACCAGAAAGGATGAACTACTTCAGGGACCTGCTGGATGGGTTCAGACAACCCATTGGTAAGTATTGGCCTGAGCTGATGCAGCTGGTCATCATGAGATATCTTACAAAATCTGCTCTGCTTGGCTTTGACCAAAACGCAAGAGGCTGATATTAAGACTATCTTCCAATTCTGATTCAATAACATCCACGTACATCTAAAGAAATACATTTGTTCTAAACAGGGATTGAGGCATCAGAGACGATAATTTGGGGACCTGATCTACACTGTATGTTTAAATTCTACCTTTCTACCTTGGGATTTTCAGCAGATTATTTCAAGTGGTTTCTGGTTGATATAGATAATGCAATGTGTGCTAAATGGGAACATATAATACTGTTGTATAATGAAAACTAGAGCAAGAATTTCTCTTTCATTGCTATAGTAGTTGTCGGAAGCTATTGCGAGGACCTGCTAACCAAATGCAATAAGCTTCTCAGCCTGTAGTGAACATACTCCGAGGTTTATCTGTGATGCTTCCACTTCCAACATGGCAAGCTTAGTAGGATCATAATATTGAAGTACACACTCACGGGGTGATAGAGCATTTTTGAGAGATTGAAAAATATGCTGTTCATGCTGCCATACAAGTGGTGTGCTTTGGGAAAGACAAGGAGATACTATGATATTTCAACATTGTAAAGTTTAAAAAAAAGTTGAAACTGAATCACCTTTGTAAGTCACCATTGTCGTGCAGCGTAGGCAACTTAAGCCTATCTTCTATTTTGCCGAAAAAAGTGGAGTTGACTCATGTAAAATTAACATTTCTCAGTGTTGAAAACAAGTCGGTTTCCCTGTTGCTATCTTAAATGGAGGTTTATTTCATGCTCATGTTAAATTCTTCCAGGAAGTGCAATGTTAAAAAAAGTTCAAGGACAAACCTTCAGATCAGCATGAACCGACCCAAACAGATGTTGTGAACAAAAACCACCAAACTCTTTCCCAGCTTTCCCTCCGCCTGTGTGATTTTCCCCGATTGTTTGTCTGTGTGAAAGGGGAAATTTATAAAGAATGTGGATTAATTTGTATAGTCTACTTACTGTAGTTTAATTATTTACTTGTCGCTAATGACCTGTAACAAACAGTATTTAAACACAGACCGGGGTTTAAATCCATACTGTTTGGGGATTTTATGTATTACTTTTAAAAACTTCAATTTTTGTGATGACTCCATAAATAGCAAGGTTTGATGTCAAGCATGATATTCCAATGAGAGGTATGTGTAGACTTTTGTTTCCAATTGCTAAGTGAATCTTGTTGTTCTGCATCAGACACCCAAATCTAGAAAGCACAGCTCTTAATGTTGTTTAAACATTTTAAATTCTCTTTGGATGTCTATGTCCCAATTTAAACTAGGGTAGTTTGTGAAAATTCTGACAATATACCATTAATGTTCCTTCACTTGCTATTGATCTAGCACGCAGTGCTTACTTTCCTTTCTGAAGTTAAACTGGCCTCTTGATTGGGGTTTAAATTGTATCAGAGATAAAAGGTACTGCAGATGCTGGAGAATCCGAGATAACAAGGTGTGGGGCTGGATGAACACAGCAGGCCAAGCAGCTCCACAGGAGCAGGAAAGCTTGACATTTCGGGCCTAGACCCTTCATCAGAAATGTGAA
>JAHRHZ010000087.1:18472020-18505917 GCA_024137785.1 Ginglymostoma cirratum
TCTGATGAAGGGTCTAGGCCCGAAACGTCAAGCTTTCTTGCTCCTGTGGTGCTGCATGGCCTGCTGTGTTCATCCAGCCCCACACCTTGTTATCTCTTGATTGGGGTTTGTCTGCTTACCAGCAAGATGAGTTTTATACTCTTCAATGGTGTTATGAACAAAAATATTGAATTTTGTCTTATGCATTTTACAGCAGTTAACGAAAAGACATTTGGATAAGTACTTGAATTGGAAAAGTTTGGAGGGATATCGGCCATGAGCAGGCAGGTGGTAATTTCGTTTGGGATTATGTTTGGCATGGATGAGTTGGACCGAAGGGTCTGTTTCCCTGCTGTATGACTCAATGACTATTGACCATGAATTCTACTTGTAGATTAAGTTGCTTGCTGACTGTTCAAGCTTGATAGAGATCATTAGCATGATGTTTTCCACCTCAAGGTCATGTTAATGATAGTTTAATATTAAAATCACTCACTCATCAGGGATTGATTAACTCTGCGGATTTGTTTATTTTAAACAGCAAAATACATAATTTCTAAAGCTGATGTTACAGCAAACCAACTGATTTATATGTAGGCAGATTGCAAACCCAAAACAGATCAACAACCAGAGTTGCAACATTGCATTAACAAAGCATATGGATTAACAAAGTATTAAAAAACAAAACTCCCTTAAAGGCAAGGTGTGCATGGAAAAAAACTGACAGCAACTCAAACCACAACTGAGGAACCTTTGAGAAGTGGAATGCACAACAAATATTAAATAATAAATTCATGATAGAGATATTAAAGAGTAAATTTTACATTCAAGAATCATGAAACAGATTGGTACAGACAAAATAAAAAGTCTTGTTGCCTCTGGGAAGAAAAACCAGGTAAACTTTAGCTCAGAGAAGCAGGAGTCACTAGATTCAAAGCATTTGCTCTGCTTGTCTCTACTTGTCTCTACAGATGCTGCCAGCCCTGCTGAGTTTCTCTAGCACTTTGTGTTTACATGTCACATTTCCAGCATCCACAGTTTTTTTGCTTTTATTTCAGGTCAAGTTAAAACCTGGCTGTGAAGGTTCTACCCACAGAAATATTCAGGCTAATCTGCATGTTTGGTTCAGCATGAAGTTCCAAGAACTAGTTTATACTTAGAATTGAAGACCACAGAATGCAGAGAACAACATTTACAATTTGATGCAAATCCTGTATCATTATCACTCCAAAAAGGTTGAAAAGTAACATCAGCTAAGCTACAGTCAGTAGGTGACTCACTTCCTATCCTTTATGATTAAAAACAGAATTGACGGGAATAGAAACAGGTTTGCATTTAGATAGCTTTTGTCTTAACAATCACTGGACATCTACAAATACATTACAGGCAATAAAGAGGTTTTGAAGCACAGTGACTGTTGTAATGTAGGTAACACAGCTGCTAAGTTTCAATGATTTGAATCTGTTGTGATGTTAAGAAGGATAAATATTAGGCAGGAAAGAGCAAATAACTCCCTTATAAAATGTACCATGGGATCATTTAGAAACACCCCACACAACTCCAACCTCTCCCACCACCAAATCAATAGGCAGTTGGGGCCTTAGTTTAACATCTCATCTGAAAGATGGCTGCTTTAACAGTGCAGCAGTACCCCAATATCACTTGTAATGCTATGAGGAAGACCTAGTATTTTCAGTAGCCATGATGAAAAGCTGTTAAAATTCCCCCTTTGGCACGGCACAGGAATATCAGCCATGAATTTGTGCTTAAACCCTGAAATGGGACTTGAATCTGGTTACTATAAGGTAAAAGTACTGCAAACCTGGGTCAGTGACAGAAATTGCAGGCCCCAGTACTACTTCTGTTTCTGTCTGCCCTACCCCTCTCACTCAGAGCATAGCAGCCCTGCTCATGACCCAACCCAAGCTCAGTGATCCTTCCCACTGATCTAAGAACTCTGGTTATTGGGTCCTGATATACCCACATCTCCAAGGCCTTGCTATCAACTAAAACGACTTGTGCTAAAACACAATAACCCGACTTGCTCTGAGTATAAAAGGGAAGCAGCCATGGACAAATATTTATCTGCTATTAGGACTCTGTTGCAGCCCAAAATAGTCAGTTTGATTCATCTGTCAACCATGGCTTCATTGATTGCACTTCTCCTCCTAGTCACAAGGTTCTATGCACAAGTCCCACTCCAGGGATTCAGTGCATTAATCAAAGCTGACATTCCAGTACAGTGATAATAAGGTGTAAAGCTGGATGAACATAGCAGGCCAAGCAGCATCAGCGGAGCAGGAAGGCTGACGTTTTGGGCCTAGACCCTTTTTCAGAAATCATCCTCTTCCCTTCATTCCAGTACAGGGCTGTAGTATCGGAGCTAACATCTTTCTTCTGAAACATTAAACTAATATCCCATCTGCATTTACCAAAAACTATTTTGAAGAAAAGCAGTGGAGTTATCCCCAAAATCTTGGACCGATACTTATTCCATAATTAACATCACAAAAACAAACTGCTCATTATCACATTTCCGAGTTAAGAGTTTGCTTTGTGTGCCTTGCTGCTATGCTTCCATGCTTCCTAAAACGATAATTACACTTTCAACATACTTTTATTTGCTATAAAACACTGAAGTGTCTGATGAAAAGAGCTACATAAATATTTATCAATTGGATTATCCATTAAAGTGTTCCGTGTTTTATGTACAATGCAGGAACATGCAATTGCTAAAATATTAACTCAAAATTAAATACTGAAATATTTACTACTTAGAAACTGCAATGCCCCAGATTTTGCACTTGTAATAATGGCAAAGTTAGTGGCATTCACTGGCATTACTCCGTGAAACGGGGAGCAACTACTGGTGTCCCAAATGCACAATGCTTTTATTATTCTAGAAATTGCTGTCAGTAAAATTTCTCTTCTCAGGCTGCTCTGTTGAAATTTTAACAGTTGTCAATTGTAGAAATCACTGGATTTAACATGAATTTCCACTTTTAGTTAGTCCTGGTTTGAAAAACCCTCAAAAATAACATTTTTGACTGAGATGCAATTGATTTTCCAACAGGATATAAAGTTATAAATTACTACTGGACAACCCTGACTACTAATTTTGCATTAAAATAATTGTCAGATTTATCCATGATCACAAAAATAGTTCCATAGAATTTTAAAGGAACTGTCTTTTGAAAGATTTTAAATAATTGGTTTCTACCTTCATTCAATATCTATGTCTCAATCTCTATTTCATCTCTGTAAAAAGGACTAAATTGCAAAATGTAATCTGAACATTTTACTCCCTGCTTTTTGATTGAGAAAATACTTCAAAGTGACTCGTTGCTTAGCATGATGATATTACTGTTTCTTGACTAGGAATGAATTTTAGGAAAGGTGAAATCCATGTGACACATTTTGCTAGACTTTTGTGGACAAATATTTTCAAGTTAGGAGCAGACACTGTCATTTCAGCACTGACCACAAAATCCAGGCCTTATGATGCACCACAAACACAGAATCAATGCTGCACTTGTCTACACAAATGCAAAAATATACCAGATGATAAAGCAATTTACTATATTTGACATACAGTGCAGTTTAAATGGAAGTTTTCCAACAAATTAGGAACGTAATAAAGACATTGGAGTCAATTCTCCTGTACAATGTATGTGGAATGTATTATCACTGTGCACCAGTTTAGTCACATTAATTATTTTAAGGATAGAAAATACACACACCAATTTGCTCTCCATAAGTGCTTGCCATAAAATCAAAACCAGCTATTTATTCACAAAGATAACCGAAGTGTATTTTCAGGTTGTTGCCACTAGACAAAACTTGCATTTTCAGCATGATAAAGTTGTTTTCAACTTGTGCAATACACAAGCCTTAAAAGTTTTGTTCTCTGCTTACAAACTTAGTTACTTTCCGAGCTGGCCAAATTATCTCAAATCTGTTCCAACAGTAGCAGCACGCAGTACGGATTAAGTGCCTATGTCAACTTGTTACACACAGCAATATTCTAAACAGAGTTAACCTGGTTTATCTGGACCAGTTCATGGAAGAGTAGTTAAGCCACGAGTTTTAGCAAAAATTAATATGGTCGCAGAAAAGTTAGATCATACACATGCCCCAGAAATAACTCTATCCTGTTCACTGCAGGGAGAGTGTTGGGATTACAGTTCATAATTAAAAACAATTAAAGTCTACAATAATGCCTGGACTACCTGGGAGTCAGTTACTCATCGAGAAGACTGACCAGTTTACAGATGGGTGTATAAAGATACAAAAATGAAGAAAAAAGATTAAGCTATTTTATTGTGTATTTAATATAATGCCATTCACTTTGCTCTTAGAAAAAGTGAGCATTTTCCATAGCACAGACACCAATATGACAGTGGTCCAACACAAAGTTCACAAGGTTTTCACTTTCTCTTCCACAAAACACTAAGACAACATTAGCACTTTAAAAACTGAACAAAGGTTTTAATTTTCATAAAGCAAATTCTGCAAATGCTAGATCTGAATTATGGGGCACCAAACTCAAATGAACCAGGCACCAAGACTTCAGTGGATCGAAAAGTGACAGGCATTTTTTGACACTGGGAAGATTTATATTTCTGGAGAAAGGCAGTAGAATTTTAGTTTGGTGAGATCCATGAGGTGAAATGAAATTCAGCCACAAGGCTATAATCTAGAGTCACTGTTAACAATATTGCACCAGCACCCACTGTGGACTTCCCTAAATAAGGGAATGTCTAGTCCAGTAATAGAATCCATTATAACAATAACTTAAAATTGTTCAAGTATCTTACGGGGTAGAAAAATACACAGTTCTTAAGCAAGCTCAATTTAGCCCATTGAAACTAGAGATTCATCAGTACATATTCAAAACTAAAGAGGAAGGGGTGGGAGGAAAAGTAAAAATAAAATGCAGTCATGATTTATACCAAGTTCCATAATATGTGCTTCTTCTGAAGATGTGCTTTATAATCTCAGGCAGGTTTAATACACTGCCAAGTAATAACAATTTAGACTTAAACTTAACATATAACATTAATCAGCACCCCTGTAAAACTGATACATCCTTAATACATTATTCTAAAAATAGCCTTCAAACCATTTTTCCAATTCATTAGCTTGTAAAATAATTGAAATTTAGAACTTGTAGAGGAAGGTAGAAGATAGAAGCCACGTTTCTGTTTCCTCAATAGAGAACTCCCCCATCCCCCACCCCAACAATGAGTTCTAGAAACAGCAGCAACCTCATATCTCTTCTCGGGTTGGAGGGTACTGCTGGAGAGTTATGATCCTGAGGGTAGAAGTTCTGCCTGATCAGAGCGACCAGCATATTATTGACCTGCTGCTCTGCTTAGCCAGCTGTGCCAGCAATAATAGTGACTGCGGCCAGTTATACTCTCAGGGGGAACCCAAACATTACTGCTTGATCCAAGGATACTTATATCCTTGGGCATTGAAAGAGGATCATTGGACATGAATTGCCAGAGAAGGCAAGTTGGGAGTTGTTGGCAAGAGGTGAGAAATTGAAGTGAAGGCTTTCAGTTGCCTACTCTCTCCAATGCCAGGTATCTTGATTGGGCACTTCTTACCTGTGAACGAGGGAGTCATACTCCAAAGAAAACTGCATAGAAAACCTGATTAAACTTTCTGGACAGCTGCTGGGAGCTGCATGAAAGCTTTGACTTCCATTTACTGTCTGAGATACTATTAAATTTCACTGGGCTCAGATTCAATTAGTGTCTAGCAGACCAAATTTCTGTCTCAGGCCCTTTCCATTCCCAACATGATTAGGAACAATTTTCTCAATGCCAGGAATCCCATAGAGGAATTACTGCCCACTTCACCCCATCCAATCCAACTATCATTATACCTCCTCTGGCAGGCTCCACTAAATTCTGCACAGAGTGTCAGAATATGTTAGTGTACCTCAGAGTTATCACAAACTGGACTTTTAAGGCAATGAGATGCAGAGGACAGGTGTTCATAAAAATAGTGGATGATCTGGACTCTGTCACAATGCTAGCATAATAACTGCTTATTAATTTACTTTGAAAAAAACATAAATGACCAAGAAGTATCCACAAAGGCAATGAGTACATATTTTCTGAGTGACACAGGAATCTTTGTAAAAGTGATATATCAATTTTATTTTGGAATTGCTGGGAATACTTTTCCTCCAACAGCAACCATTGTTAGGGCTGTTCTACGATCTAATTCTGAAGATTTTGCATTTTTCTTTTAAGGGCAAGTGACAATATAAAAATTGTCTCCCACATGCATTATTTTGCTTTCATTATTTGTCATGGAAAAAAGCTCATTTAATGCACAAGTTGCTTGCAGAGTTGATTTTAATCTTGCACCCCAGACATCTATTGTAAGCAGTTTATTAAATTGCGCTCAATGAGGTTTTACAGTCGGCTGCCTTCACACATGATGGGCAGGAACAAGCCTGAACTACAAGAGACAAAACAAACTGCAACTCCCACGGGTAGTACTTCAATATTACACATGCAGGATCAGTAATGAGATTCAAGGTTTCAGCCAATCAACTGGTGGCTTGCAGAAAACTCAGTACCAAATGTTTGCAATTTAATTCTTCAAAAAATTGAGAAAGCTCAACCATGAATTTTGGAATAGCTTTTTCTTTTTAAAAAACAAGCTACTCCAACTCCTACAGTTTGTAATCCAAAAACAATTTCAGAACTTGAGTAACTGTTCATTTAAGAAAAGTTTGAATTAATCCATGACATAATCTTCCCCTTCCCACATAATCTTGTACCAGTTTACTAGTTAACAAAAACATTTTTGCAACTCCATTTGAAGCCTATAGAAGTTACTGTAGTGAGAGAAAAAAACAAGAGTCGCTGGCCTTTGTTGAATGGATCAGGTCCAATGTATTACTGTGCACTAGTTGGCTTGGTAATTCATTTAAAAAGTGTTAATCTCTTGATACCTTAAACATGCAATGGATCTTCAGCCACTGGAGACTGTGAGTGAGCAGAAACATAGAACCACAAATTCTTTGGACCCATACATTATTTATTAAGCTTATGGAATTGATTCAGCTTATGGAGTTGATCTAATCATCTATTTCAGACATTGTATTCATATGTCTTTCTCTCAGATTGCAGGAAACTGTAGTATGGGTCCCGGCTTGAAGAACTTCAGTTACATACATATTGGAGAAGGTGAGACTGTTCTCCTGAAGAAGAGAAAGTTGAGGAGATTTAATAGAGGTATTCAAAATCATTAGATAAGAAGAAATAGTTGGTTTTGGTGGATGAATCAGAAACCAGAGAATACAGAATTAAGATAATTGACAAATGCATTGTTGATGAGGATTTTTCACGCAATGAGAGATGAGGATCTGGAGTGCGTTGCCTGAAAATGTTGAGGCAACAGGTTCATTTGAGGCATTCAAGAGGGAGCTGGATTACTATCTGAAAAAATATTAAGCGCAGGGTTACAGTGGCAAGGCAGGGGTGTGGTACTAGGTGAATTGCTCTCTTCAGAGTCAGCACATGCACAGAATGGATGAAATGGCCTCCTTCTGTGCTGTAACCATTCCAATTTTGATGTTAACATTTACTTGCCTTGGACAAAAACAATGGTCAGTCAGTCGGAAGTTGCTTGGCTGTACTTAGTGCTGATATGATTCATCCTAAGAACACCTTTGTTAATTACTTTCATGGTCTATCTTTTAAAAATGTGACTGCTTAGTGTTGAACAAACTAGAAAGAAATTACCTCAATTGAAGATAGAGATAACAAGGTGTAGAGCTGGATGAACACAGCAGGCCAAGCAGCATCAGAGGAGCAGGAAAGCTGACATTTCGGGCCTAGACCCTTCTTCAGAAATGAATTGAACACCTTTTTACTCTCAAGCTTGTTAGAACAGCGTTTCAGTATCCCAGAGATGGTCCTATTGTCCATTTCTTGTTCAATGTAATAAACCAACTAGAAAACTTGTACATTAATCGAATCTCAGTGATCAGTACAAAGGGATGGTAACAACAGTGTCTAGTACGTAATTTAGCTGTATTTACCAGTGACTTTTGTTCAACAGTTGATTCTATTGCCAATGGACTTGCAGCATTCTTAGTTTGTACTAAACTTGAGGACAAATGCACCATCACCATCCACATTCTATCCACTTCCAGAAGCTCTTCAGCAGGACATTATTAATATTCTGAACTTGAATGTTTAAATGTGACTATTTGCTTTTCAGAGGGTTTGTGTAATCTAAAATTATTGTTGGATTTACCAAAAGAAGCTAAAACAATAGGCTTCAAGGTACAAATCTGCACATTTAGCAACATATGACAATGCAGAGCCTTAGTTTTCTGTACATTGTGATCAGCAGGAACAAAGGAATTCAGGGGAATGGTCATACCTAAGCAGTAATCAACATACATCAGTGACAGCAGCAACAGCCTACGACTCTGTTTTGTGTCAGAGTTCACAAGTACAAAAGGCTTCAGGCCACTTGGATTATAATATGGAACAAAGTCTGTTTTCCTCAATCTCCACTCCAGAACTGATTCACCTCAATACTTCAGACACCACAATCTAAATTAAAAGTGAGATTGCTCCTTAAAACATTTTTCACAAAGTAGGTGGCCTTTGTAGATAGTTAGAAAGCCCATTAAAAATAATAAAATAACTGAAATACATGCTAAGAACTTGGGGAACATACAAATACGGTGGCAGTAAAAAGGAATGGTACATTTATACTTTTCAGGTAAAACCAAGTATCCAAGGAGTGTCCTATGAGTGGCCTTAAATTTGAATCATTATCCAAGGTACTTGTAGTCATTGTAGAAACATTTACAAAGTGTAAATACAACTACACGACACTGTGAATCAGACAGCAATCTTTGATATAAAATGTTTAGAAACATTCAGACACACAAAAGGAAATTAACCTTTTTTTTCAAAGACAGAAAGTTAATTAATAGCTTGAGAAAATGTGTTGTAGGAATTACACCAAATGTATTAAAAGGTCATCAATTAACACAACAGGACATTTCACAGGAGTGATATTATTTTTATCATTATTTCAATTATAAACAGGATAACAAATTGATTTAATTGTACCAAACACACAACTTAGCATTGAGGCAATTAATAAGAATATAGTTCTATAAAACTAAAAGTAATACACACTGACAGATAAAGACCATTTTAAAATCTTTTCCCCATTACTAGTTTGTACTCTTTCTTTGTTCCTCATTTCCTCATGCACCGTTACTTTTCAGACAACAGCAAACCTTCTCCAACTTCCTGTTAGTGGTGTTTGAAAACCAGCTACTTATTATTGCACAAGGACAGCTGGGTGAAGTACCTTCACAATCCACTTACCCCTATCTCTGCCAAGTGCTTCTTCGGTCTCAAAGGGAAATTGAGAAACTCATGGTAAGGGTGGCTGTAGCACTAACACTAACATTAAATAATGTTTGGTATTAGACCTACATCAGGCCATACCAATTTGATTACAAGTATATTACATGAACTGTCTCTCTTTGAGATGCATGAAAATAGGTTAAACACAATCTGGACTTCAAATGCTTTTGTTAGACAGCTGGGTTTTGAGCTCTGATGTTCACACAGAAATTCCAAAGCTCCAATCAGTCAGTTAAGTCAGTATTTGTTCAGTCCCAGTTATAATAAGTTGCTGCAGGAGATTGACAAAATTGATCAGCAAATGGGTTGGAAGTCCAATAGGTCGTGTTTTGTTTTGTTCCAGTTACAAGGAGCAGAAAGAAAGCACTTCATTCGCTATGCCTTCTTTCATGCAAAGGTAATAAGCTCATCCTGGATGCAGGAATATATTGTGAATACAAATCAATCATCTTACAACATACATATTTCATTGTCCAAATTCACAAAAGCTTCAAAAAAGTATCAGCAACACAATAAATACAGCTTTTATACTGTTATCAGACATATTACTTACACGCACCATTTTAAAGGCATACATACATGTGTAGCCCATATTGGGCACAGTTATAACACTTCTATGTAAACTCTACAGCCTCAAAGAAGTGCAGTTCTCTTCTTTAGAACCAAGAATTCAAAGTTGAAAATCAACCTTGCAAACTCACAGCAGGCATTGTAATGACAACGGAAATCATTAAGTTGTTGCTGCCTTGAGTTAGAAAACAGGCTGGTTGATTGTATAAGTAAAGATTAAAATAAAATAAAATGTTTACAGGCAATGATTAGTGTGATTGATGTGTATAGATTTCCACTGTATAATAAAAAGTGATGTATATTTTACCTTGCACAAGTTCAATTTTACTGAGCAGAAGGGATGGTACCATGCAATATGATTTAAATATACTCACTTTTCACTCCAGAATCACCAGGGCACAGTATCATCTTTAAATAACCAGTATCCACTTCTATCACTCAATTTACAATTAAAAATGTTTTTATGGGAGCACTCCTGACACAATTACTCTGTTCTTTTTACAGTTCTCTTTTATCATGTCAAGAAGAGACAGCCATGAAAACAAACATTCATGGCTGGGAAGGGGAAACTAGTCCTTTTAGAGCTACTATTATTTAAAAGTATGAGTAGATGTGATGAAAAGAAAATGTGACTTCGCAATTATTTTATAGAAAGTTTAAGTCAGCATTCTTGATTCATTCATCAAAGCAACAGATATCTGAACTGAGAGATACTACAAAAAAACCCTTCTGAACACAAAACTAGAAACGTACGTAATTACCATTCTGGGTACCTTACTATAGGAAAACTTACACTGGTTATAAAGTGCACGTGTGATCTATGACACATTCAAAATACAGATGTATTTATAACAAAATAGAAAGTACACTGACTCTACGAACATATCAATTTATGAATTAAGTGTTCTAACATAGATGAAGAATTTGTTCTTGTGTGTTCATTACCACAGCCCACATAGAAAGAGGCCCCATGGCACTCACAGTGAAACAGTGTTTTAGTCACCATTTTGAAGAAGGGATTCTGTCATCAGTCTGAATTATAGAGATGCTGTATCTTTGTAACCTGTAACTAAGGTGAAAACATGCAGACATGGTTGAAACATTGAAGAAAATATGTTAATTCATCTAGTCGATAGGTACAACTTATTTGGAGAATGGAAACATATCAACAATTTGTTTAAGTCCTGAACGATAGTGGAAAAAGGTCACAAACAAAGTAAAACAATGATTAAAGAGGGACAATTTTAAATTATTTTGTATTGGTGGCTTAACCACTGTTTCATTGAGTGGGTTGTGTTCCTTTCTCTTTAAGCATTTTTTTTTTTCTGGCTGACTTACTTTTGTAAAGTACCATGATTCCCTTTTTGACTTTAGTTGCAGTTAAAACTAATGACTCTGAAGCATTATGCTGCATCTCTGGTAGTGTCTGCTGGACAATTGTTATTCATCAGTTGGTCATGAGCGTCACAGTTATAACTTTAGTGCATCAGTAGTATTTGAAATTGTCAAATAAACTTCCCAAGTTGTTGGATGTGAATCCTTAAAGGGATGGATTATTATCCATGTCTCAGCATCTACGAGGTAAGCTTAGAGTAGCTCGGAGGAGAGAATCTTCTTCTCAGATACTTCAGAACATACAAGGGAAGACAACTGATGAGAGTGATTACTGTGACTTTCCACAGGAAGGATAAGGTGATGATGAAGTAGACATCTGCAACAGAAAAGCGAACAATGTATTAGTTACAAATACAGCTAGTATTACTTTTGCTTCTAAAGTATATTGAGTACTATTTCCTTGGATTCAATTGACGGAACAGGTTCTGTGAATTCCCTTATACAAAGTCACCCTTATTCTGGCATCAACTATAGGGGATTGATGACATTGAGGAACATGAAGTCATCAGGCAGTGTGAGCAGCCAATCAGATTGAAACATTCTCACAGACAGCAAATCAAGAAGCAAATAACACCATCATTTACTCTCTCATAATTTCACACACAGCAGACTAAAAAATCAAATCATATAATTGGGATTAAGTCACAAGTGGAAGAAAACTGTGATTATTTTTTAAAAAATGGAATTATTTTAGAATGGAAGGAATGATGCTCCAGACTTCTACAATTAGTTTTTTTTTTAGTAAGAGACATTGTTCAGCATTAATTGTGACATGGTATATCATTTAAAACTTAGTTGCTTCTCATTTAAAAAGGCATAACCTTAAAGAGAAAATAGCACATAAATAGTTGGAGTTCACTTTAAATCACTGATTCCATGTTGAAAGAATCTGCAAATACTGCAATAAAGTACCCTGTAGTGCCTTTGTGCAGCAAGGTATCAATGACAGCAATCTCTGGTTTTGCATTAACTGTGCATGTGTAGATGCCAGAAGTTAATGTCTGGTTTACACAATGGTGATGGAGAACACTTCCACTATCTTTGGGAATAGAAATTTCAGGGCATTCTGAAAAATTCATCAGTGTTAAACTTGTAATTCTGTAGTTCAATGAATCAGTTCTGTTGAAAACTGATTGGAGCGTTAATTTTCTCATGCCACAGAAAGGAGTCCAGTTGCTTCCACTTCTCGAATCAATTACTCTATAGGCAAAGAGGCAGGAGTAGCTACCAGGTCTTCAGTCTAGGCTTCCAAATAGTCTGCCCTAGAGGGACACTCAAAAGGCAGTGTACAAATTACCTCCAAATAGAGCGACAAGTCAATATGAAATCCAATATTATTACTAAAGCATCTGTCACTACCCACAAACATGTGCTTTATAATCTCTACGTACTCACTGATTAGCTTTGTGAGTTGTGTGTTGTTCTTTTATTCCTGGGATTCAAGTGCATTCCAACTCAGTCTGAGGAGTGGAAGTGTCTTGTTCTGCTGAAGGCAATGGTTTCTACATGATTTGTATTTACGCAGTTTCAATTCAAGTCTCTGTAAGCATCAAGAATGTGCATACGACCTACTTCTTATGGACATGTTTGAGAGGACAATTTTTTAAAAATTCACTCATTTGATGTGGGTATTGTCCATCCTTAGTTATGCTTGAAAAAGCTCTGGTAAACTGCCTTCTGGAGTCTATGTGCTCTAAGTACACTCACAATGCCATTATGGACAGAATTTCTAGATTTTGACCAAGTGACAGTGAAGGAACAGTGATAGTGAATGAGTGGCTGGGAGGAGAACTTGAAGGTGATGGTATTCCCATGTATCTGCTCCCTTATCCTATTAGATGGAAGTAGTCATTGGCCTGAAAGTGCTGTCAAAGGAGACTAGCCTGAAACAGCTCTCCCACTTTTAGAACCATATCCCAGATGTTAGCCAGGAGGACTCTTAGGGCTGACAAGTCTGTTTTAGCTATTATTGTTTCTGGTCCCTAGGTTGAAACAAGATGGTCTATCACAGCATAGCCTTGATTTGTCCATGACCAAATAACCTAACAATTTCTAGCTTCAGTATGAAAAATTGAGTAATGTGTTGTTGCAGTGTCAGCATCTCTGTATTCCAGCTAGATCAGTGCATTCCAGGAAGGTAGGGCCATGATCTTTCAAAACAACTGAAGAAAGGTTTGGATGTGAATAATTTAAAACAGTATGGAGGCTGGGGAAAGATGTGGGGTGCATAAAACAAACTTATGCCAATAATAACAGATTCACCTTTGTTGGTAGATTTCTTGAATGAGTAAGTGATATTTGCAAATTTCCTATTTGTGAGTAGTGATATTCAATTTCACAGATAATGATTCAGTAACAAGACTGGATTTTGTATTTAGGATTGGACCAGAGACAACAGAGTGTTACATATTAATAGGGAGATCTGATACAGTGAATGTGGGAAGCAAGGACATTGAGACGGTCAAAATCACACGGACAGTTCTCAATGAAAACATCTAGACATCTGGTTAAAAAACTGGACGCAGAGACAATTGTAATGGAAAAAAGCTCGGTGTTGTGTGGGCATCAAATTAATTACGTAGAAGGGGATGAAGTCAAGCCCTTTGGTAATAATTATGCCTTCTCAGTTACCCCTCCTCTGGGCACATCTTTACTTTCTTATTCCAACTTTGCACCCTCTTTGCTTTGTGCCACCACTCCTCTAACCACTGAACCTTTCTTGTCTTTCAACCTGTCACTACCCTCTTCTGTTTTTGTTTCCTTCTCTTTGCCCTTTCCCTTCATCCGTATTTGCTTAAACTGGTCACTTCTCTAACTATTACCAGTTCTAAAGAAAGGTCATCATCTTGAAAAGTTAACTTGTCGCTCTACGGATGCAGCCTCCTAAGTGGTTCAGGCAATCTGATTTCATCTCATATTTCCAGCATCTGAAATAGTATGCTTTTGTAAAGGTGAGGAATTGGGGAAGCGAATACATGGAATCACATTTTTTCCCTACTATTTCCTGTCAAAATGCTGCTGTTTGAACAATTTCTCTAAGTTTATGTTGCAATAAAGAGGGAGTTTTCAATCAAAGTGGAGATTGTGTAAAATTGCAACACATATCAATGAACTACATTCAGCTACTTTGCAACAGTAAGGCAGTTTGTTGCACAACATCCTCTTCTTGAGAGTAGAAGTTCGACCATAATGATGTCACCAAAGCCATATGGAAGTGGAGGAGCCATGAGCAGAGTAACTCCCACACATCCTCTAGCCAGCTAGTGATGTCACTATGGCAACAGCCCACTCTCAACACATATGCACATGGAGTTAATCTTCTCACAATCAGGTTGCTGTTGTTTGTAGGTACAAGGCCATACAATGGCGTGTTGGCATGATAGTCAGTGGGAAGTTAAATTTCCTGCTGAAACACCAGCTCATCATAATTATTTTGTTTTCCACTATGACAATTGAAACCGCTTCCACTTACGTTGATACTGAATAATTAAACATTTCACTGAAGTGAATAGAAACTGAAAACCCAGAACAATTTTCCATCTCCGCTAACGTTTTAATTCTCGCAAACTGTTTTAGCTATGAATATGTACATTTTTTTGATAAATTTGGACAGTTATTTCAGCAATATCATGAATTTTATTTGCATTTGGTCTTTTATAACAGTTGACGAGACAGGAGATGATCCCGCTATTGCAGCTAGGGATAACTGCAATGAAACATTATTCCGATGGTCCCCAGTAGTCATTTAGAGCGTGTGACAATGCTTTCAAACTGCTATTCACTACAGTACAGCAACATAGTTGTACTACTCATTCACTTATCAATGGATAGATTACCCAGTTTTGCTGTTTTTAAGTTCATTCATGTGATATGAACATGATTGGCAAGGCATGCATTTACTGCCTAACCTTAATTGCCCTGAAGAAAATGATATAGAGTCACTTTCTGGAATTGCTGCGGCCCATTTTGGTGTAGATCCATCCACAGTAGTTCTAGGGATGGAGCTCCAGGATGGAGGCCGAATGACATGGTGACATAGCTTCAAATATGAAATGATCCGAGACTTAGAGAGGAACTTGCCGGTGATGGTGTGCTCATGTTCCACTGCTGTTGTTCTTCCAGATCATGGACATTGCAAGGTTTAGAAGGTGCTTCCAGAGGAGGCTGGTTGTGTTACTGCATTGTACCTTGTTACACTGCTGCCACAGTGCTTTGGCATTGGAGGGACTGAATGTTGAAGGTGGTGAATGTGGTTCCTCCTTATTAACACCTTCAGGTACATTATCAAAAAAACACATAAGGAATTATCAAATATTATTTTCCTTTCATCTATCTGTATTGGCTCTGCATAACCATGTCATCAAGTCTGATCGCCCTGTCATTATGGCCTGAATATAATCCCTACAGCTGTCAGGCCAGCTGCAGCAGTTCCTCAGGGGAGTGTCCTAGGTCCAACCATCTTCAGCTGCTTCATATGGTCAAAGGTTGGGATGTCTGCCGACGATTGTACAATATTCAGCACCATTCGCAACTCCTCAGATACTAAAGCAGTCCATGTCTAAATGCAGTAAGACTTGAAAATATCAAAGCTTGGGCTGAAAAGTGATAAATAAAATTCACACCACACTAATGCAATGCAATAACATTTTTTTATTACAAGACAATCTAAACATCATCCCTTGACATTTAAACACATTACCATCACTGTCCCCAACTACCAACATTATGGGGTTACCAATGACCAGAAACTGAACTGGACTCACCACATAAACACAGTGGCTACAAGAGTAGATCAGAGGCTAGGAATACTGCAGTGCGTAACTCAACTCCTGACTCTCTAGAGGTTGTCCACCATCTACAAGGCACAAGTCAGGAGTGCGGTGGAACCCTATTGCCAGATAAATGCAGCTCCAAAAACGCTCAAAAAGCTTGATGCCATCTAGGCCAAAGCAGCCTGCATGATTGGCACCATATTCACCAACATCCACTCCTTCCACCACCAATTGCCAGTAGCAGCACTGTGTACCATGTACAAGATGCACTGCAGAAATTCACCAAACATCCTTTGACAGCATCTTTCAAACCAGTGACCACTACCACCTAGAAGGACAAGGGAAGCAGATACATTAGAACATCACCTACAAGTTCCCTGCCAAGTCACTCAATATCCTGACCCTGGAAATTTGTCACCTTTCCTTCACTGCTGCTGGATCAAAATCCTGGAATTCCCTTCCTAATAACATTGTTGGTCTACCTACAGCACATGAACAGAAACAGTTCAAGAAGGCAGCTCAGCACCACCTTCTGAATGACAACTAAGAATGGGCGGAAAATGCTGACCCAGCCAGTGACATCAATGGCCCACGAATGTGTAAAGATAATCTGGCCTATACATCTGTTTTTCTTTCTGTCCGTTCTGGGTTACTGGATTACATTTCCTGCCTTTTGATCCCTGAACTATTCTGGAAAGTCAGATTGGTGCATTCACTCTCTTTGTAGTCAGGGTGTAGCCATTATAGCTAGGGAATTTGTCACCTTATGTTCCATCAATTTGCCAGTGCTAATGTTTTACTAATATCAATATCTTTAAAATTCCTCACTTTCACTCTATCTTCTGTTCCCCACTGCCCCTAGTATGTTTTCTGTGCCTTCTATCATGAAGACAGATGGAAAGTGTTTGGCAATGTATCTGCTACATGTCTTTGTTGACTCACAAGTAAGGGCTCCACACTTACTTTTGCCAATCTCTCACTTGGTATGCATCTATAAAAAAGTTTGGAGAAGCTTCTAATGTCTCTAACTCGTTTACGCTCATACCCTATTTTCTTTTTTAATTTCTTGGTTATCAGTTATCTTTTTAAATCCACAGGCTTTAATCTTCTTTTAATTTAATATTATCTTTCGTTCCCCTAGTTAGCCAGAATAGGAACATTTTTCCTTTTTAGTAGTTAAGGGAATGTATGGTCATTGTGCATCGTGAAGCAACTCTTTAAATGCTTGCCATTTCCTATCAATTGTTACATTTGCAAACCTAGTCTCTCAATTTCCTTAGCCAAATCACCCCTCAAACTGATGCAATTTACTTTGCTTAGACTGGGGAACTTCATCAGAGAAATAACAAATCCATTCTCAACCCAACATCAAATTCTAACTTAGTGAATGTTTTATAAATATAAATAATACTATTACTAAAGGTACTAGATGGTACTGTGTAAAACTGCAAGGAATCAACATGACGTTTTTAATAATGAGATTGGGAAAGAATTAAGAAATTCTGTGTGTACATTCATCGAAGTTTTAACATTGACTTACCAATGAACTCATGCAAGAAAACAAGAGAAGCAATGTAGCAGCTGAGACTGAGAAGTTCTGCCACAATCATGAGCCAGTGCCAGGTTTGGATAGTGAGCGCCACCATCAGTAACTCAGTGAGAATAAGTGAAGTAAAGGAAATGGCTACTGCATGCACAAACTCCGAGTCAAACAACAGAAGAGCCCCATACATTATTATACCACCTGGAAAAATAAAGTGAAAATATTTTTACTCTTTTTTGAATGGAAATGCAGACACTTACAAGTCGAATAGTCCTGTCTCTGAATCAGGACATTGTTGGTTGAAAATTCACTCTAGGCTAACACTCCAGAGCAGTACCAAGGGAATGCTGCATGGTTGTTGCCATAATCGCTCAGAAAAGATGTTAAACGGAGATCTGTTCATACTCTCAAGTAGATGTCAAACAATACCATCCTACTGCTTAAAGAATAGTAGGAACATTCTCCTGGGTGTCTTATCCAAAATGAATCCTTTAATCAACATCACTAAAAGCACTTATCTGGTCATTATCACAATTAGGTCACTGTAATTTTTGCCCACATTGGCCGCTGAATTTCCTATACTGCAAGAGTAACTGCATTTCAAGTGGTGCACTTCAAGCGGTGCACAATTATCCATAACATCTTTGGAACATTCAGAGGTCATGAAAGTCATTAAAGAACTACAAATTCTTTTTTATGTCACATCTATTTATGATAAAGTGTGATTTCCATACCTTGGTATATACTAATTAAAACCCAAATCAAGAAGGTTTTAAAGGAGAGTGGTCGACCCTGAAATAGAGAAAAGAATCAATTTTGGAGATACTCCTCCACCTTACCATTCAAGTCAACACAGAACAGAAAATCTACATATTTTAAGGTTGCTATTTTCAGATCTAGACAGGAAAGCTCAATAACACATTTAATTTAGAATTCTTTGGAAACTAATCAATTGACATTTTTAACAAGTAATTGAGTTATTCTCGTATTTGGAGATTTTAAGCAGCATCGATTCCTGGAACTGGTGCTTTAAGTGCATCAGCTGTAGCATAAATTTCCATTGCATCTACTTGGAGTTTTGAAATTTGTCAGCATAGATTCGATGTTGTAGTTGTAACACTGTTGCTGAAAAATTTATTTTCAGTGCTGGGAAAATGCCTCATGAACTTTATTATCTGAAGTCATCAATGTGCTTTGTTGAAAAGGAAACGGGTCCGATCATTAGAAAAAGTTCCCCTACAGTTTCTGATGCAAACAAAAAAACTAATCCTTGCCTGTCCCTTCTCTAGCAGAGGTCATCAGTTAGTAATCAAATTTTAATTTAACCATTCGCTTAAGACCAACAATAGAACATAATTATCTATAAATATAATTCTATTGCTTTCTCCCCTTTAAAAGGTTTTTAATTCTCCTGTGAGAATTACTTTGGGAAATATTTACAAATGTTCAGATCAGAGATTATGGAGATAGGCAATGAATTGTCTCACTTGGATTGTGTTTCAAATGGATACTTTCCTGTGTTACCAGGCAACCACAAAGTATCCCACCTACTGACTATCAATCTCAGAAGGGCTGAGGCTAGCAGATCTGAGATACTAGCAATCCTGTGGTGATTGCATTTGACCACAAACTGCTCGAAATAATTGCCATAACCACTGTACTCTGAGGCCAAATACTAATTCAAAGTCCCTCAGTGTCTTGTTCAATTAAAGCACTGTAGACATAATACAAAGCCTTGAAAAGAAGGAATATCCTCAATAAAGTCTATAAATTATCCATGAATTCACTGATCTCAGCCAGGAAAATGATGGGCACCCTAACATTGATTGTAGTACCTCAGGACGGAAAGGGAGAGAAACAGTAAGAAGCAAAGCATTATCCAGTTACCCAGCTCAGGAAGTGGAGAGCTGGATTTTGAGGTAAGATACAATGACTCTCCCTCCAGAATTAATGCAGAAACTAACTTTGTACATTATAGATTGGGACATTTGGCTGTGAACATTTGCATCCAGATATCATCAGGAATCACGACCTTCAGGACTCCTTGGGTGAGGATTTTAGTTTTGTGGTCAAGATTCCAACTTTCTGGTCCTGACCCCACAGAATGTTGGTGTCACCCTATCAAACTAAATTTTTGTTGGGTTGGCCAATTGTTAGCATCTAGTGGGGTCTGAAGCCAAGTGAAACTGGGGAAAAGGTCTCGGTTACATGTTAATCAAGAGATGACTGGATGAGAAGTTGACTGTACTTATAGGGAGCAAGTGATCAGCAGGATTGGACTTTTGCAATGTTATTGAAATAAAACTCTTACTGGAAAGGCAGTTGCCTGATCTCTGTCAAACCAACATTTAATCTCTGGTGTTTAAAACCAATTACTTCTCAGATGGTGATGGGGTCTCAACAGGAGTCCCTTCAGTCATGAAAATACGTGGACTTCATTGAGGCAGGTAGGAGGGAGAGGGCACAGGATACTTTACAATGGAGGTGCCCTCTCAGAACTTTAAAAATCCTTCAAAGTACACGCAGCCATACCATCAGAGTGAATTTGTGGACAGGACAGGATGGGTGGTTAGCTCTTTAAGTTGGTTGTGGGAGGGACTGATAGTGCAACATTCATAGGAAGACAGAGCACTTGTTCTCTCAATCTGCCACTTGGAGGATGCCCCCTCTCATTGACCATATTTCAGTCATTAAAGGGGCCTGTCTGCCATGTGGAAAATTGACATGGAAGAAAGGCCTTAATAGGTCCCTGAGACCTTTTCTTAATCATGGGGTGGCACGGTGGCTCAGCAGTTAGCATTGCTACCTCGCAGTGCCAGGGACTCACGTTCGATTCCACCCTCGGGCGACTGTGTGGATTTTGCACATTTTCCGTGTGTCTGCATGGGTTTCCTCTGGGTGCTCCGGTTTCCTCCCACAGTCCAAAGATGTGCAGGCTAGATGGATTGGCCATGTTAAATTGCCCACAGTGTTCAGGGATGTGTAGATTAGGTGGGTTATAGGTGGATGGGTCTGGGTGGGATGCTCTGAGGGTAGGTGTGGACTTGTTGGGCCGAAGGTCCTGTTTCCACACTGTAGGGATTCTATGATTCTATGGTCTATTAGGGCAGAAACAGGGATATTTGCTGACAATCGCATAAATGTTCAGCACCACCTCAGAGTTAAGCACAGAAGCAATCTGTGCACACATGGGGCAAGACCTAGGCAGCAGTCAGGATTGGGCTAATAGACATTCAATGGTATTGCTATCACTCAACCACCCATTACTAACAACCTAGCAGTTACCAGTGACCATAAATTGAACTGGAATAGCCACGTAAATACTGTAGCTACAAGAACAGGTCAGAGGCTGAGAGCTCTGCAATGAGTAACTTACCTCCTGGCTGCCCAAAGTCTGTCTACCATCTACAAGTCACAAGTCAGGAGCATGATGCAATACTCCCCACTTGCCTGGATAGTTGTAGCTTGAGCAATGCTCAAGATTTATACCATTCAGAACAACGCAGCCCGCTTAATTTGCATCCATCCACTCCCTCCACCACCAACAAACTCTTTTTTTGGAATATAACATAATTCCAGTAACGTACAGCAACATAAATATATGTTGTAACTTTCTCTCTATACAAACTAGTGTACAGTTTTGAAAAATGCTCAATGATGGTGACAAAAGTCTGATTCTGTCACAAGAGTGACTGCAATTCAGAGGTACTTCATCAGTTGTATTGTACAATGGTGCATGTTGAGGTCATGAAAGGCACTTATTAAATGCAAGGTCTCCTTCTTACTTTAAATAAAGTACTAAAACAAAAAAGTTGATTATAAAGTTCAAATAAGTCATATATTTTTGGCAATATATGAAAGAAGACTAGATATAAATTTAGACATTTATATAAACAATACAGCACTTGAAGATCTGAACATAATTAGTTCATTTAGTAACATTCCAAAAGTAACAATAAAAATACATACATTTATTGCATGGCACATATTTATCTTGAGATTTATTCTAATGCATACCTTAGTAAGATCTTTGTATAGTTCTGGATAAAGCATTGCAACTTCTGACTTCACATCCTTGTCCAGAACAAGAGAGAACACTGGGAACATGGTGTAAATTGTTGAATACCTGAGAAGATAAATATAAAAGTGTCACCTTTCATTTTCACTCCTACATTTCTCCTTTGATAAATAACTAAAGCATCATAACTTTTTAAAAATGATTTCTTTGACCTTAGAAGGTGCCAGTATTGAAAAGACTACCTTTCTTGCCTATCCCTATTGCAGTTCTTGTATTTATAGTGTTTAGTAGGGAATTTGGTGATATTGATCCTGTGACAATGAAGAAAATGACAACATGTGTTCAGATTAGGATGATGTGAAACTGAAGAGACACTTGAACATTATTGTACTCCTCTCGTCTTACTGCCTTCGTCCTCTTTGCTTGTAGAAGGCCACCGAGGAAACAATGGGTAGGAATAATCACCCATACTTAAAAGAACCTCTGAGAAATGTCCTGGGACTTTGATAATTGGCCTTGAGTAATTGCAATTACTTGCTTTTGCCTCAGGTTTTAAGCCAATGAGAGGTGTTCCCTTCAACTGCATTGATCAAAGTTTTGCTTTGCTTCCTGCTGCCATACGAGGGTGAATACTACCGTTTTTATTCTTGGCAGCAATTTTAGTTCTTGCTTTCCTCACTGAACCATAGTCTGGAGCTCAGTGGGTTTCGCAGAATAATAACTGAACACCTGCAAGTAGGTTATTGAAGAATGGGTGTCACTGGAGAGCAGTGAAGATTCCTTCCATCACGTGGTTATTCATTGTTAGAAGGCCCATAGGATGGTTGCTGTCAAAACAGGTTTGCGTTGTGGATAGGACATTGCACTTACATCAATACTGAGCATCATAAATATAACTGCTTGGCAGGACAGCACTTAAAACGTTATTGAGAAGAGGCATGAAGTCAAAACTTTTCATTTAAGACATTTATTAATTCAAGGGTCAATACATATATGGTAAACATCACAAGATATTTCAAACTTGTTCTTGGAGGGCACTTCATATTCAATACGTAGCCTCTTCAAAGTAGATGACTGGATTCAATCAAGCCCCACCTTTCCAAAAAAACTCCTTGACTTTGGTCAAACTCCAAGACAGACAGTCCACATACAAAGTTACAGTTTCAATATTTACTGCTGACACACAAATTCAAAATTAATCTTGTTTTACTCCTTTTAAATCCTTCTCCTTTATATATCTCTAACTAACACATTCAGAGATGTTATGACATATCTCTGAAGCAGGTGGGCATTCTGGAATTAGAGATAGAAACGATTCTTCTGCACCTCAAGACCTTTATCTTTCTCCATTATACCCATAGTGATTGACCCCTGCATTTTTATTTAACTAACAGTGTTGGGCTCTCCAGATTCACTATATATTGCTCTTGAGAACTGATGCAGCAAAAACAAACCACTGCAGGTTCTTCACCAACTCAACTAACTGTTAAACAATCAATGCCGTTGTTCCAGCATTCAAAACAACAGCCATTGTGAATCTATCTATAAAATACCATAGAAGTTGGAAATGCACACACAGTTTGTCTCAAACATTTCAGACGCATTTATAAATCTGAAAACACTCCTTGCCCCTCACAAATAACAAAATTGGCAAAGGAACTCAATTCTGGAGGTTTGCAATTTTAATAAGCATACGTGACATGCAAATGTATGCAAAATTACTTCCAATACTTGCCATCAGGAAACTGAACCCACCTTTTAACTTCCAAGAGCCTAACTGTAAACTTTGAACTTGCTGTGAGGAACCTGATTCTCTGCCCACTTTGCTTCCCATGCCCAGGAACAGCGCAAGATTCCACCCACTGTATTCTCAAATATTTCCAACCATGTTTCATCACCTCTCATTTTGCTGCATAAAATTGGTGCCATGTACGTACCCATTTCACTGGCTGATCATTGTACTCTTGAACTCTATTACTAGGCGTTTCATTGGTTATTGCATTTCCAACTTTTATACATATGTAGATTTCAAAATTAAAATTTAATATCCCAAATCCAAATCATTCACATACACCCTTGTACCACTCTATCTTTATGCAATCCCAAAATACAGCATTCACCACAACTCTCTTTCTACCGTACAACAATTTGACATGGTTGCTGCAACTTCCTCTTTTTATAGAATCCCTACAGTGTGGAAACAGGCCCTTCGGCCCAACAATTCCACACTGACCCTAAGAGCATCCTGCCCAGAACCAATCCCCTATAACCCACCTAATCTACACATCCCTGAACATTACCGGTAATTTATCACAACAAATCCACCTAACCTGCACATCTTTGGACTGTGGGAGGAAACTCACGCAGACATGGGGAGAATGTGCAAACTTCACACAGACAGGGGCCTGGAGGTGGAATCGAACCTGGGTCCCTGGTGCTGTGAGGCAGCAGTGCTAACCACTGAGCCACTATGCTGCCCTTTCATCCCGTGGCTTTCAATGTTGCCAACATTCCTAATAAATGGTACTTCAAACTCCTGAAAATCCTGTGACATGACAATCAAACAGGCTTAAAGTCACTTTTATATTCTACAATCCCACCTAAAGTATGGATTCACTCTGATCTCCATTCTCAAGATTATTAATATTTAAATTAACTCCTACAATATTGTGAATTGTTATTACACATAGTTTAAAAACCAAAAGAACTGCAGATGCTGGAAATCAGGAAGAAAAACAGAAATTGCTCGAAACGCTCAGTGGGTATGGTGCGTGGAGAGAAATCAGAGTTAAAGTTTCAGATCATGGTGACGCCATACTTTAGGTACCAAAACTGAGGAAGGGTAACTGGGCATGAAACGTGAACTCTGATTTCTCTTTACTGATGCCAGAACTGCTGAGCTTTTTCAGCAATGTCTGTTTTAGTTTCTGATTTACAGCATCAGCACTTCTTTTGGTTTTTAAAGATTTAGTAATTGTTCCTTGTTTATTGCTTGTAGTTGCTAAGGTTTACAATGGCAGGAGAATTTGGCTGCATGGAGCGTTCCTGCAAAATGTGGGAAATCAGGAACACTTCCAGTGTCCGTGGCAACCACTTATACAGGAACAGTGTTCAACTGAAGCTCCTGATTGTTCGGAAGGAGTGGCTAGAACTGCGAATGGACTCACTATGGAGCATCCATGAGCATTAGAACATCACGGAGAGCACATTTAGTGAGCTGGTCACATCACAAGTAAAACCTACACTAGCAGAAAAGTATTGGGTGAACACCAGACTGGGAGAGCTTTAGTGATAGGGGACTCGATTGTAAGGGGAGCTGACAGGCGGTTCTGTGGCAGCAAACAAGACTCTCAACTGATATGTTGCCCCCTTGGTGCCAGCATCAGGGATGTCTCAGAGTGGCTGCAGGTCATTCTGAAGGGGAAGGGTGAACAGCCAGCAGTCAGAGTACATGTTGACATTAACGACATGCGTATAAAAAGAGGTCCTCTAACAGGAATTGAGAGGGTTAGGTAGTAGATTAAAGAGGAAGGCAAGTAGGGTTGTAATCTCTGGATCAGTTCCAATGCCACGCATTAATGAGTATAGGAATAGGAAGATCAGTCAGATGAATGCATGACTAAAGGGATGGCGTCAGAAGGAGGGCTTAAGATTTCTGGATCACTGAGACAGCTTCCCGGGTCGGTGGGACCTGTACAAGGTGGATGGATTGGACTGGATTGTGTCCAATATCCTCGCTGGGAATTTTGCTCATGCTGTTGGGGAAGTGTTAAAGTAATTTGCGAAGGTGGTGGGGCATAAGCTAGACGTAAAGTCAGGAGCAAGGTTCAGTCAGATATAAAAGGAATACTAGTCCAGAAGGCGCAGAAGACATGGGCATGATAAGGCAAATGGGAAGATCAGAAAGCTAAATTGTACCTATTTTAATACAAGCAGCCTGACTGGTAAGGCAGATAAACTTAAGAGCATTGATTAGCACATGGGAATATGATCTAGTTGCAATTACTGAGACATGTTTGAAGGAAGGCCAGGACTGGCAACTCAACATTCTTGGGTATAGAAGTTTCAGGTGCAATGGGGCGATGTAAGAGAGATGGGGGCTTTACATCATAGGTAAAGGAGACCATCACTGCAGTAATGAGGGAGGATATCTTAAAAGGCTCTTCAAACAAGGCCCTCTGGGTAGAGCTTGGAATTTAAAAAAAGGTGAAGTGCCAGAAGACTAGAGGATAGCTAACCTGGTTCCTTTGTTCAGAAGGGCAGCAGGGATAGGCCTGGTGATTACAAATCAGACAGTCTGATACCACTGTTATGGAGATTATTGGAAAAAGTTCATAGGGACAGGATTAAATCAGCACTTGGAAAGGCAGGGATTGATCAGGGATGGTCAGAATGTATTTGTTGAAGGAAATCCTGTCTGACTAATTTAATTGAGCATTTTTTGAAAAGGTAACTAAATATATTGATGAGAGTAGTACAGTTGATATGATTTACATGGACTTTAGGAAGGCCTTTGACAAGGTCCCACAATGAAAGCTTGAAAAGTTAAGAGTCCATGGGATCCAAGGCAAGTTGGCAAACTGGGTCCAAAATTGGCTTACAAATAGGAGGCAAAAGGTGACGGTGAAGAGTTGTTTTTCAAAATGGCAGCCTGTGACAGGATTTGGTGCTGGGGCCCTTCAGTTTGTTATTTATGTTAATAACTTGAATGTGAATGCAAAAGGTATAATTAGTAAATTTGCAAACGAAATGGAAAATTGGTGGTGTCAATAGTGAGGAGAATAGTCCCAGGTTACAGTCTGATATTGATCAGCTGGTAAATTGGGCAGAGCAACGGCAGATGGAATTTAATCCTGATATGTGTAAGGTGAAGTATTTTGGAAGGTGTAATAAGGGAAGGATATATACAATGAATGTTGGGTACCTAGGGAGTTTTGAGGAACAAAGAGACCTTGGTGTACAAGCTCATTGATCCCTCAGGTGTCAGAACAGATAGCCAGGGTGGTGATAAAGGCAGACAGATGCTTGCCTTCCTTAACTGGCCAATGAATATAGGATTAAGGAAGTCTTGTTACAACTTTATAAGGTAGACAAACAGGAGGTTGGAAGAACACAGCAAGCCAGGCAGCATCTGCAGGAAAGGAGAAGTCAACTTTATAACATTGGTTAGTCCACAGACAGAGTACCACATGCAGTTCTGATCTCCACACAATCAGACAATGTGATTGCATTGGAGAGGGTGCAGAGGAGAATCTCCAGGGTGTTGCCTGGGAATAAAGCTATCAGTTATGGAGGACAGACTGGATAGGCTGGGTTCATTTTCCCTGGAGCTCAGGAGACTGAGAGGGGAATCTGATTGAGGTATACAAAATGGTGAGAGGCATAGACCAGATAGATCATGAGAATCTTTACCTTATGGCAGTCGTGTCTAAGATCAGAGGGCACAAGCTTAAGACTAGGAGTAAGCGGTTGAGAGGAGATGTCTTCACTCAGAGGGTGGTAGAAATATGAACAAGCTGCCTGTGAAGATGGTGAAGGCAGGGACTCTCACAACATTTAAAAAGCATCTGGATAAGCAGTTAAAATGCCAGGACATAGTCGGCGATGGACCAAGGGCAGGTAATTGGGATTAGTGTAGTTTAGTGTTTACTAGTCAGCATGGGCATGGTGGGTGAAAGAGCTGTTTGATTCTCTACATATAGTGTGTGTGGTTTAAAATTATTCTCCTTTACGTTCAGTAAACCCATTTCGTCATTATTATTTACATTGGCATGGTTCAAGTTTGGATAATGAAGATTTTTTTCATCTTTCAATTCAATCCTGGAATCCTGCTTATTTTTACATGCTGCATTCTTCTACTGCATTTATTGTTACTATTTAGCAGAATAATGCCTTAATATCAAGTTCCTATACCAGTAAGGTATTCTTTAGCAAAAATATTAAAATGTAGAAGTATAATACTTCTTATCTATCATATTTCTGATGTCACATTTTCTGTTCCAACTTACCGTACACCAATCTAATCAAAGACATTTCTTGCTGATGATTGGATTATTTGCAAATTTGTTCCAAAAATCAATGCAGATAAAGGAAACAAAGCCAATCATTTAAAATGGAAGGAGAAACTCCTCCACTAATAGCACAATATAAAGGCTCCCCGATTTACAAATCCAATCCCATATAGAGGTGTGATTTTAAAGATCTGACATACAAACATTTCCTATACTTACAAATGGCTACTTTTATACTGGCCTGCACTGTGTTCCAACTTGAATCTAAATTGACTTGCCGGTTCACAACCCAGGACTGCCTGTACTTATTAACAGATCATGTCCAACCTCAACACATCAAAAACTGTAGTAAGCACACTTAAGGATGAGGAAACACAGGCGATTCATCCTGAGAAAAGAGCAGACTACCATGGATGCTACAGGACTGCAATAAAAATTGTAAATACTGGAAATACTGAGCAAACCTAGTAACATTGTGAAGACAGAAGCAGATTTCGCAGCTTATTTGGTCTGTTAAGGCAGTCACCAAACTGAAATGTTAATTCTGTTTCTCTCTCCATAGATGCTGCCAGAACTGCTGGCTATTTTCAGCATTTTCTATTTTATCCTGAGTCCTGACTCACAGCTTGAAGTACAAATAATTTTAAAATGACACATGCATCCTGTTGAGTTGTAGGTTCAAATTAACAAGTGTGTTCCAAAACAAATTCCAATGTCCAAGTCTCTGGATTACATCTAAAGGACCATTCAGATGCTGTTTGTTTAATGAGTAGGATCTGTGTAACACAGATCCACCATAGCAGAATAATGCATTCTTAGTTATATGATAACCCACAACTTTCTTCACAGCAGCAGATCATTCACGGGCAACATCACAAGGGGATTTCCACAAATTTAAGAATTTACTGTGGTAATGTTCAGGGATGGCATCCGTGTAGACATCACAGTTCTATATCTGAGTTTGTTACAGATGTAGACAACCTGCAGTTGCAGTGTCCTTCTGAGCTACAGCCTAATACTGACAAACATAATTTTGGAAGTTTCATCTTCGGATAACACACCAACTCTGTTTAGGGAAGGGTCTGTTAACATTACAATTAGACTCTGTATTCCCAAAGAGGCATGATTTTACATTACAAGCATGTTACATATGAAATGGTACAGTAGTGCATTCCTTACTAATTAGTGCAATATCTGACCTACAGTGAACAATAGAAGTTCCAATTATTTTAAAACATTGTATAACAAAGTAATTTTCTTTGCATAGTCACACAGCAGTTAATTAGAAGAAAGTGGATGCTGTCACTCAAACTGCTCCTTATGAAGGAACACCTTAAGGCAAATAGCTGCTCAGATTTCAATGACCACATTGAGTATCATTTGCTGTAAATAGATTTTAGCACCCCCATTGAGTTCATCCTTGCTCAACATACCATTTCCCAACTAATGCAATTGACCAACAGTGACCTGGAGGCATACTGTGACTTACCTTTCAATTGCCTCCATTTTGAGGAAACTTCCTTTAGGAAACCCTTTGGTATCAGGTACCACCAGCTAAATGCAGAATGTATTAAACTACAGCTGCCATTGTCCTACCAGACCACAAGGTTACTCTGTCACTAGAGAGGGATGACTGGCAATGGTTTAACCTGGGGTCACCACACCTCAGGTGAAGGGAGAGGTTGAGGAGGAGAGTCCTTCATGACAACTTCATTTGGTACAGGAATTGAATCCATGCTACTGGAATCATTCTGCATTGCTAACCAGCCATCCAGCCAACTGAGTTAACGGACCTTCTAGAACGTACTACATGTTACTCAAAACATTATATAAAAAAAAAGTTAATCTCAAAAACTTCTGAAACAGATGGAACATCTGTCAATTTTCATTTTATTCACAAACGCACATGAGTACTAAGAAGAAATTAATAAACTTCTTTTAGGAGGTCAATACAAAGTTATAATTGGCTTCACTTGTCTGTGAACTATTCACACATACACTCAATTTTTACTATATTCCACAGACCAATTCACCTTTCCTCTGGGATAATTCTTTCCTCATTAACAAAGCAAGTAGTATCAATATTTACAGTAACTAATATGGAAGCTGCATCAACCCATTTACAACTAATATGACAAAATCTACTTACCCTATAACAAGGAAACCTTGATACAGAGGAATGGAAGCAAAATAAAATACTGAAGAGAAAACAGCCTGTGGAAAAACAGAGTTCATCAACAAATGGAACTATTTTAATTGGCAAAGTTGGACATTATGATAATTACTTTTGAAACAGACTATTACAGAAAATATTAGTGGGCTGGTGGTGCAATGGAGTCACTACTGATCTTTTAAATCACTACATATGACTTTAGCCAAATTGTTGAGATATTTTCCTGATCCCAAGGAGAGTGGAAATACATCAGCTAGTTGTGTCCCAATAACTGGACTCCAAGCTGGCTGTAGGAGAGACTGGAAGTCTCATTGTTCCTCAACTCAATAACAGCATGAAGGTCACACTGCCAATATTTAAAAGAACATGGTCATCTGTCAATGTCCTTAATTCAATTAACTATTTGCTAATATTGTACTATTACTTAAGTGCATGTTATTTTTGTTGGTAGAAGAAAGGAACAATATTCCTTCTGCTATACCACCACTGCAGAATAATCCATGAATAAAGTTTTTTTTTTGCTTCTCCTGATGTTTTTGAAAATGCCTTATGAGCAGATGTAAGGGCATTACTCAGAGCATTAAAAGTTACAAACTCAGATGTGTAGCAAATACAACAATCTAGTCTTTTAATAGATTGATATTGCCTGTGCAGCCGGACTCAGAGGTAGTGTCAATCCAAGTCTGGAAAACATATTATTTGTCTTTTCTTCCTCCAAATTTAGGACTGTTTGGAGAGGTTTCCTGCCATTTCCCACAGACTCTGGCTTTGCTGGGGTTCATTGACGGCAAACTCGGTCAAATAGACTGAAGGAAAGAGAGGTGACGGCCCTGCACAGGCATGTGCACGTGGGTAGGGAGGGTAAAGGGGAGAAGCTGCACTGCACTGGAATGATCAATGTCTGCACATGGTAAGGCAAGCACGACTGTGGGGAGACCAAAGTTTACACTAATGTCCTGTGAGTTAGGGGTAACAAAGGGAAGGTGAAGGCTAATTGAGGGAGGGTCTGAGCTGGTGGATAGCAGGTCGGGGGAGGTGGGAGGGAAAGGGGGAATGGAGCTGACTGGCAGAAATTCTACAGTGAATGGCAAATGATCAAGGGTGATGGTGGGTGGATAAGGAGTCACCAAAAAATAACAGGACAAGGCTGATGGAATGAGGTTTGTGATCGATAGAGAAGAGGGCAAATGTGACTGAGGGAGGGTGCAGATTGATGCCTTCCAGGTCCTGGGATCCCATGTGGACAGATCCAACAAGGAACTTCACTGCACATTCACCAAAGACAAGCTCCAAACAAGCAGCCAGAACGACACTGCTAGGTGACAAGGAACCTGTCCAGGTAACATTTAAACATGATGTCTGATCCTTCGAGTGCATGAGCTAAAGGTGGGGCCAGTGATTTCCTGCCCATCCTAGCCACATGACAAGCTGCAGCCCTTGCCTCTGCATATCTAATTGACTGGCCACGTCATAGCCAAAAGCTCCACTTCCAAGAAGAAGTGGCATGCATTTGTAGACCTGCTGTCCCATCTGTTAATATGAACAGATTCCATTCTTAAGGGCAGTACAGTGGCTCAGTGGTTAGCACTGCTGCCTCACAGTGCCAGGGATCCAGGTTCAAGCCCACCCTTGGCAATTGCCTGTGTGGAGTTTGCACATTCTCCCTGTGTTTGCGTTGGTTTCTGCTGGGTGCTCTGGTTTTCTCTCACAGTCGAAAGATGCACAGGCAAGGTGGATTGGCCAGGGGAAATGCAGGGTTAAAAAGATGGTGGGGGGAGGGGATGCTCTTTGGACGGTCAATGTGGACTCAATAGGCCAAATGACCTGCTTCCACCATTCAGCGATTCTATGATTCTAAATCTCCCTACAACATGCAAACTCTCTTGACAGGAATTGCAGTAAGGATACCAAACAGCTGCAGTAACTCTGATTGAATTTTTCCCTCTGAACTTCAGGAGCACAGAAGCTTATTACAAGACAGCTGCTATGTTCACACAAAACAAAAACAAAAATTTCAGGAGAAACTCGGCATCTATGGAGGTAGAAACGGAGTTAATCTTTCAAGACCAGTGGCCCTTCTTCAGACCTTTCAAGAAACTTTATCTCTTCCTTCCAGGCATTAAGGAACACAAGCTCCAATAACTCAGAGGTACCTCCACCCCTCTGAGACCTTCTTCCCCTTCCCTTCCCTCTGCTCCATCTCTTCTCATAACCCCGCCCCCTTGTCGGATATTTACTATCCCTTCTGACCTTCCGCTCTCTGATGCTGAACGTTCCATACCATCCAGCATCCGTAGTCCTTTGTTTTATTTTTTTCTATATTTACTCATTCAGCTAAGTCAGCCCAGTCAGACAACTGGAACTGCTACTTTTCTGGGCTGCGCAGTTAGTGTGCTGTTACTCATTAGACCCGCAGGAAACCACTTCTTTGAATGAGGTTTTGTTATTCTTTTAACAAATATAAAAATGATTGGTGCACATAGATTAAAGACCTTTGCTTACCCTCAAGCTTGTTTTTAGATAGATTACCCCTTATGTATGCTCTCCCGTATTGCTCATCTTGCTCCTGCAATATCCCAGTGTGAACAGATGGAAACTGGGATGGGTAGTAGTGGTATGGGATGGGGGGAGTGTTTCTGAAGGGAGAAAATCTCTTTATTGTGAAACAATATGGAAAATATATAGATAGAAAGATGCCATGATAGGTACGCTTAAAATGTTGTGACATTTTGCTTGTTATTACACATGCTGACTGAGCTACTAGCCTACAATTCAATTCCAGCGGTCTTTTGTTGCTGTAAAAATCGAGAATCTTTCAACACTTGTTTCTCAGTTTGCTTACCTGCATGGTACTAATACACAAGCTCCTGTGGATCACAAACTGGCTGAGAGCTGCTGATCTCTTGTAGCTGTTGCGTCCATGAACCATCAGCAATCTACCAAGGTGTTTGAACTGAGTAATAGAGAAATCTGATGCCAAAGATGCTTGCTTTCCTTCCTAGAGAAGTTGAAGCAAAAAAAATCATAACTTTGCTTAGCAGTGTCAGTTTATCTCAAAAGCACTTTTTTCTGAAAAGCATACTTGTTGGGATGCAAAGAAAGAAAACAATGTCAAATTTTCAGGTGATCAAGGAAACCAATTAAATAATCTTAGTATAACAGTGCAGAGTAAATTGAAACCCAGTTAACAGAGATGAAGGACAGTATTCTAAGCCATCACACCATTGCACTCTATGAGTTAAGTCTAAGTCGAAGTATGTTCAACCTTGTGTCATTCAAACTCTGGCAGACTGCAAGAATCACACGGTGTAAGAGGATATGCATTCCTTTTTATTTTGTATAACACCAGGTAAAACAATTAAAGTAATCTACACTTAAGTAATAACTTAATCCAGTTACGAATTACATTAAACAAACAGCAGTCAATATCATTTATGAATTCCACATCTTACAATCCAATTTTAAAGTTGTTAAGGGAAACAAGGAATTTGTGAAGATTATTTGATCTGAACAGTTTTAGACAAAACCTATTTTTGGTTGACTTTCACAGATCCTTGACACCATCAGAATAAATATACACTGAACTGGTTTCCAAACATTATTTCTTCAAGTTTTCCCTCAGATTTCCGAAGGAAGATGCTTTTGCTTGCACACTTCCGCCTGTTAAAAATTACACATTGCCTTCTCTCCTTGAAAGTGGTCTCTAGTGACCACTACTTGTCACTTGATTCCTGTTTCTTGTGGCCCCACACTATCTGTGGACCATGACCTTTTGCTTTGAAAATACTTAGCCCTTCTGGTTGGCTTCTCTCTCAGAAACCTAATTATATTTTCAAACTATAACATGAACACCACAGAATTCAAATCAAAACCTTGAAAATGTGTCTTTGTTGAAACATAACTTGCACTAAGCCTTGATAACAAGCATGGGGCTGGATGAACACAGCAGGTCAAGCAGCATCATAGGAGCAGGAAAACTTGACGTTTCGGGCCTAAACCCTTCATCAGAAG
>JAHRHZ010000087.1:18506317-18538161 GCA_024137785.1 Ginglymostoma cirratum
CCTAAACCCTTCTGATGAAGGGTTTAGGCCCGAAACGTCAAGTTTTCCTGCTCCTATGATGCTGCTTGACCTGCTGTGTTCATCCAGCCCCATGCTTGTTATCTCGGATTCTCCAGCATCTGCAGTACCTTTTATCTCTTGCACTAAGCCTTGTTTGACAAAGCTGACGCTGATGGGTTTGCAGGCCCGTTTCAGCTTTCTCATTCCCTCATCATGGAAAGCCTAGAATCAGTTTATTTTTCTGGTGTTACCTAAATTACAATGATGAGCTGCTCTCAGGATGTACATAATATTGTGCTCATTCCTACAATACTGCTGTTGGCTCCCTGTAATACTGGCTGCAGCATAAAGGTGAATTTGCTGGGATTCACTAAAGCTGAGAATCAGCCAGCTACACCAAACCTGCGACATTGAAAGCAGACACCACTAGTAGAAATCAAAAAGAGTTTTAGTGAAGCAACTCCATGTTCAATTTTACTATTCTTTGACTATGAGATTATTTGAAATCACTTGCTTTTCTTAGAGCAACTTTGCAAGTTCAAATCTCTTAAAATATTCGGTGTGTCCCATAATTTATTGCACAATTTTCTAATTATATAATGCATTATGTACATAAAATAAGTCATAATTTGATATAAAGTGCTGCAGAAACATTGTCAAAAATCATGCAGTGTGGACCCTGGCTCAGTTCAGAACTGCAAATGACATAGATCCATATTACCTATCTAAATATCCTGTGTGTCTGAATAAATGCTCACATGAATCTAGCTCATGAGTTGTACCTCATTCACATCTGAACATTGCAAGTTGGTTAATTTGAGTTGCTTCAGCCACTGTAATTGCTGTAAAACATCAACAGAACAGCTTAAATTTATGAAAACTAAACATACCGGTAAGTTTACAAATTCCAATACCCTTACCTTGCCTTCAATCCCTACTCCACAGTCAGCAGCCTGGATCATACTGACATCATTTCCTCCATCACCTGTAATGAAATATGTATAGACTTAAAACTGGTTTGGATTCAACATAATAACACATTAGTTTCCACATTACACACAAGATACTTCTCAGTCTCCAGGTTATACAGTATGAATACTGGGCAGGGTAACTTCACATTATTCTGCTTAATATCAGGACTGGCTACATGGCATTTCAATGGATTGCAGTATGAGATTACATATGCTATTGCTGTCACTTAATCATCCTCGGGTATGAAACAGTCTGACAGCTCAGTGATTACACACATCACTTTCTGCAGTAGTACAACATATGAACCACAGACAACTCAATGATATTTCAAGACACGATCATCCTAAAATGAGCTTTAAAATATTGCATCATATTCTGTTTAATTTACTCCATGATGAATTAAAATATGAGCGATATCCCCTCTGAGATTTCTTTGACATAAAAGCATTACTCCTTGTTTCCACAAGTATGACAATTCTTCAACCAAATCTCCATATGACCCATAGGCTGCAAGCAGTGAAGACAGGTTACTGCACCTCCTCCATAGTAACACTCAACACTGGAGGCCCCCAAGGATGTGTCCTCAGCCCCCCATTGTACTCCCCGTACACCTGTGTTGCCAAAATCTGAATGAACGTCATCTACAAGTTCGCTGACAACACCACCCTAGTTGGACGAACGTCTAACAATGACAAAATACAGAAAGGAGATAGAGAGCTTGGTGACATGGTGCAATGAAAATAATCCGTCTCTCAACATCAGCAAAACTAATGAACTGATCATTGACTTCAGAAAGAAAGGAGAACATCCCCCCAACTACATCAACAGAACTGAGGTTGAGAAAGTGAAACACATCAAGTTCCTCGGAGTGACGATAACCGACGACCTGTCCTGGAATTCCCACGTAGATGTGACAGTCAAGAAGGCACAACACCTCTTCTTCCTCAAGCAGCTCAGGAAATTTGGCACATCCATAAGATCCCTCACCACCTTCTACAGATGCACCATTGAAAGCATTGTGTCTGGGTGCATAACGGCCTGGTATGGTAACTGCTCTGCCCAGGACCGTAAGAAACTACAGAAGGTGGTGTGCACACCCCAGACCATAAGGGAAGCCAACCTTCCATCCATGGACTCCATTTAAACAGCTCGCTGCCATGGAAATGTGACCAACATCAAAGACCCATCGCATCCTGGTAATGACCTCCTGCAAATCTCTTCCTCAGGCAGAAGATACAGAAGCCTGAACACACGCACATGCGGGTTCAGGAACAGCTTCTTTCTGGCTATTATCACACTGTTGAATGGACTCTAGCCTCAAACAATGTAACCTGTATGCCTCCAAGTCTTTTTGATCTGTACATCCTTTGCTTGCTGTGATCTGCCTCGAAACTGCAGAACTGGAAGTGATCTGCAGAAATTAAATACCGCATGCCGTAGTGGATGCTGCTTTAAATCTATATGCAAGGCAGTATCTTTCATTTACAGATACATTTTCTGGCAGAGCTGAAAGAGCAACCGTGTTTTCTTCAGCACTCGAAAAACCACTTGAAAACAAAGCTTTTTACTGTATTTCGGTACACATGACAATAAATCAATCAATCTTTTCCCTCCCTCTCCCCTTGCAAGTAACTCATTGACAGGCCAACACTTTCATTACCAGCCCTATCAAAACACAAATCAGGTCAATCTTATCTTGCCAACTCAAGCAATCTCTATGGCATCTAGTGTTAGATTTGTAAGAGTAACCGCTTGAAATGTTAGGATCCATAGGCCAAGGCTGTCTAAAAAAAAGTGATAGAAAATGGCAACCAATTGTTACATCCTACAGCAATACAGTGTGTCACTGGAGGCAATATTGGAAGAAATTTAATGATCTCGCTGGATTCACAAAATGAGCAGCCAACAGTTAGCTTCCATTCATGTCCTAAACACTGAAAACGCTAAAAATAACACTCCTCTCTCAATACCTTAAATTATGTTGAGTGCTTGTCATTAAGATACATTATGTACAGGATATACAACAACACCAAGCCTTCTCCTGAAAGCATTTGTTTACTCACATCCTTTCTTGGATACAAGAGTGTTAGGGAAACTTTTACTATTTTTCCCCTTAGTTAGGGGCTGTCTTCTCTTGCGACCATTATAGAGGAACTGAGAGGTTGCAGTAGTTAATGATGGTATTTAGGAATAAGCAAGTGTCAGAGCTCATCACAAGTAGGCTATGATGTCAAACATGCATGATGCAACTACTTTAAGTTCTGTTTACTTTGGCCCAAATCCAAGAAAGGATGCGAGTAAACAAATGTATCCAGAAGGCAGCTAGTGGCATTGTATATCCTTTGCATAACGTGTCTTAGTGACAAGCACTCAAAATAATTTAAAATAGTGAGAGAGGAGTGTCATTTTTAGCATTTTCAGTGCTTAGAACATGAATGGAAGATAACTGCTGACTGCCCAGTTTGTGAATCCAGCAAGATCATTAAATTCATTCCAATACTGCCTCCAGTTACACACTATATTAGTGTAAGATATAACAATTGGGTGCTTTTTGTATCATTTTTAAAGTCAGCCTTTGGCCTGTGGATCCGCAGATTCGATCTTGTGCATTGCTTGTGCTAAAGAAAACATGTTTGCTCTTTCAGCTTTGCCGGAAAATGTATCTGTAAATGAAAGATACTGCCTTGCACATTGATTTAAAGCAGCATCCGCTACGGGGCGCAGTATTTAATTTCAGCATCAACATATAACCACCAATTGAGCATCAGACAAGGGCCAAGGCAGAAGCACTTCACACCCTAAGGTTTATGCAAATTATTCTGACCCTAGACACATGGAAGATTTAGACTAACAATTTACCAAAAAACGACGTTTCAAAAGGCCTGCTTACAGAATTACTTTTTTTGCTCAGTTAGAATTTATAGACAATGGATGGTGTTGAAATCAGCGGCGCCAAGCACATTCAGTTCTTCAAGAAAAAAGTCATTACGTTATGCAATAGCGTCACCTAGCTTTTACTTAAGGAAATATTATATATCTGATTATGTGTTTCACTCATCTGTTCATGCTCACTCCTAATTCACAGGATTTCAGCTGTACATAACAGAGAGATCACAGGTTTCATCCTGTGTTGATTGATCCCACATAGTGGAGACGTTAGGAGCAATATGATTAATGTTTGTGACCCAGGGTTGAAAATAAATTGAGCAATGGGGGCGGTGCTGGAAGTCAATTATGGTTTTCACCCTTAATGACAATCCAGTCAGCGACCCCATCCTGTCCAAAAGAAATGTCCCGCTAACATGCATGCTCCAGCTGTACACGTGCCAAATGATACAAAGGGCTGCCAGCAACTGAGGAAGTGTGGCCAAGCAGAAACCCACAATTGTAGGGGAGAAAAGTAATTAAAGAACTGAAGTAAAAGTGCACTGTACTGTTGGATCTGGGCTCGTTGTATCGGTGCTTCGCTTTCTTGTGGTCAGAAGGTGGCAGTGTCTGATGGCAGTGGATAGCAGGTTTTGCCTTTGATTCAGTTTACACACATTCGTGGAATCGTACAGAAATGGCCCTTTTGTTCATCGCATCTGTACTGCCAACATTACAGTATGACCTACATTAGTCCCACTTCCCCACACTGCGTGTGTAACCTTGAATGTTATGACATTTCATGTGCTCACCCAAATACTGTTTTAAAAGTTGTCAGGTTTCCCACCTCAACTATTCTCCCATGTAGGTCATTCCAGATTCCTATCACCCTCTAGGTGAAACAGATATCCTTCGAACCCCCTTTAAACCTCCTGATTTTCACTTTATTCCACTTTGTTACTGAGCTTTTGACTAAAGGTACCAGTGCTTTCTATTCACACCGTCCATGCCCTTCATAATCGAATGCATCTAGAACTCCTGAGTTCTGAGGAATGGTCACCGGACCCGAAACGTTTACTCTGTTCCTTCCTTCGTAGATGCTGCCAGACCCGCTGAGCTTTACCAGAAATTCCAGTTTTGTTTCCTGGTTTACAGCATCTGCAGTTCTTTCGTTTTTTACTGAGCTTATCCAGCCTCTCTTCATAGCTGAGATACTTCATACCAGGAAACTTCCTGTTGAATCTCCCTCTAGTGCAATCACATCCTTCCTATAATATGGTTACAAGAATTTCACATTGTACTCCAGCTGTGGCCTAACCAAAGTTCTGTACAGCTCCAACATGACCCTCCTGCTCTTATAATCTACACTATGACTGATAAAGGCAAGTGTCCTGTCTGATTTCTTAACCATTTTATTAACACGTGCTGCCACATTCAGGGATCGGTGAACAAGCATTCCAAGATTACTCTGTTCCTCTGACCTTCCTATTCTTTTGCCGTTCATTAAGTACTACCTTGGCTTGTTCCTTCTTCTAAAGTGCATCACCTCACATTTATCAGGATTAAATTCCATCTGATCAATCCATTTATATCTTTCTGTTATTAACACCTTCCTCCTTACTGTTAACCAGCCAGCCAAGCTTTGTATCATCCACAAAGTTAGATATCTTCACCCCTGATCCCCCAACACACAAATTCACATGTTCTAATCTACATCATTTATGAATATCACAAACAATTAGGGACCCAGCAGTGATCACTGTGGTACACCACTGCACACCAGGCTCCAGTCACACAAATAGCCTTCTACTGCCACTCTCTGTCTCCTGTCACTAAGCCAATTTTGGATCCAACTTGCTAAGTTACCCTAGATCCCAAGTGCCTTTACCTTCATTATCAATTTCCCATGTGAGACCTTGTCAAATACCTTGCTGAAATCCATATAAACTACGTCAACTGCCCTACCTCACTTACACACCTGATCACCTCCTTGAAAAATTCCACCAGACTTGTTAGGCATGACCTCCCTCTGACAAAGCCTGACTATCTCTGATCAAATCTTGTCTCTCTCTCATTATTTTCTCCAACAGTTTCCCTACCACTGATCTTAGACTCATTGGTCTATCTTTACCACCATTCTTGTAAAGTAGAATGATGGCCAGAGGTGATTTAAAAAATTGTGTTGAAGCCCCTGTACTTTCTTTCCTAGTTTCCCACAACAGGCTGGGACAATCTAGACCTGAGGATTTGTCCACTTTTAAATATGCCAATACCTCCTCGCTTCTTATATCAATATATTCGAGAATTCATCTCGAGTGCATCTTCTCAAATTCTGTACTTGCATCACTTTCTGTTGAGTAAAGATAGTACCTAACGAAGTACTCATTTAACACTCTACCAATGTCCTCTGACTTCACGCATAGATTATCCCCTTGGTTTTTATGAAGCCCTATTCTTTCACTGGTTATCCTCTTTGCCTTGATATCCTTATAAAATATCTTGGGATTCTCCCTCACCTCGCCCACCAGCTTTTTTTCCATGCCCTCTCTTTGCTTTCCTAATTGCTTTCTGGAGCTCACCCCTGTACTTTCTATACTCCTCTTGGGCCTCCATTATTTTTCTCTCTTTGTATATGTTCCACATCTCTGTTTCCCTTTTTATCCCATCCTAAATAACCTCAGACATGCAGGGTTCTCTGGGGTTGATGCTCCTTTGTTTTATCCTAAACATGTTGGACCTGTATTCCGCCCAGTACCTGTTCAACATCTCCTCACTGTTCTGCCTATAGATTCACCCTCAAGTAACTGTTCCTAGTCTACTTTGGCTGTACCCAGTCTACTTTGGTCAGACCCTGCCTTATTTTAATAAAATCTGCTTTACCGCAATCCAGAAACCTTTTCCTCAAAGCACCTTTCTTCTTTTCCGTAAAAATTGAAGACTTACCATTTTGTGGTTGCCATCACTATAATGTCACCGTGAACACCTGACCAGCCTCACTCCCCAAAAAATTAGATCCAGTGCTGCATTGTCCCTTGTATGACCATCTATTTATTCTTACAGCTTGTAAACAAAAGAGGTTAACTTTTCATTATTTTTACATAAAAAATCATCGCATCAGTAAAAATAATTGCAGTTTTGTCCAACAGTAGACTTGGTAATGGTAACAGCGCTGATTCCCTCACATTTTTGAAACTCCATGTGTGATTTAGGGTGTAAAGTAGGATCTGCACTCAGACAGCACTCATTTCCAGTGCAGGCCCTGTTGCACATTGGTTTAGTGAGGAGATTAAGTGTGGGTGAGCGGAGTGGTCTGCACAGCGAACAGATCATGTCAATCTAAATCAATCTATTCGAGAATTCATAGTACAGGTGCATCTTCTCGAATTCTGTACTTGCATCCAGTTTCTATTGAGTAAAGATAGTACTCAATGAAGTATTCATTTAACACTCTACCAATGTCCTCTGACTTCACGCATAGATTATCCCCTTGGTTTTTATGAAGCCCTATTCTTTCACTGGTTATTCTCTTTGCCTTGACATCCTTATAAAATACCTTGGGATTCTCCCTCACCTTGCCCACCTTGTCAGAGTGTAACTGATTGAATTGCAGCAGTGTAATTTCCAACTTTAGCACTCCAGCTAGAACCCTCTTTTAAACAGGTTCAATTAATTATACCAGAGCAGGCCCGACCAGTCCCCCTCCACTGACACCCTCATCCGCTTAGCCAAACTTGTCCTCACCCTCAACAACTTCTCTTTCAATTCCTCCCACTTCCTACAGACAAAGGGTGTGGCCATGGGTACCCGCATTGGCCCAAGCTATGCCTGCCTCTTTGTAGGTTACGTGGAACAATCCCTCTTCCAGACCTACACTGGCCCTAAACCCCACCTCTTCCTCCGTTACATTGATGACTGTATCGGCGCCGCCTCGTGCTCCCACGAGGAGCTCGAACAGTTCATCCACTTCACCAACACCTTCCACCCCAACCTTAAGTTCACCTGGACCATCTCCAATACCTCTCTCTCTCTCACACCTCTCTGTCTCCATCTCCGGCAACCACCTCGAAACCGATATCAATTTCAAGCCCACCGACTCTCACAGCAACCTTGAATACACCTCCTCCTACCCACCTTCCTGTAAAAATGCCATCCCCTATTCCCAATTCCTTCGCCTCCGCCGCATCTGGTCCCAGGATGAGGCATTCCACTCCCGTACATCTCAGATGTCCTCGTTTTTCAAGGACCGCAACTTCCCTCCCTCAGTGGTCGAGAACGCCCTCGACCGTGTCTCCCGCATTTCCCGCAACTCATCCCTCAAACCCCCTCCCCACAATAAAAACCAAAACAGAATCTCCCTCATCCTCACGTACCACCCCACCAACCTCTGGATCCAACGCATCATCCTCCGACACTTCCGCCATCTGCAATCCGATCTCACCAAAGACAATTTTCCCTCCCCACCCTTATCTGCCTTCCGGAGGGACCGCTCTCTCCATGACTCCCTTGTCCGCTCCACACTCCCCTCCAGCCCCACCACACCCGGCACTTTTCCCTGCAACCGCAGGAAGTGCTACACCTGCCCCTACACCTCCCCCCTCACCCCCATCCCCGGCCCCAAGAAGAATTTCCACATCAAGCAGATGTTCACCTGCACATCTGCCAATGTGGTATATTGCATCCGCTGTTCCCATTGTGGCCTCCTCTACATCGGGGAAACCAAGCGGAGGGACCGCTTTATAGAACACCTACGCTCGGTTTGCACTAAACAACTGCACCTCCCAGTCACGAACCATTTCAACTCACCCTCCCATTCCTCTGACGACATGTCCATCCTGGGCCTCCTGCAGCGCCACAACGATGCCACCCGAAGATTGCAGGAACAGCACCTCATATTTCGCTTGGGAACCCTGCAGCCCAATGGTATCAATGTGGACTTCACAAGCTTCAAAATCCCCCCTCCCCCACCGCATCCCAAAGCCAGCCCAGCTCGTCCCCGCCTCCCTAACCTGTCCTTCCTCCCACCTATCCCCTCCTCCCACCTCAAGCCCCACCCCCAGCTCCTACCTACTAACCTCATCCCGCCCCCTTGGCCTGTCCGTCTACCTGGACTGACCTATCTCCTCCCTACCTCCCCACCTACACTCACCTTTACTGGCTCCATCCTCGCCTCTTTGACCGGTCTGTCTCCTCTCCACCTATCTTCTCCTCTATCCATCTTCTACCCGCCTCCCCCTCTCTCCCTATTTACTTCAGAACCCTCTTCCCCTCCCCCATTTCTGAAGAAGGGTCTAGGCCCGAAACGTCAAGCTCTCCTGCTCCTATGATGCTGCTTGGCCTGCTGTGTTCATCCAGCTCCACACCTTGTTATCTCAATTAATTATACATTCAGCAACTGAATCATTCTGCTGAATGTCAGTTCTATAGCTTCAGACCAACAATCATTTGTCTGTACTCTGGCACATGATGCTAAAATTAAAAATAAAAGTCACCATAAAACAAATATTCCAATGCAATTTTATCAAACAATGCACCTAATATTACATGCAGAAGCCAAATAAATCTGTCATGCAATCTCTTCATGCTCTTTTGCCTATCCAAGTGGTACCCCAGTGGCTGCAGCTCTGTGTTGGTGGAATGATACTGCCTTTCAATGGAGGATGGTCTTTCACATGAACTCAAGCCATTATAGACCTAAAAGATCTGGCAGGATTGATGGAGGGCAGATTGCTGTGGGATCATACAAGCCCTTTTAAGCGTGGATATTTGCAGCTACCATGGCAATAGTTTGAATTTGCATAGTCACAAGCCGAGATTGCAAAATTTCAGTCAGAGCTCTTACTATAACATTCGGACATGTGCACTGCAACAAAGATGAGGCTTTGAGCATCAGATGTTGCTTGTGGTTGGGTCCACAAATGTGTTTCTGGAGTTGACCACTAGTTCCATCCTTGAAAGGATGAGCTCCAAAATCCTCTGTCAAGACGGTGCATGCTCTTTGACAATGACAACTGGCTTTCTGGCAGGCCTGCCAATGCACTGAGCATTTCTCTGAGCATTTCAATCAGCCATTCTTTACCAATATTCTCGTCTGAAGTCTCAGTAGTAAAGCCCGCATGTTCTCATATGCTAGGGAGCTGGCACCTGCAATAACTCTTTATTTCTGCCTTGTCAGTAGGCCACTTATTTCTGCTTATTCACTACACACAGATATCATCTCTGTCCTCTAAAACGCACACAGTGCCAGAAGCTGTACTGGCAGCTGTGAGCATGAGATCAAGTGATGTTGTTTCATCATAGTCAGTCTCTTCCTCCTCTTGAACTTGTTGCTTGTGCAGAACTGCCAGGTCAGATAATAGTTCCTGGGTATTTGAATGGATCGAGGCAGAAGTGTAAGCTTGCAATGAAGAAAGTGAGAGACTGCTGGGAGAAAGCATGCATACACTATGTGTAGATTGGGAATCAGAACAGGTTGTGGAAAGAGGGGGCAATGGGATATCAGAAAAAAAGGGTTAAATCAGAATAGTCATCTTCAAGTCCTTTCAATGTCACTGCTGACTATTTTGGCAGTCATAATAGCCGGAATGACAACTGGTACAGACTTCTCCATTGGACAGCCACACTTGTTCCCACTGGCTAGTTACTTCCACCTTCTGTTATGCATAAACTCGTCCACCAATAGAGGGGAAGTGTGTCCAAAATGATGTGTCTGTCTCGGTTGAATGACTGCCATTACATGGAATAAGGGTGTGACACTTGTAATTGTGCTAGTTGTATGAGGATGACACAAGAAAAATGGTCGATGAAGATTGTTGGTAAGTGAGTTATGGGGGAATGAGGCATTTAGTGATTCAGCGTGGTGCTAGGCTGGGATTGTAGATTGTGGAATGTGCCATTTGAAAATTCATTTGCTTGCACGATGACACTGAATATCTTTTGGCATTGCATCCAGATCCTCAGGTTGTATTCCTGGCATTGACCACAACATTTAACCTGTTCCTATTACCTTCACAGAATTCATTTGGAGTTCCTGGTCCCATGTGAACAGAAAACTTTCCCTACATGGAAACTCCTAAATCAAAGTGCTGCAACAGAGGATTTATCAACGCATTCCCTACCATATACATAGAATCACAGACCAGATACAAAACAGAAGGTGATCATAAAGCCTGCCAAGACCGCTCTGGTTCTCTGTGGGAGTAACTTAGCCAGTTCTATTGTCCTGCTTTCCCTGTATACCTGTAACTTACTTTTTAAAACTTCAAGTGCTTATCCAAGTCCCTTTTGAAATCGGCCATCAAATCTGTCTCGACCACCCTCAGCCTTCCCCGCATTCAAATTGCTTCAGCAATGAATATCAGCACCTTCTCAAACAAATTGCCCATCTCCTTTAATGCTGCAGGTTTATTTCGGACACAGCAGGCCAGTTGGAACGCTTGCTTTCTATCCCTGAATCAGACCTACCAAAATCAATCACATCACACCACACTTCTCTGCATTAAAATTTTGTTTGCCATTTGCTTGTCCTTTCCATGTTCTATGTTCTTTGTCTATATTCTTTTGAAGTTCTATGCTAGCCTCTTCACAGTTTACAGTATTTCCAAATTATGCATCATCCGCAAACTTTGAAATTGTGACTAAGATCTAGGTCATTAACATACCAGGAAAATCATAAACCAAACTCTAAAGAACTCCACTACAACTCTTCATCCAGTCCAAAAAAACACCCATTGCATTCTGATTCCGGTTACTCAGCTAATATCTCGTCCTTTTGCTCTGCAGTCTTGAACTTTGCTCATCAGTCTATTAAGTGGCACTTTAATAAAATGACTCCTGGAACATATCAGCAGCATCACCATTTCTGTCACCTCATTAAACAAATTCCAGCAAGTTAGTAAAATATTGTTTTCCTTTAACACATCCATGCTGGATTTCCTTAACTAAGCTACAAGTGACTATGAATTTTGTCCTGAATTATCATTTTAAAAGCTTCCCCAGCACACAGGTTAGCTTGACTGGCCCACAGTTCTTGGACTTACCCTTATTCCCTTTACTGATCTACCGAGCAACATATTCAATTCTCTTGTCCTCTGGCATCACCTAAGTTTGAAGAAAATTGGAAAACACGGCCTGTGTCTCCACAGTTTCCATTCTCATCTTCTTCAGTATATATGATTGTATTTCATCCATTGTTGGTGCTTCATTAACATGGATGGGCTATCCAATTTCTTCTTATTAATTTTAAGCCCTTGGGGTGTCTGAACTACTATCGCTTTCACCATCGTCTGCTCAGCATCTCTTTCTTGATAAAGAGAGATGTCATGGTCCCTGCTTCTTTTATAAATACCTTTGTTAGTCCCTAATCACTAGCAGTTCACCCTTTAACTATTTCTGTATTGAAAGAAAGCTGCCAGTCTCTTTTAAAACTCTCTCTTTGCTGCTCTGATATGCTTTTCAATTTCCTTTTGAACCTTGTATATTCAGCCTGGTTCTCAGTTGTATTGTTGATCTGACAACATCCAAGCACATATTCCCATCTTCATCTTGAATTCTACCTTTTTTGTCAACCAGAGAGCTCTGGATTGTTTGCCCTATGTCCTATGTAAAGGGAGTCCATTATTCTGTCAATTTTGCCTGCCATCCTTTGATTCCAGTTTATTTAACTCTGACCTGTTCTTACACTATTGAAGTTGCTTTGTCTCTTTTTTATTCTTACTTTAGATTGTTCTTTGTCCTTTTCCATAGCCAGCCTAAATCTTATGATGCAACAATCAATAACTCACAGAAGCTCCCCTCCTGACATTTGATCTACTTGACTCACCCCATTCCCAAGAACCAGGTAAAGCAATACCTCCTCCCTCTTTGGACTAGAAACATACCTCATAGAAATTTCAACTGAACATACTCTCATAATTCTTGCCCTTGTCTACTTTTTAAACAACTACTATCCCTGCCTATACTCAGATACAGAATGTGCCCCATTGTAATAATTTCTCTGCAAATTTGTCATTCTACATCTTTCCCCTAGCTGGCAGCCTATTGATCACTTCATTTCTTCCTTAGCTCCAACAAACAGATTCTATCCTAGACTTCCCCCTCTCTGGGACACCCTCTGTCTCCAGTGCTGCAATGTCTCCTTAATCAATATTGCCATTCCTCCCCCTTTCACTCCTGTCCTGAATACCTTGTATCCAAGAATATTTAACAAACACTTTTACTTTTCTCTGTGTCAGGTTTCTGTTAGATTCCCTTTTACTCTAAACTCACACAACAACTTTAATGATTTCTTTTTCTAGTGCTACTTACCTCTCCAGGTATTCTGTGGGCATTGGTATTCCGATTCAATATTACCTTTTAAATGTCATAACCCTGCTAAATTAATTTAAACATTCCCCAATAATGCAAGCAAATTGTTCTCTTTAGGTGCAAGCCATGCAGCCTGTATGTGCCACATCTACTCCAGAAATTTGTCTATCCAGCCACAGATTGTCTACTCTGTCACCACATTCTTATCTTCATTAGCATGTAGTATCAGGACTAATCTGGAAATTATTATTATTGAAGCCCTGCTTGCTGATCTCCTACCTGGCTCCCTAAATTCTGCCTGCAGAAGCATCTCCTTCTTTTAATCTAATGTTTTTGACACCAATGTGTTGTTCATCATACACCATCAAGGTACTCTGCTTCAGTTCAGTGACAGGTTTGACGTGGCATCTGAGACAAAAAAAAGCATTTGGGGAACAGAGTTTAAAATGGTATGGAAAAGGAAAATTAAATGTATTAGACGAGGGAAAATCTCAGTGAGTTGTAAGGGAATCTAGCCCAGGCAGATTAAATGCAGAAATTGAATGGCAAAACAGACATTGATAATAATGGGACACCCCAAAGAGGAGGCATTTCAAGTACCGTGTAGGGAGTCTCACAGATTTAAAGTGGTTTGCAAAAGAAGGTAATGTGATAGGAGAAAAAAAAGTCTTCTCACGCAGCAAATGGTTCAGGTCTGAAATACACTGCCTGGATGTGTGGTGAATGTAGGGTCAAGTGATGCACTAGATGGGTAGTAAAATAGAAAGGGGGACGGGGGGTAAGGGTGGTAGAACAGCACGAAGTCATGATGTTCAGTTGGACAGTTAGTAGAAACATGATAGGTCAAATGGCCCCGTTCTGCACCGTGACAATTATGTGATCATGTGATGTGAAAGGAAGGGTAATCAAAGCTATTGCTCCCAGGATAACTAAAGAAAAAAAAGGTTAAAATGAAACAGAGGAGGTTTATGTTAAATATAAGCTTCACACTACAACTTAAAATACATACAAAATCTAAGAAAGGAGTAAGAGATGAATGAAAAAAATATGAGAATTGATTAGTTGCTGACATAAAAGGGAACTTAAGCAGTTTTTTTACATACAGATAAAAGAGTAAAAGGTAGTAAAAAGCGCGTGGGGAAGATAAGGAATCAAGAGGAGATACTCTCGTGAAGGCGTTAGTCACGGCCAAGGCAATGATAGAATATTGTGCATTTTAAAGGTGCCGTTAAAGGAGGAGGAAGTTGAACCTGATACCGTCATGTTGTGCTAACTTGATTCAAGTTATCAGGGAATGTTTAATGTAGCACCCAGTTGGTGTTATTTAGATGGACTTTCACAAGGCAGTGGAGCGAATTAGCACATAATAGGTTTATTCTCAAATATAATGCCCCTGTAATTAAAAAAGCAAAACAACAGCATGGATACAGACATTGCTGGAAAAGCTCAGCAGGTCTGGCAGCATATATGAAGCGAAATCAGAATTAACATTTCCTGTCTGGTGACCCTTCCTCAAAACTCTGGTCACCAGACCCGCAGCATCAACTCTGATTTCTCTACACAGATGCTGCCAGACCTGCTGAGCTTTTCCAGCAACGTTTGTTTTTGTTTGATTTACAGCATCCACAGAGAAGGCAGAGAGGTACTTAAAAAATTGGCAGTCTTCAAGGTAGAAAAGTCACTGCTGGTCAAAAGCTGTAAGGTTGGAAATTATGGAGGCACTGATCACCATATTCCTGTAGTTTGAAAAGTTGTTTTTCAGACTAGAGAAAAGAATACTGTAGTGTTTCCAAGAGTCAGTATCTAGGACAACTGCTCTTTTTGAGGGACACTAATGACCTGGACTTGGGGATACAGAACACAAGCCCCAAGTCTGTATATGGAGCAAAAAAGGACAAGAATAGTAACAGAATTCCAGAAAACACAGGGAGAATGGTAAAATGGGCAGACATATTGGGCACCCATATTCCATAATGGGTGAAATTTAATGTAGAGAAAGTGAAGCGATACATTTCAAGGGAAGAATGAGGAGAAGTGGATGAACTAAATGGTATAATTTTAAAATGAGTACAGCAACAAAGCAACCAGAGGATGGGTCTGCATAAATTGTGGAAGATTACAGGAAAACTTGAGAGTATGCAGTTACCTGACCTTAGAACACAAAAGAAAGGAAGTTATGCAAAACAGTTATAAATCACAGCTTAGGCCTCTGCCCTAGTATTCTGTTTATATCTGGGCACCATACTTTAGCAAGCAATGACAAGGATTTAGAAAGGCTGCAGAAGAAATTCACTACAATGATTCAAAGAATCAGGGATGAGTTACATGGATCCATTGGTTAAGCCAGGGTTTTCTCCTTAAAGCATAGAAGGTCTTTTTGTAACACCACACATCACTCTGCTATCCAGCAGAACCAGCAAAAATTATCAGCTCCAGACTGGAACCTACACTTCTAAGCAAGCTATATTAACGGTGTCTCTTCTGCTTCCACTAACCTGCAGTGACTTATTTCCCAGAACTATTACTTCTTACTGCTATTTCCACTCCATTCTCTAGCTGACAACTCCATTCTGTTCTCTAACCACTGTCTAAGGCTGAATTTGACTGTTCACGAATTTGACATCTTATTTTGATCCTGAGCTGAGCTTCTGACCCCATATCCTCTCCATCAGCAAGATTGTCTATTTCCACCTTTTAACCTTGCCTCTCTCCGCCCTTGTGTCAGCTCACCTGATGCTGAAACATATGTCTTTGTTACCTCTGGACATGACTATTTTGATGCTCCATGGACTGCCATCCATAAAATTCAGCTCATCCAGAACTCTGGTGCTTATATCCTGACATACATTGAATTCTGTTCATCGATCATAATAGCGCTTGCTGGCCTACATGTGCTCCGAGTTCAAAGGTGTTGTATTAATGCAAAGGGCTACTGGTGGCGAGGGCCTCAGCTTCAATTCCTGGGGTAATGGTCTCCAGTCCAGGTGGGTGTTGGCTTAGTTGCCAAGTATCTATAGAGATAGTGACTTTAAAGAAAAGATCAATATCCTTTTTCATGTGCTTCATGTCTATTTACAGGCTTGGAAAGTGCTTAATTGTTGCTAGAATTCACAAATTTAATGTGAAAGTGCTCTTTTTTGTTCCCATGATGGGATTAATTGTCTGGATGATAATCCCTGGTGCAGTTTGGACAAATCTGGAAAATTAACACCTTTAAACACCTTCTGGACAGATGCATGAGTAGGTGGGGAGCAGAGGGATACAGATCCTTAGGAATTGGGCGATAGGTTTAGACAGTGGATTTGGATCGGCGCAGGCTTGGAGGGCCGAAGGGCCTGTTCCTGGGCTGTAAGTTTTCTTTCTTTCTTTCTTTCTTTAAACGTCTTGGTACAAAGGGATCTAACTCAATGAATTCTACTGGACGAAAACTTTAGCTTCAGCAAGCATCTTTGAACTGAAGAAAGCAGTGCAAATTTTTGTGACAAATTTATTAAATCAAGTAATAATCAGAAAGAAGCAAAGAAAAATTTCTGTAGAGAAGGAAGCCAGCTAGCATATTGTGCCTGTTTCAGCTGAAGAAAAAGGAATCCAGCCGAACCTCTGCAGGCTCTATTCCATGCCCTGGAGGTTACGGCATGTCAAGTACATATACAATTTTGTTTCTTAAGAATGTAGACTCTTATACCTCAATCAGCCTTTCAGGTAGAGCTTTACAGACCACATAACCTTCTGGGTGAAAACATTCCTCCTCAAGTACCTCCTATTACTCCTGGCAATTATTTTAAATCTACACCCTTGGTAACTGAGCCCTACACTAACAGAAACAAATGCTTCTTACTGTCTTAATGTTATACATTTCCCCTTGGCCTCCTTCTTTGCTCAGAAAACAATGCCAGCCCTATTCAATCCCTCCTCATGGTTAGAATTCCCCATTTCAGGCAATACTCCATAAATTGCCTCCAATCTCCCTTTATTGCGATCACATCCTGTAATTCAGTGACTAGAACTGTACTGGTGTGTTTTTTGTGGTCTTAGCTCTTTTTTTTCAAAAATGCAATTTTTACAATGCCGAATTTCTATTTTCCATACAGTAATGTGCTGTGGGTTGTGTGGGATCTTATTACAATACAGTTGACTGAAACTAATCCATGAAATAGGGCGTATAGTTACAGATATGTTGAGTTACAGAATGAGCTTAGTTGTAGATGACTCGGCCATATAACTAGTCACAGACCACAGCACGATGTATAATAAAACACAGAAAGTGACAGGAAGGGTGAAAGAAAGAGAGCAGGAGAAAGAAATCAAGAAAGAAAACAAGAAAAAGAGAATGAACTCAATGCAACAGTGTTCTTTTCAGTGGTTTTGACATTCACTGTCTAAACATAATGCTTACAGTGGAAAACAACAATGATGCAAGGAGGTTTGTGGCTTCTCACCTACTGCACATGTTAATTTCCGAGTCCTCTGCTGCAACAGGCGTATAATTTGTGCTTTTTGTGTAGGAGCACATCGACAGCATACTACAGCAGGGCACTGACAGGCCAGCTCCATGAACTCATACTCATAGAACTTCAGGCACACCTACAACAGAATGAAAATAAGGGAGGTGATCCCAAATGTAACATATTCAACATATTTCAGATTGTACGCAGAGTAGCGGTGAATACACAGCTCTTTTCTAAGCAAATCAATAGGACTTCCTCATAAAAATTGAGCCAGTCATAATCACAATGACATCATCCCTAATGAACAGCCCAATTTTATATCGAAGACCTTCAGGAATTGCACTGCCAAACACAGTTCCCACCTTACTTCATGTTAAAGCTTCCCATGGTCAAACTATTTTGCACATTTTGATGAAGTAGCAACGGTGCAATAACAAACTGGCTGCTTTCCCTGGTGCTTTGGTTGATATCCATGCTCCTCAAACTGTGGGACATAGCTTGACTTCAAAAAGTTCAAGACTACTACATCCTCGGCATGTGCAAACAAATTACGTTATTATACTGCTATAGGACATCTTGACACATTCTCTCTTCCTCTTGTCGCACAATGAATAGAGGCTGCACCGTCAAAATATAATCACTTAAGGAGGGGCGATGGCCTGGTGCTATTTTCGCTGGACTGTTAATCCAGAGACCCAGATAATGTTCTGGGGACCTGGGTTCAAATCCCATCATGGCAGACGGTGGAATTTGAATTCAATACATATCTAGAATTAAGAATCTAATGATGACCGCGAATCCATTGTCGGTTGTCAAGAAAAACCCATCTGGCTTAGTAACGTCCTTTAGGGAAGGAAACTGCCATCCTTACCTGGTCTGGCCTACATGTAAGACCAGACCCACAGCAATGTGGTTGTCTTTTAACTGCAATTAGGGATGGGCAATAAATGCTGCCTAGCAAGCGAGGCCCTCATCCTGTGAATGAATAAAGGACTTTCCCCAACATATCTGTGGCTGACTGGTAGAAACCTCATTGTAGTGAAATAAGATGAAACCTTCAAAGCAATCCTTTTACCAGACTCTCAGATTGAAATTCCATATACTGCCCAGTTCCCTATTGATCTTGAATATATCTGTCTGGTTAGATGTCTTAATGCTAAGCACTTAACATCTAAATTAGATCATTGGGACTTCATTGGTGGAATCAAGCAGGACTGAAGAAAAGCAACCTCAACTTGTGTGCTTAGGAGGGAATAGTACCACAATGCATTGCAATGTCCATACTCAAACATAAGAAACAATGCTTTTTTTTTGAAAGGTACAGAAAGACTACCAGCACCTATAAATTCACATCACCAGCAAGAGGTCTGCTTCCAGAGAAAAGGAGCTAAAAAGAAGAAAATTGAGCAAAAAATATTGACTCACCATAATCAATAGCTCACAAATAATTATGATCAACGCTGGCATAATCCTGAACAGTTAAACAAAAATGGCCCAAATATTCACCTCCAGTGAGTCACCAGATATGACCAATGCACAATCGTGTTTCCTTCTGAAAGCATTAAGCTCTAAGTGAGCCTCTCCTCGATTGGTTATCTGAAAATAAATGCATTAGTAACAGACTAATGTCTGAAATACTTGCAGTCAAGACACAAGCATGATAAAGTAATTTTGATGACGATAATAAAAGGTAGCTAGAACTGTATTCTGGCAGGATTAATACCTTCAGAAAAAGGTTGCCAAGATAGAGAATTGACAAGAACAAAAAACATATACGGGAAACACAGGTAAATCTTAATTATTAAATACTTATGTTTGTCTTGCAATATATGTATGTCCATTGTCAACATCTACACAGAATGACCAGAAGTCAAGCCAACTACTTAGCACATAAATGACAGACCATGTTTCAACCTTGTTGCAACATTGTTTCCCTGAAGACAGCTAACGTTCTCTTATTAACATGAGATTACAATTCAGTTCAAGTAACAAACTACAAAGTATTATTGGCAACAAACAGGAAAGAAAAAGGAATTAACTTCTTTTCAAGAGCCATTGGCTAGTTTCTTCTCTGTAATATTAGTAGCAAAATAAAAAGAGGTGACAGAGCTCAATGCTTAATGTTAGGATCTTAAAACGAAAATTGAGAGTAACACTGAGGTTTTTTTTGCCTTGCTCCAAGCAAGACGGTTGCACTTAAAAAAAAAATTTCTATTTGAACAGTGAGCTCTGTGTTGGTGGCTCAATGGATCATTGCATCACTCATTTCTTGATTGAGGCCACCGTCATCTCAACTAATTGGAGGTAATTGTTGAAATGTAACTCATTTTCAGTGCTGACTGAAGTATGGCTACAATTACACTGAAACTGGATTCTACAATCTTTGGGTTCAAATGAACGGACTTAAATTTTCAGACGTGGCAACAGCGAGGGACAGTTTGTCTTCATGACTCTCTAGATGACAATGGAGGAAAAGGATAGATGCTGCAAGAAAAATCAGTCTATGATTGCTGTCTATTGAATCCTATGGACAGGACAAATAATAGTTTTTTGCCCATTGAATTATCAGACAGTTTGGTTCACAGATAAAGTATGATCAATTGGGCAATGGATCAGTGATAGCTATCATTTTCTATAGATAGATACATTGTGAAGGATAACATCTTCAGAAGTCACGGAGTTTCAGAAGTCAAGGAGTTTAGAGTCATGCTTTATCCCCTCCAACATTTGCAAATGCATTTACTAGAAGAAAGCACAATCATTTTGAAAGGTGCTCCTGATATTTAAGATGAAGAACTCAGTGGCATGCAAATAAATGGGCATCCAGTGGTGGCAGTGACAAACAAATCATGGTGGAAACACTTACAGTTCGGAAGATGTGAATATCCTGGTTCCTGGTTACTAGATGTGCATTTTTTGCTGTGCAAGTTGCTGTTTCAAGTTTGTCCCCAGTGAGCATCCATACCTAGAAGAAGCCGTAACAAAATAACTAGCACTATGAGCAATGTCCACGATGATGTAAAATGGCTTAGAATGTAAATTGGAATACAAAATTGGGAGGGAAAACCAGATTGATAATGATTTGAACACAAAGCAAATTGCGGTGCTATAGGAAAGAGGCAGGGAGTGCTACTGGCTGGGTTGCTCTTGCTGGGGGCCAGCATTAAAACAATGGGCCAGTCTGTCTGTGATGTAACCATTCCACGCCTTAATATAAAAGAGGCAATAAACTAAGAAAATACCAAGCATACTGAAGTCACAAGTAAAGCTTCACCCAGAAGGCAGTCTCAGGCTAATTTGAGATTCCAGACTGCAGCGTAACTTTAACTTTAACTCTTTACTTTTAGATTATAGAAAGACTGCAGCAGTCCACCAAGGCCACGCCAGCTCTACACACGAGCAATTCAGCTAGTACTGCTGTATTGCTCTTTAGCTGTTGCTGGGCCAAGTTTTATTTCACATACTAGCTAATTCCCTTTTTAAAGATTCAAGTGGATTTTCCGCCATCATCCTTTCTGGCATGATGCTCCAGATCACTAGGTAAAAATGATTTTCCTCAGATCATCTATGGTTCTTTTGACAATCATCTCGAATCTGTGTGCTCTGGTTATCAACTGTCCTGTCAAAGGAAATAGTTTCTTCTCTATCTTTCCACTCTAGACTTCCATGATTTTGAACACTTCTTTGCTCTCAGGAGAGCAACCCCAGTTTCTCCAATCCATCCACATGCAACCCCTCAGCCCTGAAGCCATTGTGGTCATTTTCTTCCCTGCACCCTCATTTTGGCCTCTACTGACCAAAAACAAACATGTTTATTGCAACTACAAGTAAGGTTTCAAAATTACAGTCTAAATTAGTCACATTTTTTAATGTCAGCCATGGCAGAGCCTTGGCTCTTTTCCATTGTGTTCTTACCTTTATCCCAGCATTTCTCAGCATCTCTAAGGTAGGCCTGACATCAACTTGCAGCTGGTCCTCCACACCAGTCAGGCAAAGAAGCTCCATTTCCATCTCCAAACTCTCAATCACAGTTGCCACTTTCAATGATCGATCATGTACACTTAGTTTTGCTTGATTGTAACGAGTCTGAAGAAGAGACACTTCTTTAAAATTCATTCATTCTAGTCCACAATATTTTTACCAGGTAATTTTGCCACAACTTAGTCTAATGAACGAGAGAGAGTTACAGTAGTCTGAAAAGAAAAGCTATTTGGTTTTCTTCCAAAATGTTTGCCCCTTGACATACTAAATTTCCACTTGTGCCCTCCGGTAATTTACTAAATGGTCATCTCTAAGGGTTGCAAATCCCCAGTCAAATCACACTGTGTCGGGTATCTTCTCACCTGGGATAAAGCTGACTGTACAGCAATCACCTTGCTAAGGTTGTCCAGCTTTTCTGAACGAAGGTCTCAGAGTTTGGAAGTTTGTGACTATCATTCAACACCTCTATCTGATACATATCCCCTTTTATTTCTTTGTTTAACTATAATGGAGTTCAAATGATTTTGAAACTCCTTTGCATCAATGACACCTTGTCGCGTTCAAACTAAACCGGAAACAAAACGAAGGGTTACACAGTGAAATCTCTCCAATTCAAAGGTCACCTTGGTCCTGGCTTCTGGTTCGTCCTAGGTGACAATGGGCCCATACAAGGCCTGGGGTGATTATGCCAATTCGCCCCACCCTCAGAACAGTTCTGGCCATAATTATCCGAGTCTTGACAGTGCATAACAGTGTAGGAAGCATTACAGTCAAGCCATCATTGACCCTCGGCTTCACATTTCTACATTGCCTGCAATGCCGTTAAGAAAACACTGATTTGAAAAATTGGTTGATTGTTTTCTCCTCTACCAACCTCAGGACAGGCAGTATAGCTCTTTTGCTAGGTTTTCAGGGAATGCTTTGATGAAATGCATTGGCAACTAGAGATTTAGTTACCTCAAAATCCTGGTACTGCTCTTCTGTCAAAGACTTTTTGGCAACAACCAGAACTCGAAGTCCTTCTCTAGCCATGTTCCCACACTGTAATCAAACAGCAATCAGAATATCAGAAATAAATCAGACAGTTTATGTTAATTAGATTTCTGACAGATAAGTTTATAACCACACATGGCAAGGAATTCCTGATAAAACATCCTATTAAAATAATGTGTACTTTATTTTGAGGCAGCTGATATATCCTATGGCCTCTAATTATTTATTGCCCAGATGCATCACCTCATCTACATTTATTCTAGCATAAATAAATAAATGAATAAATTATAATTGCATCTACTTCAAAATAATACTACAGAGGAGTATGATTCAGTTCAAACAAGAATTAAATTGCTGAAGTTTTGCTCTTGCTTCACTAGCTCTTTCCAAACCCTAAGTGTTAAAAATCATGATTCTGTGCTCAGTGTTCATTCCAAAAATATCTTTTGCTCCTCACTAAGCAGGAGGTTGGTGAATTTGACTTCGAGAGGCACAAGAGCCAAAGCTAAGACAAGATGTGGAATGGTAATGTGGTGAGTAACCAGATCATATCACAGTGCTACATGAGGCTGGTGAAATTTTAGACTCATGCTTTCTTATGTGTTGGGCTGTGAGTCTTCCACCTTGATCCAGGGGAGACTGTTAGCCAATGGGCAGGCGACTGATTCTGAGTAGTGTCTAGCAGCTGCTAGAACTCAGGATAATAGTCCTCAGCATGAATTAAGTAAAGTTCTGTCTGGACAGAACTGGAAACATGGGATGGAGAAATAAGGCTTGTGGCATGGGCTGGAAACAAAGATCTTCTTGTAGGACACAAAAGGTGCCCCTGTATTCCCATCTTCCAGCAAAGAAAAAAATTAATCCTTATAAATAATGCCTATAAATAAGTAATTGTTTATATCACTTCTTCATTGTAAAGAATGTTCAAACATGCTTCAACAGCATGTAGATGGAAAACACATGCCTGCACAGCAAAGGACAGGTGAATGACAGGATGGGGTTCAAGGTGATTTAAAAAGTGAAATAGACTACAGAACTCTGGAAGGAGGAAAAAGTCATGTCCTTATTTAAAACTCTGTCCAAGTTAAAAGATATCATTGGTCATCTGTTTCTGGTGGAAAGAGTTGCCACCAAACATAAACTTGAGCTGCCGTGATATCCCACCTTTTGCCTATTTCTGAGCTCCATAGCTGGCTGCAGTCAGTGCCTCCAATGCCTCCAGACACCAGGGAGTGAGGGGCCAATGGGTGTGAGCAGTGTGAACCTGATGGTAATCTCCTAGCTATCCTATTCTCATCAAGTGTAGCGTTTAAGATCACGGCTGCAAGATTAGCAGCCTGCGTTTGTAAATAATGAAAATTAAGACAGCATCTACAGTGGCCATGTTTTATTGATTTTTTAAAATGTACTAGAGGATATTTATGCTCAGATACAGAGGGATGCAGCCATTGGAGGGCCTGGTCTTTTGAATGAATGAATGAACAAATAAATGCAGCGCATGACATACCTCTTCTTCAAGCCAATCGTTATACTGAACGATTCCCATCATGACCACATCAGCCCCTTTCATGTAGAAGGTAATCTCTCCTGTAGATTCATCCTAGACAAGAACACAATTGCAAGAGGAGCAGCTCAATTACTTTGTTCAAAGTCAAACTCCTACAAGTTAACGCAAATGATCGGCACTTACTCATTTTTGATTCATCGCAACTTTAACCAATCAATGGTCAACATCTCAGATTGCCAATCAATACAAAAATAACTTTCATTTATATCACTGCTTCAAGGTAAAAAAATGTTCCAATATGTTTGAACCGCATGGGTATGGAAAACACATCTGTGTGCCTACACAGCAAAGTATAGACTTGGTGTGGTGATAGGATGGGTTTCAATGTGATTTAAAAAGGAAAGACAGTAGAGAGTTTAGGAAGGACTAAAAAGACACAAACTTATTTAAAATCTCTGTCCAAGTTAACAGACATTATTTGTTTGTGAAACCTAAAACCTCGTATTTTTGATCGCAAATAGAAGACAGCCATTTGCCAAAGCACATCAAAGGAATACTCAAGGGGGAATTCACACAAACAAAAATCACATCTCAGCTTTTCCTCAGGAAATGCTGTATAAAAAGATGAGGTACAATCGGAATTTACTTTGGCTACTTTATAATCAAGGATCCTAGAAACTGTCCTTCAGTGATTACTCCAGCCCAGCACTCTTTTCCAGAGTTTGCTGACTTCAGCATGAAACAAAATGAACTGTATTGCACAAATACCCTTCCAGTATTCAGTATCCTGACATGTAGCCCACCAAATCTTTTGTAAGCACGGTGTCCTGTTTTATGTGGTATCACCGCAAACATTAAATGCTTACAATTGACAGTTTTTTTTTAGCTTGACATAGTTAGCACACATCTAGTTATTTTCAAACCTTAAAGTACATCCTGCAGGCTTAAGTTCAGTAGATAATGCATTCGAATTTTTCTATGAGTTGAGGTAAACATGCAGTGAAAAGACAACTAAATCCTTTCAAATTTCCACATATAATTCTAAACAAGCCCTGCTATAAAATCACTCACTTCAGAAGAATTAATGCACAGAGGCAATGGACAGCTGTACTGTCCATCTTTACCTGTGGAATATCGCTTATTGTTGTAGATTTAAAAAATTCAAGCTCATTTGATATCTTTGTAAATTGATTCTTTGCTTTTATACAACAACAGGCTGGCTAAATGGACAAGTGAAGACTTCTCAGGATTGTTGAATTTTGGTTATATCAGTTGGTTTGGATGTACAGCTCATGGCTCAAGAAGTGAAATGCAGTTTAGCATGAATACAGCTAACTTTGCTTGTGAATACAAAATACAAAGCTGGACTTCCTGTCTCGTTAGAAGCAACCACAATGTTTATAAATACTGACGCAGTTTCTGCAGTCATTGCACGTTAGCCATTTCCCTAAGGCAAGTTCAGCAGGAGGTTGTTACTTTCTCAAATGATCCCTACTGAATTGTCCTATCTGTAGCATAGGCCTCTGTGATCTCAGTGAGTATATGGCAGCTGAACAAAAAGGAACAAACTAGAGAAGGAATCATCACCCTATTAACAACAGGCAGCTGTAAATAGAAATGTGCAACAACATTACTATCCTAATCTTGTCACGTTAAATTCAAAGCTAAACATGGTCTGTGGAACATGTATAACTGTGTGTTCTGAGGTATGCAGCATGTCTGCTTCATATTTTTCAATTTATTGGTCATGTAAAAACAAAGATGAATCCAAAATCACCAAGAATGAGGATAAAGTCATAGAGTTGTACAGCACGGAAATAGACCCTAAGTAGGGGGGAAGGGAGGAGTGAGCATACAGGGAATATAACAATTAATGGAAGGCAAAGCAGCAGGTTAGCAGGTGACGAGGAAGCTTCAACTCCATTGAAAATTAGGAAAAAAGTTAAAGGGAAGGAGAACTCAAGAGCTTTTAGTCAGGGAGGTGACAGGACTCAAAAAGAAGTTGCAAAAACTGGTATAAGGGCACTTTATCTGAAAGCTCGGAACATACGGAACAAGGTGGATGAGTTGACAGCGCAAATCGTGGCAAATGGGTATGACTTAGTGGCCATGACAGAGACATGGTTGCAGGATGGTCATGACTGGGAGTTAAATATCCAGGGGCATCAAACTGTTTGGAAGGACAGACAGGAAGGTAAGACAGGTGGTGTCGCTCTGATTTTTAAGGATGATATCAGGGCGGCAGTGAGAGATGATATAGGTTCTACTGAACAAAAGGTTAAATCCATTTGGGTGGAAATTAGGAATAGCAGGGAGAAGAAATCACTGATAAGTGTGGTCTGTAGGCCACCAAATAATGACATCATGGTGGGGTGGGCAATAAACATAGAAATAGCTAATGCATGTAAAAATGGCACAGCAATTATCATGGGGGATTTTAATCTACATATCGATTAGTCAAACCAGGTCGGTCATGGCAGCCTTGAGGAGGGGTTCATAGAATGCATCCTCAATAATTTCCTTGAACGGTATGTAATGGAAACTACGAGGGAGCAAGCTATCCTAGATCTAGTCCTGTGTAATGAGACAGGAATAATTAATGATCTCACAGTTAGGGATCCTCTTGGAAGGAGTGATCACAGTATGGTCGAATTTAAAATACCGATGGAGTGTGAGAAGGTTAAATCCAGTACCAATGTCCTGTGCTTAAACAAAGGAGACCATGATGGGATGAGGGAGGAGTTAGCTAAGGTAGAATGGGAGCAAAAACTTTATGGTGGGTCAGTTGAGGAACAGTACAGGACTTTTAAAACGATTTTTCACAGTGCTCAGCAGAAGTATATTCCAGTGATAAGGAAGAACTGTAGGAAGAGAGAAAGTCAGCCATAGATGTCTAAGGAAATAAAGCAAAGTATCAGACTGAAAAAAAAACACACACAAAAAAGCAAAGAGTAATGGGAAACTAGTAGACTGGGAAATCTTTAAAGGCCAACAGAAAGCCACAAAAACAGTTATAAAGTAAGATAGGTTATGAGAATAAACTAGCTCAGAATATAAAAACAGGCAGCAAAAGTTTCTATAAATATGTAAATCGTAAAAGAGTGGCGAAGATAAACATTGGTCCTTTAGAGGATGAGAAGGCCAATTTAACAACTGGGAATGAGGAAATAGCTTAGGCATTAAACAGTTATTTTGTGTTGGTCATCACTGTGGAAGACACAAATAACATGCCGAAAACTGATAGCAAGAAGGTTATAGCAGGTGAGGACCTAGAAACTATCATTATCACTAAGGAGGCAGTGCTGGGCAAGCTAATGGGTCTAAAGGTAGACAAGTCTCCTGGCCTTGATGAGATGCATCCCAGGGTACTAAAAGAGGTGTTGGGGGAAATAGCAAATGCACTAGTAATTATTTACCAAAATTCACTGGACTCTGGGGTGGTTCCCGCAGATTGGAAAACAACCAATGTGACGCCACTGTTTAATAAAGGAAGTAGACAAAAAGCAGGTAACTATAGGCCAGTTAGCTTAACTTCGGTAGTGGGAAAATGCTTGAATCTATCATTAAGGAAGAAATAGCAAGACATCTAGATACAAATTGTCCCATTGGGAACATCCAGCATGGGTTCATGAAGGGTAGGTCATGTTTAACTAATTTGGTGAAATTCTTTGAGGATATTACTTGCATGGTGGACAATGGGGAACCTGTGGATGTGGTGTATCTGGATTCCCAGAAGGCATTTGACAAGGTGCCACACCAAAGGCTGCTACATAAGATAAAGTTGCACGGTATTACAGGTAATGTATTGGCATGGATAGAGGATTGGTTGACCAGTAGAAAGCAAAGAGTGGGGGTAAATGGGTGTTTTTCTGGTTGGCGGTCAGTGGCTAGTTGTGTGCCTCAGGGATCAGTGTTGGGACCGCAATTGTTTACAATTTACATAGATGATTTGGAGTTGGGGACTAAGTGTGGTGCGTCAAAATTTGCAGATGACACTAAGATGAGTGGTAGAGCAAAGTGTGCAGAAGACACTGAAAGTCTGCAGAGGGATATAGATAGTCTAAGTGAGCGGGCAAACGTCTGGCAGATGGAATACAATGTTGATAAGTGTGAGGTCATCCATTTTGGTAGGAATAACTGCAAAATGGACTATGTTTTAAATGGTAAAAAATTGCAGCATGCTGCTGTGCAGGGAGACTTGGGTGTCCTTGTGCATGAATCGCTAAAAGAAGGATTGCAGGTGCAATTAAAAAGACAAATGGAATTTTATCTGCCATTGCTCGAGGGATGGAGTTTAAAAACAGGGAGGCCATGCTGCAGCTGCATAGGGTCCTGGTGAGGCTACACCTGGAGTACTGTGTGCAGTTTTGGTCTCCTTACTTGAGAAGGGATATACTAGCACTGGAGGGGGCGCAGAGGAGATTCACTCAGTTGATTCCAGAGTTGAGAGGGTTGGATTATGAGGAGAAACTGAGTAGGCTGGGATTATACTCAGTGGAATTCGGAAGAATAAGGGGAGATCTTATAGAAACATATAAGATTATGAAGGGAATAGATAGGGTGGAGGCAGGGACATTGTTTCCGCTAGCAGGTGAAACTAGGACTAGGGGGCATAGCCTCAGAATAAAGGGAAGCAGATGTAGGACTGAGGTCAGGAGGAACTTCTTCACCCAAAGGGTTGTGAATCTGTGGAATTCCCTGCCCAGTGAAGCAGTTGAAGCTACCTTGCTGAATGTTTTTAAAGCAAGGCTAGATATATTTTTGAACAGTGAAGGAATTAAGGGTTATGGTGAGCAGGCGGGTAAGTGGAGCTGAGTCTCAAAAAGATCAGCCATGATCTTATTAAATGGCGGGGCAGGCTCAAGGGGCCGGATGGCTACTCCTGCTCCTAGTTCTTATGTTCTTATGATCCAACTTGTCCATGCTGGCCAGATATCCTAAATTAATCTAGTCCCATTTGCGAGCATGTGCCCCATATCCGTCCAACCCCTTCCTATTTATGTACCCATCCAGATGCATTTTAAATGGTGTATTTGTACCAGCCTGCATTAACTCCTCTGGCAGCTCATTCCATTCACGCATCACCCTCGGTGTGAAAACATTGCCCCTTAGGTCCCTTTCAAATCCTTCCTCTCTCACCTTAAACCTATACCTTCTAGTTTTGGACTCCCCTACCGTGGGATAAAGATCTTGGCTATTAAGCCTGTCTATGCCCCTCATGAGTTTATACATCCCTATAAGGTCACCCCTCAGCCTCCAACACACCAGAGAAAAAGCCCCAGCCTATTCAGCCTTTCCCTATAGCTCAAACCTTCCAGCGCTGGCAACATCCTTGTAAAACTTTTCTGAACCCTTTCAGGTTTCACAACATCTTTCCTACAGAAGGGAGACCAGAACTGTATGCAGTATTCCAAAAGTGATCTAACCAATGTCCTGAACAGCTGCAACATGACATCCAACTCCTCCGCTCAATGCGCTGGGTAATAAAGGCAAGTGTACCAAGCGTCTTCTTCACATTTTTTTACAATTACAAATGAAATACTTGGTATTCAGGAATTGTACTTTCATTCTGAACACAGCTTTATGTTTCTATTTATAATCATAACTAATCCGGCAATTCAACTTCTTCTACAATTATGAAAAAACTATAGCATTAAGAATTGCAAACGTTTGATAAAATCTCATGTGTGAAAGCAATGTGGCAAGTTGGGTCACTGATCAAAAAAGGACACAAAAGTAAAATGGAAAATGAAGATCAATGCATGTAACTACTCACATTACCAATTTGCTCTCACATTGTAAAATATCCAAAGATAACTTTTTAAAGATGAAAACTGTTATCTTCAATACTCACAAAGGCCAAGGTGGTGAAAGCCCATCCTGTTGGAGACTGAAATGGAATGATATTGCTCCAGTCTATATACAAGAGAGTTGTTAAATTTGATTGGACCTATTCCTGAAGATTTCATCATATGACCTCCAACAAGCCTCAAGCAAAGAAGCTTGTTTCTCTCTTTACCAACATTCCTATTAGTAATTATTATGACCAGTCCTGGGGTGAGGTTCCACAATTTATTACAGTTTCAGACAGATACTAATATTATCAAGCACCCAGGAAATGAGGGCTGAACTGGCTTCCCTTCTGAATACACTCACCCTCTCCGTTAGTTACAACTGGGTTAATTTAAAAAGGATTCCAAAAATTGATGTCTTTCTCCCAGACCAAACTAATTTATATTTGAAAAGGAGCCAATTTTACCAGCCTTTTTGAGTTACAGAAAGAATTAGCTTATGCAATACTAAAAATGAAAGAAATAAGAACGTAATGTACATATACATAGGTTAAAAATAAGAGGTGAGTCCAAAAAAGATAAAAGTTAAAAATATATACATGGATTAGTCTTCGAGTTCACAAAGATAGACAATAGAATGTTGCGACTCTTATATTGGTTGATAATTGGTAATACTGCTGTTGGTAGGTGAATTGATGAGTGAAATTTTGGGATTTGCAGGTTGACTGATATTTTTTTCTTCTGTTTCCTTTCGATTGGCTTGCTGCACTTAGAGTGAGAGATTATCTTTCCTTTTCTACCAGTAGTGCAGCTGTGCTTAATTGTTCTCCTTAAACTCTGCATTTCATAGCACACTAGTCTACTATCACACCTAGACCAGGGGTTGCAGTCGAATCCGAGACCTGTATATTTCTGGAAAAGTACAACACACAACTGCAATTTGTGTCTTGATGAACAGGAGACAGTTTCCTGCTGAAGGGCTGGCAGAGCAGAGCAGTGCAGTCAACTCCTCTGATCTACTGTGACTACAGGGATAGCAAAGTTCCGAGGAAGGGTCATTGGACCTGAAACATTAACTCTAATTTTTTATTCACGGATGCTGCCAGTCCTGCTGAGCATTTCCAGCAGCTTCTGTTTTTGTAGAAAATCTAGTTTGTTTTGACTTCAACTTTTTAAGTGTTGTTGTTTATAACACATTTGGCACTTTCAGGTGTGACATTCCAGGGTTCCTCTCCAGACAGTAAATGTACATTCACAATGTTTGTTTACTTTGAAAATGTTACTTTGAAAAAAAAGTAGCTTTGTAGCAGTATCCAAATATTATATTGGGCGCAAGAGTCATATGCCAAATTCTTGTCTGTTTAATATGTTAATTTACCGTGGTCAAATAAATTTGCAGATGAAATAAAATTGTATGGTACATTATTTTTAGAGAATGTAATGAATTAGACTTGGATACATTGCAAAGTAGGACTAAGACTGATAAATATCCTTCAATATAAATGTGCTATTTATAGCATGAAGTGCTGTAGGTCAAAAGTGAAAGAAAGAAAATCATTGGCTGATCCCTAAAGATTCAATTGAAATGTCACGATGCTAGCCAAAATGAAAACTGTCTTGGCCTAATAATTTGAGATTAACACCACAATGACAATGAAATCCCAAAAATGTAATATAAATCAAACAAAAATACAATTTGTTCTCTCGAGCTCCATCAGACAGTGGGTGTCATGTTATTAGGGACACATTGACAGTCTCAGTGAGGTTGTAATGGCTGATGTGAATGCAAGGCCTCATTAACATCATGAAGTCATACCCAGTAGCTGTCCAAAAAGTCTACTAGTAGGTAAGAAGGAACCCTGACAGTAAGAAACTGAATCAGAGATAAAAGGTACTGCAGATGCTGGAGAATCCGAGATAACAAGCATGGGGCTGGATGAACACAGCAGGTCAGGCAGCATCATAGGAGCAGGAAAACTTGAC
>JAHRHZ010000087.1:18538561-18552395 GCA_024137785.1 Ginglymostoma cirratum
CATTTCTGATGAAGGGTTTAGGCCCGAAATGTCAAGTTTTCCTGCTCCTATGATGCTGCCTGACCTGCTGTGTTCATCCAGCCCCATGCTTGTTATCATAGTAAGAAACTGAAACTAGGGACTACTGAGGCTGGCCCTAACATTCGGGAGAGGTTGACAAACAGGAAGGCTAGGGTCTGGGGCATTGACAACCTATGCTGCGAATGTCAAAGGCTTCATTGAAGGACTAGAAGGTTTCTGAGGAGAGGGTGCACTCAGCTGCACCTGCCCTGTAATGAATGGTGAAAAAGCCCCTTGCATTGGGCAGCTGACAATTCTCAACTCCCCTTCACTGTCTAGTTTTCCTGAATTCAAGAAGCTAGTGCAGGAACAGTTAACATCAGATTAGGCTTGCAATTGTGCTGTTGGAGCTGGGCAAAATTTATATCAATAAACACCCCATCTATCTACTGAAGGGGATAAATGCCCCAATAGCTACTGCTGCAAAAATAGTGCCGGGCATGTATGTTGCTGCTGTGTTTCATTCTATACATTTCACTTATGAACACCACATTCCACCACCCCCAGAGCAGTATGGCCAAACACAAACTTGGACACTTCATATCTAGGCTTTGGATTCAGAAAAGAGATTCAGAATTAGAAAGGGTCAGATTTAGGTGGTTAAAATTATTAGCAGCATTGTTGATACATCAGTAAATAGACCATTTAAAGTGATGAGTCAGACAAAACCAGGAGCATTTTATAATGAGATAATTGTGGATTAAGGGGAGATCATTTTTTTTCTGAGAAGCAACCTACAAGGTTTAGAGTTTTGCACTATGTGCTTAATAACCATGGAGCAATCATACAGGAATTTTTCGACAGATTCCTGAATTGGCTGAAATTTGCATCTGTAATTTTAATGTCTCTCCTAGGGATTGAGTAGAGGAAAAGGGATGAATCCAACAAGCAATAGCTTGTGTGGAACTGATGGATTGTTTTTAGGCTGTAACAATGGATCTCCAGTAGGACAGAGAGCAACGGCCTACAAACCCCTTTCCTGTCTGAAAGCCACCTTCTCAACCTCTGTGTAAGCCCCACATGGAACTGGAAAAATCCAGCTGGCAGGGAGAGAGATCAAACCAAATTACTTAATTACCACAAACAAAACAAAAACTCATCAGCGAGGAAACAGGATTAACACTCAATCCTGTGACCCTCCAAAACACAATCAGGACCCGAAACATTAACTTTGTTTTCTCTCCATAGATGCTGCCAGACTTGTTGAGTTTCTCCAGCTATTTCTGTTCTAGTTTGTTTCAGATCTCCAGTGTCTGCAGTTCTTTGTTTTATTTACTTAATTACCACAACTGATAACCTGCCATTTGCAAGAAAGCACATTCCACCCCTGACTCATTCTTCATAAAAATAGCCTGGACGTCTGATAATGTCTGCAAACTGATGTGCTGGCTGGCAAAACAAATTCCTGGGCTCATCCACCTCTGGCACCACATCATCGAGCTTCAAAAACTTTGCTCACAGTTTCTGTCAACCCGTCAGCCCATCCTTCTTACTGCCTGGTATGAACAATAGTTATACAGGATATACCAGAAGTCCAGTATAATCGCTGAATCATATTCCAGCAGGGATTCAACACAATAACAAAAGTGGGCCAGAGCAGGGAGAGGAAATGCAAAGTAAACAAGAGAAAATTGGCCAGAATTGTACCTTCTGTTTCTTTCTAATTCCCAGTATCAGAAAATTCTCCATCAGAGATCCTCATAATATTTTATTTAGAGAATGCAAATCCCCCAGAACCAATAATCAACCTCCTCATTTGCTGAGTTTACGGTGATTATTGCTTCCTATTAAATTGAGGATACAACTTAGAATTGTCAAATTAAAACAAAATACTGAAGATGTTAGAAATTTGAAACAAACACAGATAACGCTGGAGAAACTCAACGGTTTTGACAGCATCTGTGGAGAGAGAAACAGAGTTCATGTTTCAACTCCAGTACGAATCTTCAGTACTCTCTCCACAGATGTTGCCAGACCTGTTGAGTTTTGCCGGCATTTGCTGTGTTTGCCTTAGATACATCACTGTGCTCCTCTGTTCATCAGGTAACACAAAATGTGCTAGTGTCCAGCCAACATGAGGCTTCAATCAGCAGTTCTGGATTAACAACCTTTGTCGCTTATGCATACACAAAGTCATTGATTTCAGCAAGTTATGGACTGTGACAAATCACTGGACATTGAACATCCCCTCCATTGGTCATCAACCTTTAAACATGCCTTAGCACAGCCATTTATTTCCATGGAACAATAACTGGATTAAATATTCAGGAACATGCTTAATAATGTTTGGCCCTTTCCTGAATTCAAGCATCTCATGGCATTCGAACTACACTCCCACACTCAGCTTTTAACCATATAGAATCCATACATAGGCAGCGTCTATCAATGATTGCTGGGTGATAGAATTTAACAGTGGGCTCCAGGCAAACTTGTATGAGTGTGCGTATTGGAGCTGCAGATACCTGCAACTTGTACCTTCACTGGTAAATGTCATCCTCAATTAGAAAAAAACATTATAAGATAGCCGGCTGTTTTTGTTGAAGCAAACTACAGGTAACTACTGGTTCAATAATTAAAGAGAGGTCAAGAATAAGTTGAGGTCATCATTTATCAGAGCTTGATCAAATAACAGTTAAACTATAAACAGTTTTTGTTTAGACAAATGCTTGAGAGATTAAACAGATCAGCATTTATGTATTTTACCACACAACAGTACAGGAAATGATTGTAGCTAAAAATATTAACATGGTCAGAACAGATGATAAATATTGCAATTTATTTGTGTTGCTAAAATACCATGCTTTCACAACTGTTATACTTTTTTTCCTTAAATGGCAAGAAATCTTCAAGCATTCCCCTGTTTGCATTGATATCACTGATTCCACCTACTGATTTAAAAATATTGTACCTTTACAAGGGGAGAAAGCAGCTTGGGAAAAAATGCAAAAGCTTGTTTCTGCAAATTTATTCAGTAAACATTTCACCCAGTCCAGCTGGAAGGTGCCAGTTTTGGTTTTCCTGACTTTGTTCTGTTATCTGATTTCAATCTGTAGTTGGTCTTTGCGTCCTTGGACAAAGGAGGGGTAGTATCAGTTAGAGTTTCCACACATGACCCCGAGCCAGCAATCTAAGCTGAATACATCCATATGTCGATGTCAAGTAAGGAAAGGATCAGCCTGACGGTAATGCTCCCTGTAGTTCAACAGCTAGCCGACACACAAAGTATAATGATGACCAATATGAGCAGTTCTGGAAATGAACAACTGGAAATGCCCAGCATGTAAAGACGGCAGCTGCAAACAAATGACCAACCTCCTGAGCATTTTAATGTTTTTCTCTTTGTATTACAAATGTCCAATTTCTTGAGTATTATGCCTTTTGCACGATTGAATAATGGCCACTTTGATGACATACTGGCAGAGTATATGAACCTGTGGAACAGAAGCTTAACCTGGTAGTCAAGGGTGATAGGGAAAACAGAAAGCAAAAAAGAAACAAAGCAAAAGAATGCAGAAGATGACACATAACCATTTATTTCCATGTCCTTTTCCACCACTTACTCTGACAATGATTCCCATGCGCTTGCTCTCATAGGTAAATGGAAACACTTGCAAGATACTGAAGTTCAGAATATGTCCTCCAGGTGTCCTCAGCTGCATTGAGGATTGGTCCCGGCCAACAAGAGTTAGTCCTACGCACTCTGTCCACTGCACCAAAGACACCTGAAACACAACAAGGATAGAACATCACCCAAGCTGCTGGAATTCAGAGTTGAAAGGTCACTGAGCTGAAGAGTGATGGGGGAGGGATAGTTAGTCAAAGAAAACTAATCAATTGTCAGGTCCAGGTAACAGTATTGTTCCTGCAAGGCAACATTGTAACGTAGACAAATGCCTGTTAATGTTCTAATTTCCTGAGGGAATTTAAACACAGCAATTAACATCAATTCAGATTAGTCGTAGCACCAATAAATTAAGTTACAATCTGTGTTACAATTATGTAGCAATTCTACGAATCTCTGTAGAGAGTGATGACTTTTGGGATGATATTTGAATACCCAGTGACTGACAAAGGATCACACAAGATTTTAAAATATAAAACTTGTGGTATACCAAAAGAAAACAAAACACCACCTTAAACCATTTCTGATGAAGGGTCTGGGCCCGAAACGCCAAGCTTTCCTGCTCCTATGATGCTGCTTGGCCTGCTGTGTTCATCCAGCTCCACAACTTGTTATCTCGGATTCTCCAGCATCTGCAGTACCTATTATGTCTGATACAATTTTAACCCCACCGCGAAGCCTCTTCTAAGGATGCCCACCCTGAAGAAGTTACCCTCCTCCCTCCGGACAAACCTCAGGGGATCTCTTTCCCACTTTATTGTTTTTTTCCCCATTTCTGATGAAGAGTCTAGGCCCGAAACTTCAAGCTTTCCTGCTCCTATGATGCTGCTTGGCCTGCTGTGTTCATCCAGCTCCACACCTTGTTACCACCTTAACGCTATTTAGTAGGTAATTTTTGCTTTAAACTACTGTAAAGAAATTCCTTATGTTACTTTTAACATGACTGATAACCCTACTCTATGGTTTATATATCAAACTGTCTCTTAAGTGAACATTTCATCCTCAAGGAACAATTCCAAAGCTATGTCAGGTCCCAATGGCTCACTTCCTTTCTTTTGCCCAACCAAGTAACTCACTATGCCACAACTGACGTTGACTGTGAAGATCACACTGGAGATTCCTTCCGTCTAGCCTCAGCTTCCCTGACAGTCCATTTTGAATTCTGATGAGCACTTGCAAGCTCCCAAGAGCATTTGGCAGAGTGAGCAAGAGTGAGCAATTTCTTCACTTCAGCTGCAGGGTCAGCTTCTTCTAAATCCTGTTCTGTCTTTCTGATGACGGCAGACCCACCTGGGTTTGAGGCTTAGCATTACCTTGGGAACAGTGTCACTCAAAGCTACAATGGCTTTCTTGGGACCTTTTCCCTCCTAAAGCTAATCTCCATGGCAAAATGAATCACACAGGCCTTGTGTCTATGTAAAATTGCTAATTAGCCATCTTCTAAATTAACAACTCCATTCCATCTTGGAATTAAACAGTGCAATACGTAACAATTTATTTAACACTTTGGATTGCAAAGTAATAGTCTCCCCACAGTTTTCCCAAAATCTCCTAATATTTGTCTACAATCATGAATATCTGGCACCTTCTTCATAGTAAAACAGCCGGCCAGCCCCCACCTTTAATCTTTCACCATGAAACCAACCTGTGAGCAGAATTCAGAGCAGGTCACATAACTCCCCTTAATTCCCCCATTTTATATTAAAGTGACAACCACAAAACATTGTACTTGCAATAAATCAAAGTGCTATACACAATTAAAAGACAGAGATAATTGCAATAGTGTGTTGACGTACTAATTATTGACAGGACTGCATTCAATATTCATCTGTGACATGGCAAAATTTCAGTATCAGTAATGAGGAGGCAGAGACAATCAAGTTCTCCAAACCATCCACCTTGTTTCAAGAATCAGAAATAGAATGATAGCACAGAAATCTCTGCTATGTACCTTTTGAATAATAGGACAGAAATCTGAGCCTGGCATTTGGGGGGTTCAGCTGACATTCATTGCCATTAAGGTTCATCATCACTTAGTTCAATCTGACAGCATTTTGATGTACTAATTATTCTTTCGGATTTTACACATTTTTCTCCTGCTGCAAACTGCAGGTTAAATGTCACCACCTAATGTCATGTACAGCATCTGCAGGATTGATTGATTTTATCTGTTCTACTTACCTTACTGATTGTGGAGATAAGTTTGCATTACACATTGACAATTACTGCAGTTTGTTCCACCAAGTCACTTAAAGTAAATGCTGATGGGCTAGCAGAATGAGAAAGTGCTCCAGTCATTCATTCTGAGGGACATGCAAAGGGAAGGGATGGAGAGACAATGACTATCCACAGGGAATGTCCCACTTGTTAGCAAAGAAATGTCTGGAGAGTAGATATTGATGATGGTACTGTTCTTGATTCTATCAGTCAACTGATGAGTTAAAGGAGGCTGATAAGGCTGTAAACCTTAGTTAAATGTTTCCTGTTCTTTGTCGTTGGGTATAGTTGATCTTTTTTCACATTTTCCAGTGATCGAGTCAGTTTGGGAAAGGGGGGAAGGCTAGTTCTGACTAATTGGTTTCCAATCACTCCCCCAGTGCTTTTTCTAAATTCATCTTGTCTGTGCAAACTGACTGCACTTCCTTTGATCTGACTGCAACTAATCTGTGAATCACTCTACTGTCCTTCTTGAGCTCAATATTAACTGATTCTAATGGTTCCCTCTCACAGGTATTGTCACACTCCTAATATGCTTCATCAGTACCTCTCTTTTCACAAAACCTATCCTTGAACCCACTGTCCCTGCAAACTGCAGCCCAATCTCCATCATCCCTCTATTCTCCAAAGCCTTTGAACATCAGTGTTGCTTCCCGAGTGCCTGCACAAATTTCCTGCTATTACATTTGAATGTTTACAATAAAAACGCCGGGCAAGCCACAGTACACTAAAACATTCCTCGCAAAGTCGCAAATTACATTTCTTGTGATTGTGACTGTGATGAGCTCTCCCTCCCTGATCGACCTACAGCTTTTGCACTAGGCAATGGCCTGGCGGTATTATCGCTGGACCGTTAATCCAGAGACCCAGATAATGTTCTGGGGACCCGTATTCAAATCCTGCCATGGCAGATGGTGGAATTTGAATTTAATAAATATCTGGAGTTAAGAATCTAATGATGACCATGAATCCATTGTTGATTGTTAGAAAAACCCATCTGGTTCACTAATGTCCCTTTAGGGAAGGAAACTGCCATCCTTACCTGGTCTGGCCTACATGTGACTCCAGACCCACAGCAATGTGGTTGACTCTTAACTGCCCTTTGGGCAATTAGGGATGGGCAATAAATGCTGGCCTAGCCCGCAACACCCACATCCTATGAATGAACAAAGAAAACAAAAGTTGTCTACGTTATCCTCCCAGCATCTCTGTGAGCCAGCTGGGTAGGACTGTCCAAGCTTGATTCCATTCTTACTTCTTGAGTCATTAGTCGAGAATCAGCTGCCATAATCTTTCCACACTCCTCCCTCTGGAGTCTCGCTAGAGGCTTCCACCCTCCTCTCCTTCAATTTCTCATTCACATATATAGTCCCTCAGTGTTTTGCCTGTAAAGTCATCAAGTTCCATCTGTATGCCAATGATACTTTGGTATATCTCACCACCACTCTTTGAATTTCTTCACAGTCTGTCACTTGCCATATTGTTTGTCTGATATCGAATATTGGATGAACAGAAATGTTTTTAACATAACTACAAGCTTTTGGTCATCAGTCCTGACAATCCCCTCTGAGATTTGTTCTGAAGAAGGGTCACTGGACCCGAAATATTATCTCTGCTTTCTCTCCATAGATTCTGCCAGATCTGCTAGTTTTCCCAGCAATTTCTGTTTTGTGCCCCTTAGTGATTTGTTGTTTTTATTGATATTACTTTGGCTAAGTATCTCAGGATGCCTTATGAAATTAAATGTGCCAGACAAATGCATGTTGCTGTCATGCACTTGGGCTGTTGTCAGGCCCATAGTCTGTGCTGTGTTTTGAGCATTAGGCCATATGTTAATCTTTTCAGAACCCTCCTTATTCATTAGAGTTCTCAGCTAAAAATTAAACCCCATTTATATCAACAGAACTTGCACTTTACCACCTTTGCTGCCCATTGGTTGGCAGTTTATTCTGCACATTACCCACCAACTGAAAAAATGACAAGTAAGAAAAGCAGTTCTACAGTAACTCATTCTAATTTTATCTGTACGTTGTCTGCTGTTACAAAGGTAACAGTTTAGTCATGAAAGGCTATATTTGTAACTCAGACCGTCCTGGGAACAAGCAAATTCACTATTTTAGTACCTACAATTCCTCATATAGTGTTCTAACGTATTTTCTTTAAATACCTGTGTGTGATTAATGAAGAACTAAGCTTGAGTACAGTAATATAAAAAGCTGCAAACGCATTGTTCTATGTAGTGCCATTCCTCCCTGTGCCCTAATCACTTCTACCTGCTGGAGAGGACTCCTTTCACTCTGTGGTTTCTGAATGCCAACATGTACAACTACAGACCTATATGCTGGATGACTCCACATTTCTAATCTTTTAAAAATATTAAGGCAGTTGATATGTTTATTCCTTTTCCCTGAGTCATTACCCCTCAATTTAGCATCCAGCAACCTCAACAGTTTTGAGAGAAGGGACAAGGAATTACATAGCAGTGTATTTTATTTTACATTGTCTTTGAGGTATGCACCATATTCAAGTGAACGTATGGGAAAGCACAATGCTTTAAACGCTTCAAATATAGGGAGGCGTACAAGAACAAGACAGAGATATTCATTCCCCAAATACTGAAGCATCAGACTTACTGGAAACAACAGGTCTGAAATTAAAAAGCTCACTTTCACTGTCCAAGTGATTTGAGGGTTAAAGTTTGATCAGTAGTCACAATCAGGGTGGAGTTAACATCTGACCTCAGTGCCCTAGATTAAGGGCAGGAGAATCAACCAAGATTTGCTCCCTACCTCGCGTGTGGATGTTAAATCAATAGATTTAAATCAATATTCTACCTGCAATACCTCTGCTACATTCTCTCACTTCAACAGCAGGTGCACTGAACAAATGCTACTGCCCTTCCTGACATCGGCTTTACAAGCACTCAGGCACAACTTCTGCAAAAAAATCAACTCAAATGACTGCATACTGTGTCAGGATGGCTGAAAGCATTTCTTCCACTGGGTTTTGTTTTCCAACTGTCAAATGACCAGTGTTCCAGGGGAGGACAAAGAAAATACTAAAAGAAAACTCTTAATCTCCCCTTCAAATGTGGCACATTGACATTAATGAATTGGAGGAGCTTCCTACCGACTGTCCAAAATAGTGACAAGTAGTTCGTCTAGCAGAGTCGTGTTTTATCAAGCTGTGTCATGCTTGGAATCAAAACTGCCTTAATGTTGAGGAGAGATGGTAGCAGAGTCAATGGGGTAGTGGTATTGACATTGGAATAGTAATAGAGAAAACCAGGTAATGTTCTTGGATTTTAATCCCACTACGGAAGATGGTGGATTTTTAATTTTGAAGAATTCAGGAATGAAAAGTCCAATGATGGTCACTATCAAGAGTCATTAAGTAACCCCTTGTTTCATCAATGTCCTTTAGGAGAGGCAATCTGCCATCTTTACCTGGTTTGGCCATGTGATTCCAGACTCTCAGAAATGTAACTGAGCGAGTATTAACTGCCTTTGAAAGGCTCGAGCAAGTCACTCAGTTGTATCAAACCAGCAAAAGATCTCAAAGAAATCAAACTGCATGGGCTAACTGGTACTGGAAGTAACAATGGCTAAGTCAGCCCTGTTCGCCCTGTAAAGGTCTCCTTAGTAACATCTGCAGGCTAATAGCAAAATTCAAACAGCAGTTTAACAGACCAGTCAAGCAACTGCCTGACATAGATATGGTTTTGTGAGTACGTCAGATCATGGCTCAGACACCATCATCACTACTCCTGCGCATGTCCTGTCCAAAAGTGATAGCGCTGTGGTACACAGTTGGGTGAGAGTCGCCCCGAGAGTCCTCAACATTGATTTCTAAACCCATGAAGTCTCATGGTACCGGGTCAAACATGGGAAAGGCATCTCTTGCTGATTACACTACCAGTCATCTGATACATCTGTACTCTTCCCCATCAAACAGGACTTGGAGAAATCACTGAGAAAGATGAGTGCAAAATGCTTCTGGGTGGGAGACTTCAATGCCCATCACCAAGAGTGCCTCAGAAGCAACACAGCTGATCAAGCTGGTCAAGTCCTAGAGGAGGAATGTTTTGGGCGGCTGCTGTGGTGGTGATGGTGGTTCCTCATGGCCAGTGTGGCCATGTCCGATGGCGGTCTGCTTCAGTGTCTTCGATGACCTGGGATTCCATTGGTCCAGGTTGGCGAAGTGTTTAGTGATGGGGTGGTTTTGGCTCGGCATCTGGTGACCCAGGATTCCTTTGGGCAGCTTCTACAACATCTTCTGGCCCGGGATCAGCGAGATTTTGGGATTCTGTGGAGTTCTGCAGCCCAGGATTCCGGTGATCGGTGTAGATGGACTGCTTCAGTGGTGGATTTTAGCCTGGTATTCCAGCGCTCAGGGTGGCAGTCTTCTTCATCTGCGGCTTTCTGCAGCAGTACTGTCTTTTCCTGAACCTGGGAGCTGGGAGTTGAGCTAAGATGGACTTTGCTTAACTTTTAAAATTTTTTCTCATCATCTATGCCTTCTGTTATTAAGATAGGTGCTGTAGTACGGTGACAAAGCACTTTTTACCACGCTTTTGTAAAAAAAATGTGATAATAAATTACTATTCTATTCTAATTGTGCTCAAACACAATCTGCAACCTTATGTCTGGCATATCCCCCACTCTATCATTACCATCAAAACATGGGATTAACCCTGGTTCAACGAAGAGTGCAGGAGGGGGAGCAGCATCAGGCATAACTAAAAATGAGTTGTCTACCTGGTGAAGCTATGACACAGGCTACTTGCATAACAAATAGCATAAGCAGTGAGCAATAGGTAAGCAATTTCATAACCTACAGATCAGATATAAGCTCTGCAGTCATGGCACATCCAGTCATGAATCATGGTGGACAATTAAACAACTCACTCAAGGAAAGAATTCCACAAATATCCCATCATCAGTGATGGGATATGCCAGCACTTCAGCTCTAAGGATAAGGCTGAAACATTTGTAACAACCTTCAGCCAGAAATACCAAGTGGATGATGCTTGGTATGCTCTGATGCCAGAGGACCTGAGCATCAAAGGTACCAGCCTTTAGCCAATTCAATTCACTGCAAGTGATATGAATAATCAGCCAAAGGCTTTGGATGCTGCAAAGACTAAGGATCCTAACAACATTTCAGCAAAAGTATCAAAGACCTCTGTATCAGAATTTGCAGCTAGCTGCTTGTCCACTGAGGTGAGGTAAAAGAGACTTACGTCGACATCACAACAGCAGTTGACCAAGCATGGTATCAACAAAGCCTAGCAAAACTACAGTCAATGGGAATCAGGAAAAATTCTTGCCAGTCAGAATCATAGCTAGGAATCACAAAGAAAGGTGGTTGTGCTTACTGGAGATTTCTTATCGCAGCTCCAGGATATCACCACAGGAAATACACAGGATACTGTTTTAGGTCCAACCACATTCAGCTGCTTCAACAATCTTTCCTTCATCATAAGGTCAGAGGTGGGAATGTTGGCATGATGTTGAGCACCTTAAATACTGAAATAGTCCATGCCCAAATGTTGCAAGATTTAGACAATTTCCAGGCTTGGCTTGACAAGGGCAAGTAACATTTGTGTCATATAAGTGTCAGGAAATAACCATCTTCAAAAAAAAATGTAATCACTGCCCAGTGACAATCAATGACATTACCATCTCTGAATCCAAACTACCAACATCCTATCAGTTATCATAAGCATGCGTCAGAGAGTCTTGAAGCACTCTGGTCATTTTAACTAGTCATTCTATAATGTGCTTTTTTCACAAAGCAGACTGATATAGCCAAAGATGGCTGTGGATGTAATTTAGTGGTAGTCTGGAGTGAGAGATCCGTGGAGTGACTGACCTAGAGATGTAAATGGAACATCAAACAACAACCCTTCAAAAGGGAGAAGAGGCAGAAAACAGATTGACTCTGATCACTTGTAAATGCAAAACCAACATGGTCTGACAATTCTCTGGCCAACAGCGAGCCAGTCCCCGCAGACTATGTCCCGAACTGCAGATGTGTTTTGTTTTGTTTTGTTTTTGATTTTCCCTTTGAAGAATACATAACAATAGTGATTAAAAAGCTAATGGAGTGTGCAAGTGGGGTAAGGTACCAATGTGTACCAGCCTGGTTTTGGGCATTAGCATGCCGTGGAAGTCACAGGCAAAGAAGTATCCCTGTGACACCCCTGTGTTGCAGGAAAAGGGAATACTCACAGTGTTTGAATGCAGCTGGCTAATAAGCCAGACAGCAGGAAACAAGACAACAAAAGGACTGCCTCTCACCCCGAATGCTGGAATTCACCCACAGTCGACTGGAATCACGACAACAGAATCTCAACCAACCCGCACAACTAAGAATTTTGAAATCAGCTGTTCAAATACCAATGTTAATACTGCTGATATCATTCAGTGCAATGGTCACAATGTTCAGTTATCCACTCTTTGCAAACAATTTAGAGATGATCTTTCATTGAACATTTATCTTTACTGACCCACTTTAAATTTCTACAGCGTTGTATTACTATTTCTTTTTAACTTTCATTAATGGATAAACTCACTCTTCTTAACCCAAGAATGGTTAAATTGGCCCCTTATAAAAATTAAGTCCATGTGGGTCTGGGTGAAAGCTTTCTAAAGGGAAAATGTGACACTGATTCTTTGGCCCGCATTCCCATCAAAGCAGACTCTGCTGGTATTGCAAGATTGCTGAATAATGTCAATGTAGAATTTTTTAAAAAATAGTGATACAACTGAAGCGGAAACTGAAGGAAGTTGATGCCGATTTTAAAAAAAATTTCGTCATGTTCCAAAGGAAGTGTCAAGATCAGAGGTGCATTCAAATTCACAAGCATTTTTCATTAATTATGAACTGCATCCCATCTCTGGGCTGCTTGAAACTCCCAAACCTTACAATTAGGGACATTCAATACATCCTTAAGAGAAACTGTGCTACATGAAAATTACCTGGTTTATTTTGAGCGCAAACAAAAGCAGGGCAGTCAGAGAAGCTCACTGAATCAAACACATTTAAACTAGGGAACATATGACATAAAGGTCCAGTGAAATAGTCAAATTTCCCGCATCAGTCAGATTTTTGTATTTCTTTCTTACTTCCATAACGATTTGTTAAAAATGTTTTCTTCAATGGGAACACAACTTTCTTTTGGGTATCTAACACTATTCCAAATGATGACTGGAATCCTGAGAATGTACCATTATTTGTAAGAGGTCCCCAGGAGGACTCCACACTGCAAGTCAGCAAATGAAAGCAACTATGGGGTAACAGCAACCAAATCTTTCCCAGAACAGCAGTTCTCTCAAGTGCGCGTGCGGTATCTATTCCATTTGTCTGGCCTTGGGGATGTGGTATCGTCTCTAAAGTCAAAGAGCTGTCTGGTCTCCCACTGCAGTTTCCAGTTACCTTGCTCGCAAAGACAGTTCAGAAGGGAACCTATTGCGGAAGGCAGTAATGTTTAGCTAAGGCTTGGATCTGCAATTGATTTTGTGCCACTGGTTTCTGTTTCTGTCACATGTGAAAGAAGAACTGCTGAAAACAATGGAAAGACTGTAAATTGTTAGTCAACAAACCTACATATTGCCAACTACACAAATCACTTTTTAATGGGAATGTTTAATTGACAAAAAAAGCAGGGGGGCGTGGGGGTAAGGAGTAAACAATAGGTGGGGATAGAGCCCAAAGAGAGAGAAGAACAATTAGACAGACAAAGGGATAGATAACGATCTGACTTCGAGGGTGAATAGCTGTTAATGGAAATTGTTAGTGGCTAACAATAGGTAGTGTGTAATGGCAGACTATGTGGTAACAAGATAACAAGCATGGGGCTGGATGAACACAGCAGGTCAAGCAGCATCATAGGAGCAGGAAAACTTGACGTTTCGGGCCTAAACCCTTCAT
>JAHRHZ010000087.1:18552495-18635251 GCA_024137785.1 Ginglymostoma cirratum
AGGTAGGGGGGTAGGGAGGAGATAGGTCAGTCCAGGGAGGACGGACATGTCAAGGGGGCGGGATGATGTTAGTAGATAGGAGATGGGGGTGTGGCTTGAGGTGAGAGGAAGAACAGGTTAGGGAGGTGGAGATGAGCTGGGCTGGTTTTGGGATGCGGTTGGGGGAGGGGAGATTTTGAAGCTTGTGAAATCCACATTGATGCCATTGGGCTGCAGGGTTCCCAGGCTGAATATGATTTGCTGTTCCTGCAGCCTTTGGGTGGCATCACTGTGGCATTGCAGGAGGCCCAGGATGGACATGTCATCCGAGGAATGGGAGGGGGAGTTGAAATGGTTCGCGACTGGGAGGTGCAGTTGTTTGTTGCGAACTGAGCGCAGGTGTTCTGCAAAGCGGTCCCCAAGCCTCCGCTTGGTTTCCCCGATGTAGAGGAAGCCACAACGGGTACAGCGGATGCAGTATACCACATTAGCAGATGTGCAGGTGAACCTCTCCCTGATGTGGAAATTCTTCTTGGGGCCTGGGATTGGGGTGAGGGAGGTGGTGTGGGAGCAGGTGTAGCACTTCCTGCGGTTACAAGGAAAAGTGCCGGGTGTGGTGGGGCTGGAGGGGAGTGTGGAGCGGACAAGGGCCGGAACACATCCCTCACGCCCCGTCCCCACAACAATAACCAAAAAAGAATCCCCCTCGTCCTCACATACCACCCCACCAACCTCCGGATCCAACGCATCATCCTCCGACACTTCCGCCATCTGCAATCAGACCCCACCACCAAAGACATTTTTCCCTCCCCACCCTTATCTGCCTTCCGGAGGGACCACTCCCTCCGCGACTCCCTTGTCCGCTCCACACTCCCCTCCAGCCCCACCACACCCGGCACTTTTCCTTGTAACCGCAGGAAGTGCTACACCTGCCCCCACACCTCCTCCCTCACCCCAATCCCAGGCCCCAAGAAGAATTTCCACATCAGGCAGAGGTTCACCTGCACATCTGCCAATGTGGTATACTGCATCCGCTGTACCCGTTGTGGCTTCCTCTACATCGGGGAAACCAAGCGGAGGCTTGGGGACCGCTTTGCAGAACACCTGCGCTCAGTTCGCAACAAACAACTGCACCTCCCAGTCGTGAACCATTTCAACTCCCCCTCCCATTCCTCAGATGACATGTCCATCCTGGGCCTCCTGCAATGCCACCTGAAGGCTGCAGGAACAGCAAATCACATTCAGCCTGGGAACCCTGCAGCCCAATGGCATCAATGTGGATTTCACAAGCTTCAAAATCTCCCCTCCCCCAACTGCATCCCAAAACCAGCCCAGCTCATCTCCACCTCCCTAACCTGTTTTTCCTCTCACCCCAAGCCACACCCCCATCTCCTATCTACTAACATCATCCCGCCCCCTTGACCTGTCCATCCTCCCTGGACTGACCTATCTCCTCCCTACCCCCCTACCTACACTCACCTTTACTGGCTCCATCCCCGCCTCTTCGACTTGTCTGCCTCCTCTCCACCTATCCTCTCCTCTATCCATCCTCTATCCACCTCCCCCTCTCTCCCTATTTATTTCAGAACCCTCTTCCCCTCCCCCATTTCTGATGAAGGGTTTAGGCCCGAAACGTCAAGTTTTCCTGCTCCTATGATGCTGCTTGACCTGCTGTGTTCATCCAGCCCCATGCTTGTTATCTCGGATTCTCCAGCATCTGCAGTACCTTTTATCTATGTGGTAACAAGGCCTGGTATGTGGGGTAGGGAGCTGTAACATGGGAGAGTTTAGGCCTTAAAATTATTGAATTCGATATTGATTGTAGAGGGCTGCAGGGTCCCCAAGCAGAAAATAAGGTGCCGTTCTTCCAGTTTGCACTGAGCTTCGCTGGAACATTGCAGCAAGCCTGAGACAGAGATGTTGGCCGGGGACAGGGTGGTGTGTTAAAGTGGCAGCAGCTTGAAGGTCATTTTTTGCAGGCAGAAAGTAGGTGCTCTGAGAAGTGGTCGCCTAGTCTACACTTCGTTTCCCCAATGTAGAGGGGACCACATTGTCAGCAGCAGATGCAGCAGACCAGACTGTGAAAAATGGAGGTAAAGTGCTGCTTCACCTGAAAGGTATGTTTGGGCCCTTGGATACTGGGGAGGAAGGAGGTAAATGGGGAGGTGTTACACCTTTGGTGATTGCAGGGGGAGGTCCTGTGGGGTGGGGGTGGTTGGGGGTGAAGGAAGTGTGGACCAGGGTGTCCTGGAGGGAACAGTCCCGTGAAAGATGGACAAGGGAGGCGAGGAGAATATGTGTCTGGCGGTGGCATCTCGCTAGTGAAAATGGCGTCTGACGATCTTCTGGATGTGGATGCTGGTGGGATGGTAGGTAAGAACAAGGGGAACCCTATTGCTATTTCGGACGGGAAGAGAGGGAGCAAGGGCGAAGGTGTGGGAGTTGGGTTGGACATGGTTGACGGCCCTGTCAACAACGGTGCTGGGGAATCCTCCATGATAAAGAGGCGGCGGCTGGAGTCTGTGAACTGGAAATCCCTTAACTGGAATAAAGCGTCAGAGGAATTGTGGATGTACGTGGGCAGGGACTCGACCAGGGGAGAAAAGACTGAGTCAAGGTAGGAGGAGAATTTTCACTGTGTTGAATGAATGTCAAACAGAAGTTCCATCTGAGTGATATTATTGAGGGGGCTCATTGAATAACAAACTGCCTGACAGTGTCTGGAAATTTATTGTTTTAAAGTCACACTTCCTGTCAGCACACGCATTCATGATTGCTTTTGGTGACTTGACATGATATTTGTTGTACCACAGAGTACTGTGGGGCAGGAGGTTTGTGGATTTTCGGAAGGAGAGAGAAGCGAGCTGTGCAGGGCTGGGGGGTGTAGATCACCAGATGAAATGAGGTCAGTGACCATAGTTGGCCTGATGTGCCATGGTGGGGACATGGTCCAGGGGAAGATAGGAGGAGGTATCTGAGAGCTGCCGCTCAGCCCTCTGTAATGTAGAGGTCAGTATGCCGGACTACAACAGCACCACCCCTATCAGCAGGCTTAATAACAAAAATCAGGGTTGGATCTGAGCGCACAGAGTGCAGTCAGTGCAGAGAGAGATAGGTTAGATTGGGTGAGGGAGGCAGAGAAATTGAGGTGATCAATGTCAAGTCAACAGTTCTCAATGAACAGATCAAGTGCAGCTAAAAGAGTAGAGGGAGGGGTCCAGGTGGAGGGAGAGTGCTGGAACTGGGCGAAGGGGTCTGTGAATCTGGGAGAGGAGTCTTGCCAGATTTTAAAAAAATAAATAAAACCCATTGTACCAAATGACTAATGCATGGCAACAAGGCCCTATTCATAAAGATACCTGCAGTGCTGTCCACTCTGCAAGAGAAACAGGGACGTGATACAAGATTGATGCGGGTCAAATAAAAGTGGGGCTTAGAAAGGCAGATGATGTTCAAAAAGATTTTCCATTATAGCCTCAGTTAGTTGGAGCAGCCATATCATAAAATTCATACAAACGCTGCATTTGAACATTTCTAGAACTTGAGAAGATTAGAAGGTGTATTTAACTTAGCGTCCTTTCAAATCACTCTACATCAGCCATTAGCATCCAGATGGTGGAATGAGCTTCACTACCGAAACTCCTAAAGCTTCCTTTATTCTTAAGAACAAACTGGGTCCAGTTACAGGTCATGGTCACCTTTGTTAATAAATAACATTAGCCCACTTTGCTTAAATCTTTGACCCTTAGCTTACAACCTGACATTTTCTAACTCCAAGGTACAATAATATCATGTCAAGTTGCCAAAAGCAATAGTGAATGGGTGCGCTGACAGGTTCAGTTGCTTGCTGGAAGTGTGACTTTAAAACAATAAATTTCCAGATGCTGTCAAGCAGTTTGTCATTCAATGAGCCACCTCAATAATATCACTCAGATGGAGCTTCTGCTTGACTGTGCATATAACGGAACAAAAGTTCTTCTAATTATTAATTGTAAAAAAATGTTTATGGAAGAAAACAAGATAGTTGTAGTTATCTCCAAGGACCAGAGTGATAAAATAACAGGAATCTGTTTGCATATCCTGAACAACTAAAGCTCTTTGAAGCACTGGCACGTGGGTCAGATTTTATAGCTGAGGTTGGCAAATATTTATGATGAGAGAGCAAGCAGAAAAAAACTGTTAAATTCATCAAAGAGGGATAAGCACCGACATGTGAAAACACTTTCCTTTGGAATATGCAGTGAACAATCTGGGAGTCTTTGTAAGTTCTATATTTATATATCTGACCAGACAAACTCCAGTACAAAACCTGAATCAGCCACCTCTACCACTAACAAATGAAAATTACTTGTTTTGTACTTGCAGTGAAATACTTTTGATGAAACAATTAAATGTACATCAAGCAATCTCATCAGATAATAGGACCAGAGCTTGCTGTCACAGAACATCCTATAGTGTCTGCTGGGAATTACATTTGCCCCCGTATTCTTCAGCTCAACATATTTTGTGCACTATTATTGAAAACAGCTGCAGTAAACCACACTGTAAAGGAAACAACGTGTTTGGATCCTGATTAGCCACAATAACAGGCCTCCACCTGACCAGTGACCTACTGAGGTTTTGCAGCCTTTTTTCGTTCATATTTCAGAATTTGAGCATGTGCGCTGTTTTGCTTTTGGACCAATAGGTATCTCCGTTATTCTAGTTTTATCGTTTGGGAGATAAACAAAGGAAGGACATCGAGTCAATTATTGAAGAGAGATAAAAAGCTAGGATATATTGAATTAAGAGAGAGACAGGGAGGGGAAAAAGTAACTTAAAATTCATCATGTTAAAAGCTTCCTAAAGTTAATCAAACACTTGAAGAAATGAGACTTGACACTGTAACAAATGTTGGTGCCAGAGAGTTGAATTTACAGAATAATAGAATGGTAACAGCACAGAAAAAGGCTGATAGCGGCCGACAGTTTTAAATGAGGATTAGACAAATGCTTCTGCTCTGCCCAGTTCCATGAAATTTTAGATTCATTGGGCTCATTTAAGATGAAGTTTACGGCACATGTAGACCTGGGCCACAGGAATGGGCACTGTCTGAGCTTCTAATCAGCATCTGGTGCGTAAAATGTTTCATGGAAAACTCTGCAGACACCTACAAGACAAACAGAGTCATTAGAGATCTGAGGGCTGGGCATCCCTATCCTTTTGTAAGTTATTCTGGGTCCAAGTAAGGGTCTGCACTCAGTGATATGAGCCATGGTCAACAGTGGAAACAGCAAATCTTTTGCAGTGAAGCTGCTTATAGGAGAAGGATCCTTTGGGAAGATGATTGTGTTTCGTTTAAGCACACGAGAAGCAACCATCAAGAACAGGGGACTAGTGTCCGATTTGTAAAGTTTCAGAGACAGTTTCCCTCCATGGCCCACAGCAACGTTTCACATGTAGTCGTTGATGTTCACCTTTGTAATTATCCAACAGCTCCCACAGCACCCATCTTCTGGGATTGTGTACTCACAGAGGTGAAAGTGTTCACTGCTACCAGAGCTTTCCAGTGTAGATACTGTGGGCACCATATTTAAGCCCCAGCCATGCACCAATTCAAACGCTGTAAGCCAAATCTGTTGCAACATGACACTTCAGAAAGGATGGTTGAGAAAGGCAACTAGGCACTCCACTTCACCAAGAGGGACCTGGAGGCCCTGTTGGATGACAGCCGCTTCTCTTTGCCGAACACTGCCAGAGGGAACCCCCTGCACCAAATCTTGCCAGCTTAGAGACAGCCATCCAGATCAGTGCAGTGCCCATTGTCGGAGGGGTGCTGCAATATACTTCCGTGCTCTGCAAGGATTGGTTCCAACATCTTGTCTCCACTATCTCATACTATGGCAATGGACCACTAAGCCTGCCTGTCCTCTACGTTTTCACTTACTTACTCAGATCATTTCACCACCCATCCTGCTCCTGTTCTTCCAGCCAGATTCATCTCACTCAGTCCTTCCAGTCATCTCAAGGCAGGAGAAACAGTTTCAGAATAGTTTGGAAAGGGTAAAGACTGGCAGGGAGTGGCTGATATTTGTCTCCATCCACCATATAAGAAGAATCTTACATTAACAGGACAGGGTCAAGTCTGCTCATTTGGGAAGACCAATATCTCCATGTCCAGGCAACCAAGTTAGTTATGATGTGCTGAACTTCATCCCCATCACCATTTCTGGCAAACTCCATGGATGCAGGGCATCAGCAATCACTGCCAATGGAACATGCCATGTTAAAAGCATGTAAAAGTTGTTGTCTTACTGAGCTATCTCATTAGAGAGAGAGAGAGAGAGAGTGAGGGGTGGGGAGGTGGCTGGCAGCAAGAGTATGAATGTCACCACATCTCAGGAGAGGGGAGTTTGAGAAAGCGAAATCTTTTGTGGTGACTTCAGCTAGTGCAGGAATTGAACCCAAGCCATTGGTGTGACTCTGCACTGCAAAGCAGCCATCTGACCATGAGATAATGGGGAATAACAGAGGTCCAGAAAACACCACCATTGGGTATCTGATCAGAATTTTAAGTTACAAATTGATGCCAGTACCTGGGAAAAATCACTGCATAGAAATGAGGCGGAGTTCGCATCTTGTCATTGAAATCTTATGGGGACAGTGATATTTTCCCCAATGTTGAGAATTTAATTTTTCCATTCCTGCCACATTCTCCCAAATCTCTCACCATTTTGCATGCCATGCTGATTTCACACGACAAATGTGAATGGAGTCAACTTTGGCTGTGATAAAATAGTTCTGCTTTCCCTCAATTACATTATTCACGTGTGTTTAATGGTTAATTGAGCAAAACACAAGGGAGTTACAATCATCCAGGAAATAAGCCAACACATTCAGAGGAGATGGTGAAAAGAGCAGAGAATAGTGGTAAGAAATAATTACTTAAATTATATTTTTGAAACATTTCTAACAAAAATGGTTCCGTGCAATAGTATGGTGTCTTCCTGAAGTGGACATTGCCAGAGAATAGTTTGTAGTTTGTGCCCTTGATTTATGGGTCACTACTTAAACACAAGGAACATCCCCACGGGGAGGAGTAGAAGCAGTTGGGAAGTGTTATTCAAGGCTGCCCCCAAAACATGACCCAATGAGTAGCTTCAGAATGTCACTGTAGAAGCCAGGTAGATGGTTGTCAGCCACACTCACACTAGGGCAGCGGTTATGTACATGGTAAAGCGATCAGACAATATGAAAGGGCAGCAGAAATACCTTGTAATAGTGTGTGAGAAACTGCTGCTGAATTGAACAAAAAGTTTTTAACATGCCTTGGATATCCGCATTCAGTTAACTGCTTTAATAAAGCAGCTGTAATAAAAAGGGCACAAGTAATGACTATCAAACAAATCATATTCTTGTACAATCATTTTTAATGTCCTTTATACTATTTTTCTTGCTACAGAAAATGGCCATCTTCTCCAACAAATTGTCATAAAGATCAAACCCAGTCTCTCACCTTTGACCCAGTGGTGCCAAAGATTTGAAAGGGCACCTAACACTCAATGAACTTTTACAATCCAGTTCCTGACCTTTGCACTCCTCAGACCACTAACACAACTCCTTCCTGCCTTGTCATCCATCACTGAAATCAGAGCATTGAAGCTCTCCTGCTAAATGCAAGTTGGCATCAAGCAGGAACGACACTATTATGATTTCACTGTAATTTAGTTGGAACGCTGAGGAGATATCATATTCCTGACCTATGTTACTACTAGATGGTTTAACATAAGAAATAAAAGCAGTTTGGTATTCATCATCACTTGCCTGTCCCAGAATGTGAACAAGAAGCTCTTCTGGGTGTTCCTGAGTTGATAAATACTTTTCCTGTACTGATTTATATCCAACTTTAAAGGGAAGGCTCAACGCATTAAGAAATCTTACATTTTCTTACTAATAATTGCATAACATTTGTATGTGGGTAACATGAAGATGCTAGTATATAAGTTGACCTTTAAAGCCTCAAAGATTCCCTCCAAAAACAGGAATTAATTGACACAATAAGTATAAAAGTGAACCACCAGCCTGGGTGTGGGTGGTCACTATGTTTGTCAATTGCCACATGTCTGCTCTGTGTGGCCACATCTTAGATTGCATTGCAAAGACTTGCAGGAGTCTATCGCCTGATTGATCCCTTGCATTCAGTTATATGGTACTAGTAAGTAAAATATCTGTTTACGTAGGGGTGAAAAACTGAGGTTGACTAGAAATGCAAGTATAGCTATGTCACAGTTAAAAAGGAACATGTTGTATCTCACTTACAGACAAAACATAATTTTTGGAGCCAAAAAAACTGAAAAAATACAGACTGGGTTAACTTGTATGTCGTGATCTACTATACAGAATCGTATCTGCAAACATTTGAATGACCGAAGGTACTTTTACCTCTCTCAAAGAAGGACCTTGTCATCAACTTTCCTTTGGCTTCATAGTTGATTTAATTTTACACAGATTGAAAGCACGAAGGAATAAGAAGTCACAGCTGCCCTCTGAGCTAAATGGCTTTATATTAAAGTAATCCCTTTGGACAGGCAGTACTAAGCCAGCAAGTGCATTCTGAATCATCAGACTAGATTAAATGCTGAGGCAGGCTCCCCTCACTTCAGCAGAGGGCACTTACAGGGTACTTAGCCAGCTCATTGCTACACGACCATATAAATATTCAACTCAAATCAAATGAATCCTTTCCTGTTAGCTGTGAAGAACTTTGTCTTATATACTTTTAACAATAGTTCCATGAAATTATATATTCTTACAGCTAGTTTTAATGTTAGGAGTTAGAAAGAAGAACACAAATTACACTGATGTTCCGAGTTTGTTCAGTGAACATCAGTGTCAGAAAGGTCACACCAATCTCCTGTATCTCAAGTGCTAAGATAGAGATATCACACAAGACCTATTTGCACAGCCAGCTAGAAGTAAAATGTAAAGCTGCCAGGAAATGCTGAGATGAGTTAGTGAGAAGACTTATCGAGTCTCAGTTGTACAAGCACAACATAAAACTACATGCATCTCACCTGAACAAAGCAAGTGGCAGTACACGTAGCCTTGGTTTGGACAGGGAAATGGGCTGTCATTCATTCACATTATCCAGTAAGCAGAGGTGGCAATGCAACATCAAACACAACAAGCAAAGGCGTGATTCAAACAAGCTTCAATGCATATTATACAACTGTATCATTCACTGTTAAGGATCATAACCATTTGGGAAAGGAGACAGGTGTACAGGAGCTTATGAAATAAGAATAATGGGGTGGCACAGTGGTTAGCATTACTGCCACACAATGCCAAGGACATGGGTTCGATTCCACCCTCGGGCAACTGTCTGTGCAGAGTTTGCACATGGGTTTCCTCTGGTTTCTTCCCACAGTCCAAAGATGTGCAGATTAAGTGGATTGGCCATGCTGAATTGTCCAGAGAATGTGCAGGCTCGGAAAATGCATGATTATAAGGTACAGGGGTGGGTCTGGGTGGGATGTTCTTTGGCAGGTTGGTGTGGACTCAATGGGCAAAATGACTTGCTTCCATGCTGTAGGGATTCTACGAATAAATGACAGTCCTTCACTTCCCAGTGGGCTGCTTCTATCCCTCAAGTATTCCCTTTATATTTCTTCCGTCTTTCCTCGGACTTAATAAGCAGACTGCTGCTAATGAGGCTAATAGCTAATATTAATTCTGGCCACAGGGACACATCTGCAACTAGTCCCAATTATTAAAATGATGTTTGAGACACAATTTTTGTTTGCTAAGTCTCCAGTCTCCTAGTTTGGGCACATAATTGTTGTGTGCCATTTTTTCAGCATCTGAAAACAGACTAAAATGAGATACTACTGGTTGACATAATGATTCTGAAAGGTTTAATGTTGGAGACTACATTAAGCTCCATCCGATCTGATGGTGTCATAAAGTCTTGGGGAGGGAAAAGGAAACTGGCTGTTGATGCTGATGGAGACTGATGCATTATCATTACCTCCTGATTGATTAGTTAAATGTAGCAAAAACAATGTAACTGTATCTATTAATATCTTACGAAGAAGTCACTGAGGACAACTGCCTCTTCTTGTTATGACACATTCATAGTTTATTATCTACCACTAATAATCAAATTGGTCCTTTGAAAAGAGGGCTGGGGCAGCACAGTACCCCAACTGTTAGCTAGTAGTAGCTGGTTTTGTAGAATATACAAAAAAAATTCTTTCCAGAGTTCTGTCTGCAACATTGGGCACAGTTTTCTTCAAAATGATTTTCTTATGCATGCCAGTTGCAACAATATACTTTATTTGAAACATGTTTATTAAAAACAAGGTCACCATTGGAATCTTAAGCCCACAGCACATTGTGGTTTGTTATTTCTCCCTCGTATAAAATGTCAGTGAAATGTATAATGAGCAGAATTTTAGCACTGCTGGTTACAAATAGAAATTAAATAGATCTTATACAGTTTTTATTTTGTGGGTAGCAACAGCGTTTGGTTTATTTCCAACATTCAGCATTTCAAAAAGCTGACAGAGCACAATGATATCGCACACAATAAATTCCTAACATTAAACTGAAATTGTAAATTTTAGCAAGTCATTTCATTAAAATAACGTTTGTACTGCATGCAATCGAAAACCAAATAAGTAGCCCTCTACAAAATGCATTTGATTAAAAACCAAAGTGTCATTAAGGACAGTAACAAACAGAATTGTTGCTTAAACAGAACCAAAATTTACCTCTAGCTTTGGAGAAAAAAATTCTTATTTAAAATGTGCAAATTACATTACGGTACTTAAATCTCAACATAAATCCTTAATTCAAAAAAGTGCTTGGAAAATTACAACAATCTACTAGAGTTCAAAATAATCATTTTTCAAGCAATTTTAATGCTAAAAAAATCCTGACATAGGTATGAATTATAAGTTCATCACACAACCTGAATTACTTGTCTGAAACTGGACAAGGGCAACTTTAGCATCAGTGATCAGATATCTGTCCTGGGAAGAAAATCCATTTTAAATCTCAGCATCCAGTCACAGATCATACTGTCCCTATTAAGAAGCATCCGCTGCTACACTGTCACTATAATATACCACAATCTCAACTTCCAGCAACACAATTCATTCCATTTATCACCAGTCATTCTTATCAAAATGTGAGCACTGCAATCTTGCACAAAATTGGAAGAGGAAGAAGCAGCAGCATCTTGAACTGCTCTCAGATGCCTAAATGCAATCATGTTCAGACTGTCGATGTCCCTGATGAAAAGAAATTAAGAAGCAGCATCGGGAAATGCATCTCAGGGAGAACGTTAAGCAAAAATCTATTAAGGCCCGTAGAGTTGTGGACTTCCATGTTATACCACCTAGCAACAAAAATTCACACAAAGTGTCCATTTCAGAAGTAACAAACTTAGCATCTGAAGGTATGATGAATATTATTAAGCACACTTAATGAAAAATGAATCCTAAATACAACTTTTAGAAAGTGGAGCTTGGTGTCATGCACATTGGGTAGATGAGAAGGGACTAACCTCATCTGGACTGGCTGCTTGGTAAATCCGACATGCATCCTCATAATTTTGCTCTGCTTCAGCTCGGTCAGTTGAGTCAGGCCCATGAGACTCGTAGACGGGAGTAACGTTATGGCACAGTGCGATTGCTTTCACTGCTTCATGGACACGGACGCTAACAGTTTTACGTATCTTAGGAGCTGTTGAAGGGGGCTTATCTTGTGAAACTGCTGGCTAGAAAGCAAAGTAATTCCAGTTTAATTTGGTATATGCTTTGAGTTCACCATTGTTGAGACGAGGCAGAGAATACTGCAAACATACTGCAACAGCTTTGCTACTTGAAATCAGCAAAAGCAGTCATCTTCAAAACAAGTTAAATTGGTCTGGATTTGCAAATACTAACCATTATTATACCAATCATAAACAAATATACATCTAGGCACCTTTACATTTGTTACTGTGTACGAGTTTTTATACTCTGACTCTCCGAATCTGCAAAATGAAATAACTACCTTAATAGATGAAATGTAACCACAGAAAAGGTCTCTTGTCATCCAAACAACAGAACTACCAATTATAAAAGTGCTTTCTAAATAACAAAGCACAATGTCAAGCAAGGGATTTATTTAACGGGGAATAGAGAATTCTCCGTAGCTTAACAAAGCAAATAATAAAACACATGTTAGGGAATTCTGTGGTGAACAAATGCACAAGTAAAGGTGGCTGTATGTTGAACTTCTGGCCATTTTTTCAAGTGACATTTAATTTCTTTTTGAAAGCAATACAATAACAAGTTTGTAGAATGACAACTTTGGTTGGATCTTACACAGCTCTTTAATTCCAACTTTGCTAGCCATCCACAAAATTCATAAAACATGCTGGTGGCATGTTGGCTCAGTAGTTAGCACAGTGCCAGGGACCCAGGTTCAATTCTACTCTTGGATGACTGTTTATGTAGAGTTTGCACATTCCTTCCATGTCTGCATGGGTTTCATACAGTGCTCCAGTTTCCTTCCACAGTCCAAAGTGCAGGTTAGGTGGATTGGCCACGCTAAATCACTCCTAGCGCTCAGGCTAGTTAGATTATCAAGGGAAATGTTACAGAGATAGGGTGGGTTGCTCTTCGGAGGGTCGGTGCAGACTTGATGGGCCAGATGGCCTGCTTCCACACGGGACGAATTCTATAAATCTACAGTAATCTAAACTCCAGCACAACCACAGCCCACATTTTACGGTAAGTATTACTCCTTAGGGCAACACTGTATTACGTTCCAGTTATACAAACTACGTTAATGGAAATAAAACCAATCATCTTGAAATACTAAGCTATAAATTCTGACTTCTTTTAAAACAGTTGATTACTGTGTTTTTGGTTAACACAATTAATAGATGGAATAACTTTTCTTCGGCTCCCAGAGGATCTTCAAAAAATTTGGAATTTAACTTATTTTAGACTGGGAATGTACCAGCGACAAAACAACCCCAATGTCCTACCGTCCTTTAGGGAAGGGAAACCTACCATTCTCACCTGATCGAGTTAATCCCTTACTATATGGTTCACTCAATTCTCTTTGGAGTGACCCACTCCAACATCTTTCGTGCCAATGTTAGCCACAGCCCAACAAATCAAAACAAAAGTCTCTGAAAACACTTCAGAAGAAGCAGGAGACTGAAGGATCGAGCAGGTCTTTTGAAGGCACAGGAGCCTGTCCATTATCTATTTGTTGTCGCGGGTACCCACCGGAAACTTGAAGAATTAAAATATTTGCGCCAACAGCTCTGAACAGAACACATTGAACTTTCTTCGATCAATGATGCCTTAATATATCAGAATAATTTAGCCTGACAGTAGTATTGATAGTTTATGTTTGCTGCATGGTCCTATTACAATCTCAGCCAGCAGCAGAAATTTGGAGCTAGTGAGCATTTTGCGTGAATGAAGTAGGAAATACACTGTTAGGTAAATCGGTCAGAAGGAATAAAAATCCCCAGTGGCCCCTTGTTGTTCAGAGGAATTGGCTAGTGTTTCACGATTAAAGTACATTTAATGAGCTTGTCACATGTGAACATTAGGTGGACATTTTCTAAATTTCCAATCCTTAAATCACCAATAGTGATGCAGCCCAAAATTTGAACATTCGAAATAAATTTTTTCACCATTGTGAAAAGCAAGAATGAAGCCCCACAGGTCTGTCATTGCGGCTAGCAGGGTCTCTCACTACAGCTAAGCAACCTACATCAAAATGAACTAAAAGGATCTACAGGTTACTGAATGTACCAAAGCATAGGATTTCAGAATGCTTCTACATACAAACTGAATGCACCAAGAAAGTTGAAAACTAATCTTTGACCAGCACCCAGTAAACTCAGATATAAGTGTGCATTTGTGGGTATTAGTTGAAGTCACAATCTGGCTGCCTGTGATGACTCGTCAGCCAAATAAACAGCCAACAATCACCAAAGGGGCTCAACGCTTCAATAAGGATTAATTGGGTGAGGCATTGCAAAGTGGGAGATGGAATCAATGTTTCCAACAAAAATGTGCAGGGAAAGGTTTATGGGACAAAAGATGTAAAAGTTGCTAGCAAAAATTAAAGCTTAAAAAAATGGATAGGAGAGTTATCTTATGAGAATAAAGGTTCTGTTGCTTAGCTTAAAGAACCCAGTATTTAAATGTGAGCACAGCCATGGGTAGCTTGATTCCGGGAACAAACTATTTTGAGCTCAAATGATTTTTTATTAGGAATGGGACACTAACATGACTGAATCATAACCAGATTAAATTATCAAATTTTCACTTTAATTGCCTGAAGACGTCATAATAGATGCAGCAACAAATTAACGTTGCAAAAAAAAAGGTCCTTTTAGAAAGGGCTTAAAAATATTGTACCGGAAATGCAATAAGTTAAAAGGAGCTGGAATTAGTTAAGGAGATGAAGCAACGGTTTAGATAATGCACAAAAATTGGAATAGAACCCACTGATAATGGGAAATTTTGCAATGAAATGGGCTCTAAGGGTTGAAGGTTCATTCATGAGCCAGACAATCACACATTTGTATTTCCCTTGCCAATAAATTGTACTTCCTTTCTCTTCTGTTCTGTTTCAAAGAATGATTCATGACTGGATATAGTTTCATAGGTAACAGTGCCAGGCACCTTCTGGAACTTTGCCCTGGCTTGATGTATGAATCTAAACAAAATATAGGGCAGAATCTTCCCACTCACTGAAAGGGAATTGGCAAGTTGGGAGAATTGCTGAAGACCAGCAGCACAGAGATTCCTGATGTGGGGAGCAGGAAGTCCCATTTTCCAAGCAAATTTTGAACAGTGAGATCAGATTCTCACTAGAGAGGCCTATTGACATGCATTATCTTCCACATTATGCTGTTATCCCACTTCATTGACATGCAGCTTCCCATTCTCCCACCTGGCGCATAAACATTCTTGACATGAAAGTCACAGCAGTAACCAGTGATTACAGCTGGCCACTAACTCCTCCAGCCCTGCATCACGGACACCAGTCACTGACATCTCAGGGCATGCTCAGTGAGCAGAGACTATTTGCACCACCTGTCAAGCAGGATTGTCCAGGTCCCGGTCAGCAAAGTTCCAATTTCCTTCTGTCTCATTCATCTGGAGCAATTGACAAGAACCGGGTGTGACAGCTGTAGACTGCCAGCACGAGACTGGGGACACGATCGGCTTTTAAATATGGCATGGTGCCAGGAATCCCAGCACGTCCTGGCAGTAGACAGCACGCTATGGCAAGTGGGAGAATACGCTGAGTAGGGCACCGTAGTGGCATGGAGCATAGATAGTGCAGCATGTTTGGGAAATAGTATTAGAAAACCCACAGGCCTCACAGAGAGAAACTCTCCATGAAACTCACTGGAAATGATTCCATGCCAATTTCTGGTAAAATTCAGTCTGTAGTATCAGGCTAATGAAATGACTATGAATCACAAAAGAGTCCAGTCATATCCCTGCTGCCATCACCCACATCTATTGCAAGACAGTAATTAGGATCTAGAACATGTTGTTCATGCAGGATCCAATCCGCTATTTTGGTCAGTTCAGTAGTCATGGGTTTCTCTTGCACTCTACTACAAGCTGGATATACCGCAAGAGAGCAGATAATCACACTTGTAGCATTTAATGTTTTGGCGAAGATCTGTAGCTCAGGTTGTGGCTGGAGTTGTTGGCTGGTTCGTTGGGTTGACTGGTTTTCGTTCAAGCATTTTGCTCCCTTCTAGCCAACATCTTCAGTGCTGTCTATCCTCCATTAAAATACTGTTGTTCTGTTCCGTTCTGAATTTATATGGTCTGGTCTGTTATGGTGGGTTGTTCTGTTTCTGGTTTTGCTCCATCGTGGCATGTAAACGGGATCTATTTCAACATGTTTGTTTATGGTACCAGTGGTTGGAAACCAGGCTTCCAGGAATTCTCGTGCTTGTCTTTGTTTTGCTTGTCCTAGTACTGTTATGTTGTTCCAGTTAAACTGATGTCCTTCTTTGTCGGCGTGAATAGAAATGAGGGAGTCATTTGGATGAAGCCTTGTGCTCTGTTACTCTGCCTCACATTGTGTGTTTTACTAACTGCTACTGGGCAGATGTACCTCAGGCTCAAGAAGGCTTTGCTGTACGTAAGAGTAAGCTGACAAACTTTCCGAGTCAGAAACTTTTAATAATTCACCACTATTTCCAAACAAAACATGAATGTGGAGATTAGAGTAAAAGCAGCTAAATATCTGCCTCGCATCAATGAACTGTTGAACAAAGTCCCTCGCCAAATGCTTCTACTCTGATAAATTCAGGATGGAACAGAACAACAGCGCTTCAGTGGACAGCACTGATGATGTCACCTAAAAGGGGGATAAAATATTTGCATGAAAACCAGTCAGCTTGGCGAACCAGCTTACAACTCCACTGTAGCAGGATTCAAGCAAAAGTCACCTTGTCAATCTGCTAAAGAAAAATGCAATCCTCTTAGGCTGTAAAGTACAAATCAAATATTTATAAATGAATGATTTATTTATGATGACAATTGAATTAGTGATTCTTTTTGATAATAAACGAAACATCATGATAACCTGTTTAAGCAATCATACAGAAAATAAGAAAGGATTGTACCAGACTCAATGACATCTTGAACTTAATAAATCACTGAAAGGAATTTAGAGTTTCATTGGTCCTACACTCAGCAATGGAAATCGGAGCTTATAGTAAATTATTAGCCTGAGTAGTAAACAATATCAGTAGCAGCTAGTCACTTAGACATGGATTACCTGTGTATATGCACTAAAAACGTGGCTCTCTACTTCATCCATAGAATCCAACCCATAAGATACCGTACCCAGGTGAAGACGCCTGAACTGCATCTCATTTTTTGTAAGGGTTCCTGTGAAATGGAGAGAGAAAGACCAAGATAAGATATGAGATTTTGAAATTTATGGAATTCCATTTTAGTTCCTTGTATCAGCAAGGCATAATGCCCTTTGGAGAGCTAGTGCAGACACAATGGGCCAAAAGGCCATCTTGTACATGGAACAATTCTGTGATTCTGTGATCCCAAGGTATTGCTACATTAAGGGTCTGTACACAAAGTGACTTTGTCTACTCCATTTTTTATCCTATCCACTGAGCAATATGGTGCAAGCAATTTGTCCAACTGACTTCATGTGTGAACATAAACTATCATTTGCTGATTGTTTATCCATGGGTGAAGGGGAGGATGAGGGATTAACACCATTTCATGTGACATTGTGCTCACTTGAATGCAAATGGAAGGGATGTAATCCTGCTTCTGAATCAGGACTTCAGCCCCTCTCAAACCCATGAGGAGATTGCCAGTAGTTGTAGGGAGACACTCTTCATTGGTCAGAGGGTTGCATGGCTGTCCACCACCTTATTACAGTAGCAAGAAAACAAAGGGAATGCCAGCCTCTGCCATTATAGTCTTCTTAAAAAAAAATTCACAGGATAGAGCAGTACAGTAGCTCATTGGTTAGCACTGTGGCCTCACAGTGGCAGGGATCCAGGTTCGATTCCACCCTCGGGCGACTGTTGGTATGGAGTTTGCACATTTTTCCTGCGTCTGTGTGGGTTTCTTCCAGGTGGTCCAGTTTCCTCCCACAGTCCAAAGATGCGCAGGTTATGTGGACTGGACATGCGAAATTACCCATAGTGTTCAGGGATATGCAGCTTAGATGGATTAGCCATGGGAGATGCTGGGTTACAGCGATAGGGTAGAGGGGTGGTTCTGGGTGGAATGCTCTTCAGAGGTGTGGACTCAATGGGCCAAATGGCCTGTTTCCACACTATGATTCTATGAAGATGTGGGCGTTGCCGATTAGGCAAGCATTTATTGCCCATCCCTAACTGCCCAGAGGACCATTAAGAATCAGTCGCATGGACCACTTGTATACATAGTGTGACTGTGGGCCCTCCGCTCCACTATCTACTCCAATTTGTAAGCAACAGCAAACAAAGTTATGGTTGCTGTTTGCCTTTCAGACTACACTCCAGGTCCAGATACTGTCACCACTGACTGGGTGTTGATGTTGCTTCTGGCCCAATTAGGGATTTCTGCAATCAAATAACACCACAACGGTGATGCAGTGTCATTGAGACAACAGGTCTGGATTGAAAATCCAGCCCCAGAACACAGTTATGTCAGAAAACCTCATCCTATGTATCATCTTAGTTTACCTCTTCTGCAACATCTTGACATCTTTTTGGAATGGAAGGCAGTCAGAACTGAACATTCTTTTCTTACGTAGATCTCCAACGATGTTTCTAACATCAAGCGAACTATATGTATTTGTTCTTTATCAGCCTGAACAACTCATTCCTTGTATTAAAAGATCAATAATCTGAATCTCTGAAGGTGTTTATCCTTCACCTCCTGTTAATGCTTTACCATTTGATGCATATTACCCCTCCCTATTTGCCAGAGAAATTGTGAAGAAGCAGATTTTTTCTTTGACCAGAGACTACTTCCCCTTCAAAATGGGAAAGCATAGAACTCCATAATCCTTTCGCCACTCGCTTTAGCTTCTCTAAGCTCCAAGTTCAAGATGTTCAAAATAGTGATCAATTAATTGATGCAAAACCTCATTAGTTTTCCATGGAAGGCTACACAGGCCCCAAAAACACAAAAGGGAAATTCTGTGTAATTAAAACAACAACATTCAAGCTTGAAATAATATTTTGGTCCAGTGATCACAAACTAAAAAAACTGCTTAAAGGAAGAAGGGAGTTCGGTGATTTAAGGATAATCAACAGAAAGAAAAAAAAAAGAGAAATATATCACTTCCTTAGGGGATTGCTCAGTCATCTATGTTTATTTTGTCTCAGATTTTATTCAAAACTCTTTATACTTCTTTAAAGGTAGACAGCTTATTATTAGAAAGTTGCTGGGGCAGTACAGGGTGCCATGAGTTACAACATGAACGTTAAGAATGAGTCTCAGTCACACAATTTTAAAATAGAGGAGGAAGCCATTTGGCCCGATATGCCTGTACTGGTTCTCTGAAAGGCTTTTCTACCTAATCCAATATTTCGCATCCCTTTTAAGTCTTTGCTTTCAAATATTCTTCCACTTTTACCGTTCCTGCTTTCCCTGCTACTGATGCAGAATTTCACATCCTACCTCTCTGTAATTTTTTTTAAATCTCACCCTTTGTTCTTTTGGTAGTGATCTTAACATTATGGTTGCTAATTACTGACTCATCGAACAATGGAAATTGAAGCTGGTCCAAGTTTTCTTTGTTAAAGCCTCCCTTAATTTTGAGCATCAGGTTTTGTGCTTTGATGAAAAGCCCTAGCTTTTCAATTCTCTTTTCCTAATTAATCATTCTTCTCTTTTGTATCATGTTATTGAACCCTCTTTTCAGCCTGTCCATGGCAAGTGTGTGAATGCAATCCCAAAAAAAAAATTACCTGTCTTGTCTGTAAGCACGTAAGATATTCTCCCAAGCTGCTCGGGAATGGTACTGGCCCGGACCAATGTGCCAGGAATTTTAGAATCTTTCCTAATCATCAAGCTGTAGACCATCTTTCCCATGTCCAGGTTGACACGTATACTATACAGATCAGAAAGAACAAACACTAATAACAAAACAGCTCTCAACATATATTGCCACGTAAACATCCCCAAGTACTGGTGAGTGTTCTGAATACATGAGAATTTATCCTGATAATTGAATAGGGGTGTGACTGATTACTTTTGGGCTACAAATGTAATATATTACTTTGATACAACCTCGGTGTAGATGCGATAGAACAATATTTGGTGTGGCTTCTAATTTACAATTAACTTTCAGATGAGGTTCAGTGGAACTGATGTCATCACAGAATATTTTTTTTCTTTTCTCCCTTCTGCACCTCAAAGACATGCAAACCCTTATTGAAATAAATTTCAGGAACCCTCCAGTAACTATACTGTGCTTCAGCTAAACATGCACAAGCCTTATTCCAGTGAGTTTCCAACAACTGCTCAACTCTCTGGAACATTACAGCTCAAGCCAAATCATACTCTCACTGTTCTGAAGAAAGGTCACTGGACCCGAAACGTTAACTCCACTTTCTGTCCACAGGGGCTGCCTGAACTGTTGCGTTATCCTAGCAATTTCTGTTTTTGTTCATATCCTCCCTTGTCCTGGATATTTTCAACAGGGATTGTCAAAATATGACAAGGTTAGAAATCCAGCTCAATTTTTTTCCCCTCCTCAATCCACTAATATTAAAGGTGCGTTACAGCACCTTGAATTTTACTCTTGTAATGATTATCTATCTCAGCACAGCCGAGATGATTCAATCTAGCTCCTTCTTGGGGGTACTCATTCAACTCACTGGATAGCCAGTAGAACCAATACTTCAAAAAACAGATGAGGTTAGACTATGTGGGAAGTTAGAGTATTAAAAGCCTGCATCTTGACCCAAATCCTACCTTTGGTTTTAAAATATTAACATATCAATATAAAATATTAGAACTAAAATAAGGAGTTCTTGCTAAAGCTATACAAGGCATTAGATACACCTAGAATACTGTTTTGGTTCCCTTATGGAAGAAAAGATATACTGGCATTGGAAGCAGCTCAAAGAGGGTTCACTAGGTTGATCTTGGAGCTGGACGGATTTTCTTATAAGAAAAGCCTGAGTAGGCTGTGTTTGCATTCACAACAGCTCAGAAGAATGAGACGAGACCTCATTGAAACATACCAGATCCTTATGGGCTTGCCATGGTAGATGCAGAGAGGTTGTATCCCTGTAGGGAGAGTCTAGAACTAGATGTGATAACCACAGAAGAAGAGGGTCACCAATTTAAGACAAAGAAACATGGGAATTTTCTTCTCTCAGAGAGTAGTCAATCTGTTAATTTTTTTTAAAACCACAGAGGGGTCTCCATTATAGGTCACTAAGTATATTCCAGGCTGTGAAAAACATTTCTAATCGCTAAGAGAATCAAGGTTTATAGGGTATAAGGTAGAAAAGTGGATTTAAGGATTATCAGATCAGCTATGATCCCATTGAATGGAAGAGCAGACTTAGTGGGTAAATTGGTCTACATGTGCTCTATGTCATATGGTTTTACTGGATGCTGAATGGCGTGTAGACAACCAAGCTTCATTGATGGGGCAGGTTAGGACATGAAACTTTATGGTGGTGTTGCAAACTTTATTGATATTCCCCTATTGACATTCAAAGGTGGCCTGTCAAATACGGTGGGGAGTGCTTTCTTCATGACCCCTTTGGATTAGGGAAACCTCCCATGATCAAGCTCTCTGCAACTCTACAACCAATTATTGAGAATATCCTCTCATCACCCCCTATCCCAGCCTCACCCAGAAGCCTGCTGACTTCCCCAAGATCCTAATTCCCCCTTGTGATAATCAAACTAAACTCCCCTCCCCCTCAGAACACCATGACTCGCTCCCACTGCCCCACACGTCAGATCATCCTTCTCCAGTGGCCTTCACTCTACTACTTCCTGATGAACTGAAATCCCAACACAGCAATCAGGATGGCATCTAGGTATCAAACCGCTATGTGACAGCACACATGCATAGGTGAGTTCAAACTCCAGGGTTTGAGAGATTCTGAACTTCCACATTTCCCATGCCCTATTGTTTCCGGCTGGTAAGGGAAGCTAAAAAAACCTCACAGCTTCTGTTCTTTATACAAATCTTCCTAATGAGGCTGTTGTAATCTAACAAACATATTTCTCAGGCAAATATTTGGAGATTGCAGCTGGGAGATTCAAGTTTGCATGAAAGTACTACTAACAGAACTTAAAATTAATATACACACAAATGTTATTGCAGATGTTATTAAATGTTTTGATAGGTGTATTTAGATAAACTGGACTGGGCAAGGCACTGGGAGGTAATCATTCCCAGAGTCAACTCCTTCATGAAAGGAGTGAGAGAATATTGCGAGAAAAAAGGAATGCAGATCTAAAATCAATTGTTTACCCTCTATTAATTATTAGGGTTTTTTTTTTAAACTACCGAAATAAGCAATGACAATGAAAAGAACATTTTGCTACACGTTTTAAAAATCAACCACCCCAGAAGAACTGTGAATAGTATTGGCAGCAGAGAACTGACAATTGAGCATTGCGTAGAATGAACAACATAAGTGCAATGATACTTTCTGCTTCAGCCACACCACACATTCTGCTGCGCAAAAATGTCTAAATTTGTTACTTGCGCTGTTGGTGCCACCTTTATACTCACTCCCTCTTTATTCAGGATTATCCACAACAAAAATATATTCTTCACATTTACCCAATGAAACACTTCCATACCAGTGAGGTCCTCAATCAGGTTTTCTCGTTTGAAGGAATGATCAAAATACTTGGGTCCAACATCATAATCATTTATCTTGTTAGCAACTGTGCTCTCTCAATTCTATTAACTTTGTAAATGTTTTCTGCATTGATTTCAATGCTTCAAGGTTTTGTATTGTTCAGACCCTTCTTCTTGTCTTTTTGGCCAGTCTTCCCGGTTGCAGCTATTTCCTCCAACTTGGTATCATCTTCAAATTTCAACATGGTCACTGAAACCTCAGGGTCAACATCACTCATTCATTCTGTTGGTCAGTGAAACAACTCTTATCTCTGACTTCCTATTTTATAGTCATCTTGCAAACTATTCATAAGCTGCCTAGAGTCAACTGTGTCACATAGTTTTGTCATGATAAATGTCTGCTCACTAAAGATCTTCCAATAGCTCAAATATTTCACATCCACTGCATTGCTTCTGTTCAGACAATGTGTAGTGGGGATGGTTTCCTGCAGGGATTGGCGCTGATATTGCTGTTTACCATTTGCATAAACAATTCAAACTCAGAAACTAGCAAAACAGTTCAAAATTTGCAATAATACTAAATTGGAAGCATACGCATCAAGTGTGAACTGATGGGACAGAGCACACAGGAAAGGAAACTGAGAACAAAAGCTTTTAAAAAGGTTGCTATAGGCAGGAAGAAACAGACCATAATTTACCTGATTGGAACGATTTGGGAAAACAGAAGGAAGAAACGAAACAAGTGGAGATACCAGCGACCCCTGAAGTGCTGCAGAGAAACCATGACAAGCGACAATACCACCAATGCAACAAACAAAATCTTCATCAAACAGTTCACCTCCAGGTCAAACAGTCCCATCTAGGAAAAAAAAACAACTGAAAATCAACAAAAGTGCTTCTTTACATGTATAGTAATAAATTTAACTCTCCAAAACATTTTCTCCAGAAAAAGTTTTTGATGTGTAAAAAAATGGATATGACATGCATCACATTCATCATTTTCATAGGGGCAGCTATCTTGCCTGTGACTAAGAAATTTTTTTTTTAGAGACAAGGATACAAGTGTAAACAAGAACATAGCAGGCAAAGTTGCCAGCTAACAAGACACGGGGAACTTACCTGATTATAGTTTACATTTTTCAGTGCAATTTCTATGTTGACGTAATTCCTGATTCCAAGTTATACTGATAGATAACAAGGACCTAATTCCTGGTTTCACTCCTGCGCAGTGTAGCAGATTTGGTGCTACTCCTGCTGCCACCTTGTGGTGAGTATATGGGAAAAGACATTAGGCAAAATTTCCTCCCTACATGAAGAATAAATTCTTTAAAAAAAAGTTAGTAACAGGAGAAGGTGCTTAACATGGTTTTTTTTAGCTTGAATGATGGGAAACCATGTCTATTTAAACACATGGATCAGAAGTGGACGTGTGCTGTTCAAGGGAGGTCAGTCACATTTTAAACTATTACTGCAGCATAAACTCCATTCGAACCAAAAACTCCCGATATCAAACACAGCACATCCAGGCAAAGTGAGAAGTCCCTCTACTCACTTTCTGCAATGCACCTTGGCCCAAACCTCTGAACAGCATCTTATACTGTACTAATGTGATATTTAGCCCTGTCTGACACCCCGTACCTTGTGCTAATGAAATGAACAATTTGGGTTTCGATACACCCATCCCCACTATCAACTGACTCCGGCTGCCCATAATTCACTTCCCCAAAAAGACTCTTGCTGCTAGCAGACATTGAAAGTATTGTACTCTAAGATGAATTTGAGCACGAGTCCACGAATTCTCATCTATCCCAGTGCATAGCATATTAAACATTGTAAAAATTTATGTAATAGCATGGATTTCGCATTGAGGCAGTACAAATGCCTTTTCAAAAGGTGCACACCCAGTAGATAAAGCCCATGAGATTTTAATGGATTAGTATTCCTGCCAATCCAGTCCTTGGCTCTCGAGAAGTGGGAATACCTCCAACAGCTGAGATGTCACCCAGCTTTCAGCCAGATGTTTTATTTTAAAATGTCACTGACATCATGAGATAGTATACCTTTGAAGGTTTAATTTCATCTTTCAGTGTTTACATATTCTATCAGGTCAGCAAAAATAAAATCATTCTTTCAACTTAGAATCTGTTAAAACTTTGCATAAATACTGCAAAGCTTTGTCTAAATTCTGGTGTTTAGAAATTATCAAAAAAAGGAGAAATGGCTCCCTGTGCTATTTGTTAGAGAAATCTAAACTATACATGAAATACAATTTCACTCCAAATATGACCATTAAGAAATTTTTCCCAGTAATTTGTAATGCATATCAATTTATAAGGAGAAACAATTATGGGGCTCATTGCTAAATTTGTTCTACACTAAAATTTTCAAACTGTACCTTGCTTTTTGGGTGAGAGGTATTCATAACACTTCGCATTTCTTTGCCTGTGTAGATAACAACACCCACTGCAGTACCTTGGAAAGAGATTACATCAACAAAACACAAATAAGCAAGAGCCAGAAATAAATTTCATTTTAAAGAACTGATCAAAATTAATCTGCCCCACAGGTTCAGTGAATACAATAATGGTCAACATGGTGTAATTGCTCTTTATAAATGCACATGAACAGTCAAATTGTACAATATTAGGCAAGATAGAAAAGTCCGAAGGATTTGATACTCAAAATGTTAGCTCTATATCTTACTGTAGGAGATACTGCTGTGTATTTCTACCACTTTCTATTTTAGGTCAGATTTCTAACATCAGAGTTATTTGCTTTTAGCAAAGTCTTAGTATCGATCATATACCTATGTGACGTAAACTGGTTTCAGCTGGCAGCATTAAGGGTGCTTCAGTTGGCTGTAAGGATCCTGGGATTGGAAAAAAGTAAAAAGATGGCAAGAATGAATGAAAGAGGGAAGGGTGTGGGTGGTGGAGAGCAAAGATGAAAATATACAGCAAAGGAATGGGAAACTTAGAGTGGATAAAACAGATCAACATTATTTTCACAAAAATTCCAATCCAAGGGATTCTGAGTCTGCTTCAGTCAAGGGGAGTCCTACAGGCTTCGCTGCACCAACAATCCACACATGGCAAATTGAACAAAGAGGCATTTCAGCATTTGTAAATCAGAATGGAGTAATTACCTAATTGCTCGATCACATTTGACCTTACAACTTAACTACTATGTATTGGGGAAATACACAGCCAGCAGTGTCTTTCAACACAGTCACGCGTTAAGAGAACAGAAGGTCATTATTAAAAGCAAAACGTTGACATTTTGTTAACACAGTTTTGACACGGGGCTGTATTATATTATCTCAGGGCTATACACCGTACCGTTTACAAAATATCGGTGGGATGATTATTAACTGGAATGCACATTGGGCAAATGGTGGGAGGCATGTACACTGGCTGCTTGAGGGCTCCAGCAAGATGCTCTCTCTATAGGCCACAAAACGTACACAGCCAAAAGCAAACAGTATGATTTGACAACAGTAACAATGGTATTTCCTATAGAACACAACGTATCAAAAAAATAGTATATACAAAACATATTGGACAAAGATGTATGGCAATTGTTAAGGTAAAAATGATATCCAGTGGATGAATCAAGAAAATATTAATTTAACTGCACAAAAGCTGAAAATATTCAGTTTATGTCGATGTTAAACTGCTTGTGACACTAATGAAACCCACAGCAAAGTAAAGGGAAATGAATGTACAAACACAATAGCTAGCTGCAGCACAGCCCATGGGATCTGAGTCACTGAGAATATCAAGGATGACGACATGTTCCTGAGTTATGTTTCTTCTCAACTCTCAGTTTAACCTCATCCTGTTATCCAACACGATGAGCAAGCTGCTGATGGTGTTACAACTCACTGGGGTAGCAGCCTGGAAACCAGTCCCACTCCTCTCAGACTCATCACAAAAGGTAAAGATTACATAAAAGCACAATTTTGCAGTCTGTCAGACTCAGGTTGACAAAGTATGGACCAGGTTTAAGTACTGAATAAGAAATACTGCTTATGACAAATAAATAGATCCTAACTACAGATTAACAACAATGACTTTCTACTAGTTAAAACACTAACCCACACATAAGATTTCCCCTCAACACACACAAACAAACTGACAAAAAAAAACAAGCGTTCTGAATGCTGCACCTTGATTTTCCTTCTCTGTATTCTTTCACCTGTTTGCAAAAGGCACAGGATTACTGGTTCACACTTAGTCTGGGAGAATACAATAACACTCTCTGGAAACGATCCACTTTACTGCTTCAGTTCAAAGAAGGTTTACTAGACTAGTACCTGGAATGGATGGAGATAGTAGGAACTGCAGATGCTGGAGAATCTGAGATAACAAGGTGTAGAGCTGGATGAACACAGCAGGCCAAGCAGCATCAGAGGAGCAGGAAGGCTGATGTTTCAGGCCTAGACCCTTCTTCAGAAAGGGTCTTTTCTGAAGAAGGGTCTAGGCCTGAAACATCAGCCTTCCTGCTCCTCTGATGCTGCTTGGCCTGCTGTGTTCATCCAGCTCTACACCTTGTTATCCTGGAATGGATGGGCTGTCTTATGGTGAAATATCAGACAGCCTACGCTTGTAACCACTGGAGTTTAGAGAAAATAAGAGGCTATTTGTCTGAAACATCCAAGATTGTGAAGGGTTTTGACAGGGTGGATGTGGAAAGGAAGAATATTAGAAGAATATAGAATGAAGGGTAAAACAAAACAAAAGAACTGCAGATGTTGAAAACCTGAAACAAAAACAGAAATAGCTGGAGAAACTCAGTTGGTCTGGCAGCATCTGCAGAAAGAAAGCAGAGTTTACGTTTCGGGTTCAGTGACCCTTCTTCTGAGGTAGGGTGACTGGACTCAAAACTAGAACTGACACTGTTTAAAAATAAGAGATCACCCATTTAAGACAGGGATGAGGAGTTTTGTTTTCTCACAGCAGGCAGTGAGTCTTTGGAACTCTCTCAGAAGGTAGAGAAACAAAGAAGAATCTTTAAATATATTTAAGGCAGAATTGAATGGCAAAGGGGTGGAAGATTATTTGGGATAGGTGGGAGTTTGGAATAATCGAATCAACTATGACCTTACTGAATGGCTCAGCAGGGACAAGGGGCCAAGTGGCCTACTCGGCTCTTAATTCATGCTACTACTTTCATTATGAACACCACCAGCATTGTATGGGCCCTACCTTGCACAGACTTAGCATTCTGGCGTCACTTCAGCTGGTTAGCCTGTGAGATGCCATGATGGCAGAAAATCAACAGGTTTCAGTTTATATAGAGGACATGCCAGTGGGTGTTCATCTCTAGAACTCTCCATGGTCAAGAGATGTGAAATCTGTGAAATCTAGGTAGGCCTTCATAGTGCTGCCAGAAGCCACATCACAAAAATGAACACCACAACCATGATCTTCCTGAAACCATGTGGCAAACCGTTCCTCGGTTCTAGAAGAAAACAAAACGCACACCTTGTGTACAATGACATATTTTTTACTTCATTCATTCAGATCATGTGCTAGTAAACACATAATAAAAAGCCTATGCTAATGTTGTCATGCCCACTTACTACTTAGCAAGACCTAATTGACGGTAGACACGTCAGGAGGTTTCAACAATTTTGACAAATTGTTAACCAAGGAAGCCGTAGACTTCTGATCTGTTCCACAAGGGAAGGAGAAAATCACCTTACCAGAAGCAATAACAGTACTGGCCCATAACGTATTCTCTATGCTCAAACTCTCGTTAACTGGTGGGTCGCTATCCTCCTAAAACACAAAATGAAGAATTAAACTTTCAACTTAAATAGTTGCAACATTTTGAAGGTTCACTACTTCCTAATTACCAACAAAATTCTAAATATTATCAAATGAATCTGTAGATTAAAATCATATATTTTTCAATGTGAATATATTGAGTTGGACAGTCACTCCTGATATTTCACCAATTTACCATTCTTATGATGGGTTAGCTAAGTAATGTTCTTTGTCACCACATCCCAGGCACTAAGAAGCACAAGCAGCTCATTCCAGCAAGAATTACCAAGTGAATAAAGCGTCCCCCAGTTCTCCATGATTACAAGGTACAGTAGAAGTCTCTGAGCCAAGATGTGTTTGATCCGCTGTGTGCTTAATTACTTGGTTGTCAATAGGCTGGTGCTGTGACCACTTTAAATATCAGCAGCATCTTTGATTAGGAAGGGGGAAAAACTGAGAAAGATTCCCACTTTTGATCAGTGTCCAAACTGCATTCATTGCTATATTGGGACAGAAGAGCAGTCATTGCAGTTATGATCCATTCTTCCATCATGGAATAAACAGGACACATTTACTTCAGCCACTCTCATAAATAATTGTCACTTGGATAAGTTTTCAGAGACTGACTCATCCCGATGGAACAGTACAGTAAGAAACCAATCTCTTGAAGAGACAATGGGACAAGACATTGAGGAAAAAATAAGTAGTAAGTGCAAAAACAGGTTTCACAAATTACCAAGAAAAGATAGATATGTAGATATAGCCATGTATGCAAGAAAAATAAAACAAATTGAGAAGTTTGTGCAGACTCGATGGGCCAAATGGCCTCCTTCTGCACTGTAGCGGTTCTATGGATCTATGAAGTCACTTACAATGCAATCTTTTAGAAATGGAATGGTGCCAATACTTTATCTACTATAACATTGAGGAACGCTGACTTACTCACCCGAGTAAAAGTCCCAACAAAACTATGAATGTCAAGATTTGGTTCTTCTGCATAAACATAAGATCGTATTTGTAACAGATCCTGTGAATTAAAATAAAACAGAGTAAGGATAATATCTGTGTGCTGTTATATTAGGTAATGGTTCTGAAAGAGTTAATGCTGGGACCTGCACTGAGCTGCAATCAATCTGGTGATTTTTAAAATTTCAAATATATATTCACAAAAATATTTTTATACACACAGTTACTGAAGCAGTTTGGTTCTGTACAGTAGCATATGGAGAAACAAACAAACGTTGGAGTTTGACTCTATCCAACAAACAAACCAAAGGCATTTCTTACTTATACAAGACTATTTACATACCTTTGAGGCACTGGGACAGGGGTTCGATAACTGAATGGATCCCCATTTAACTTTGGCAGAAAGACTTTAGACAGTGACCTTGCCCCAAGCATTGACTGTGCCTGGAGGACCATCAACTTGGTGAAAGGTGCTCCTTGGTCTGCCTGAAATGTACTGGTTTTCCAGAGTAAGGAGTTGACCTCGACTGACTGTTGCAGACTGGCACATTCCAAAGTCCAGGTCTAAGTGCGGAGGACTGCACTAAAGCTTGGGGCACTCAATCTGTTGATGTCATACCAGTTTGAGTGGGGAAAAGGCAGAACAGCTCATGGTTGGTGGGTGTGAGATAAAGGGAGAGATTGAATAGGCTGGGGCATTTTTCCCTGGAGTGTCGGAGCTGAGGGGTGACCTTATGGAGGTTTATAAAATCATGAGGGGCGTGGATTGGATGAATAGACAAAGTCTTTTTCCCAGGATAGAGGAGTCCAAAACTAGACAGCATAGGTTTAAGGCAAGAGGGGAAGGATTTAAAAGGGACGTAAGGGGCAAAATTCTCATGAAGAGGGGCAGTGTGGGTATGGAACAAGTTGCCTGAGGAAGGGATAGAGGCTGGTAGAATTACAACATTGGTACATGAATGGGAAAGGTTTAGAGAGATATGTGCCAAATGCTGGTAAATGGGACTAGATTAATTTAGGATATCTGTCAGCATGGATAAGTTGGACTGAAGAGTCTGTGTCCTTGCTGTACAGCTCTATGATTCCATCCTGTAGATGGAAGACCTATATCCTCAGTCTCCACACAATCTTAGTAACAATGCCAAACTTTCTAAAGTACATGTACTTGATTTGTATCATGCAATAAGCTGAACTTTGTTTCAGAAAAGAGCCTCTTCTTGATAAGATTCATGTGGTGACAACAAAGTATTCCAACCTCAAGTTGTTAGCATTAAAAAAAGCACCATAATCTGCCAGGTAGCATATGAAGATAAACTGACACCAGTCTCGCTCATGGGAAAAGATTAATTTTCATTGACTTTATAGATTCTGCTCAATGTCATTTCCATTTACAAACAAATTAGTTCTTTATGAGATCAAAAGATTTATTGTTGTTTGTTGAAAGAAAAGTGCAAGTTGAACACTTTGGAAATGTCCTGATATGCACCAAGTACATGAAGCCAGAATGCCTGCCTTTTGTATATTTGTATGTGCTGCTTTGTTATAGTTCAAATAACCACAGATAATATCTTGTATATAAATCTACACCTTTATATGTTTTAGTTGAGGCATACCATATTAATCAGTTACAGGATAGCACTAACCTTGGGAAGCAATAATATAACTCCAAACCCTGCCATACAAATTGAATAAAGGGTTTTTTGAGGTTTCATATTGACCTTCCAAATGATCCTTAAAACAGGTTTGGTCTTACAGATGGGTGACTCCCCAGTGACACATGATCATGAGAAAGAGAGCTGTCATCGGTCAGAGATGCGCTCCCCTTTCCCTTGACTCATGCCCTCCCCCATGCACCTCCAGTACTCTCTCTGACCATTTGCTCTGAGCATTGTTGCTCTGTGCCAGTGTTTCTCAGTACTCTGCTGCCCTGGGCTCGAGCTACCTCTGTGTCTCAACCACCAAGTCACCACCCCCCCAAGCTCCCTGTTTTCTGTATACTCCGACTCTCCCTCATTTTCCCAATGTTTTCTCTGTGCTCCATCCCGCATTAGATTCCTGACTGAGCTTGGGAGTAAGTGTTCAGGCCTAGTTCAGAGCAGAAATATTGGAATACAGCAAAGATCTTTTATTTCTCCAGCCACTTTCATATTTGAACTAATATTTCAGCAGAACACCATACAAGTAGAGGTTCACAATTTCAAAGCACAGTTCTCAAATTTTTACAGTGTCTGTGCCCTGTCCCTTGGAGATATCATTCAGAGCCAGCCCTTGGGCAAATTCTGTGCTGTTGAGGAGTTGGGAAACCCAGTATAAACACAACTGACCTGTAGAAATTAACTGTAGGGAGCCTTTACATGGGGGTTTCCATCCATTATCAGCAGGAGGCCTTCCTGCTTGACAGGACTAAAACCTACAAATCTAAATAGGTGGGAGTGTGAAAGAGATTGTGGAAGGGATGGGTTTGAGTCCAGTCATGGTTTGTGTAGACTGGGAGTCAGATACTGGGGTAGGGATAGGTGTGCGGGATGCTTACATATTATCTTGACGGGCGTGGAGAAAATACCGGTGCTCCTCCTGATCCATGAGCAGCCCTGAAAACCCTGTACGCTTATAGATTCAGGATCTCCCCTCTAGTTTAAGCTGCTGAGTTTCCCAAGGCCTGGGAAAGTCAGTCATCTGAGGCTAAAACTAGAATCCCCAGTGAAATATAGGTATGCACTCTCATTTTAGTATTTAATGCATTAACTTACTTCCCACAAACAGGTTGGTTTTTTGCCCACCATCTATTGCAACCAGAAGTGGTTAGGCTCAAAGTGGGGTGGGTTAAAGTTTCAGAAGTTTTGCACTTTAACTTTTGATGAAACCAAACCACTACTTCCGAAGTTAAAATTGTGCTCAGAAAGTCAGCATTCACATGTGCAACACTCTAACTCTCCATGTCCTCTCCCCACCCACATTAGTCTGACAACAAGACTTAGACCAACATGGAAATTCAACAAGATAAACATGGAAAGAGATCAAAGCCATTGCTTCCTGACCCAGTCACAACATTTGTAATTATCCCACTGATGCTATCCACAAACATTTTGAAATGCTGTACCTTATTTGGTCCTAAGTTTAACTTTTGGCTCCATATCCTGTACATCATAAAGATATTCACTTGCACCACTGCAACATTATGAAGTGTCTCAGTCAATTTATGATTGAAACTCTCATTGATATCTTGCCACTTTGACTATTTCAGTCCTCTGTAGGTAAGTTCTCTGAGTGTTAGCCCATTCAAAATTCTACTACCCATGTACCACTCAACACCGACTCACTCACCAATCACTTCCATCTTTACCAACATATTTTCGTTTCTGTGTTTCAACATTAATGTGTTCATCATGTTTAAATTCATCCACAGGCTGGTCCTTATTCTTTTTACTATGACAGTCCTCCAGAATTCTCTCTTCCACTAACTGATCCTTCCTCCCTTCAGTATTTCAGTTACCAAGACGACACTCTGGAATTTTGTTTCTAAGGGCTTTTCTCTCCTTTTAAAGCCCCATAAAACCAACCAGCTTAGGTTTTTCACCATCATCTTAATGAGTCATTATTTGGATTATCATTTTTATTCCAGTTGTGCAAGGGACAGGGATCTCCAACCTGGGATAGGGTTCAATGAGCACTGGCCACACACCGATTCCTCCTCAAAGCATGAGCTTAGACATAGAATGAGCCACAACTATGGGCAGCATCCACAGATGAGTCCAGTGGTGACCATCCTCGCATACAATTCAAGCAGAGGTCACTGGTCACCTTTAAAGATTCAGAGGCACCCAAGCGAATGGTGGCATCGTTACAAATGGTGCCTGCTCAGGTCAGTTAATCAAGCGCAGGCAGATGATCACACTGTAGTTATGTAAACTGAACCATTCACAGTTGCTAATATGTCAGGAAGATGGGGGCAGTCAGTAATCTTTACAGCAGAAATTGCAAAGTCTCCCTGTTATGCAGGCAAAATTATTTTTAAAATGTTTTGAAATGGCCAAGTTAGAAAGGATCTTTAGATAAAGATTAGTTGTATTCCTGTTAATGGATGACAATATAGAAGGCTATCTTCTTGAGGTATTCTCACTTGCTCCAACATCTAACCATATAGTTTGGCAAAAAAAAAAGGAAAAAAATCAGGGAAGCATTGTGGCTCAGTGGTTAGCACTACTGACTCACAGCACCAGGGACCCGGATTCAATTCCGCCCTTGGGCGACTGCCTGTGTGGAGTTTACACATTCTCCCCGTGTCTGCGTGGGTTTCCTTCAGGTGCTCCCGTTTCTTCCCACAATCCAAAGATGTGCAGGCTAGGTGGATCGGCCATGCTAAGTTGCCTGTAGTGTTCAGGGAGGTATAGATTAGGTGGGTTATAGGGGGATGGGTCTGGGCGGGATGCTCTAAGGGTTGGTGTGGACTCGTTGGGCCGAAGGGCTTGTTTCCACATGGTAGGGATTCTATGATTCAATGAAAGCGCAAATCACAGCTGCTGAAATGGTATTTGTACATGAGGCAGGGCAGAGAAGAAGGCTAGAAAGCATTAGGAGACAATTCTGTCACTCATCCCCCTACGGAGAAATTGCTGGTCAAGGGAGAGTGGAACAGTCCTCGTTGTTTCTACGATACTTACAGCTGCAATGGGTAATCTCTGAGTACAGCCAACTGGCAAACGCATCTTCCAATCAGTCTCACCATCTAGCTGGTCTGTACGTATAAAACAAGAGCCTGGAAAACAGAATGAAGACAACATATGTACAAAATGTAGGAAAAGAATGCAGATGCATTAATGCCACCACAAAGATGGCAGGAAGTATACCAAATGGCTCTCGCCATCATTAAGATCACTTGGACAACATTAAAAACAAGTTGAAACTAGATAGTTTCAATTATCAGCAATAAAACATGAATCTAAATGTACCGGGGACTAACCAGAGTACTTCTTAACTTTCCATATCAATTTTCAAAAGACAACCTATGCAAGTAACTGAGTTTTTAATTTCACTTTTAAATCATAATTAGAAACATTCAGGATTAGTGCTAATGTCACGCACCCAAGGAAGAGGATTTGCATCTCTGGAGAGAGAGACAGATTTTTCACAACCTTCCACCTCCTTTCAGTTCTGAAGAAGAATCATGTCGGGCTCAAAACACCTTCCTGCACAGATGCTGCTATACCAGCTGAGTTTCGACAGCCTTTTCTGTCTTTACTCCAGATATCCAGCATCTGTGGTATTTCACACCTATCCAACAATATGGCCCTTTCACCACCCACATCAGACAGTGTACCAGCCATGTTCAACCAGCCCATGCCTCCAAGCTTCAGAAAGCAGTTGAGAGGGAATCCATTCAAATTTTACATAAATTGCTGAGTGTGATACTTACCACTTTTGTCTGATGTTCGGAGGAAAATCATGTCAGCAGGTACCCTCTGATTCTGAGTAAGTGAAAATCAGAAATCAACAGAAATAACCAAAATTAACAAATGGCTCCCAAATGAAGTTACCAACAACATTTCCCTTCTTATAGCATTTACTGAACATGAAGCAGAATCAATGTAAATTAAACGTGAAATAATAGGTAACTAACACTTCAAACTGAAGACAAAATTAACTTTTAAATAGTCAGTGCAAGAGATATGATTTAATAACTACAAGCACCTGTATCATTCCCTCATTACATGCAATTCCAAAGCTGTCGAAGTCAGCCTCAAGTATGGAACACACTCACATTCTCATTTGACTGCTGTGACCCTTGAGTCACATTCACTGATAACCTCATTCTATCCATGGTCCCTGATGATATGCTTAACGCTGACAAGATGCATGTCCAGGAATCAACCCCTTTCTCTCATGCCAGCAGTGTTGCCTTTCAGAGTTACTTTTCAACAGGCCAACCAACCAACCAAAAACACCTAGCTCCTCTGAAGCTTTTGGAATTCAACGGTTTTTATTACTAGCAAACAGAAAAGTGACCTTTTCAACAGGGGCTTTTCTGTCTTCACAGCAAACAAATTCATTGTCCCCTTTTCTGTCTCTACTTTCTCTTTGTGTATGCACCTGTGTGCTGATCACCTTCTATCTCTTCTTTATTCTATATAGCAATAGTTTCTTCAACTGTCCTTTACATGTCTACCCAGGTGATTTATTGTTATCTCCTTTCATGTTTGTATTGCTTTAGGATTAATGTTCACCAGATCACATTGAGTAGTATTTTTCATTCTTCAAGAAATGCACAATTTATGTCAATAATTCACAGCACATGGGCTATGCTGGCTCAACATGATTTATTGCTTATCCGTATTGCTATTGTGAAGGTGATGATAAGCAGCCTCCATTAATTGCTGAGATCTACTTTGTGTAAGTACATTCACCATGCTGTCAGGGAGGAGTTCCAGATTCTGACACAGTGACAGTAGGATGGAAAGTGACTTGGAAATGAACTGGCAGGTTCATCTGCTGTCCTGGTCCTTCCATCTAGATGGTAGCAACGTTGGTTTCTAAAGGTGCTATCTAAGGAGCCTTGGTAATTTTTGCACTGCATCTTGGTAGATGCCTGCTACTGTGCACCTAAGGGAGTGAACATTTGTGGATGAGGTGTCAATTAAGTGGACTGATTTGCTCTGGAAGGTGTCAAGCTTCTTAGTGTTGTTGGAGCTACACTCATCCAGGAAATTATGCCATCCAGTATAGCATCACACACCCGACTTGTGCCTTATGGATGGCAGACCAAATCTGGGCAGTCAGGAGGTGAGCTACTTACCATACGAATTTTATGATTCTTTTGATTCTTCTTACCAAAGTGAATGTCCTCACACCTTCCTAAATTAAACTCCATCTGCTAAGCTTGTGGGCACTCACTCAAGCTATCTGTATCCTCTTGCAGATTCCTTATGACCTCATCACAACATGCCATCCCACCTATTTTTACATCAGCACCAAATTTGGATACATAAACACTTTCCTCTCCTCCACGTCACGAACACAGACAATTGGGACCCTAGGACTAATCCTTGTGGCAATCCACTAGTTACATCTTTCCAACCTGAAATAGACCCATGAATCACAACAGTCTGTTTTAATCAATCTTCAATCCATGCTAATACATAATCCCAAATACCATAAGGTTCTACCTTGTAAAATAATATTTTGCGTGACACCTCAGAGAACACTTCCTGGAAATGCAAATACACTATATCTACCGGTTTCCCTTTATCAACTCTGCTTGTTACAGCTTCAAAGAACGCTACTAAATTTATCAAACATAATTTCCCCTTCACACTGATTCAACCAGTGAGAATTTTCTACCTGATCTCCATTATTTCTAGTTTTTTTCAGACTCCTTGACTCCACGCTCGGTCAAACACGGTCTTGATATCAAGGACATGCACTCTCACTTTACGTTTGGAGTTCAGCTCTTCTGTCCATGTTTGAACCAAGACTTAAATAAAGCCAGGAACTACGTGCCCCTGGCAGAATGCAAATTGAGAGTAAGCGAACCCATTGTTGTAATACAGGTGCTGCTTGACAGCACTGTTGATGACTCTTTCCATCACTTTTCTGATTGATCCCTTTACAATTGATGGAAACTCTGACATTCCTTTCCAAACATTGTTAAAAACCAAACTCTCTCATGTCCTAGCCCCCTACCCCAAACACCACGCCTTGTTATCACATAGTCTTCCATTACACACTACCTATTGATAGTCACTAACAGTACCCATTAACAGCTATTCACCCTCCTAGCCAGATAGCTAACAACTCCTTTGTCTATCCAATTGCTCTTCTCTCTCTTTGGGCTCTATTCCCAGCTATCATTTACTCCTTACCCATTCCCGCTCCCTATCTTCTGCATATAAATTAACATTTACCCAGTTACCATCAGTTCTGAGGAAGGGTCACCGGACTCGAAACGTTAACTCTGATTTTTTCTTCTCAGATGCTGCCAGACCTGCTGAGTTTTTCCAGCAACTGTTTTTGTTATTGTTAAAAACCAATTAGATTCCCTAGACTTTTCTAAGAAATTTCCTTCACTGTACTATTTCCAGGTTAAAGATCATTACAAGCTGTTCAAGATTTCCACACATTTATTTTTTTAAAATCAGGATCTGCTATGAAATTACATTTCCTGTCAATAATTAATTTTCTTTTATTACACAACTTACGCCATTAGCATCTTTGACCTCAACGAAAACTTCCCAAAAAGTCTTTATGAGCCCTACATCTGTTTGAATTTGTCACCCCGTCGAGGGAATTCCCTAGGCACCTAGTAACAGTGATGTCATCAAGAAGGGTAAGCAGCCATCCACATTAAAGTACACCCCCAGACAGCAAACCAGGAAGTAAAAAAGCTCTGAATCAGTCCACCCCTTTAAATATTACAGATAGTGACAAAATTAACTGGACCATAAGCATGGATCTAAGCAAACAGCTAAAATATCAGAGAAAATTATAAAAACTTAACACACAGATTTTTTAAACATCAAATATAAATTTACGGTTTCAGGCAAGGAGGTTTTGACAATAATTATTAAAATAAACCCAATTGCATCTCATTCAATACTTTGTCACATTGTTTGGACAAAATAGACTAATAGTATAAGAGGAGAAATCCTCATCAATTAAATGATTCCTAAGTGATTACATTCTGGGCAAACATCGACCATGCACCCTCATTGACAAGTTCAACAATTCATGTTTAACTACACGTGGACTCCAGAAGCTGCTGTCAGTTTTCAGAGCTGTAATTGCAGTGAACATTGACATTTTCACCATCATTACTGTTATAAAACCAAATAAGTTTGCTCAAGTATGATTTTCCTAGTTGAAAACTGTGCTGACTACTCTTTATTACATTTTCAGTTTCCAGATGTTTCTAATATCTTTCCCATATCATTGCAACGTTATCTGAAATAAATCATTATACTTAAATCCAGACGAAAATACTAACCTTATCAACAATTATCAAATCTCCCACTTGTATGTTTGAACTCTTGACAACCATAGTCCCTACAGTGACAAAGGAAGAATACATGTCAGCATGAACTTTATCAAAATCACAGATTGCATCTAATACCCCTTTACTCTGGCAACTGAAAGATACGGACTGCCATATCAGAGCTCAGGAAAATACATTTTTTTTTCTCAGCATCTATATAAATCCATTTTCTATAAAGGGGGTTATTAATGTTTATTCACAGTGGCAATCTTGACCTAGCTTGGGGGCAGGAGTTGCACTCTTCCTGCATCTGAGGAAGATTAATTGGCACTGCAGGTCTGGGGCTGGGTTGTTAAAGGCTGATGGGATGCAACCAGAAGGAAGCGGGTCTGGAATTTCCTGCCATAGGCCGGTGTGGAACCATTTTGAGAGAAAGCCTAGATCGGGGCAAAAATGCTGCCTACCCTTAAGTTACAGGTAGCTAATTAAACCAGTTAAGGAGTCTATTGAAGCTCATCCTCTGTGCCTAGTGAAACTTTCCTTTCAGTAGGCAGGTCCCTGCTGGCAGGTGAATCCTGGATGGTGGTACGGGGCTTCCTGGCAGTGGAACAGGGAGCCAGCGCTCCAGTAGGTTTCTGAAATGCTTCCCCCACAGCTGCCATGTCACAATGAGGACAACTGCAGCTACAGTACACCAACTGAGATGTTTCCCTTCTGCAAAGGCAGACCAGCAGTTCTGACCTCCAACCCCTTTGTATGTCTTCCAGAACACAGAGTTTAAGGACACTCAAGATGGAGATGACCCTTCTCTATTCCACATACGTAGAGGGTTTCCCTATTAGCCCACTAGTTTTGGGAGGCCATCCACTATCCCGGTTTAACAGCAAGTCTGCCCTAATTGGCTGGGCACTGCATTTCAACATGGTGCAGGGTTGAAACCCAAAGTCAAGTTCCAGACTCCTGAAGCAAAATCCAGTGTTGGGAGATAGTAGGAACTGCAGATGCTGCAGAATCTGAGATAACAAGGTGTAGAGCTGGATGAACACAGCAGGCCAAGCAGCATCATAGGAGCAGGACAGCTTGACATTTCGGGCCTAGACCCTTCTAAGTTACCTTTGTTGAATTACTCAATGCTAGATGTTGCCATTCTCTGTGGGCAGTTATCAAAGTTTGAATCTCACTATAATGTTCTCAGAAAAAATGATACAGAAACATTGTCCTTTTCCCCAACTCCCTGAGGTAACAAATGGACAGAGAGAAAGATGCATCAAACAGAAATGAGTTTTATGATATTCTGAGGCAGCATTAAGGAAGGGCATTTTGACTTAACCAAGAAAAATGACATGGAAGTTTAGCTACTGCAAGATTTTATATTGAAGTGCTCAAAAGCAAAGTTGGTTAAAAAAAATTCAATAACTACATCACAATCTACCAAGCCTCAGAATGACACTTCCAGCACATTTCATGCTGAAGAAAGCATTGTATTCTAACTAAACATGAGACAAGCTCAAAAAGCTTTACAATTACTGCTGTGGTTGCACTTCATCACAGAAAATGATGTTCACTATGCTCATAACACCCATTAATTACAACAATAAAATCCATTAAAGGGTGGTCCGTTAGCCTACATGAAATCAATTTAAATATTCAAGAGGCACAGATAAACATAAGCTCGTCAGATTTTGCCGAGTGGGTAAATTCTCTTTATTTGACTTCCTGATAATTTTCCAAACCACTGCCAACGCTTCTTGCTTGGCCAACAGGAAGTGTCCAAAAGCAACTCAAAGGCAATACCCAGGTTCCATGTTGAGTCTGTCCTCAATAACAGTTTGCTCAGAGTTATTCTTAACAAAGACTGCAGCTAGGCAAGTCAGAAAATCAAACTAAAGTAGTAAAAAAAGACGTAAACAGGCAGGTTCAAAGGGAGATGGTGGCATAGTGGTGGCATCATTAGACTAGTAGTCTAAAAGCTCAAGATAAAGCTCTAAGGACGTGGGTTCAATTCTCATTATGGTAACTGGTGGAATATACATTCAGCTAATAATTCTGAAATTGAAAACTAATGTAAATAGGGACCATGAAACCGTCTTTGATTGTTGTAAAACTCATCTGATTCACTCAAACCCTTTGATGAAAGAAGGAGTTGGTGGTGCGGAGAATGAGGAATGTATTTGTTCATGACCAGAAACTGCAAAGAGGAGTCTTTTATTGTGGAGGGACGGTGGTGCTGCAGCTTCCACATGATTCTGGTCAATCAGAAAACTCTCCTGCACTTGTCCCCTATCAAAACCATTATAGAAAGATTTACAGATTGATAATCAACTGGTTTGTTCGTGTTATGACACGTGGTCTATGACCATGATGTGCTGAGGTGAGACTATAACCTGGAGCTTCTGGCCCAGGGGTAGGGGCATTACCATTATGCCATAAAACAGGTGTCAATATCTTTTGATGAAATGAGGTGAGGAAAAAATTAAACATTTATTTACACATATTGTAAGACAACCTTCTGTGTTCATATGAAGAGACTACATAACAACTACAAGATTTTTGAGCCTATTTTCAGTTTAAATAAAACACAAATTCCCCTTCAGCAGAGTTTGAGAGTTTTTTGCGTACAAAGCACAACTTACATGAAAGTGATATGATTATATAATGACACAGAGACAACACATCAATCAAAATGCAAGGATTTTTGGGTTTTTCAGCATGGATGTTTTCAATGCACTTTGTTTGAGGAAGTTTTTTCCAAGATGTTACGGAAGAGAACCTTAAGCCCAGCTGCAGCAATAACCTGCAACGTATGACATTTATTACCAAGCAGGCAGTCAGTTCAGGAGGAAATTAGCAGAAATGACAAGGGTCACATTGGCTTTATTGCTTAAAACACATTATTTACATCTCCTACAGGATGCAGCTTCAAATTAACAATAACCAGCCCTGCTCCTTGACAATTCAGCAATAAGCAGCAATTGCTAACACTTCCACTTTGCACCTAGTGCCATCAAACATGAGCCTTATATCTCACACAGTGTGGCTCAGGTCAAATGTTGTAGCAAATAATAAAAATACTAACAGAAAAGAATAATGAATAAAATAAAATCATAAAACTAACAGATCTAAACCAATAAAGTCAAAATTATTTCTCTTCCTTCTGGTTCACAACAAATGCATTTGTTCAGTCTCTACCACTTAACAGCCAACCAATCAAATGACACAGAGCAACAGATCCTTGTAATACACCAAGGAGAGTAGTAAATGCAAAACCCTACCAGATTTTTGAACTTGGATCACCTCATCAAAATGAAATTCATGCTCACTTGAAAGGAGAAGATTTTTTTAAAAAAAAATAAAAGGACACTCCGGGAATACTTTTGAGTTGCAGGCTGAGATTTATTGCAGAGGCTGTCATAGCCATCAGGCAGTGAGTTGCCTGTGGTTGCAGTTTTGGTCCCAAAGACATCACCTGAAGCATGTCCTGCCACTGAATAGCATCAAGAGGCTGAGGGCATGTTGTACTCAGGGGCAACAACCCACACGCATGCGCACACACACACACACCCCTGCAACCTTAACTGGCCAGAAGAGTACCACCTAACCTGTCAATGAAGGCAGGCAAAGATGAGCATAGCACTCATTTTTAGCCCCACCTCATTCCAGGCAGTGGCAGCCAAAAGTTCTGACTGTGGCATTCTTTCTCCTTTTAAAATCATCCCTTTTGTATAACAAACAAGATGCACACTAAGACTGGTTTTGGAACATACTGCTATCTTTTGCTGAGATAATCACTTCTTTTGAAAGGCTAGTTAGCACACTTCATTGCATTCTAAACAGAAGGCAGCCCCTGATGTAGTACAGAAATAAGTCAGAACAGAAGGTCCCAGCTTTATTGATTAAATTTGCAGAAATTGTGTCAGCTCCCATATGTAAAGCCTACTACTTCAACTCTTAACTGACTCAGTAATTCTGTCAGCTTGTTTGACACCAATCTTGCATGAATTACTATTTCTTCCATTTAAAGACTGGAAGCCTGAAGCAAAGTTTCTTGAGCTTCCACCACAAATGCATGTCCTTGTTACCATTTCCATCTGTCTCTCAACTATGGACTCCGGTGAAACAGAATATTCACAAATTCAACATCTTATTTTGCACTTGCCTGAGCTTCCAGCTGATGGGTAAGAATCAGCCGTGGTTCACTATCTCGGTTTATACATGAAGTGCAGTCACAGGGACAAAACATTGAAGAACACCCAACGCACATCACAGTAAATGGCAGCTGCTTCAATACAGATAGAGAGAAAATACCAAAAATGTTGATGGACCATTAGTTAACTCTCAGGCAATTTTCTCTTTCACAACAAATGCAAACTTTGGAAACACAAGTCATGAACTGTGGTGAATGCATCTGTCTCAAATAAGTGCTCCAACTGTATGAATCAATCTCACAGTCCTTCGTAGAGAATCTAACCATCTTGTCTCAACGTTCAACAGTATCATCACTGAAACTGCAACCATTCTGGGAGTTACAAGCTAGAAAATTAAGAGGGATCAGCCACAGAAATGATGTGGCTACATGTGCAGGTCAGAGGCTGGGAATGCACCTCCTGGTACCCTATCCACTATCTTCAAGCACGCCTAGATTTTGAAGAAGTACTCAGCAATTACATCACTGAATGTAACTTCAACAACGCACAAGAAACTGAACACCACCCTTAGGAAAAGCAGCCAGACTGATCAGAAATTCATCCTTTATCTTAAAGGCTCACTTCCTCCACCACCAGTACACAAGTAGTAACAACATGTACCAGCTTTATGGATGCACTACAGAAAAATCACCAAAGCATCTTTCAACAGAATTCCTGTAACCTCAACCATGAAAACGAATAAGAGCAACACACTTGGAAATACCACTTTTTACAAATTCCCCTCCAGGTCTCACACACAATTGTCCTGGTGCAGGAGGTCATTCAGTCCATCGTGTCTGTGGTTTGCTCAGCATTTTAATTTAGTGCTGATCTCCTGCTTTTCCCCTGTAACTGTGCACATTATTAGAATTACAACCATCTAGTGCCCTCTTGAATGGCCCATTTGCAGCTGCCTCCCCTAAACATCAATGCGCAGAACCATTCGCACCTCCTCAGACACTGTATTAGTCTGTGTCCAAATGTCGCAAGATGTAAATTAAATCCAGGCATAAAAGGAAACTAACAATCACAGCACACATATGCCAGGAAATTACAACCTCCAAAAAAGAGAGAATCTAACCATTGTCACTTGACATTTAATGGCATTACTATTGCAGAAACCCCCCTCTACCAGCGTCCTAGACTTCACCATTGACCAGAAAATGAACCGGACATGCCACTTAAGTACAGTGGTAAAAGAACAAGTTATAGTGGGGCAAGCAACTCACCTTGCCTTCCCAAGCCAGTCCACCATCTACAAGGCACAAATCAGAAGTGTACTGGAATACTCTCCACTTGCCTGGATGAGTGCCGCTCCAACAATATCCAAAAAAAAAATAAATGCGACATCATCCAGGACAAAACAGCTCACTTGATTAGCACCTTATCCACCAGTGACACACGTTTTAACAGCAGCAACTGTAAGATGCATTGGAACAACTCACCAATTTTCCTTTCAAACCTGGAACCTCTACCACTTAGAAAAGCAGATATGCAGGAACATCACACATTGCAAATTTCTCTCCGAGTTACACATTGTCCTGACATGGAACTGTATTGCCATTCCTTCACTGACACTGGATCAAAACCCTAAAACTCCCTCCCTCACAGCACAGTGCGTGTCCTGACACAAGGACTACAGCAGTTGAAGAAAGCAGCTCATTACCACCATCTCTGCAGTCCTGCCACATCCAGTCATGAATGGCAGTGGACAATTAAAAAAACTCACTGGCCTCGGCAGTAATGCCCACAAATAAACTTCCAGGCACTACACTCCAGACCATACAAACTTTTACACTCAGCCAGTAATTTTCACATTGCGCTTGCCTCTTTTTCAAATTATTTTAATAAATGGTAACAGCTCCCCCTCCTTCCCCAAGAGTCTACTCTGTAGGGACGCCTCATGACTTTGAAAAAATTATATCAAATCTCCTCACCAAGGAAAACAATCCCAATTTTTCCAAACTATTTTCAACTGAAGTTTATCAACCCTGGAACCATTCTCCACAGAATCCCTACAGTGTGGAAGCAGGTCATTTGGCCCATTAAATCCACACCAGCCCCATGAAGAGAATCCCACCTCCCCTAACCCTGTACCTGTATATCCATATCACCTAACCTACACTTCCCTGAACACTATGGGCAATTTAGCATGGCCAATCCTCCTACCCTGCGCATCTTTGGACTATGGGAGGAAACCAGAGCACCCGGACAAAACCCACACGGACACGGGGAGAATGTGCAAACTCCACATAGATCGGTGCCCGAGGCTGGAATCGAACTTGGGTCCCTGGCGCTGAGGCAACAGTGCTAACCACTGAGCTAATGCACCACCCCTTGTAAAACCTTATTTGTACTTTCTCCAAAACAGTCAAATCCTTCTTTACGTGTGGCACCCAGAACTGTACACAATACTCCAACTAATGTCTGACAAGTGTCCTATACAGATTTACCATAACTTCCTTGCTCTTGTACTTTATTCCCATACAAGCCTAGGATACTGTATGTGTTACTAACTGGTTGCTCTACCTGGCCTGACAACTTACACACACAAACTAGCTATCGCTGCACCTGAACATCCTTTGGGGTAATGCCCTTTATTTATAATGTCTGTCCATATTTTTACAACCAAAATGTAATGCCTCACACTTCTCTGCATTGAGCCCCATCTGCCAGCTATCTGCCCACCCAACTAATTGTCAATGTCATTTTGAAGCTCTACACTGTCCTCCTCTTACCAAATATTGTATCATTCACAAACTTTGAAATTGTCCACTGTTCACTGTGGTCTAGGCCAGTAATATACATCTGGAAAAGTAATGACCCCAATATCGATTTCCTGAAGAGTTCCAACATACCTTCCTCCAGCCCAAAAAATATCCATTAATTATAACCGTCTGTATCCTGTCACTCAGCCAATTCTGTTTCCACATTGCTAGTGTCCCTTTTACTCCATGAGCTCTAACATTCCTCACAAGCTTGTTCTACAACACTGTACCAACACCTTTTAGGGTGCACATTCTCCACATCAACAGCATTACCCGCTCAATCTTTCCTGTTACTGCTGCAAAAAACTTCAGGTTAGGTAAACAAGATTTTTCCTTATGAAATCAATGCAGGGTGTCCATAATTGTCCATATGACTACTGATTCTACCCCAAAGTTGCACAGGGAAATATATAGCCATTTATTCACTATGGCTGGGTCAAAATCCTCAAATTTCCTCCCCTAAAGCATGGTGCATGTAATTAAACCATAAGGACTGCGGTGGTTTAAGAAGGCAGTTCAGCACCATCTTTTCAAGGTGTAAGCACCAATGAGCAATAAATGACACCTCATCCTGGAATAGATAAAATACTTTTTTCTGAATTTTCATATTTCTCCGGGGGGCAGTTTCTTGGTTTCTATCTCAGCAAATGTTTATTCTTCATTTGTGAGCGTAGATAGTGAGCGCCACTCAACCATTTTGCTTTTTTTATTCATTATCGTGAGATGTGGGCACCGCTGGCTGACCAACAGTTATTGCCCGTCCCTAGTTGCCCTTTAGAAGGTGAAGGTGAGCTGCCTTCTTGAACTGCTGCAGTTCACCTGCTGTGGGTTGACCCACAATGCCCTTACAGAGGGAATTTCAGGATTCTGACGAAGTGACATTAAAGAAACAGCGATATATTTCCAAGCCAAGATGTTGGGTGGCTTGGAGGGGACATTATGGTGTGTGTGTGGGGGGGGGTGATTTCTTTGTATCTGCTGTCCTTGTCCTTCTAGATGGAGGTGGTTGTGGGTTTGGAAGGTGCTGTCTGAGGATCTTGGGTGAATTTCTGCAGTGCATCTTGTAGAAGTCCATACTGCAGCTACTAAGCGTCAGTGGTGGAGGGAGTAGATGCTTGTGGATGTAGTGCCAATCAAGCGGGCTGTTTTGTCCTGGATGGTGTCAAGCTTCTTGAGTGTTATTGGAACTGGACGGGTGCAGTTAAGTAGGGAGTATTCCATCTCACTCCTGACTTGTGCCTTGTAGATGGTGGACAGTCTTTGAGGAGTCAGGAGGTAACTTACTCACCGCAGTATTCCTAGCCTCTGACCTGCTCTTGTAGTCACTACGTTTATGTGGTGAGTCTAGGTGAATTTCTGGTCAATGATAATCCCACAGGATGTTGATAGTGGGAGATTCAGTGATAGTAACACCATTGAATGTCAAGGGTTAGATTGTCTCTTTATGATGGTGGTCATAGCCTGGCATTTATGTGGTACGAATGTCTCTTTCCACTTGTCAAACTAAGATCTGGTTGCATTTGAACGTGGACTGCTTCAGTATCTGAGGAGTTGTGAATAGTGCAGAATATTGTGCAATCTTCAGTGAACATCCCCACTTCTGATCTCATGATGGTTGGGAGGTCATTGATGAAGGAGCTGAAGATGGTTGGTCCGAGGACATTATCCTGAAGAACTTCTGCAGAGATGTCCTGGAGCTGAGATGACTGACCTCCAACAACTATGACCATCTTCCTATGTGCCAGGTATGACTCCAACCAGTGGAGAGTTTGTCGCCTGACATCCATTGATTCTAGTTTGGCTAGGGCTCCTTGATGCCACACTCAGTCAAATGCAGCCATGATGTCAAAGGCTATCACTCTCACATTATTTAACTGTGTAGTGTATGACAACCATTTAGATCTTCAGGACATCACATCTAGATGCAGTCCTGTCCTCATTCAAGATTCATTCACTCCAGTATGTGTCACTGAGGAGTAAGGCTGGGAAAAGAATCTGGTAGAGTTTTCTCCCACTGACATCCACTGGACTTCAGCTATCTCAATACAAATGTAAATCAGCTATGAAACTTTTGGATCTGTGTGGCTCAGTTCACGCTGGGAAGTGCATTTACAAATTAAGCAACCCAAAGAAATACTTGGAATTAATTTTAATTTTAGGCAATAGTGCAAAATGAACAATATTGAATTGGCCTTCCAGCATACTTCCTGCTTTTATTTCCGTTAAACTTGAACAGAAATAAGAAATGGGAGAGATGCGTATTGGAAGAACAAAGGATTCTGTCTATTATCACCATCAGCTGATGTTAGCATGACCCAACAGTCACTGTAGTTGGTCAACTAAGTTCCAGAATGTTCTACACAATCTACATTAGGGAACATATTCATTCAGTAATTATTGAACTATTTTATTATTGAGCTTTTTAGAAATGCTTCCAATTGATTAATGGACATAAATGGTACTCTTGGAAGAAAATGTGTATTCAGACTCAAACACCCTCATCATATGTCAGAGAGCAATATTTTAGTTCCAAAAGAACGATTCAATGGAAAATTGACTAATCACAGAGAAAATCAGTTTCAAAACCTTTAAAGAAGTCAGAAATACAAATACACCTTAAAGTAAGAGTGCTGATTAGTAAAAGCAGATTGTGTTCAGTTCACTGTCCCAACCTTGCACACCCCATCTCAGATTGGATTAGTTCCACAACATTGAGATTTCATGGCACTGTTATGGCCATCTGTCAGGGTTAAACACAGCAGCCATCTCATAAAAAATGAGGTCAGCTCAGAGCCCTGTCAGCACTGTATATCTTTCAGTGTGCTTAGTCATTTGTTCATACTCTTAAACATCTCCGCAGGTCTTCGAAAGCCACACACAGGATTCTTTCCATAGGTTATAGAAAATAAGGGGGAATTCACAGCAGCTCGCTTATAAAATTCAAGTACAAGAATCAAGTCTCTAATTTGTACTTGCGAGGATCACAATTACTAATTCACAAATTGATACAGTTAAGCTGAAGCGGGGGTTCAAGCAAAAACTTACGGAGATCAGTCCTGTATTACTGGTAATATTTCACAAGTTTTAGTTTACATTTAATTGATATATAAATATTTGGTCTCCATATCCATAGGCTTTTATTTTGTTCAGTGTTAATGCCAGGGGTCGTCGATAGCACACCACTGTATTTTTTTTGAGAGGAGGGTGAAGAAGATTTGCATTTACTTAAAAATCTTCTATTAAAGGAGACTTAAAGCACTGAACCTAAACTAAGTTTGGAACTAACAGCAGTCCATTTTTTTTTTAAACTAAGCCACTTTTGCTATACAAATGACAGATGCATTATAAATCTCCAGGAGTGGAGAATGGAGGGGGCTCTGTCAAATCACTTGTATAGCAGTGCAGAAACAACACATATGCTCTTTCAGAACGGAGTCTTTGATTTGAAATGTTGTTCAATTTAGTTAAATCCCACTGTTTTAGCAGCTGGCAACAGGATACAAGAAGCAGAAGCAGGGCCTTAGGTGCTGACCTCTTGCTGTGAGCTTGCTGTAGATCTGGGAGTTCACTTCTTTGTCGCGGACATAACATCGGATCTCCTCCACTGCCTCTCGAATGACTGTCACTGCCAACACAAAACCCTGCAAACCAAGAATAAGATGAAAGTCAATAGATTTAGGCAAACAATTTTATCTCCATGCTTTACCCTCACAAAACATAATGCCAGGAGCTGGTATTTAACAAACTGAAATACAATATAAACTGCAGTGATTGCCTCAGATATTAAACAGTAGGATTTAGCAGCTTTCTGTTAATAGTGGAGGAAGGACAGTAGTATTTCAAGGGCAGGTTTATCATTACTACAGTAAAGGCTGCACCTGAACAAGCACGATGCTGTAATGTAATAAACTATCTCGTCTCTCCATTTCATGTACTTAAAGTAGGTTTTCAGAAGTCTCCTTTGAAAAGTGCCTCTGAGGATCTTCTGATATTTAGTATTCACTGATACCTAGCATCCCACCAGACAACATGATCCCAATTTTAATTCTTGATATGTGATGATTTCAGCTGGAGTAATAGTTAATATGCTATAATGTGCGATAACGTCACTGTACCAAGGCAAGGGAGGGTGCAAACATTCTTCAAAGTTTCCCATTCTTGTTTATCATGGAAATTGGGCAGGACCTGTCAGATTCAGATGTGGTCTCTTCCACAGCTGCCTAACCTTTCGCCACCTGAACTCATACAAAAATGGGTCACTTGAATAGGGTGCTAGAGGGCTACTGACAATAATGAGATTGTGCCTCAGTCATGTTCACAACCATCGAGAAAGTGAAAGGTGATATCAATGAAAATTGGTTTCAGAATAGGTAACATACAAGAGTAGTTTTCAAACAAACACAGCATGAATTTCTCCCAATGTCTTTGATTGTATTGAATCGAATAGAATGCTGAAAATCTTGGAATCACTGAAGATGCAGTTTATGTTGAGATTAAGGAACTGCAAGATCTTTCTTGGTTGATGAGATAAGATAGAAGGTTTGAGCCATAAGGAGAGACTAAATATGCTGAGACGATTTTTCTCCAGAATGTCAGAGGCTACATTCTGACATTATAGAGGTTCCTAAAATCATGAGGGGCATAGGCAAGGTGAAGGGCCAGGGTAGGGGAGTTCAAAACTAGAGGTCATAGTTTAAGGTGAGGAAAGATTTAAACAGATCTGAGGGGCAACCTTTTCACCCAGAGAGTGGTGCATCAATGGAATGAGCTACCACAGGAAGTGGTAGAGGCCGGTACAATTACAATATTTTAAAAAAAAATTCGGACTGGTAGATGAATAGGAAAGGTTTAGGGGAATATGGGCCAACGTGGACAAATGAAACTAGTTCAGTTTAGGACATCTGGTCAGCATGGATAAATTGGACCGAAAGGTCTGTTTCCATGTTGTATGACTCAATAGTCTAAGTGACCTTTAACGCCTGTATGTGTATGCACCAGCAATAGAGGCATTACATCCAGCTTTCATGCCACTAAACTATGGATGGACAAAACCAACTGGTAATCCTTTTGTAAAAGGTAAATGCATGAAGACAGGGTTCAGGATTGGCTGCATTGTTCTCTCTCCATGTGACCTGTCTTTACTCAGTCCTCTTAAGGTTAAATATGACAATTAGCCACAGAAGAGGAAAGCGGATGAAAAAGGAAAATAAATACTTTTCTTAGTGCAAATGGAAGCCGATGCTTGAATGCTGCATACTTAAACTCTTGCGTTTGATGCATAAATTGTGCTTCTGTGTCTGATTGGAATCAATTTGTCCTGAAGTGGGCCTCTACTGGAGTATTAAATTCCATTCCAGAATGGCAGAGACAAATTTCAATCCCAGCCAAAACTATCTGAATTCAACTCCAAATCTGACTGATTATGTTCTGCCAATTCTCAGCTGTTGGATGGAACACAGAATCTCAGGGACAGAGACACATAAAATACCAGTCAGATCCATCTCTCATTCATCAGGAAGCTGCTGAAAACCACAAGACTACTAGTGCCATTGGCTATTTCTCCTCTTGGCTGAAGAACAGCAGCAAGTGCCACTATAATTGAACAGAAGCAGAGAGGAATTACAAACCATTTTCAAACAATGAAAGGATTAGTTGTCTGGTTTAGGAAGACCACCATAGCTACGCAAAAAACAATTAATTCTACAGAAGTTGCACATTAGTCAGTTTACCTTTCCCCACCAGACTGCCTCTCTGTCAGAGCTTTTGCTACAATAGCACAGGAAGAATTAAACATTTTTTAATAAAAAGTTATACAACATCACATTAGGTGTTCTGTGACCACTATCACTCACTTCCAGATATTACAGTGCAAGGAAAAATAAATAGTTACACTTCAGATTCTCCGCTCATACAAAGTAGGGTATATCTTCGGCAGATCATCTGCCCACCCAAATAAGCTGATGCCTGACCCGGGTAATTTTCCAACACCAGGGCTATTAGCACAGTCGTGGCAGGTTCTTAAAGTTTAGTTGGGGAAGTAACCTAAAGAGGGCACGGTACCCTTATATCATTATAAAATATACTTGAAAAACGTTGTTGAAGTGTGTTGAAAGTGTTAGTAAGTGCAGTGGCCATTTAAATTCTCTCTCTGGAATTTAAAGTTATGTTGATCATGTGGGAGCAACATGCTTGTTAAATAACCATTGATGCTATGGTGCAACAGTTAGGAAATATGGAAATGCCTCATCATTTCAATGTGTCCACCTTTGAGCATATTGCATCCCTGTCCCCGTATTTTTTAATCTCTTGATGAAAGCTGATGAATGACGACAGCTTCCACATGAATAGCCTAGAAGCAATCAACAGTAAATTATTGATTCTATTTAAAATAACATCACTGCACTTCCTGAAACCTCCTTAAATTATGTATTCATAGCTGTGCAATGTGATGTCCTTCAAACTGCAGGCATTTGCTTCTAAATCATCTTTTTTACCCCTTAAAATGTTTCTTTTCTCTCTACATTTGAGTTCAATTTTCTGGAGGATTCTGGTTCGATTTTTTTTTTTTAAAGATTTCATACTTTCCTCTAAAAAAAAAGCTACTCACCCCATCAACTGTACTAATTTGTGCACAAATGCATGAGTAACCTGTTGCCAGGTGGCAAAATCAACATTTACCAGTTGACACCGGAGCTGGCTGTGTTATTTTAACTACCCGTTCTTTTGGGCAGGTTTAAAGTCAATGAGAATTGTTAAAACTGCTCTGTTCCACATCTGGTATCCCAATTCTCTTATGAAGTCAACAAAATTATACGAAGGAAAGAAAACGGAAAGGAAGCAAATTGATTCACGACTTTAAAAAACATGTATTTACCAAATGTAAAACAGCATAACTCCAAGTAAGTGATTTATATTCTTTCCCAGAAACAAGAATTGCTTGAACAAAAAGAACTTTAAATTGCCCCTTAGTCAGTGAATCAGTTTACTGTTGGATTAAGTCATCTCAGTTGGTATAAGGATAAGCACGTAACAGACTGCAGTGCAGATTTCAACACTATTTTCTTTCTGCTCTCTCCTGACGGAGCAGACTGAATCATAGAATGCTTACAGTGCAAAGGCCATTCAGTCCATCAAGTACACACCGCCCCTCCAAAGAGCATCCCACCCAGATCCAACATCTCCTCCCCCCCCACCCTCACCCTATCCCTGTAACCCCGTATTTTCCACGGTTAATCCACTTAGCCTGCACATCTCTGGACACCATGGGCAATTTAGCATTGTCAATCCATCTAACCTGCACAGCTTTGGACTATGGGAAGAAGCCAGAGATGCCGGAGGAAACCCACACAGACACAGGGAGAACGTGCAATTGCACAAAGACAGTCACCAAAGCGTGGAATTGAACCCGGGTCCTGTGAGGCAGCAGTGCTAACAACTGAGCCAGCTTGTCGCCCAGACAGAATAGACTGTTAGGTGGGAAACACTTTTATAAAAGTTGGTACTTGAACAATATCTCAGGCAACTGGCCATTATTTAAATGAGCCAACACAGTCAGTATTACCCGGATATTTAACAGCGGAGGTGTCACAAGCGAACTCATTGATCAAACATCCAGACACATGCATACACACATACGTTTTCTAGCATTGTTACTGAAATGCAATCAACAGCCAGACCACAAACTTTATCTGCTCCTTAAGCTCAGTATATCAAGGCCAATTGTGGGAAACCAATAGAGATCACAACTAACTCAGGATATACTTGGGTTTTCAAATGGATCAGTAGGACTTACAACACAATTTTACAGTGCTATTAGGGTAATCCCGGCAGTCTTGCACTTTGAATATCAATATGAGGAACCCAAATAACATGTTATCCTGCGTACCTCACAATAGATTTTAAAACAAGTTCCACCTTAAGTAAAAGTTAAGGAACAGGAAGCCTGTTCTTCAAAAATTAAGCAAAATGATCCCAGACGTATTTAACACATTCACAGAAATCATAGAATTCTAATTATAGACCATCAGAGTATCAGGCATCTGTTCAAGAAAGTTCCAGAAATGTAGGTGTGATTATATTGTGTAGAAACAGAACTGGACCTCTGACCAACACAACTTTACATAGGAGTTTGAGGGGTGACCTTGTAGAGGTTTATAAAATCATAAGGGGTATACATAAGGTGAATAGCAAGGATCTTTCCTTAGGGTAGAGGGTGTTCAAAACAAGAGGCCGTATTTTTAAGGTAAGAGCAGAAAGATTTAAAAAGGACGTGAGGGCAACTTTTTTTAAATGCAGTTTGTGTGTGGAATGAACTGTCAGTGGAACTGGTGGATGCAGGTACAGTTCCAACAGTGAAAAGACATTTGGATAAGTTCAAGAATAGGAAGAGTTTGGAGGGAAATGGGCCGAGCACAGGCAGGTGGGACTAGTTTGGATTGGGAACATCGGTGTGGACTAGTTGAACCAAAGGGTCTGTTTCCATGCTGCATAATGCTATGACTGTGACTCCATAAGTGGAATCTGCTGCATATACAGTACTAGCAATTAAAACCCTTTTAAGAAAAATGTAGAAAAACATTTTGAAAAATATCAGCTGCTGAGCAACAGTTTGATAGGAAGCATATCCACACAACTGTGCGAACAAAAAGGCTCGACAATTGATTGTTCAAGTAATAATTATGCAAAATCCCTTCTCCATAAAGTTAATGCCAACCAACAATATGTCTTTGGCAAGCTTACTAGCTCAACAAACTCCAGAGTCTAGACATTCTCGTAAATGTATATCATTACATCTTGATTCATGCACAGCAAATATTGACTGGGTTAACAGTCGAGATCAAGGGTCCAAACATAAATGTATTTAAGAGAAATGCACCATATGCAGTTACAACAATGACCATCATTTAAATATATGACTTACTAGTTATATTTAATAAGATACATTGCACTTCGAATACAACAACTCAGATACATACTTTCGACCAGAATTCACTGACGTGGCAGCAAGTCAGAGATCAGGATTACTCAAACACACAAACTTCCATGCCTCATTAAAAAATGTTGATGGCCAGCTCCTGCTTGACCACTGCCAGAATGAGATGGGTGGGCAAGATTGCATAGCAATAGGCCATCGTTGGTTATCCATGGAATCACACTCCAACATAAGATTAGTGATTGGTAGGTGGGTGCAATCTGAGTTTGAGCCCAATACCAAAGTGGGAAGGAGAAGTGAAAACCAGTAGGACTTCAAGAAATTCTCTAGCATCTCCTGGCCAATGAGGAAACCATTATACTTACTTGGGCAACTTCTTGCATACAATGGGTTTCATGTGTAAATTATATGGCTCAACATTAAAATAATATCAGAATCTGAGTCATGTCACCATATCCCAATTTTTGCACTGCCAATGGACATTGCTGACAGCCTGAACTGGAAGATCAATTATATCCCAAACTATACCACCGAAAGGATGCAGGATGCAAGTAAAGCATGAAACTCATGTAGTGTGTTATCCTAATTTTAATCACCATATACTCCAATCTTGATAAACTTTGAATAAAATTTAGGTTAATTTAACTGCAGTATTCAAATAACCTGCGATGACTGTATCGGCCCTGCCTCGTGCTCCCACAAGGAGCTCGAACAGTTCATCCACTTCACCAACACCTTCCACCCCAACCTTAAGTTCATCTGGACCATCTCCAATACCTCTCTCTCCTTCCTGGGCCTCTCTGTTTCCGGCAACCACCTGGAAACCGATATCCATTTCAAGCCCACCGACTCCCACAGCTACCTAGAATACACCTCCTCCCACCCACCTTCCTGCAAAAAGGCCATCCCCTATTCCCAATTCCTTCGCCTCCGCCGCATCTGATCCCAGGATGAGGCATTCCACTCCCGTACATCTCAGAGGTGCTCGTTTTTCAAGGACCGCAACTTCCCCTCCGCAGTGGTCGAGAACACCCTCGACCGTGTCTCCCGCATTTCCCACAACTCATCTCTCACACTCCCTCCCCGCAATAACAACCAAAACAGAATCTCCCTCATCCTCACGTACCACCCCACCAACCTCCGGATCCAACGCATCATCCTCCGACACTTCTGCCATCTGCAATCCGACCCCACCACCAAGGACATTTTCCCTCCCCACCCTTATCTGCTTTCCGGAGGGACCACTCTCTCCGAGACTCCCTTGTCCACTCTACACACCCCTCCAGCCCCACCACACCCGGCACTTTTCCATGCAACCACAGGAAGTGCGACACTTGCCCCTACACCTCCCCACTCACCCCCATCCCAGGCCCCAAGAAGATTTTCCACATCAAGCAGATGTTCACCTGCACATCTGCTAATGTGGTATACTGTATCCGCTGTTCTCGATGTGGCCTCCTCTACATCAGGGAAACCAAGCGGAGGCTTGGGGACCGCTGTGCGGAACACCTACGCTCGGTTCGCACTAAACAACTGCACCTCCCAGTCGCAAACTATTTCAACTCCACCTCCCATTCCTCTGACGACATGTCCATCCTGGGCCTCCTGCAGCGCCACAACGATGCCACCCGAAGGTTGCAGGAACTGCACCTCATATTTCGCTTGGGAACCCTGCAGCCCAATGGTATCAATGTGGACTTCACAAGCTTCAAAATCTCCCCTCCCCCACCGCATCCCAAAGCCAGCCCAGCTCGTCCCTGCCTCCCTAACCTGTCCTTCCTCCCACCTATCCCCTCCTCCCACCTCAAGCCCCACCCCCAGCTCCTACCTACTAACCTCATCCCACCCCCTTGACCTGTCCGTCCTCCCTGGACTGACCTATCCCCTCCCTAACTCCCCTTTTTCACTCACCTTTACTGGCCCCATCCCCACCTCTTTGACCTGTCTGTCTCGTCTCCATCTATCTTCTATCCGCCTCCCCCCTCTCCCTATTTATTTCAGAACCACCTTCCCTCCCCCATTTCTGAAGATGGGTCTAGGCCCGAAGCATCAGCTTTCCTGCTCCTTGATGCTGCTTGGCCTGCTGTGTTCATCCAGCTCTACACCTTGTTATTTCTGCCTCAAACATTTCAAAACTTTTCAAAACCTTTTAAATAACAGGATGATGTCAGAAGATGAATGGCGGACTTACCAAAGGAGCCCAATATGTATACAGGGCGCCAAGTCGCAGATCTGGTACAAACTGGGAACACGCCAACAGCAGGAAGTAAAGATTAAAGAAGTACTTAAACTGGTTAAAAAGTACCTAAACGAGAGAAAGAAAAAAATGCATTAAATTCTAAATGAAACAACCATGCTTAGTATACCGAAGAACTACAAAACAACAAAATATACAATGCTGTTTTAGTATAATGTGTTCAATCATTTATCCACAACTTCCTATGATCTCATTCCCAAAAATGATCGTTCAATAACACACTTAGAAAAAGTATTGAAACTGTACATTGTCCCCAAGGATGGAGTTGATAGTATTATTTGATGTGGAGTAAATATTCTGTTTTGAATACATGTGGTAAATTGGAATTGAAATAGTTTGCTTTCTTCATAATTCAACTTTATTCCCTAAGATTTTTATATAATCACCAAGCTTTCTGAGAACAAACGTAAAGAGGCAGTGTAATAAAACATAATTACTTTCCTTTCCTTGCATTATAAAATTGCACTCACGTGTTAAACATTTCAGTGGGTAGTTAGGAAATACCTACATTCCCGTAGGGTTGGAATTTCATATTAGCCAGACTGGACAGGGATGGCAGATTTCTTACCCTTAAGGGCATTAGTGAATGAGTTCATTTTCATCAAGGATGACTGTAGTCATGGTCACCAGATTTATTAATTGAATTTAGACTCCATGGCAAGATTTGAACCCATGTCCTCTGAGCATTATTATTAATTCACTGAGATTGCCCCTAAGCTATAAGCACCTGGAAGTGGATCCAAATGGTCAATGCCAATGGGGCAAGGTGTTAGTGACTGACAAGGAGCCAGCAGTGAGCTGGACTCTCCAGGTAACCACTTTAAGTGTGTCATCAGAAATTATCACTGTCTTGTTTCTATCCACCAGGTGGGGGAATACGAAACAGAATATTAGTGAGATCAGGTGACATGATAATGAGAATGTTAATGTGTTGTTAACAGGCCTCTTGCTGCTCACTGGCAAGAATCTCAGCTTCTTGTTTAACACTTAATTGAAAAATGGGGACTTTTTCGCTCTTGCTGTCAGGAAGCATCTCACACAATCCTCACATATTTCTCACCACTGTCATGACACAAGTGTGGAATCTTCCTTGGCCCTATGTCATTCCAAATTAACTTGGAGAGTACAATGAACGGCAAGGATTGAAGAGATTTGGAAACCGGTGGATAAATAAAATTGAGGCCTTTTGCTTACCTGGATGGTAAGATTAGGGCCAGTCAAGGACAGTAGTGGGAAGTTGTGTGTGGAATCCAAAGAGATAGGAGAGGCGCTAAATGAATATTTTTCGTCAGTATTCACACATGAAAAAGGCAATGTTGTCAAGGAGAATGCTGAGATACAGGCTATTAGACTAGACAGGATTGGGGTTCACAAGGAGGTGGTGTTAGCAATTCTGGAAAGTGTGAAAATAGGTAAGTCCCCTAGGTCGGGTGGGATTTATCCTAGGATTCTCTGGGAAGCTAGGGAGGAGATTGCAGAGCCTTTGGCTTTGATCTTTATGTCGTCATTATCTACGATCTTCATGTCGTCATTATCTACAGGAATAGTGCCAGAAGACTGGAGGACAGCAAATGTTGTCCCCTTGTTCAAGGAGGGGAATAGAGACAACCCTGGTAATTATAGACCAGTAAGGCTTACTTCGGTTGTGGGTGAAGTGTTGGAAAGGATGATAAGAGATAGGATTTATAATCATCTAGAAAGGAATAATTTGATTAGGGATAGTCAAAATGGTTTTGTGAAGGGTAGGTCGTGCCTCACAAACCTTATTGAGTTCTTTGAGAAGGTGACCAAACTGGTGGATGAGGGTAAAGAGGTTGATGTGATGTATATGGATTTCACTACAGCGTTTGATAAGGTTCACCACGGTAGGCTATGGAAGAAAATACGGAGGCATGGGATTGAGGGTGATTTAGCGGTTTGGATCTGAAATGGGCTAGCTGTAAGAAGACAGAGGGTGGTGGTTGATGGGAAATGTTCATTGTGGAGTTCAGTTACTAGTGGTGTACCGCAAGGATCTGTTTTGGGGCCACTGCTGTTTGTCATTTTTATAAATGACCTGGATGAGGGCGTAGAAGGATGGGTTAGTAAATTTGCGGATGACACTAAAGTCGGTGGAGTTGTGGATAGTGCGGAAGGATGTTGCAGGTTACAGAGGGACATAGATAAGCTGCAGAGCTGGGCTGAGAGGTGGCAAATGGAGTTTAATGCGGAAAAGTGTGAGGTGATTCACTTTAGAAGGAGTAACAGGAATACAGAGTACAGGGCTAATGGTAAGATTCTTGGTAGTGTATACGAGCAGAGAGATCTCGGTGTCCATGTGCATAGATCCCTGAAAGTTGCCACCCAGCTTGATAGGGTTGTTAGGAAGGCATACGGTGTGTTAGGTTTTATTGATAGAGGGATTGAGTTTTGGAGCCGTGAGGTCATGTTGCAGCCGTACAAAACTCTGGTGCGGCCGCACTTGGAGTATTGCGTACAGTTCTGGTCACCGCATTATAGAAGGATGTGGAAGCATTGGAAAGGGTGCAGAGGAGATTTACCAGGATGTTGCCTGGTATGAAGGGAAGATCTTATGAGGAAAGGCTGAGGGACTTGAGGCTGTTTTCGTTAGAGAGAAGAAGGTTAAGAGGTGACTTAATAGAGACATACAAGATGATCAGAGGATTAGATAGGGTGGACAGTGAGAGTCTTTTTCCTCGGATGGTGACGGCTGGCACGAGGGGACATAGCTTTAAATTGAGGGGTGATAGATATAGGACAGATGTCAGAGGTAGGTTCTTTTCTCAGCGAGTAGTAAAGGCGTGGAATGCCTTGCCTGCAGCAGTAGTAGACTCGCCAACTTTAAGGGCATTTAAATGGTCATTGGCCAAACATATGGATGATAATGGAATAGTGTAGGTTAGATGGGCTTCAGATTGGTTTCACAGGTCAGCGCAACATCGAGGGCCGAAGGGCCTGTACTGCGCTGTAATGTTCTATGGTGAACACCAACACAACCTAAATGATCCCAATGCCCCATTTCCATGAGGTGAAACAATTTAATAGAAATGAAAAGATCTGCCCTAATAATAAGCTAACACATATTCCACTGCCACAATCAAAACAGGCAATACCTGGTGGCTGCTCATTACATTAGTAAAAGATTCCGAGCTTCTGTCTCAATAATCTCTAAGGTGAATGCAGCAAAGGATCTGTGAAAAACTGCACAAGACATCAAGTCTGCTGTCAAGTCTTTACAACAGCCTCATTTGACCCTTGGTAGCCTTCAGCTAAAATAGTGACCGACGGAAAGTCCTGCTGAAAACAACAACCTATGTTTGAGTACAAATGCTTTTAGCACTTTGAGGTAACTCTGACAGTCCATTAAGGTAACATCTGCTATCTAACAAGGAAGAAAATAAAACTACCAAGCATTGGGCTCCAACATATTGCCCTACAAACTCATGACATGTCGATAATTTCACTAGAAACTTTCGACCTCAATATTGCATTTTAATGCATTTACTCTTCTTAGTATGTAAAGCGAGGTGAGGGAAAATTTCAATTTAATCAAATGTCCTTTTATTCACACATTAGTAACCAACTGAATGTCATGTACTCATAGAAGCAGGCCACTTGGCAATCTAATTTAGAAGGAATAATGCGGCTTGAAGGAAATCTGAGTAGGCTCATTTAAGCAAAGTAGCGATTGGAAGAGTTGAATTGCCTGTTACATGTGAGTTACCAGCGACACTCAAAATCATTAACCGATACAGGCACAAACTCGTACATACATATTTGCACAATCCAAAAGAAATACATTCAAACAAGTTATGCTCAAATAGAATACATATTTCTTTATGGGGGACTTTGAATGATTTCAAAGATTATAATTCACTCTTCATTTAATAAATGTGATTCATCAAATACATACCCCAGGGAGAAAGGTGAAGAAGTTGTATTTTTGATTATTGATAACATTTCGTGGGTATTTATGATCTCGCTTCTCTGGGTGTCCAAGCCACACTGTGCGAGGTTTCAAATCCCTTCCTCTACAGCACCAGCCACAGCATCTTTAGAAAGAAAAATTTTTATTTAGAGTATGTACTGCCTAATTAAAATACTGATATTGTAAATTGAAGACTTATTTTTCAGGGCAATCAAAGTTTCATTTGACATGATGTTGATATATATTGTTTCATTTGCCTCCTGGTTAGTTAATATTGTGGTCATACAGAGAGTAGTACAAAATAAGTATAAATAACAAGTTTGCATCAAATTAAAATTCATGCATCGCTTTTCTCCTAAATAAAACAGTGAATCCCGCAAATGTTTGCACGGAAGTAAATTAACTAAGTTTGATACTCATTTTTTTAACCTTTCTGACTCATTAAAGCCCTTATGAAAGTGACATTTAGTCCTCAATTTACACATTATGTACAAAAGTCTTTGTCAGGTGAGTCACTGTTTCCCAAAACTATTTATTTTACACTGATTACCAAGTGTTAGCAATATATACCATTTAAAGTTACCAAAAAAAATTGTTTCTTATGCATTGTTTGACAAATTGAATGCTATCCACAAAATAAAGTAGACTACGACTTTGTGAGCATCTTAGAATTTGAAGAAATTGCATGAAACATTTGCCTTCTCGGGTGAGCTGGAAGATCTGGAGCAATTCAAACAACAGCAGGGGAGCTCTGGCAAACATCTATCCCTCAAATAGCTATTTCATTTCAGTGCTGCTTCAGGGTCTTTGTTGGGAGCAGATATGGTTGTTGGGTTCACCTACAGTGACCACACTTCAAGGGTGATTAGCAGCCTCGAACAAGCCAAGCCAGGTGGGATACACACAAACTCAGGGGCACAGAAATACAGAAACGGGGAATGAGAAATTGGTCTTCAAGGGGAAGGACAGGAAGCAGCAAAAGAAGCGGAATGGACTGCCCTAATCTCAACAGGAAAGAGATACATGTATTTCTCATCCTTATTGTTGAACATTAGTGGGAGCAGGAGAAACAAGTCAAAGACAACAGTTCGTAGGAGAAAAATGAAGCAGACTTTATCTTTGTTCTTCACAATGATGCTGGATAGTGATTGGTTTTGACAACAGGGCTTGATACCTAATGAATGAAGGAGATTTAGAAATTGCAGAATGCTTCTGTGACAACATCTGGAACAATACGTTGTGGAACCAACTAGAGTTAAATCTATTTTAGATTTTGTGCTGTGCAATGCAGCAAGGCTAATTAGCAATTAGTAAAAGATCCACAGGAAATAATACTATTGATTCTGATAGTTCAGTCACAAAACAAGAATTTTAAATATTAATAATCAAAGCCAATTCCATAGATATGAGAGAGATGGCTAAGATTTAACTTGTAAAATTCAAAAAGTCCAAAGGATTTGATAGCTGCAAAGATGGTGGCTATGATTTTCCAAAATTTCCTAGAATCTGGAATGGTCTCAGGAGATTTAAAATATTCATGTTGGGAGAGGCTTCGGTGAACTAAAAGGAACACAAATTAGCACTCGGGTAGAGCAGACAATTAGGAAAACAAATGCCACATTGACCTTTATTGCAAGACAATTGATGACAAGAATAAGTAAGTCTTGCTACAGTGCACACACATTTGGAGTGCTGTGTGCAATTTTGTTCTACTTAAGCAAGGATATACTGCAGTGGAGGCAGTGTAGCAAAGTTTAAATAGATTGGTTCCTGAGATGAGAAGGTCATCCTATGATAAGATGCATAATAAATTGGCTCTATTATTTTTTAAATTTGGGAAAACATATGTGATTTAATTGAAACATTCAAGATTATGAAGTGAACTTCACAGGGTATATACAGTAAGTCTCCAACTTCAGTTATCCCTTTTTTTAAATAATTCCACTTTAAAGTCACTTCCTCCCTCCTCATTATCCAAGGGGCCAAAGACACCTTCCAGGTGAAGCAGCACTTTACCTGCACTTCACACAGCCTAGTATATTGCATTCACTGTTCACAATGTGGTCTTCTCTACACTGGGGAGACGAGGTATAGATTGGGTGACTGCTTCACAGAACACATGCATTCTATTCATAAAAAAGACCCTGAACTTCCAGTTAACAAGGTGTAGAGCTGGATGAACTCAGCAGGCCAAACAGCAGCGGATGAGCAGGAAAGCTGACGTTTCGGGTCTGGACCCTTCTTCAGACCCTTCTTTTCTGAAGAAGGGTCCAGACCCGAAACGTCAGCTTTCCTGCTCCTCTGATGCTGCTTGACCTGCTGTGTTCATCCAGCTCTACACCTTGTTATGTCAGATTCTCCAGCATCGGCAGTTCCCACTATCTCTAAACTTCCAGTTGCCTGCCACTTCAACACACGACACTATTTCCTGGCCAACATCTCTGTCTCAGGTTTGCTGCAGTGTTCCAGTGAAGCTCAGCAGAAGCTGGAAGAACAGCACTTCATTTTCCAATGTCCTTACCCAAATCCCCACACACCAGGCCTTGTTATCACATAATGTGCTATTACACACAACCCATTGTTAGCTTCTAACAGTCCCCATTAATAGCTATTCACCCTCCTAGCCAGATCGTTACCTACTCCAACTGCTCTTCTCTCTCTTTCGGCTCTAGCCCCACCTATTGTTTACTCAGTAACCCCTCCACCAGCAACCCCCCCACCCCCCCACTACCTTCTGCATATAAACTGACATTTTCCTAGCTTCCATCAGTTCTGAGGAAGGGTCATTCGACCAGGAACTCTGATTTCTTTCCACAGATGCTGCCAGACCTGCTGAGCTTTTCTAGCAATTTCTGTTTTTGTTTCTGGTTTACAGCATCCGCAATTCTTTTGGTATCCACTTTATAGTCAGTTTAGTGATCCTGAGCCCTACATAGGTTCAGTACTGGCAGCAACCACATTCTTGCCAGAGGTGCTGCTGAGCAGCGAAAAGCTGCCAGTCTCTGGTTCGCTCACATTTCTCTGTGGGTGAGCCTTTTGCCCCAAGTCTGTGAAGCTAGGGAAAGTACTGCACTGCCCTGTTAATGATATTTATCTCTCCAGACTTTCCCAAAGGAGAAAACACTGCATTTTTGCTGCCTTTCCAGCTGGCAGGAAGACATCCATCATGTCCATTAAACACTGTCCAAAGTCAATAGTGCTGTCTCTCAGTAACTTACAGTTTTACTCGGTCGCGTTCTAATAAAACTGCAACACACACCTCTGAATTACTCCCAAGTTCTCATATGGAGTAAGAAGCATATACTTAGTGGGATAACTCGTGCCCTTTCTAATGGACCTTTACAAGTAGAATGTATGCTTGTTTAATCAATTGCTTGGACATTTACATATCATGATGTCAATGACAATGATGTCTGGCTGGTAAGAAAGAAAAGGTGGAAAGAGATTCAGACAATATTGGAAAGTTGTGCATGAAAGATTAATCTTTTTTCACTAGATACATAAGAAATTCATCGCATATATATTTGTACTGATGAACTGGCACCAACTTTAAATGAAGAATTATATCTTAGAGCTAGTGAAAACATATGAAATTGGTACTCAGCCCAATATCAGGCAAGCATCATTTGCTTTAATTAAGCCTGTGGTGTTTAATGGAACTGGGACTATAGAAACATAAAAAGGAAACTATTCATTTTGCAAGATTTGCACCTGTGTCCATTTCAGAACCACCAATAGAAAGGTTGCTGGATTAGGAAAATGCATGTGCATAAAACACATAACATGTGTAGAATTAAAGGAATTTTTCATTCCAGCTACTGGAACAGAACAAAACAAAACTATACCCATTATTGCTGACTGACAGAGACATAAAGACATTTTACAAACATTGAATGTATTCAGTATACAGTTTTCTGGAAACTGCTTTGCTTTTAAAAACGGTCATTAAAAGGCTGTTTGAGTGGCTGCTGAAGGTCAGGTGACCCATACAATTAATGCAGAATTTATGTATGGACTCAGAAGCATTTGCCCTCTTTGGAAAATTGCTAACCAAATGGCCATGATTGGGCATAAGGCAAAACCAGTTTTGGAATTCACGTCTATTGCTTGTGGACTTACCCAGAACTCAAAATCTATGGACTCCGAATTTCACTGTCTCTATGCTGAAAACTTAACAAGAAGGCTATAGTGCAACTGGTTAAATAGTAAGCAGACATGAATGGTCACTATCTATCTCTTACTGCACAGTAATGGTTTTGAACTTCACATAATTCTAGGTAGGCAACAGGAAGTATTTACCAGGCCAAAACTGATTACAACAATAAACTTGTTTAATCCAATAAAAGGAAGATACCCAGTCAGTCCACAAGCAACACTGCAAGAAGCAGCAGCAAAGGCAGTAACATCTGGGTCTAAAAACCAGAAACACAGAAAAGGCTCCACGCTTCTTACTTTTCAAGTGTACCAATACAGAAAACTGGCCTCCCCATAACAAGAAAATAGCAAAGACACAGTGCCCAGCTAAAAATTGCACCTCTTTGAAGGAATCCTGCAATAATCCTGACACATGACTTAAACTACAAACACACAGACTACCCTGAAAGACGAAAAATGCCTTCTTCACTAGGCCTGCAATCTCTGCTTTCTCCCCAGTATTCCTTTGTTTGTAACTTCTGAAAGTGTACTGCCCACTTAAATTGTACTTTTCCTCCAGTGCATATGTATGAGAGGTGAATGAGTGGTGTTTTATCAGATTTTCAGGGCGTAAGTGCACAAATAAATAATCCTCTGTTTAAATACACAAAAAAACTCACTGCTGATTGTTCAAACTGACTCTGCTTTCAGGGGTTAAGAAGCATACACACCCTGCTTTTCAAAAACTTGCTGATTACATATAGTGACAAAATTGCTCTCCATAACACTGACAGTAATGACGCCACAGCTCCAGCAGGCACAGCGATGTATCCTTTGGTCATTAAAATTTTTAAGGCAACACTGAGACAAATGTTTTAACTAATTTATATAGGCCATAGGATATCATTAACTTAGTACAAATAAGTAACATTCTATCTGCATTAACTCTATTTTTGAAATGATTAAACAATTTTAAACACAAGCTGACAAAGGAAAAACAATAAACCGCTTGAAAGAGTTACTTAAATTCTTGAGATTAAAATTGACGTACTAGAATTTAGTTTTTGCATTAGGCTATTCCACTTCCACATAACCTTTGGGTGAAAAATACGTGGAGATGACAAAACATCTGGTTAGACCTGAAGAGCTTTACAAATCTCATTATACAGCCGACCAACAGGGCAACACCCATACCAAATAAGGCATGCCTGCATTTTATTGCTGAAACTACACATGATAAGAAGTACAGGAAGATGTGCAATCTTTGTGTACACAAATATGTGAAATAAAATGCATTGAATACAACAAAGAAAACAGACTCTGACAACATCCCAGCTGAAGATATGCTCAAGAATCAACCCTTAATAGGCTCTAATACAGCTGTTATACTGGCATCTACCTGATGATCTGAAAAATTGTCCTATGAACACAAAGTGAATAAATCTAATCCAATCCATGACTGTCCCATCAATCTCCATCATCAGCAAAGTTGTGCTGCTGGCAGTGCTGTCAAACAGTGCATACACCTGCTCACCAATTAACAGCTTTGCATTGTGACGGTGTCACTCATTACAACCTCATTCAACATGGACTTAAGAGGTGAATTTTTTTAAAAAATCATTGGAAATACATAGCAGCTCAGGCAGCATGTGCGAAGAAAATCAGAATTAGTACGCAGAATCTTGTTGAGGCATCGGGAGTCTTACCTGCCATCTGGGGAGCTAGTGGGAGGCCAACACTGCCCTATTTTGGGAATGCCAATTCAGCAGTGAGAATGTCACCAATGGGTTTTCCCCTGGAATCAAGACCCAGGGGACGGTCATGCCCATCGAAGGCCACTGGCCAATCACGTGAGCAGGGCAGCCTGCACCAAGGGTGGGGGTAAATGTTCTCAGCTGACTTCCTCCTCCCCCACCCAAATTTCAGTGTGTCGATCAAGCAGTGTGTCTTTGATCAAAGAAGCACAATGGCCAGAGATGCACGGGAACATTGCTACCTGCAAGCTTCCTCACAAGCCACTCACTGTCCTGCCCTGGAATTATATCGCTGTCACAGAGTCAAAATCCTGGAAACCCCTTCTTCACAGTGTTGTGGATGTACTTACATCATGGTGACTGCAGTGGTTCAAGGTGACAGTTCACAACCGCCTTCTCAAGGACAGTGTGGGATCAGCAAATAAATGCCGGTCCTTAAAGAGGTGTCCACATCTCTTAACTAAGTACACAAAGAAGCCCCACACCTTTTAATCTACACAGAAAGCAGTTAATTTTTTAAACAGTGCTCTATGGATAAAGATTAATATGTTAACATTTGAGATTCTAAGGGCACTGTTTTCAATTACAGATTTCTCTAACTGACGACAAATCTCAAAATATTGATTTTAGAACTAATGTTTAATTATACTGTAGCTGAAACTTCCCGTTACTAGCTACGGTGCTGTTATGCAAACAGTAAAACCTTGCTCATTTGTTCTGTTACAAAACTTTTGTTTTCTATACTAGCTATTAATTGGATTCTTCAAGCTATTCGTAGAATCCCTACAGTATGGAAGCAGGCAATTCAGCCCACCAAGTCCACACCAACCCTCTGAACAGCATCCCACCCTAGACACTATGGGCAATTTAGCACAGCCAATCCACTTTACCTGCACATCTTTGGACTGTGGGAGAAAGCTAGAGCACCCAGACAACATGCAAACTCCACACAGACGGTTGCCCAAGGCTGGGATTGAACCCAGGTCCCTGGTGCTGTGAGGTAGCAGTGCTAACTACTGGGCCACCATAGTCATAAGTATACATAGAGTTAAATTTCTATCACTGACAGGCAGCAGAAGGCATCCAGTCCTAATCAGTTGACAAGCAAGTTAGATGTTGCAACCAATTTTGAAAGGACACACATCTAAACTTACCGAACAATGTGACTGGAATTGATCAATGGGCTACAAGTAGGCTGTGGGGCTACCGACAGTAGTTTATTTTTATTTGCAGCAGCCCTTGTAGAGCAACACTGTTCTGGTTCCTGGAAATTGCTGTCTGTAAAACCAAGTTTGAGTGGTGCAAGTTTAATTTTTATCTGTACGATGATTACTTCAAACCAAGACTAAATGGCATCGCAGCCTAGGACTGCAGCAATTGTATTTCTTGTAACAGCAAGAGATTCTTTCAATCGTATGCCTGGTCCTCAATGTCTTCAAAAGTAGGCCATGACAACACCAGGTAAAACTAAACCAGATTGAAATTCTTGCCAATTTTATTCAATACTAAGTTCAAAGTACATAGCAATAGTTAGGTTAATTATCCTCCTATAAGAAGAGAGGATAAACAACAGACTTTTCTTTATAATGGGCTGGCCATCCTTGACCTAAATGACTCTTTTGGACTATGTGAGAAATATGTTCAAGTAATATAAAGAGGTGAATTGTATATAATCTTCCCAGGGGTGTTCAGGCTGATACACGGCTACACAGCTTGAAGAGACAATCACGAATAACTGCCTTGTAGCATGGTTTGAAACTTGGCCATAATGTGTTTTTGCAAGACCTGATCCACTGTTTAAGTCACAATCAAAGTTTTTTTTTACAAATTCTCTGTTCACAAGTATAAACATTCCTACAAAATCACTGTGATGTGTTTATCAACAGTTGAAACAGACATTCTGACAATGTCTATTGCTTACAGTCTTTAGCAAAGGAAATACGTAAACTACATTTTGTACAAATTTTGTTTTCTAAACATCGAGGATGACACTGTTTTAAAATGAAACATTTATAAAAACGTTCATCAAATTTCTAAGCACCACCTATATTCTCATACCATTCATACTCAGGATATGAAACAATTAAATTTTGAAGTAACTCCCAAGTTTTACTTTGTACAGGAATATCCTCCAACAGTTATGTTTCACATTTGCAATAAAAGTCGGATTCAAAAACGGATGGGGCATGATTTCCTATTTTTTAAAAACAGTGTGTTGTAGATATACTGAGTGGTAACAGAGCCACTCTAATTGCTGGACAAATTCAACCTATCGAGAATTAAAGGGCTCTTTAGGAGCAAAAAGGTGAGTCTGTCAGCATGTTGCAGGTCTCAACATTGCCTCGCAGCTTCGGGTGACTCAGGACACCACAGGTTTCTGAGTCCTAAGAACTGCTGGAAAGGGCTGCACCTTGGGGGACACTGCAGCAAGAAAGTAACTCATTTTAATGCTCTTCTTCGAGGTGGGATTCACAGGAATAGGGAGGGATCAGGGAGGGTGGAAGCAAGGATGAGGTAGGGGGTTTGCTTTCAGAGACCTTGCTTCCCCTGCCCTCCCAATCCAGGCCTCTGATTACCCCTAGATTGAGGAAATTGGAGGTCCCCACCCAACTAGCCATGCAAACTGTTCGCCCTGGTTTTCGGAGGCTAGCCACCATTCCTAACCTGCTGAGAAGCCAGGAAATTAGGAAGGCAGTGAAGTGAGGCCATCAGTGGCCATGAACTGACCATTTAAGGGCATTAATTGGCAGCAGGTCAAGAAAGCTACCCATGGACTTCTCAGCCAGAACTTAATTAGTGAGATAGCAAGAAAGGTCTAAGTATCTCATTAGGGTCAATCTATCCAATTTTTATTTTAACCTACTTGCCACCTCCAGACAGGGAAAAATTGTGCCAATAGAGTTTTCTATGATCAGATTCCAATTCTCTCAAACTTGTAGTGCATGCAATGACATATACTACATGCACAATTTATCTCAATTTGCTGGTTATATTGCCTTGGAGATTGTGTGATGTCTATCATAATTTCTTCCTAACTCTACCAAAAGTAGAAAAATAACACAATGGCAACCCAATGCAGACAGGCTTAAACTGTCAAATTTATTTAAAAGTTAATTATACATAAAAATCAAATAATAGAGCATGATACCAGTTCAGCAGATACTTAAACCTAACAATTAAGAAACTGTCTGTTAGGGATTCAAATATAATCTTTCAGAACTGAAATGCTGGAAATCTGAAATGAAAACTGAAGATATTGGTAATACACTGTCTCAAGCAGCATTTGTACTGAAAAATAGAGGGCTATGGCCCTTATGATATCTGCTACAGAGCCACTGATCTGAAACAGGAACTCAGTTCATCTCCACAGCTGCTTTGTGGCTCAAGAGTATTTCCAGCATTTCAATTTCTTTTTCTAACATTTCCCATTCTTAATAGACCATTGATCATCATTATTGCTAAGATGTGGGATCAGTTTGGGTAGAAGTAGATACGGGAAAGTTAAACAGTCACTTGTGGGAGTAGTTTATAGAAGCCCCCAACAGTAGTTACATTTTGGGACTGAGTATTTGGGAAGCAATAACTGAAGCTTGTAAGACACATGTGGCAATAATCACAGGTGGCACAAATCTACATATAGATTGAGCGAATCAAAATGACAAAAGTTGCCTCGAAAATGAGCTCATTTGAGTGTATCTGGGACAATTTCTTTGAACAGTACATTCTTGAGCCAAACAAGAGCAGGCTATTCCAGAACTAACAATGATCAATGGGATAAGATTAATCAATACGCTCATGGTAAAGGAGCCTCTTGGCAACAGTGACCACAATGTGTTGGAGCTTTGCTGTTAGCTTAAGTGGGGAGGGGACAAACTTTGGCTCTAAGACTGAAATAATATAACTATTACCCTATTAAAGACAGAACTGACAAAGTAAACTGGGAAACAGATTAAAAGTTAGGATAGTAGAGAGATGTACAGTAGTAGACCTTGAAGGAGATATTTAATAACTCTAAGCAAAAATGATTCTCAGTGAGAAGATATTGAGAAGGATACATCATCCATGGCTAAATAAAAAAGTTACGGACAGCAGCAAATTTAAAGAAGCCAATGAATGTTAGTGGTAGGTCAGTAGATTGAGATTCAGCAAAGAATTACTAAAAATGTAATAAAGAAGAAAACTGTACAGCACGAGAGAAAGCTGTCTAGTAACATAAAGACAAAAGTCAGAGTTTCTGTAAGAAGTTAAATGGGGGGAAATATCAACTAAAGCTGATGTCTGTTCTTTAGAGAGAGAGAATTTGGGGATTTGATCATGGAAAACAAGCAAATGGTGGGAGTGTTGAAGAGGTATAATATGTTTGATGCCACCATAGAAAACACTTGAAAATCAGAAAGTGGAAGGAAGGGAGAAAATAAAAACAAACAGGTGAAAGGTGCTGGAAAATTATTAGATACAAAAGATGACAAGTCCCAAGTATAAGATGGTCTGCATCTTGGGTCTCAAAAGAAGTGCCAGAGACAGTAGATGCATTGGTTATAATCTTCCAAAATTCCATAGATGCTGCAGGAGTTCCAGTGGATTGGAGAATAGCAAATATAACACTTAATCAAGAAGAGAGGGAGACAGAAAGCAGCAAACTATGTGTCAGTTAGTTTAACATGTTACAGGGAGATTGCTTGAATCTATTACTTAGCAGGTTATTGCAGCACACTTGGAAAATCATCATAACCTGGCAGGCTCAACACTTTTTGTGAAAAATAAATTATTAAGCTAATTTATTAGCGTTTTTTTATTAAGTAACATTTAAGATGAATAAAAGAACCTGTGGATGTGACATGCTTGGACTTGCAAAGGCATTTGAAAAGTTCCACATCAAAGGTTAACACACAAAAGAGGAATGCTTGGTGTGGGGATTATCATTAGCATGGAAAAATGATTGTTAGCTAATAGGAAGCAGAGGATAGGGATAATGGGGATTTTTACCTAGTCGACAAGCTGGAAATTGTGGGGTAGGGATCAGTACTAGAGCCTCAAATGTGTAGAATCTATATTGATGACTTTAACAAATGACCAACTATATGATAATTAAATTTGGTGATATCAGCAAGATAGGTAAGAAAATAAATTGGCAAGAGAACGTATGGTGTCTGTAAAGGCATGGTGTCTGTAAAGGAATAAAGGATAGCCTGAGTAACATGGCTAAAATTGGCAGATGGGAGTAAAATGTCCATTTTGCTGGCAAAACAGGAAAATGGTAGACTATGTAAATGGAGAGAGATTGCAGAACTCAGAAGTAGAGGGGTTTCTAGGAATTCTAGGGGCAGCACAGTGGTTAGCACTGCAGCCTCACAGCAGCAGGGACCTGGGTTCAATGTCCACCCTTGGGCAACTGTCTGTGTGGAGTTTGCACATTCTCCCCATGTCTGTGTGGGTCTCCTCTGGGTGCTCCAGTTTCCTCCCACAATCCGAAGATGTGTAAGTTAGGTGGATTGGCCATGCTAAATTGCCTGTAGTGTTCAGGGAAGTGTAGATTAGGTGGGTTATAGGGGGATGGGTCTGGGTGGGATGCTCCAAGGGTCAGTGTGGATTTGTTGGGCCAAAAGGCCTGTTTCCATATTGCAGGGATTCTATGAGTCCTGGTACATGAACCACAAAGCATTAGTTTTTAGGTACAGCAAAGTGATTAAGATAACAAATGAATATCAGGCGATTGTGTCCACAATGGGTCATGACCCAACCTTTGAACATCAGGCTATTGTGTCCACAACGGTCACTAATCTCATATTATCTGGTAATCTACCCATTCCAGCCTCCAAGCTCACAGTCTCCCCATCCCACGCAGCCCATTTCTACCTCCTTCCCAAAATCCACAAATAGGACTGTCTGGGCAGACCCATTGTTTCTGCCTGCTCCTGCACTACGGAACTCATCTCTTCATACCTCAACTCGATATGTTTTTCTCCCCTTGTCCAGTTCATTCTTACTTATATCCACAATCCTTCTGGCATCATGTCAGTTTTAGAATTTTCAGTTTGTAGGCTCCAGCCGCCTCCGCTTCACTATGGAGGTACAATCCCTTTGCATACCCATCCCCCGTCAGGGCGGTCTCAGGACTCTCTGCTTCTTGCTGGAAAAAAGGCCTGAACTGTCCCCATCTACCACCATCCTCCTCTGCCTGGCTGAGCTCATCTTCACAACTTCTCCTTTAATTCCTCTCACTTTCTTAAGGTCAAAGTGACAGCCATGGATACCCCCATGGGCCTTGGTTACGCCAAACCCTTTGCCGGGTACATGGAACATTCCTCATCCCAATACTATTCAGGTCCCTCCCCACAACTCTTTCTGACATCATCAGTCCTGCTTCCTTCTCCATTTTTGCCAATTCCAAGCAAGATCAATTTTATTATTGATCAATTTCACTTCCAATATCCACCCTGAATCTCGCCTTCACCTGGTCCATCTCTGACTCCTCCCTTCCCTTCCTCGACATTTCTGTTTTCATTCCTGTAAAATAGGCTAGCCACAAATATCCATTAAAAACCCAAAGACTCCCACAGTTACCTGGGCTATGCATCCTCACACCCTGCTTCCTGTAAAGATTCTATTCGATTCTCCCAGTTCCTCCCCCTCTATCGTATCTGTTCTACGGTCCCATGATACCACCACCAGATACATATTCCCCTCTCCTCCCTTGTCAGCATTCCACAAGAACCATTCCCTCTGGGAGACCCTGGTCCTCTCCTCATCTACTTCCAATACCTCCTTACACCCCTGCGGCACCTTCCCATGCAATTGTACGAGTAAGACCTGCCCAGTTACTTCCTCCCTCCTCATTATTCAAGGCTCCTGACTCACTTTCTAAGTGAAGCAATGATTTACTTCACTTCACTCAATCTAGTCTGCTGTATTCGCTGCTCACAATGTAATCTCCTCTTTACTGGGGAGGCAGAATGCAGACTGGGCGATTACTTTATGTTCAGTCTACAAAACAGTTCTGAAGGGTCTCTGTACTCGAAATGTTGACTCTTTTTTTTCCCTCTACAGATGCTACCAGACCTACTGAGGTTCTCCAGTGATTTCTGTTTTTGTTTTAGATTTCCAGGATCAGCAGCTCATTGTCTTTTTTTTGTTCACGAATGAATATTGGTGTTTATGGCAGGGGGAATGGAATACAGGAGTAGGTATGTATTATTGTTGCTGTAAAGTACCTTGGTGACTCAATGGTCTTTTTATTTTTAAAAGGATAGAATGGCATTAGAAGCAGTTCAGAGGAGGTTCGGCAGATACATTTCTTGACGTTCAGACTTATGTAATGATGAATGGGTGAACAGATTGGGCCTATTCCAATTAGAACGTAGACAAAAGAGAAATAATCTTATTGCAGGATATGCTGATAGGATTTGATGCCAGGAAGGTGTTTCTTCTTGTGGGAGAAACTAGAAATAGGGGACAAAGTTTAAAGTATAAGAGATGTCTCTTTTCAACCAAACATGAGATTTTTTCCCCTTAAAGGGTCATCAGTCTGGGGAATTTCTTCACCAAAACACAATGAAGACTGGGTGATTGAATTGATTCACGGGCAAGTTAGATAGTTAGGGTTATGGGCAGACAGGGAAGTAGAATTCAGACAGCAACCATCTTCATGAATGATGAAGAGGGTTCAAAGGGCCAGGTGGTCTACTCCTGAGGCCAGTATTAAGGTCAGTATTTTGTTTTCACTGATGTTTCAGAAAATCCAGCTTCATACTAGTCCTAATGGTGACCAACATTTGCAGAATCATAGAATCCCTACAGTGTGGAAACAGGCCCTTCAGCCCAACAAGTCCACACTGACCCTTGGATCATCCCACCCAGACCCATCCCTCTATAACCCACCTAAGCTCCACATCCCTGAACACTATGGGCAATTTAGAATGGCCAATCCACCTAACCTGCACATCTTTGGACTGTAGGAGGAAACCAGAGCACCCGAAGGAAACCCATGCAGACATGGGGAGAATGTGCAAACTCCACACAGTCTCCTGAGGGTGGAATTGAACCGGGGTCCCTGGCACTGTGAGGCAGCAGTGCTAACCACTGAGCCACGGTGCCACTTGAACCTGGGGCTGCAGAACAGGGGCTGTTTTTCATTGCACCACAGCCAACATGATCTTGCTTCATCTGATGTCTGCAACGTACACCTTCCAACAGAAGTCACTGGATGACCATCAACAATGAATATCCTGACTGATTTTATCTTACCGTTCCAATATTTGTCGGAGGAAGACTTATTCCCGTTTAATTCAGGACAGCTAACTGAGTACAAAAGACAGAGCTAATGCAAACACTCATCTTACTGGTATCACATTGGTTTAGTGTATGTACAAATAATACACAACACATACGTCCATACAGGAATCATACCACAAGACCATGTACAGTCAAGAATTACATTGGCTACAGTGGCACAACACATCAGCTTTGTATTTTGTAACTAATATTATGTTAAAAATGTTGAAACTACACACATCTACATAGCCCTCTATGAAAACAAATTAACTCACAGCTATTTGTATAGATTTACCATTAAACCAAGGACTCTTACACCACATATAGCATTAAATTGTGCCAATAGCTACACCCTTTCTTTATCGCCATATTTGTTTTATACGTAGACAGTGACATTTAATGGACACACCTCAGTGCAAATACAAACTAATACAAATATAAGATGTGAACAAAAACTGCTCAAGTTTGCATTCAGTATTTTTCCCATCATGTAGGTAAATTCTAAGGCTACCTTAACATTGTTAAAAGAAAAGCCAGCCAGTAATAAACAATATATAATCAAGGACAAATGAAAACATTTTTATTTAAATGTGGAAACAAGCAGCCATGAGACAGAAGGAGGGGAAGGACAAAGAAAAAGGAATGGAAAAGGGTGCAATTTTCCTTCCCAAAGGTAATGATTGACCAAAGCAGCTAGATCTTATATGTTAATCTTGAAAAGGACACAACTAATCTAGCCTTTAAAAGCTGAAAACATCACATCTTGTTAACACGGTCGGCTAATGCATGCAACCCATTGTTAGCCACTAACAGTCCCCATGAATAGCTATTCACCCTGCTAGCCAGATCGTTATCCACTCCTTTGTCTGTCCAACTGTTCTCATCTCTCTTTGGGCTCTATCGCCACCTATCGTTTACTCCTTAACCATCTCCCATCCCCACCCCCAACCCCACACCCCTCCACCGCTGTCCCTATCTTCTGCATATAAACTGACATTTTCCGAGTTACCATCAATTCTGAGGAAGGATCACTCGACCTGAAACATTAACTCTGATTTCTCTCCACAGATGCTGCCAGACAAGATGAGCTTTTCCAGCAATTTCTGTTTTTGTTTCTAATCTAGCCTTCATCAGGGTTTAACCGTGGAAGTAGTTGAATCTGCTAAACTCATAGGAAGTAGTAAATGTACTCTAGGGAAAGAGGGAAAGGTTTGTTTTTGATCCACAAACATAATCAGAACAGCTTTGCTGAGATAAAAGGTACTGCAGATGCTGGAGAATCCGAGATAACAAGCATGGGGCTGGATGAACACAGCAGGCCAAGCAGCATCACAGGAGCAGGAAAGCTTGACGTTTCGGGCCTAGACCCTTCATCAGAAATGGGGGAGGGGAAGAGGGTTCTGAAATAAATAGGGAGAGAGGGGGAGGCGGATAGAAGATGGATAGAGGAGAGGATAGGTGGAGAGGAGGCAGACAAGTCAAAGAGGCGGGGATGGAGCCAGTAAAGGTGAGTGTAGGTGGGGAGGTAGGGAGATAGGTCAGTCCAGGGAGGACGGACAGGTCAAGGGGGTGGGATGAGGTTAGTAGGTAGGAGATGGGAGTGGGGCTTGAGGTGGGAGGAGGGAATAGGAGAGAGGAAGAACAGGTTAGGGAGGCGGGGATGAGCTGGGCTGGTTTTGGGATGCGGTTGGGGGAGGGGAGATTTTGAAGCTTGTGAAATCCACATTGATACCATTGGGCTGCAGGGTTCCCAGGCTGAATATGATTTGCTGTTCCTGCAGCCTTCGGGTGGTATCACTGTGGCATTGCAGGAGGCCCAGGATGGACATGTCATCTGAGGAATAGGAGGGGGAGTTGAAATGGTTCGCGACTGGGAGGTGCAGTTGTTCGTTGCGAACTGAGCACAGGTGTTCTGCAAAGCGGTCCCCAAGCCTCCGCTTGGTTTCCCCGATGTAGAGGAGGCCACAACGTGTACAGCGGATGCAGTATACCACATTGGCAGATGTGCAGGTGAACATCTGCTTTGTGGAAAGTCTTCTTGGGGCCTGGGATTGGGGTGAGGGACGAAGTGTGGGGGCAGGTGTAGCACTTCCTGCGGTTGCAGGGAAAAGTGCCGGGTGTGGTGGGGCTGGAGGGGAGTGTGGAGCGGACGAGGGAGTCACAGAGGGAGTGGACCCTCTGGAAAGCAGAGGAGGGTGGGGAGGGAAAAATGTCTTTGGTGGTGGGGTCGGATTGCAGATGGCAGAAGTGTCGGAGGATGATGCGTTGGATCCGGAGGTTGGTGGGGTGGTACGTGAGGACGAGGGGGATTCTTTTTTGGTTATTATTGCGGGGACAGGGTGTGAGGGATGAGTTGCAGGAAGTGCGGGAGACACGGTCGAGGGCGTTCTCGACAAGGGAGGCGCAGTTGTAGTATGGCGCACTGACCTCTACATTTCGGAGGCCAGGCGCCAACTCTCCGACACCTCCTCCTACCACCCCCTGGATCATGACCCCACCCCTGAGCACCAAACCATCATCTCCCAAACCGTCCACAATCTCATCACCTCAGGTGACCTCCCACCCACCGCCTCCAACCTCATCGTTCCCCAACCCCGCACCGCCCACTTCTATCTCCTTCCCAAAATCCACAAACCTGAATGCCCTGGTCGACCCATTGTCTCCACCTGCTCCTGCCCCACCGAACTCATCTCCACCTACCTGGACTCCATTTTCACCCCCTTGGTCCAGGAACTCCCTACCTACGTCCGTGACACCACCCACGCCCTCCACCTCCTCCAGAACGTCCAATTCCCCGGTCCCCAACACCCCATTTTTACTATGGACGTCCAGTCCCTATACACCTGTATTCCCCATGCAGATGGCCTAAAGGCCCTCCGCTTCTTCCTGTCCCACAGAACTGACCAATCCCCCTCCAACAACACCCTCATCCGCTTAGCTGAACTCATCCTCACCCTCAACAACTTCTCTTTCAATTCCTCCCACTTCCTACAGACAAAGGGGGTGGCCATGGGTACCCGCACGGGGCCCAAGCTATGCCTGCCTCTTTGTAGGTTACGTGGAACAATCCCTCTTCCGTACCTACACTGGCCCTAAACCCCACCTCTTCCTCCGTTACATTGATGACTGTATCGGCGCCGCCTCGTGCTCCCACGAGGAGCTCGAACAGTTCATCCACTTCACCAACACCTTCCACCCCAACCTGAAGTTCATCTGGACCATCTCCAACACTTCTCTCTCCTTCCTGGACCTCTGTGTCTCCATCTCGGGTAACCATCTGGAAACCGCTGTCCATTTCAAGCCCACTGACTCCCACAGCTACCTGGAACACACCTCCTCCCACCCACCTTCCTGTAAAAATGCCATCCCCTATTCCCAATTTCTTCGCCTCCGCCGCATCTGCTCCCAGGATGAGGCATTCCACTCCCGTACATCTCAGATGTCCTCATTCTTCAAGGACCGCAACCTCCCCCCCCGCAGTGGTCGAGAGCGCCCTCGACCATGTCTCCCGCACTTCCCGCAACTCATCCCTCACACCCTGTCCCCGCAATAATAACCAAAAAAGAATCCCCCTCATCCTCACGTACCACCCCACCAACCTCCGGATCCAACGCATCATCCTCCGACACTTCCGCCATCTGCAATCCGACCCCACCACCAAAGACATTTTTCCCTCCCCACCCTTGTCTGCTTTCCGGAGGGACCACTCCCTCTGTGACTCCCTTGTCCGCTCCACACTCCCCTCCAGCCCCACCACACCCGGCACTTTTTCCTGCAACCGCAGGAAGTGCTACACCTGCCCCCACACCTCCTCCCTCACCCCAATCCCAGGCCCCAAGAAGACTTTCCACATCAAGCAGATGTTCACCTGCACATCTGCCAATGTGGTATACTGCATCCGCTGTACCTGTTGTGGCCTCCTCTACATCGGGGAAACCAAGCGGAGGCTTGGGGACCGCTTTGCAGAACACCTGTGCTCAGTTCGCAACGAACAACTGCACCTCCCAGTCGCGAACCATTTCAACTCCCCCTCCCATTCCTCAGACGACATGTCCATCCTGGGCCTTCTGCAATGCCACAATGATACCACCCGAAGGCTGCAGGAACAGCAAATCATATTCAGCCTGGGAACCCTGCAGCCCAATGGTATCAATGTGGATTTCACAAGCTTCAAAATCTCCCCTCCCGCAACCGCATCCCAAAACCAGCCCAGCTCATCCCCGCCTCCCTAACCTGTTCTTCCTCTCACCTATTCCCTCCTCCCACCTCAAGCCCCACCCCCATCTCCTACCTACTAACCTCATCCCACCCCCTTGACCTGTCCGTCCTCCCTAGACTGACCTATCTCCTCCCTACCTCCCCACCTACACTCACCTTTACTGGCTCCATCCCCGCCTCTTCGACTTGTCTGCCTCCTCTCCACCTATCCTCTCCTCTATCCATCTTCTATCCGCCTCCCCCTCTCTCCCTATTTATTTCAGAATCCTCTTCCCCTCCCCCATTTCTGATGAAGGGTCTAGGACCGAAACATCAAGCTTTCCTGCTCCTATGATGCTGCTTGGCCTGCTGTGTTCATCCAGCCCCACGCCTTGTTATCTCATGAGAGCATAGGTCCTTGCCATGATATATTAACTCAACATCACGACAATTTTGCAGCTTTTCTTTAAGGCTTTTCCGTGTCTAGTTAATACGCTGTAAATACAAAGCTGAAAAATAATATTAAAAGCTTCCATTTTAATCAGGAGGCTCCAGGCTAATGCTTATCCAACAACGTGGTCTGAAAGTTCTGCTCATATTTCGATGGCTATGACAAATTCCCACTTCAGCAATTCAGCCAACCCACAACATTCTAAAAGTAAGCCATAACTTCTGAACAAAAGTCTCATCTCTGTTACATCCTTTTTTAAAGATCACAACATCCAGACCTTCACCATAATCTTGAGTCCTTCTTTGGATCATGCTTTGTATATCAAATTGCATTGAAATCCATCTATGAGTTTTTTAAATATATTGAAACGGATGGAAAAACATCGCCTCCAGCCATTTTCAGTGATACGAGGAACTGTATTTGCAATCTCCCTAACTAAGTCCAACAGCAGCAAGGAATGGTCCTGATGATAACCTGGTGTCTTATTTACTTTCAGTCTCTTAAATCTTTCTGCTCTTTCTATCTTGTGATGCTACAAGTTTCCAATCTGCATTCTTCTGTAAATCCCTCTTTCTACTCAGGAACTTTGCCAATTTTCTAATAGTAAAAGCACCTACCAAAGTGAAATAGCAGTTTTGTCCTGCCAGCATGTTATATTTGTGACAAATGAAACCCATTTCTTGTCCTCAAGGGCAGCTGACTCACGCTGAACAGTGCCATTGATACCAAATTATTTCCCCTTTTCTTCATGGAAGACTCAACAAAATATCTGAACCTATCATTGTCTCCTCCTGTTCCACACAGAAACATTTTGTAGGACTGATTTCCTGATAGCAATCACAAACAGGAGCCATGGTTGATTTTCTTCCCCTTTAATTTGAGGTGTACTCTGCCACTACCCTACACGGGGTCAGCAAAATGATTGCAGCATTGGCAATGTATTGGTCTAGGTAGCTCAATACCCACAGCACCCACTGCATATGGGCATTCAGTCAAGACAGAACCCTAATCATTCCTGAAGCTTTGAACGCTGATCACTGACTATTTTGCAATTAATCCATTTGGATTCGGAGAAGGCTTCAGTAACAAATTGCGTTCATCTTTTCTGCTCAAATCCTGGAAGAACGACAAATCCTGCAGGAAGACAGAATATGGCTTGGCTTTAATGGTGTTACACAGTTGAATAGCCTACCAATCCTCAGTGTCCAAACACATACTTGAATAACAGACACACAAGCATGGTAACCAAGACCAATCACCATGCTCTGTACTGCACACACCCTATATTATTAAGTTCCAAAAGAAAGAATACAAAAAGAGGACAAATCTTCCCATTGTGATTTTGGTTTCTCTCAATGCTATCTGTGAGAACAAAGCAACTTCCATAAACAGGACCATTCCATTCTACGAATCCAATGGATTGAAACTTAGAAGGATCCAATACTATGCTGTACAGTTAATAGTTACACATTTCTTGAGTTAGAAAGCAGAAAAAAAACATGAAAGCCAAAAAATGTTTGCAAGCTACCCATGATGTTTACCTCATTGCCTTGACAACTCATATGTCAGGGCACATTGCAAATTGTACTTATTGGAAGATGTACATTATACAGAACAAAAATAATTTTGCAGGCAAACAGTGGTACAAAATTTTGCTTTACTGGACCAGTACACCAATTTCAAAACAAAAATAAAGCAGTTTTTGCAACTTAGACAGTTTTATTTCAAACGGTTGTTTGGAGCATTCCTTTCCACTAAAATTTAATGAGTATTGTACAGATCAACAGTTAAAACAGTCAAACAAGATACGGACAAAAGATGTAGTTTTTTTTTAAACAGAGAATCCCCACAGTGTGGAAACAGGCCATTCGGCCCAACAAGTCCACACCAACAGTCCAAAGAGCACCCCACCCAGATCCATTCCCCTATCCTGTAACCCTGCATTTCCCATGGCTAATGCACTTAACCTACACATCCCTGAACACTATGGATAATTTATTAATTAGTTATTAATTTATCGGTAACAATCTGGAATCCAATCATATGAGCTAATCATCAGTAAGAATTAAAGTAAATTTCAGGATATTTCAATTTATTGAACTGCTGAACACTCAATGTGTTTAGCAACACTGAATGTTCCCACTCTCAAACAGTCACCTCATTCTATTACAGTTTTACATGGACCAGAAGTTGGAGCCCCACCTTAAAAATGCATGGCCAATCCACGTAACCTGCACATCTTGGACTGTGGGAGGGAACCACAGTACCCAGCAGAAACCCACGCAAACCTGGGGAGAATGTGCAAACTCTACACTGACAGTCAATGGAGGCTGGAATCAAACCTAGGTCGCTGGTGCTGTGAGGCAGCAGTGCTAACCACTGAGCCACCGTGCTGCCAAGCAGCTTCTGACCTGAGTTCAAAAGCAGGCTTATTATAATAGACACATCTTTGAAGAAACTACAAACTCTCCTCGGTTTTCAATACAAATTATTTTCATTGCTCTTGTAGATGGGAAATAAGAACATCTATCAGAGAATCATATTTTACTCTGGACACGCCGCTACCTCGCCTATGATAAATGATGCGTAAGCAAACTATTACATACTTTGCATAGACCAGACAGAATTTTTAAGCCATTCCCGTGAAATGTTTCCAGATTGATTTTCAAGTTTGCTCTATCTACATAAAGCAAATCAGGAACAGCAACTGCTTCAATTTTAAAAAATGCCAATCGCAGCCTAGATAGAATTCATCTGAAATGACATTTTATAACATGATGCAGGATAGAGCCCATGTCTGCTCAAATATGTCATTCCACAAAGATACGCTGGAACTTAGAACATTAGGAATTCATTTTGTCCCGTTCAATTTAAGTGTCATCCCACATTTCCACTGGGGAAGACAATGTGAAGCAGAACTATATAATCAATCAACTATAATATATTGAAGGGATTAACTGTGTTTCAAATTTATTAAAATAGTAAGAAGTTAATTCAATCTGGCATCTTTGACATGTAAAAAGCAAAGTAGAAGAACATCCAAAGACGAAGCCATGGAGTCTCCAGAAGTGACAATACGAATAGTTTAATTTATGAACTGCTGAACAAGTTCAGAATAGGCTTGTCTAAACTTGTTAAGTATTTAGTAAATTCTATCACTGTTGATTGAAGCAATGCTTCATCCAAATTCACCTACACTAATTCAGTCAACTATATTGCCACATGGGACACCATTAACCAGCAGAACAGGTTGGCATTCAGTATGCATTGACAGAAAAATAAAAATATATTTGTTTTAATTACGCTATTTCTGTAAACAATCCAGAATCCAATTATATGAGCTAATTATCAGTAAGAATTAACATAAATCTCAGGATATTTCAATTTACTGGACTGCTGAACACTCAATGTGTTTAGCAGTACTGAATGTTCCCACTCTCAAACAGTCACCTCATTCTAATACATGGTGTTCTACATGGACCAGAAGTTGGAGCCCCACCTTAAAATTGCTGTATAAATGAAGCTCTTGTTACCTGGTTACAGAATGCAGGAATACTAGCAACATTAATGGACTGAATGATATCAAGACTCCTGTTAAACTGTCTCAGAGATAAAAGGTACTGCAGATGCTGGAGAATCCGAGATAATAAGCATGGGGCTGGATGAACACAGCAGGTCAAGCAGCATCATAGGAGCAGGAAAACTTGACGTTTCGGGCCTAAACCCTTCATCAGAAATGGGGGAGGGGAAGAGGGTTCTGAAATAAATAGGGAGAGAGGGGGAGGCGGATAGAGGATGGATAGAGGAGAGGATAGGTGGAGAGGAGGCAGACAAGTCGAAGAGGCTGGGATGGAGCCAGTA
>JAHRHZ010000087.1:18635651-18646079 GCA_024137785.1 Ginglymostoma cirratum
AGATGGCGGAAGTGTCGGAGGATGATGCGTTGGATCCGGAGGTTGGTAGGGTGGTATGTGAGGACGAGGGGGATTCTTTTTTCGTTGCCTTGCTGCACATAAGTCTATATCTATTCAGCTGTTATTTCTCTAAGTATTTACCTTCAGCAGATGCATATTTAGAAAACTTACGATATCCATTTGGATTCCACATTATGCTGATGAACTACATTTATTATGGTGGACTTTGAACTAGCAAAGAGGAATTGTCACCAAATCATATTGACACAGTGCTATAGTGAAGATTCAATTTACATTTTCTCTTTATGGAGTCTGGTGTGGTTGGAGTGTCATTTCAACATTTTCTGTTTTTATTACAGATGTTATGCAATCCGTTCATTTCAGGGGAACGGGAGCAATTTCAGTAGGTGAATAAACAAAACAAATGAAAATTCCTCTTCATTCAAATGAATTTACTTCAAGATATCATAGCTGATGAACAATGTTGGGTCTTGACACACTGATTTTTTTTTTCCTCACTATTTTAATGGAGTTGATGTGTTGACATTCCTTTAAAGTCTACTTTTGCAATTTGGAGCTGCCTACAACTCAGCACGGCATTGAAATTGGTGAAAAGTCTCACTCTTCCCATTCAGTGTAACAGTATTGAGAAGACGTGTTGCAAGAGCCTTAGGCAATAATGTTTGTCAAAACTGATACTTGAAGATATAGAAGATTGAAGATTTCAGTTAGAAACCCAGCTTGAAAGTGCTAGAAAGAACCTCCATTCACTGCAAACAACTATGACAAAAAAAGGATTTACTGAACTGAGGTCCGTTTCAATGTTACTGAGAACTCAAGACATTCACCAAGATACGTTTTCACACCTAAGAAAATGTGCTTGTAATTAAGTATTATATAAATAATTCCATATCACACCAAATCACCATGCACTATGAAACAAATGCTGTATTTAATGATAGCAAGAACTGCAGATGCTGGAGTCAGAGATAACACAGTGTGGAGCTGGAGGACCACAGCAGGCCAGGCAGCATCAGAGGGGCAGCAAAGCTGACGTTTCAGGTTGGGATCCTCTGCTGTATTTAATCCTTTCTCATATACTTAAAGGGGCTGTCTTCTAGATTTATTCTTTCACAATTAACGAAATTGTATTGCCAAATCTAATCTCCACAATTAAACTACAATTACAATTAAAGTTCCCTGTGGTTAGTGCACAAGACAGTCTAATTTACAAATCTGAAGTTCCTTTGAACATAGCAACATCATAGCAAGAAATATGATTGAAATAATAAACATTAAAATTCTGAACTAATTATTAAGTCATAGGGTTATACAGCACGGAAGCAGACCCTTCAGTCCACCTCGTCCATGCTGACCTGATATCCTAAACTAATCTAGTCCCATTTGCAGCATTTGGCCCATATCTGTTTAAATCCTTCCTATTCATATACCCACCTAGATGCCTTTTAAATGTCTTAATTGTACCAACCTCCACTACCTCCTCTGGCAGCTCATTCCATACATGCACCACCCTCTGCTTGAAAAGGTTGCTCCTTAGTTCCCTTTTAATTCTTTCCCCTCTTACCTTAAACTTACGGCCTCTAGTTTTGGACACCCCTACCGTGGGGAAAAGACCTTGGCTATTCACCCCATCCTTGCCCCTGATGATTTTATAAACCTCTATAAGGTCACCCCTCAGCTCCGAAGATCTACAGAAAATATCCCCAACCTGTTCAGCCTCTTCCTATAGCTCAAACCCTCCAAACCCGGCAACATCCTTGTAAATCTTTTCAGCACCCTTTCGAAATTTAATAACATCTTTCCTATAGCAGGGCAACCAGAATTGAATGCAGTATTCCAAAAGTGGCCTGACCAATGTCCTGTACAGCTACAACATGACCTCCTAACTCTTACGCTCAATGCACTGACCAATAAAGGCAAGCAAACCAAATGCCTTCTTTGCTACCTGTCTACCTGCGACTCCACCTTCAAGGAACTATGAACCACATCTCAAGGTCTCTTTGTTTGGCAACACACCCCTGAACCCTACCATTAAGTGTATAAATCATGCTCTGATTTGTCCTACCAAAATGCAACACCTCACATTTATCTGGATTAAACACCATCTGCCACTCCTCAGCCTATCAGCCCATTTGATCAAGGTCCCGTTGTTCTCTGACTTCTTCACTGTCCAATACACCACCAATTTTGGTGTCATCTGCAAACTTACTATTCACATCCAAATCATGCATATAAATGACAAAAAGCAGTGGACCCAGCACCGATCCTTGCAGCACACCGCTGGTCACAGGATTCCAGTTCAATAAGAACAGCCCTCTGCCACCACCCTCTGCCTCCTACCTTCAAGCCAATTTTGTATCCAAATGGCTAGTTCTCCCTGGATTCCATGTGATCTAACCTTCCTAACCAGAATATCATGCAGAATCTTGTCAAACATCTTGCTGAAGTCCATTTAGACAATGTCCACTGCTCTGCCTTCATCAATCTTCCATGTCACTTCTATATGGGAGTTACCACCTATATTAATGTATTTTGTGCATTATCATATTTTGCCTTCCCTTTTCTAATTTCCACAAATAAATACAAACACACAGCGATAAAAGACAGAAAATAAACCCCCACTTGTCTATTTTACAGCAGAGAGGTTATTGGTTGCTGACGTTGATGTTCTTTTCCTCAGTCTTTGTTGTTAATTTACTTAGTAGGTTCTGTAGTTTTCACAATCATCTTTGTTCCAATTCTATTTCCACTCCTTTTTTAAACACATGCTCCAGTCTATATTCCCACCTGCTCCTCAGGATAAGCAGTGCACTTACATTACAATAAAACAACAAACAATGTTAGCATGGAAAACAACACAAGATACATTAGTTGCTTGTATTCTCCAAGAACCTCAGTACTTAAGACAGCTAATATTAGTATTTCAAAGCCCTATATATTAGGTGACCCCAGCAATTTCTTCTCAATGCCACTTACATTTCACAGGATTTTCTACAATGATGTAAGCACCAAAATAACATTTAAAGGCAAAATTTGATCACACAGCTAACTTTAATCACATTTTATATTTAAATAAATAGAAATAACATTGTATCTTATTACAAATGTTCAGAGTTTAATTCAGAGATATGTACATAAATTTAAAGCATTAACAAATATGCAGACATTTTAACAGCAGCACCAAGGACGAAGTGACTAAGGTTGAACACAGATCATAATTTTAGCCAGAAACAAAACTACAGACTATTCCCTCTGTAAGAAACAACAGCACTTGCCCATATAATTTGTCCATATTATTTTTCCAGCTTTAACTGCTTACACCAGCTTGACTGTACTGTCAACTGACAAGCTGCTTTCCCTGCTATCGAAGTTGAAATGGTTGTATTCATTCCAAGGTCTAAATTCACTTCTATCCCAATTATTTCCATCTCTAATTCAAATTAGTTACTTTTTAAAAAATCTTTTGTAGCTATATTTTCTGGTGAATTTATAATTTGTTGTCAGACCACTGCCACAAGCACATTTCAAAACAAGGTTCGAAGGGCGTGTCATGTTAAACTTCAATCCAACCCAAGGAGATTGGAATTAATGGGTCTGAACTGCTGCCAAAACATTGGGGAAGTGGTCCCTTAAAAGGTCTAGGCATCATATCTTTTCTGTTGTACAGGAATCTGCTAATGAAACTCATGCCTAAAGTAGCTACTGAGGAGATGAATAAAACACATTCTGGCTTAAAATGTTGCTCCTTGGGCACAGTATTCTCTTGGTTTCTGAAATTTATCAAATGAAAGTTCTGAGCCCATACTTGCTGGGTGTGAGAAGAGTTTTTTTTCCTCAGAGGTGGCCTCTTATTAGCCCAGTTCAGGATGGTGGTTGTAACTTTCTAATCTGGAGGGTCAAGAGCAGGCTGTCCAGTTCTGGAAGACCAGCAGCTGCACCATCACAAATGGACAGTGCTGAAGTAAGTTGGATGGTATGATGTCTCCTCAATCGTGGTCGCCAACCACACGTGAGAAATATAAGAAGGGCCAAAAGGACCATTGGACAAAACGGAACAATCATATCTTCCCCACGCCCCCGCAAACAACCTACCTCTCTATATTTGTAGATACTGCAACTGTTGCAGCCAATTATTTCGCAAGCATCTTCACCACTAAATGGAGCCTATGGCTCTTAGGCCCATACCCCCACAACTTGATAGGTCTCAGCCCTCACATGCAGACATTAAATATCTGGTGCAGGCAGCCAATCTGCCTCTGGGACAGCTCCCTATCATTCTTTCATTGCCCCCCCCCCCGCTGCAGTTTTCCACCCCAGGGTCAGGAAAGTATAAAATTAGAAAGTAAAAGTTTATGCTACAGAGCAAAACATGCCATTCTTACAGCTGATACTGGTTAGCTTTTCTTTTGCTATGGCAATAAAAGGTGCCACCATACACATTTTAAGCAAACATCTTCCAACTGGAGGAAAACTACAGGTGCAATCAGATTCTTGACACTTGTGTATAATGGTGTCAGGACACATGATGATAAAGCATATTCAGTGCTCTGACAGTGTTCTACAAGAAGCCTATTGTGTTTAAATTGTCGTTGGAAAAGTTTTGCTCAGGGTTCCACCTTATTCTGGCATTTAATTAATGCGAATATATGTAAGCTCTTGCCAGAGGAAGGTTCTGCCTAATATTTTGTTGTTAGGGAGGACGACGGTGTGAGGACAAGGAGAAGCAGAGTGTACAGACAAGAAACACGCCTGCTCCACCCTGAAACCAGGCGACATGACAACACCATGAGCTCACACACAGCAGCAGGTTATCTCCTGGCTTCCTCCAGTTCCAGTGGCCAGAGACAAAAACAAGCCTTTCAACAGCACAGTTGCCCCGCGGTGGGAATATGATGCCCCTGCCTGAATTCCTGGATTGTTGGTGGCGAACAGTTTCGTTTCATAAGAACAAGTGTTTCAGACGTAGGCGATGGAGGGAGCGGCGCTCTCAATGGCGATACAAACCAGGAAGGGACCTGGCAACATTTAACAAGCGCAACTCGCTCCCCACCGCCCTTACAGCCAGACCGACGGCAGGACAGACTGTCCAGCAAATACAATTTAAACATATTTCAACTCAAGACAGCGTCCCTCGCTAACACACCATGTCTGAATCCCCAAAGCGGTTTTTTTGTTGTTTTTACAGAGATAACAACGAAACGATCCCTACATAAATCTCTGCCTCTCGCGCTCCAGATGAATTTGCCTCTCGATGGTAATAGAGGAAGGAGCAAATTATTCACGAAGGCGCCTGATACTGCCACAGGCTGAGGGCTAGGCGTCTTTCTACGTGAAACTGATCATCTCACTCGGTGGGAGCATTAGAGAGAGAAAGGGGATACCCTCTCCACTGCTGCGGAAACTGACGAAGGGGCAAATGCGAGGGGGGGGGGAAGCCTCTGCCTTTCCTTACTCCTGGGGAGATGGTCACAGCATTGTTCCCCCAAGAAATGTCACTGAGTAACCAACAACCATCGCCAGCCCCGCTTCTGAACAACACAGAGATCTAACACCCTGTTTTATTCCATGTCTTTGTGCCGAAAAATAAAACAAAGAATCCCCTTTTGATCTACCCCGCATCCGCCTGGCCGGGGGCTCCCAGTTTGTCTCTTACCCGCTCCTCTGTTTGGAATCGTGGATTTTCTTGTGGCGGACAGGCTGCAGAGGGATACTATCCGACATATTTGCAGCACTAGCTCTGTCTGTGTGTGTCTGTCTGACTGGTGTGCTCTACCCAGCAGCCTCTCTCTCTCTCTCTCTATCCTTGTTTGTCAGCTTCCTAGGGTCAAAGGTACAATTTGGATACAGCCATGGCAACGATTTGAAAGTATTTCATTGACAACCAGTGGACAGTTACAGAAGACAGGTCCATCATTGTCTCGTTATAAGGTAGTGATAATCACTCTTGCTCGAAAACTGCCCCATTTTCCGCCCACCGAGGGAACAGTTCTTGGGATGTGATTTTACTGATAGCCTGAGCAAAATGTGATTTTACTGAATGTTGGCAGCCTATTCCACACTTAAATCCAACAAGTTCTAATCCAAGGTCGGCGTGCCCTTTCTAACAGTTGCTGAATTATTATAGGTAATAACCAGACTATTTTTGCGCCTTGCTCTTGCTGAAGCCAATTCCACCATCCCCTGCCATTGATTCAAGCTCATGGCCACCGTGTGAAAATCAACTGATTAAGGAGTATCTATCTTGCTCTCTAAGATCTACTGCAGTGCCACAACAAACAAAGAACTCACACACTTCTAAATTATTTAGGTTGAGGTCTTGTTCGACTGCGCAGGTAGTTACAACTAACAGAAAAAACAAACAACAAAAATCAATATTTGATCTTACTCTTGAGTTCTGAGGAAGGGTCACCGGAACCGAAACGTTAGCTCTGTTTTTGCCTTCACAGATGCTGCCAGACCCGCTGAGCTTTTCCGGCAATTTCTGTTTTGTTTCCTGATTTACAACATCCGCAGTTCTTTTACTTTTTATTTTGATCTTACTCTGCCCAATTCATTGTCAGGCTTGACAACACACCAACGGGGCCCACCCTTAGTTTGTGAAACTTTAATATAGCTTCCTCAGAGCTTCTCATTGATTTCATTTAGACATTCCTTCACATTTTAAATGAGTTTGCAATGTATGACACATATTGATCATAAATGCTACAGATTCTGAGAGATGTACAGCACAGAAAAAGGCCCTGCAGCCCATCAAGTCTGTGCAGGTCAAAAGCAAGCACCTTACAATTCGAATCCCAGTTTCCAGCTCTTGGCTCATAGTCTTGTATGCCTTGGCATCACAAGTGTACATCTAAATACTCCTGCAATATTATGAGGATTTCTGTCTCTACCACAATTACAACTGTTCCAGAATTTCCACCACTCTCTGGGTGGAAAAAAAACTCCTCACATCCCCTCCAAACCTTCTGTCCCTTACGTTAAAGCTATTACCCTTGGTCATTGATCCCTCCCACCAAGGGCAAAATTCCTTTCTGTCTACCCTTACAATGGCCCCCTAAAGTTTTATATCTCAATCGTGCGACATCCTCACCTCCCCCACATCTCCTGTTGCTGCAAGTGACAAAAAAATCTATCCAATCTTTTTTTCAAAGCTGACATTCTCCAGCCATGAAATCCAACACTGTGGTTCTAAGAAAAATAACAAAACAAAAATATGATAAAGAACTATGATGCTGAAGGTCTGAAATAAAAACAGAAATTGCTGGAGAAACTCAGTAGGTCTGGCGGCATCTGGGAGAGAAAGCAGAGTTAATGTTTCGAGTCCAATGATGCTTCAAAGACTTCACTGAAGTCGAACACATATTAATCAATTAAAACCCTCTAACAGATTAAAGATTTTATAGCATTTTAGGTTTGTTCAGTAGATTCTCATCAGTGGTGTGACCCTTTGATCTTTTACATATAAATTCTGTGTCTGATTCTACCTCTCTCACTAACACCTGATGGAGTAAGACTCCGAAAGCTTGTGTTTTCAAATAAACCTGTTGGGCTATAACCTGGAGTCATGGATTTCTGACCTTGTCCACCCCAGTACCACATCGGCACCTCCACATCATGGCAATCTTGGTCAAGCAGGCTACTTTTAATCATTTGCTTGAGGTATGAGATTGTTGTTTGTGCTGGTTTTAACAAGTTGCCAGAGAAAACAAAAATGAGAAAAGTAGAAGATAATAAGCATTTAAAATTGTCTTTTAGTAGAGACTTGTTGAATTAAATGGATATTATTACTTTTTAGCTAAGACATATTGGCAAGTTTTCAATCTAATATACTGTGTTCAGTGTTGAGAATAATTCTTTACTAATAAATAAATATCCATGTCTATATTTTTGTAACTTTTTAAAATGAGTTTACTTCTACATTGGGTACACAAATCCATTCATAAATTCATTAAAAAGGCATTTCCTTACAATGCTTTAAAGCAGCTATTTGAACAAATTTCTTCTCCTATTTATGATTCCTGCTCCATGTAATAAGCCAGTATTACAGCTTCTCGTCCTCTCTGAAAGCAAGAATTGTATCCATGTGGATTGAGCAGGTGGATGGGGAGAAGAATTGTGATTCTATGCAGCGTCTCACTAACTATATTTCACTATCATTTATAGATTTTCATTTTACTGCTTACATTAATAGTAAACGGCTGAACAGAACAGCAACAGATCTTTTCAGCAGAGGCATTAAATCTTGGTCTTGTGTGAGTTTGCTAATGTTCAGTTTTTAGAGTTTTATTTGTTTGTATTTTTACAATACTGAAAACTTACTTTTTCTGTCAGATTGATTGCCATTGGCTAAGTCCCTAAATGCCTAATGCTTGGAATATATACTCAACATGATTTGGTCCATGAAAAGACATTCTTGAGATATACTTGTTCAAACAAAATCTGCTAAATACATTAATGTTTGGATCAACCTCCTCTTTGCCCAGATTAGTGAACATTAAGCAAATATAATAAAAGAAGTGATGAGAAGAAATAGACCTCACCATTATATAACATCTGTAACACCCTTTTGGGTAGTCCAGAGCATTCAAATTAGTGAATTCTATATGAAAGTAACTATCATTACACAAGCAAAAGATGTGTCTATTTGCCAATCATGGCCTTCTTCTGCACCATAATGATTCAATGATCAGTACTTGAGAATGTTAAATTGGAGTACATGGGAAACTGACAGAAAGAATACAAGTGATTTCATAGACTGGTGGCAGATACTACTTAATATGGATTTGAGACACAATACATCTTACAAGGAAAACAAGATGTGGGAGTAAAAGCGTATTAGAAAGATACTGAATGATGTGGATAAATAGTGACTTTGGCATTCAAACATATAAGAAATAAAAGCAGAAAACACTGGGAATATACAACAGGTCTGGCAGCATCTCTGGAGAAGAGAAACAAGAGTTAACATTTCAAGTCAAAAATGATACAAATATAACTTCTTCACATTTTGAGGAACAGTCAAATTCAGCTCAAAATGTTAACTGTTTCTCTATCCATAGATACTGCCAGACCTGCTGAGTATTTCCAATATTTGTTTTTATTCTAGCATCTACAGTAGTTTTATTTTAGTGCTCAAATACATAATTTGATGCATGTCTGAGCACAGATTGTTAAAGATATTAAAAATGCCAGCGTCACCTATTTTAAAATTAGTGGCAAAGCATTCACGAGTTAAGTAATTTGTGTCTTTGGCAAGTTATAATTTTACAGAATTATTTCGAGTCAAACCACTTAGTCCAACTGGCCTGTGCCTATAAGGTTCCAAAGAAGACATACAGTCTCAAAACATTATTTCTGTTTCTCGCTCCACAGATTGTGCCAGACCTGCTAACTTTCTCTCGCACTTTCTGTTTTAATTTCAGATTTCACCGCCTGTGTGATGTTTTGCTTTGAATTAGCCTGTGTCAATATTCCTCACAAGCCTCCATCCATTCTGCTTCTATCCTACTATTCCTTTCTCTGTCCCTCCCATGTACCTGTAGCTTCTCTTTAAATACATGTATCCATATGCTAATAACCTCAGCTACTTGTTGTAGGAAGTTTTGCATTTTAACTACTCCGAGTAAAGAAATTTCTCCCAAATTTCCTACTGGACCTATTAGTCATTATATTTATTGCCCTAGTTTTGGTCTCCAGCACAAGCAAAAGCATTATCTCCACTATATAAAATAGAAAATGGTCTAGTAATCAGCAAGTCAAATAGTATTTCTGGAGAAAAGAAGTTAATGTTTCAGATCTGCAACTTTTCATCTCGCTGTTCTGATGTAAGGTCACAAACCTGGAATATTAATTCTATTTTTCTCTCCAGGCTGCATTGAACTGTTCACCCTCAAATGCTAGACAATGGTAAAGAACATGAAGGTGCTGAACAACCAGAGCTACCTAAGTTCACCGACCAGTCATTGCAAGATTCTTCAGTGGAAATTTGACAGCAGCCTTTCATCTACCTTGCTGGAGCCATTGAGCATCCACCTCATAGGATCACTAGAATTCTTATTTGTTCACAAGATGTGGGTATCTCTTGCTGTCCATCTGTAGTTACACCTTCAGTGGTGAGCAATGTTCTTGAATTACTGAAGCCCATGGGAGCCAGGAACATGCACAGTATTGTTAAAAAGGGAGTTTCAGATGACAGTGAAGGAACATTGGTATAGTTTCAAGTCAGGATGGTTTGGCAGGACATGCCTTTGTCCTTCTAGTTGTTAAGAGATCACAGATTTGAAAGCGCTATCAAAAGAGCCTTAGATAACAAGCATGGGGCTGGATGAACACAGCAGGTCAAGCAGCATCATAGGAGCAGGAAAACTTGACGTTTCGGGCCTAAACCCTTCATCAGAAATCTGATGA
>JAHRHZ010000087.1:18646479-18703855 GCA_024137785.1 Ginglymostoma cirratum
ACTCAGGTTTCTCTACGTAGGAGCATGGACCACTTCAGTATCTGAGGAATCACACAGTGCTGAACATTGTCACTGATGATTGTGCATCCCTCCACTTATTTTACAATTGAAGGTCATTAATGAAGCTGCTGAACCTAATTGGGCTGATGATACTGTCCCATCTCTGTGCTAGGAGGGCCAAGTTCAAGGTCTACCTGGTGTGGGTGTCTTAATATCTCTGAATAGGTGATTAGAAAATATTTATCCCGAGGAACTCAGGACTCTGCAGCACAGAGGTAGTGTCCCTTTGTTTAGCCCAAGAGGCCAGGGTTCAAATATCAGCTGCTCCAGTGGTGGGTCATAACATATCTGAACAGGTTACCTAAAAATATCTATCTTAAGGGAATCCTTCAGTCATGTCCTGGGACTAAGATGATTGAACAACCACTTCATTTGTTCTAGGGATGACACCGACCAGTGAAGAGTTTCCCCCCTTACTTCCACTGATTTGAGTTCTGTTAGGGCTCTTCAGTGCCAAATGCTGCTTGACGTGAAGGGTAGTCACTCTCACCTCATCAAGTTCAGTTCTTTTATCCAAGGTTGTACTGAGTACAGAAACTGAGTGGTCCTGGCAGAAGCCAAATTGAGTATCAGTGAACAGTTTATTACTATATGTTGCACAATAACACTGTTGACACACCTTCCATCACTTTGCTGACGGTGAAAGTAAACTGGCAGAGTAATATTTAGTCAACTTGAATTTGTCTTACTTTTTTGAGCACAAGACACATTGGTAATTTTTCCAAGTATTTTAAATATATTGGAATGGTTTAGCTAGAGACGCGACTAGTACTGGAGTACAAGACTATTAATGCCAGAATGTTTTCTAGCTCCGTAGCTTTTGTAATATCTAGTGCTTTAAGCCATTTCTTAAAATCACAGGAAGTGAACAGAATTGGATGAAAGACTAGCATCTGTGTTGCTACTTTGCACTTCTGAAGCTGGATATAAATGCTTCAGGCTTATCTTTTGCACTATGTGCTGACCTCCCCCATCATTGAGGATGGGACTGTGTGGATCCTCCTCCTCCTCCAGTGAGCTGCTTTACTGTCCATTGCCATTCATGATTGGATGTGCCAGAAAAGCAGCGCTTAGTTCTAATCCATTGGTTGTGGGATCGCTTAGCCCAATCCATGTTACTTCCATTGTTTGGTATGCAGGTAGTTCAGTGTTGTAGCTTTACCAGGTTAACACCTCATTTTTAGATATAACTGGTACTGCTCCTGTAAATGCCTTCCTGCACTTTTTAACTGAAAGGAGTTGATCCCCCAACTTGATAGTGATAAGACAGAGGTCTTTACTGAGCCACAAGGTTACAATTATGGTTGAATATAATTGTTTCAGCAACTCAACTGGGCATTTGTGAATTGTAATAAAAAACCAAAAGAACTGCGGATGCTGTAAATCAGGAGCAAAAACAAAGTTGCTGAAAAAGCTCAGCAGGTCTGGCAGCATGTGTGAAGGAGAACACAAAGTTAACATTTCGGGTCCAGTGACCCTTCTTCAGAACAGTTCTGAGGGTCACTGGACCCGAAACGTTAACTCTGTGTTCTCCTTCACACATGCTGCTAGCTCTGCTGAGCTTTTCCAGCAACTTTGTTTTCGTTTGTGAATTGTATCTGTTTGAAATATATATCACTTTAGCATAGTGGCAGTGCCTCAAAACACAAGTATCCTCAATGTCTTCAAAAGGACTACATGGTAGTTATTCCTACCTATATTATCATGCATTGTACATCTATGATGGAGATTGGGGAGGACAAGGTCAAGGACAGTATTAAAAAAAACAAAAGAACTGCAGATGCGGTAAATAGGGAACAAAAACAGAAGTTGCTGGAAAAGCTCAGCATTTCTGGCAGCATCTATGAAGAAAACAATCAGAGTTAACGCTTCGCGTCCAGTGACCCCTCCTCAGACCCTGAGGAAGGGTTACCGGACCCGAAACGTTAACTCCGATGTTTTCTTCACCTGCTGAGCTTTGCCAGCAACTTCTGTTTTTGTTCAAGTACGGTATTGCTATTTATTAGCTCCCTCATCAGCAGTTGCAAACCCAATCTAGTTACTGTGTCTCCTAGCACTCAGCCAGTTTGATCAATAGTGGTGCTACCAAATCATTCATGGTGAAGCATATTAAATGTACCCAACTAAAGAACATCCTGTGCCCTTGTCAGTTCAGTGATTCTTCTACTAGTGTTTTAACATAAAGGAGTACTGGAGCCTCAGCTAAGGAGGGCAGGTTGGGTGGAGTGGAGAAATAGACGGTAAATCACAAAGTTTCCTTGCTCATTTGACGTGATGCTATGAATCTCTGAGGGTAACTCAATACAAACAGTATACCACTGTGCCACCTCTGCTGGATCTGTCCTTTTGGTGAAACAGGACATATCCGGGGAAGGGGATGCTGATTTCTAGGATAGTGTAAAAGTATGATTCTGTAAAATATGACTCGTCTGCAGTACAGCTTGCCATTTTGGCACAACCCCCTAGATGTTTATAAGGACAATGTAGCAGGGCAGGGTGTCCTGTTGTTAGCTCCAGTGCCTAGGTCAATTGTGGTTCGTCCATCAAACTTAAAATTCCTTTTATATTTTTTCCTCTACTGGGTTAGATACATAGGCTATTTAAGAGTGAGTCAGTCAGTAAGGATGGTGATCTGGGACATTTCATGTGCAACCTTGTCCTCAATTTGTGCCCTCTGCAAGAATGGCAATGGGAGAACAAGTGAGAGTGCCCAGGAGAAACTCTGACCTCCCTAATTCCAGGAATTCCTTCTAAATAAAATGCTGCATTTATCAGTGGAGCTATTTCCTCAATAGTATGATGGCTTTGAGCCTTGCTTATGTGTCAGTAATTATCCTGGGCACACATTTCTCTCATATTCAGGAGCAACATGTAGTCTCAGGTTGCTCAGCTGTTGTCTATAAACCTAGCGGTTCACCTTCAGGTTATCATTACATTCACTTGTCAGAACAAACTCTTGCACGAAGACATCCAGCTCCTCTGAACAACACTTTCACTGCTGACATGTTCGGCCACCTCCAACCAGTCCTCTTTAATTTGGTCAAGCAACTTTCTCCATTACCCTCCAAAACAAGGCTCAAGACGTCCAAAAAGACTGCAAACCCTGGCCATGGTGACCAGCCTCCACCTCACCAGCTTCTGAGCTGTCTGCCATTGTAAAAAAAGCTATTATGTCTTTAAATTGGGCCCATACTTTCAGACTCCTGCTTCAACCCAGACCAAATCCTCCCCACAGCCAATTAGGACCAACCTTGAGGAATATTGGGAGCCAGAGCTGCTTTTCCTTGGGGCTGGTCAAAACCTGGAAAAGGTTCAGACAGCAGGCCCTAATGCTGAAGGACAAATATGCCCTTAGTTTCTAAATTCAAGGGGTGTTATGTTAATGCTTTTTCTTTGTTGGATTAGTACAGTTGGTTAGCACTGCTGCCTCACAGTGCCAGAGACCTGGGTTCACCCTCAGATGGACTGTCTGTGTGGAGATTGCACATTCTCCCAGTGTCTGCATGGGTTTTCTCCCATGGTTCAAAGATGTACAGGTTAGGTGGATTGGCCGTGCTAAATTGCCCATTGTGCCTAAGGATGTGTGGGCTAAGTGGGTTAGCCATTGGAAAGTAGGGTGGGAGGCTGTTTGGAGGGTCAGTGTGGACTTGATGAGCCGAATGGCCTGCTTCCACACTGAAGGGATTCTATGAAAATGTTGAATGTGTGCACAACCTGAACGTTCATAACCTTCTAACGTGGTATTTTTTAAATGACTTATCTAAAAAAAAGTTTACATAGAATTAATTTTTTCTGATCTATAACAGTACAATATGACTACTTATATAATGATGATGTATAAACGGTAATGCATAAAAGGACTGTTAAAGAGTTGAATGATCATGTAATGCATATCGTTGATAACACATATGCATAAGGCACACTCAATCCATGATCCTGAAGTTAAGAAATCTCAACCCAAGGCATCAGAGATTATACTCCAGTAGTTAAGCTTCAGTGCGTAAAAAGGGAAATGCAATGACCAATCTTCAGGAAAGCATAACTTAAAAACTAAGATTTCTTTTGTCCAGCAGAAATACGTATTGACAGTATGTACAAGATCAGTTGAAATAGTGACCTAAAATTTGAGTCATTAAGGGTGGTGTACATTTTCAATGACGACTAGTGGCTGAGACAGTCATTAGCTTTTTCAGAAGTATCTATTTTGTTGAACTGACCTCTTGAACAAAGATATCTTACCTGCAGGTTTGTTATTCAGTGAAATAATCACTGACAAACCACATTCCATTCTTATTTCACGAAAATACATTCAAATTTTCTAGCAAAGGTTCAATCACTTATTGAAAAGTGCAAACCCTTGCTAAGTTTTGACTCTTCATTTAATCGGGGCACTGAAGCAAACTATTTTCTGTACAAATGCCCTTTGTGAGCTCAGCTGATGCGAAGGATCATATTTACAACTTTCTACTATCAAGTCATAGTAAAGGTAAGAAGTATCAGTTGATGGTTTGAATGTTGTCATTGAAATTTGTAATCGGTTTTGTGTATGAATAACAAGGATAACCACATAATTATGATAATGCTATCCTGCATTTATTCCCATATGCCAGAAAGAAAAATCAAAGTTTACATTCAGTAGATGTACTAGAGAGCCACTAAAACATTCATGAAAAGACAGCATTTTCAAGGAAACAACAATGTAACAAAAATCCATTTTTCATGTAAACCATATAGATCCTGCAGATTCAGTTACCCTTGTCAGTCCATTTACATGTAAAAGCACCATGAAAATCATTTTTGTGGTAAACTGAAATCAAAGGCGAAAGTGAAGCAGTCATTTCAGAACTTCAAAAGAAAACACTGCATTGACACAGTAGCTTACTCTTCCAATGTTGGCACTGAAGTTTTACTCTGGCTACTAAGTCCCAAAGTATTCCATCTGCAAAGCAAGAGGCGATGTCCACTCTCTCAGCACTCCAGTTGTACATTCAGTGTTAAACTATAATATGCAGAAGTGTCTTTTTTTTAAATATAGAAAACTGTTCATGTAATGCTCTCAATTCCCTGTCAACAAAAGCTTGGTCCATTTACTGATGTAACCATTAAGCAACTGCACAAGGTATCTACTTCAAGCCAGTTCATTTTACAAAAAAAAAGTCATATTCTACAAAAATAACCAATATGACCAAAACAAAAAAAAAAACCACAAACAAAAACTAAAATTAGAAAGTGAGGTAGTTAACAAAATTTCTTCAAGTTCTGGGGCCCACCCTCCCCACTTTCCTCATATGCTACACGTGGGTCTCCTTTGGCTAAAGCATAAATGGTGTACCATCCACAAATCAAACATGTAACTTGGTTAAAACTAACCAAAGTAGGCAATGTTTTAATTGATCAAGAATGCACTCTTGTTTTATCAGTATGAAGCACGAGAAAGTTGAAACACCATATTTAACTCTATGACCTCTTAGTTTCTCCAACCGACTTTTAAAAGTTACTTGCATTCGTTAAGAAAAATGAGTCACACCAATACCATTCTTCACAAAACGGGTGGCTCCTACCTTCTTCAGAATTCAAGCGGTCACAGTTTTGAGAATGGTCAAAGATATCCGAATTTATAAAGGAGTTGCATCTCCTTCCTTCCTTCCTCCCTCCTCCCCCATCCCATTACAATTCTCCAAACCAAAATCTGTCCCCTTCTTTAAAAGCACCAACATGCTCTGGATTAGGGTTCTGCTGATACCAGCTGCCCTCTGTACTTTACCCAAATTGCTACTTTACATGATAGCTAACACTACTTGTCGGGAAGGTTTTATAGCTGATGACAATACTATCCTCACCCAATATCTCACCACGGACTTTCCAGCAGGTATATCTGCACGGTGATCAAGACTCATGACTGGTTTCATTTGTCTCTTCCACCCAGAAGTAATGAGACCCATGGTTGTGCTGTAACCACTACTTCTGCTGAAAAGAAAGTCTGGTAATTTATTCTAAATGCTCACCCACCTTTTTTTTATGTTTGATTTGGTTCCACAATTGGCAGAACGCTTCCTACCTGAACAGCAGTGTATTTCAATTTATTCCACTAAAATTAAGTAACTTATTTAACTGGAAAAGTAGTTTTATAAATGTGTCTTTCTTCCAGGGTTTTGCTTAAAACAAGAGTTCATTCAAGATTTTTTTAAAGCAACAATTGTCATTAGAATTCTAAACAGATGGCACCAAGTGACATTCTAGAACAGTTACCCGCATAAATGGTTTTAATGTATAAACAGTAAATACAATTACACACACATTCTCAAAGACAAATCTCTATATAGTAGTTTATGGAAATGATTCATTTCAATTTCTACTCATTATTTCAAAACTAGCACTAATTACAGAATTTATTTCAATCTTTGGAATTTCAATAGGATTTTGTAGTAAAAATTCATGAGAAAGAGGCTGTACACTTCAAATATTGTAAACTCAAGTTAATATTGTAAACGCTTCACTTTGCAAGACCCGCTTTATTATTTTATTCTTTAGATAAATCCCAGAGTTTTATACAATAAATTTGCAAAGCAATGATTGTACTCATAACATAAATTCAGGAGGTACCAAGCAGTTTTGTTAGAGACAGCTACAAGTAAAAAAAAATCTATTTTACATTTTTTGGGGATTATGAAAAATAGCCCATATTGAGGTCTGTGGTTGTTTGCCATAAAACCTAAAGACTAAAATTTACTCTACTCTGAACAGTTGCTACAGAATGTCATTTTTCTTTAAATTAACAGCTATTTTGCCTTCTTCCACAAAATGGGGGACGTGAGGCAGAGCAACACTTTCAGAACTAGGTTTCTCTTCTTCAGCAATTGCTGGACCAATGCCAGACTGGGGTGCATCCACTTTGGAAACTGTAGTACTGGTGCTCACAACAGAACCACTTGCCACACTAACTGTGATAGGAGGAATACCTCCATTTTGAATCACTGAGATCTCATTGGATTTCAAAGCCAAGCCATTGGTAAGCACAGTGGTATACTGGTTCCAGATGGTTGGTTCAATGTTTGTTGCAGGAGCCATTAGCTCCTTTGGGAACATCTCTGAAATCTTCTTTGGATCATTTCCAATCAGTATCATAGGACTATCGAGTGAAAGACGTCTCCCACGTCTGGCTGAATTATTCCACATGTGAGTTCCAACATGGACCTGTAAAACAAAAGTAAAATACATCTTAGTTGCTTACCATTAAACTGATCAGATTGTGCAACCCAACTTCAGAATATTAGCATCAAGCATTCCCTAGTCAGAATTAACTGACATTAAAATACATCTTAAGAGTTCCCCATGGACTGCAACATTCTTTTTTCACCTCCCTTCCCAATAATCATGTATACCGATCACTTTACATACTAACTATATCAGTTAGTGTCCTATAATCAACAATATTCACTACACCCTTGACTCACTGAAAAGGCTTTTTGACCATGGAGCCACAGCGGGTTGGGGAGGAAGAGAAGGGATGAGCATTGCCAAGGACCAGAGTAGATGAAGACAAATAAAGATCCGAGATGTTTTTGTCACAAGGATTCACATACACAGGTGTATATTAATAAGCTCAAATCATAAGCTCAAAAAGTCGCAAACTCACTGTAGCCCAAAGGCCATAAATCTAAAGCTTTTCAGTAATCAGTAATGAAATGTAGGTGCTTTTAGGCTACTTCAAATGAATGGAATTATCAAACTTCAAGTGGGTAGAAACAGCAGTTTTCTCTTTGTTTACCTTTTATTACAATCAAAATTGTGGACCAATATACTTGAATCAAAATTACCAAGGTGACCTCAGCATAACAACATTCAATACAATTTGTGCATGTAATACAGGATGAAGACCATACCAACAAGAGAACATAAACTTTCTGGATTATGTCCAAGCAAAGTGAAGGAAAGGACTATGGAGAAGGGGATGTACAGGTCAGAAAAACTTTGCAAAACGGCAGAATTTCATTATCAACAGAAGCTGGCTTTGGTGGAACCTCTTCATCCCTGCAGAACATAGCTGACCTACAACTCCTTTCTCAACATCCACATAGGCACTTTCTAACATTGGCGATCAATAAGGAACAAAAACTCAAAAAAATTCTCTCCCTTTCAGCACTGTATCAAACGCCAGGGCCTCTGCCAAAGCCACACCGGAGATTATTTACTTTGGCACAGACCAGAGAGATTAAACTTGTGCCGTTTATGTCCAAAAACTTCCCAGTTTCATACATAATAGGCTGTGCATTTACCCTCTGAAATACTGCCCATATTTTTAATGAAAACGTTGTTTCAGCAGAATGCAAGATAGCCCCACATGTACCAACTATTGTTGAAAATTGTTGCCTGGATTTTGCAATAATAGCAGTAAGGCCTACAGCGCTCACCGTTACAATAAAAAAATCTGACAGCAACCTCTACAATACTCATATACATACTTGAATCAGAATTTGCTTTCGGAGATACAGTGCACCCTGTGCAGGAACAGGGTAACAGCCCTTGCAATAAACACAGCATCGAAATCACAGAATAAAAATTAGGTGCTTTCCACCTAACTTCCCAGAAGCAAGTTGGGGAGAGTGGGGGGTGGAGGGGGGGGAATGCATTCTAGAGTATGTTAATTATTGCCAAGCATCCCCTCTAGACTTAGCAACTTTATTTTTACACATACAGAGCCTCATTGCTTCAGTAGTTAATCAGGCAGGATTTTTAATCCCATCTTTTTTTATACAAAGTTTTTATTTTGCTTTCCGTGCATTATTAAAATCTGCTTTATATTTATGTGCTTCACAATTCTTCAATCTGTTTCATTAAAAAGCCTGGCTCTTTTTTGTTCTGCTCACAGAAGCCACATATTCCATGCAGAAATGCTGCGCAGGACTAATGCAAATCTACACTGGGTGTACGTTGTGGGCACCTGTCAGAGAGGTGAACAGCAAGTGTTGCTCCTTCTCCACTGACTGCCAAAATCTGGGCCATTACTTTGAATTTAATATTTACTGTAGCATTTTTTTTCTCAATCTGAACAAGTTACCTTGAGATTTCCTTTCGTTGTAAAAGCTCTTCCACAGATGGTGCATGCAAATGGCTTTTCACCAGTGTGCGTGCGTTCGTGAATCTGCAGAGCACTTGCTGAGGAGAAGCTCTTTCCACAAGTAGGGCAGTTGTGTTGCTTAGGTGTACGACGGGGTGGAGGTGCCAAAATAGGTGGCATGATTGGAGCCACAGATGACGGGGCAAGAAACTGTGCAGTGGTTCCTGCTGGTCGTTCTCCATGGTCGCTCACTTCCACTTTAATCAGACAAGGAGGAGCCCTGATAAAGGAACCTGCAGGAACTTGAACAGCACCTAAAAACATACAACGGTTTTTCACTGTTTAGTCTAAAAGGGTTGTAAATTGTACATGGTGGATCCCTTACTATAATTAATTCTCATTTGCCATGCCAGACTTCATGACCTCAGCTCTAAATATTGGTGTTTTATAACCAGCTATACAAAAAAAAAGGGAAAAAAAGCAGCCGAATTTAGGCAACTAACACCACAAATACAAATCCACTCATTCGTTCCTTCTACTCTTGTAACCTGTCCTGACAAGAGTTAATTGAAATATATTGCAAACAGTGGATAGATCACTTGCGCTGTCACCTGCAAAATTGGAGAGGATTGAATACATTGCTCAACATGGGGGTGGAGTTCCTAATGTCCCCATCCTCAAAACTGAATCTCCGTAAAACAGCCAGTTAAGTTTAAATATGATGGTCTTTTAAATGTACAAATGAAAATATTCGTGAACTGAACGCTAAAATGTTTGCCTCTCTATAAATGCTCCTTTACATTGTGAATTTCTACTTCAAAAAAAATAAAATCATCGGTTCTCAAACTGCGTATTGACAGCACTCTATCGTAAAAAAGGATGAATGGGCAAACAGCACAAAACACAGCCATCACCTTTTACAATGCAATTCTGTAGAATAATAAAAAGGCCCTTAAAAGCATTAGCAGTTTGCAGTGATCTGGGCATTACATATTTTAAACAGGTAAAAGCAATAGATTAGCAGGAAATGGTCATCATTCCACAACTGAAACAGACCCTTCTCTTAGTGGATTGAAATTAGTTATCTATCTTCCAGGTCCCTTTTAAAAACATTTACATTCATGCCTCCAAAGCTTGCCACCAGTAAGAGTAGAAGATTCTGTCTTTAATCATCTTGCACCCTAACTTTTGTTTCTAATGCATACAGGTCAAGCCTACAAAAGTAGTCCTTTTATAAAAGGCACCTAACAAGCAAGTGCAAATTTTCCCACTTATTTCAAAAGAAGTTGACAACGTCAAGGACAATGCACCACAGTGGATCACAACTTTTCTACTGACCAAGGTGAGAACAGGTTAAAACAGGTGAACAAGGGACACCCAAAAGTTGTATCAAAACTTCACAAGGGTTGGAAATATCAATTAAAGTTGGAATGATTTGTCCAAATGGTTTAGTGGATAAAATACAAGCTGCTACTCAGCGTGCACAGAGGCAAACCACGTCATGACTGAGCCATTATGACATACAGATTCTCAGCAATGCAATAGCTAGAAGACAGCTAATTGCAACAAGGCTTTTTTTATAAAATGAGACAAGCCTGATCATTGAGGGCTAAAACTGCTGAAAGGAAGGTCATGAGAGCTGAAATGTTAACTCTTTTCTCTCTCTACCAAACCAGAGTTTCTCTAGCAATTTCAGTTTTTGTACTAAACAAATTTTTGATTGTTCTTAGTAAAGATTTAATTAGGTGATTATACAGCTAAATAATCAAGTTATAACCCAGTCTCTTATTACATATCCTATTAAGCCAGTCAAAGCCTTCAAGATGACAAGGTGTAGAGCTGGATGAACACCACAGGCCAAGCAGCATCAGAGGTGCAGGAAAGCTTGATGTTTTGGGTCTGGACTCTTCTTCAGAAGGTCATGAAGGTTTCTGAAGAAGGGTCCAGACCAGAAACATCAGCTTTCCTGCACCTCTGATGCTGCTTGGCCTGCTGTGTTCATCAAGCTCTACACCTTGTTATCTCAGATTCTCCAGCATCTGCAGTTCCTACCATCTCCGAAAGCCTTCAAAAAAGGTGTTGTGTGCAATATTAATTTTTATTATTCAGCCTACAGCTTTCAAGTAATTTGGACTTGAGAGAATTATAGGGATGGAGAATAATATTTTGAGATTGATACCTAAAAAAGTGAGTGAAAGGTTTTCATGTAATTTAGCTTATGATAATACTATTAAATTAGATTCACCTTGCATAGGATTTACCCCCAAAAGAAGATGTACAAGAGTTAATTAAACACTATTTAAATAACTTCTAAATTCACAGACCAGCCACCATAGGTCATACTTTGGGCTAAATAACGTCATTTTTTTTGGGACAATGGAGGTCATTAAAAGGTGGGTCCTGACGATTTGAGGCTGTTATGATAGAATAAATCTTCAGATGGCATCCAGGGAGGAGGCTCAAATAGACAACACAAATTCCACTCCAAGAACAGCTCATTAGACTAGTATACCAAATACCATACAGGCTGAGTAAAATACCAAAAGATCTCATTGTTCCTTTTTCCCCTCCTGTGGGCATTACAAGTAAGCATTTGCTCCCCATCCCTTAGGTCAGTTAAGAGATAAGCACATAGTGTAAAATGAAGAACAGTGGAATATGTTTAAACTAACATTTAATGCAATATAGAACCAGGTTATACCAGAGGGAGGGGAAAAAAAAATGGACAACCAAAAATGGGCAGCATAAAACTAAAAGACAAAAAGAAACAGGAGTTACAAAATTCAGAAAGAAAGCACAGATCTTGCCGAAAAAGGGAAGATACAAAGACCAGCAAATGACCACACAGCAGCTTATAAAGAACAAAAAAAAATGAAAGGAAACTTGCCAGCGACATCAAAATCGATAGAAAATTTTATAGTTACATAAAAGGGAAAGCAGGTGTTTGGGAGTGTATTGTAGGTGCTCCAACTATAATCTTTCAGAATTCCCTAGACTTGGGAATCACTCCTCTGGATTGGGAAATCACTTCCTCCTTTTTTAAAAAATGGAGAGGAAAACCAGGGAATTACAGACCAATTAACCCAGCATGTGTGCTGGGAAAGGGTCTATAAATCAACAACGGGGTAACTGAAAACTTCCAAGTTTTCAGTTAAGTAGGGCGGGCTAGCATGGAATTCATGACAGGTAGGTCACATCTGACAAACCTGATTTAAATTTTTGAAATGGTGACTGAGGTAATGGATGGAGGTGGTCTTCAGATGTTGTTTATATCAAATGCCTTCTGGAAGGCTATTAAGTCCTACATAGGAGACAGTTAGGTAACATTAAAAGCCACAGAACTGAGGGCAAATTACTGACATGGCTGGGAAACTGAGTGCGTGGCAGGCCGCAGAAAGTAGGGATAATGGCTAGATGCTAAAATTTGCAGGATGTGACTTGTGGTGTCCCACAAGGATCTGTGCTGGGGCCTCAATTATTCACGTTATTTATTAACAATTTGGATAATGCCATAGAAAGACGTACATCCAAATTTGCTGATGGCACATGACTGGGTGAGTGGGTAAAACTGGGCAGATGGAGATCAAAAAGAAAGTGTGAGGTTATCCATTTTGGACTGAAAACTTAGTGCTTAAAACCCCTAAAAAAGGTGTGGAAGCAGGCCATTCGGCCCATCAAGCCCACACCGACCCTCCTTAGTGCATCCCACCCAGACCCAATCCCTATCCTATCTCTATAACTCTGCAGTTCCCACAACCAATCAACTTGATTTGCGCATCTTTGGACTGCTGGAGGAAACCAGAGTACCCAGAGGAAACCCACCAAGACACAGGGAGAATGTGCACACTCCACACAGACAGTTGCCTAAGGCTGGAACCGAAACTGGGTCTCTGATGCTGTGAAGCAGCAGTGCTAACCATTTAACCACTGTGCTGCCCAAAAGATACTTTCTAGATGGCATGACATTAAATACAGTGGATGTCCAAACAGACTTTGGGGTTCAGGTGTATTGACCTTTAAAGTGCCACAAACAGGTGCAGAGAATTATCAAGAAAGCTAATGGAGAGCTATCCTTTATATCTGGAGGACTGGAGTACAGGGATGCAGAAGGTTTAGAAGAAGGATACCTGGACTTCAGGGGTTAAGTTATCAAGAGAAGTTCTACAAAATTAGACCTGAATTCTCTAAAATTTAGCATGTTAAAAAGGGTTGATGTAATTGAAGTCTTCAAGACGTTAACAGGAAAAGACAGGGTAGATAATTCATTTTATTTCCACTGGTTGGAGATTCTGGAACCAGGGGGCACAGTCTGAGAATTAGGGCCAGGCCATTTAGGAGAGATGTTAAGAAGCATTTCTACACTGGAAGGGTGGTAGAGGTTTGGAACTCTCTTGCACAAAATGGCAGCCAGTGCTAAATCAATTGTTAAATTTAAATCTGAGGTAAGTAAATTTTTTGAGTAAGCAGGGTGTTTTAAAACAAAAGGGGGCCAAAGGCAGGTATATGGAGTTAGGCCACAGATCAACCATTGAATTTTGGAACATGCTCAAGGAGCTGAATGGCCTACTCTTGTTCTGTGTGAGTATGGAGTCACATCTAGGCTATGCCAGACCTGTCAAGCACAGCCTTTTTCCCCAATTTACCCGTATCTTTTAGATAAGATTGTGACGATCATAAAAACCAGCTTCATGGTCACCACGACTGAGATTAGTATTCAATTCTCAATTTAGTTATAAATTCAAACAGCTGACTTAGTCAGTTTTGAATTCATGATCTCAGAACATTAGTGTCAAAATTACTGGTCCAGCAACACTGGTGTTATAACACCACCACCCAACAAAGCGAAAGAGATTTTAAAAAATGCTCCAGGCCACGCTATGAATCATGAACCTTCTTTGTGATGGGCTATAAGGTTAACTAATTTACAAGCGAGTTCAGACCTTTTAATAAGAACAAGGTGCACAGTTACTGAGTGGAAGAAAATAGATGCAGCTCATTTGTAACCCATATCCTGATCATTCATACACTGGTAAACAAACTAGCTTCTTTCACATACTATCAGTTTCATCTCACAAGAGAATGCTTTTCAAGTATTTTGAAGTCATACGGCAATGTACAAGATCATATATTATACAATAATACTGTTCTGATCTTCAGATTCCGTAATCAGCATCAGTGCACCCCAGATCGTGGTGGGCAAAGTTGAAATTTGTAACAGTTAAAAAGGTGATCAAAGAAGCAAAAGTCTGCAAAGATGGTACCATGATGCTCCGGACAGACCAGGCTTGGAAGCAAACAGAAGATTGTAAGAAGGAGTTATAAACTAAATTGAAATGATTGAAGCTGACTCTGTCCATTTTTAAATAATTGTTACAACTAAATTATTTTTATTTGACCTATGTTGCAACTTGGTCTGTAAGAAAAAAAAATGTACTACTGCTTACATGGAGTGATGCCAGTGGGCAAAAAATATACTCTGCCTAACAAATCAAGTGCAGACTGATGATAGCTGATCCGAAGACCAGAGTTGTATATCAGGGTGTTGTGCCACCATGAACAGTAATAACTGCATCACAGATATACAAATGTTTTGGATAAGGCAACAAAGCCACAATGGTTGATTTGGACTCTTCTCAAATGAAAATCCAAGCATATTTCCTTATTCTGCATAGCTACAATCATTTCAAATTATTTGTGAAAAATCTGTTTGCCAATCCTAATCCAGATTACAATCCCCCAAAGCAAGTTTTCTTGGAAGTGAGTTTGCATTTAGGAAGCATGAAATCAAGTCATGGAAAGGATGTTAAACTGATGAATTATTCTTGGTGTCTAGTATCAGAAAGAGAAAAAAAAACTGGTTCTGCCTACATTAAACTGATCAGGAAAAGACTTTTTTTTCTAAAAAGTAGTAGAAAAAAGAAATGTGAAATGGTTTCCCTGATTAGTGAATCAGAAACTAGAGAGGACATATTTAAGATTGTATCCTTAAAAGATAGATATTAACAGAATTTTAATGTACTAAGGATTAGAAGACAGATTAGTCATGCCAAAACAGTGATTAAGTATAATATCTAAAATAGAAAATATAAAAATCTGGAGAAGAAACACAATGTCATTTTTAGCAAAGGAAAGAATGAAACAAACAAAAGTATGTATAGCTACTGAACATCATCGAGTGCAATCACTAGTCACAGCATGTGCAAAATAAATTAGCAACATATATTTTAAAAAGCTCAACAAAACTACAATGATCATCAAAAAAAAAAAAAAAAATTCAACTACAAAGACATCTTAGATCATTCATGGAACATCAAAACATATGCCCTGCCAGCTGGAAAGACACAAAAATGCAGGGGCATTGGCTAGATTTCACTCAACTAAGGAGAGCTGACGTCAGCTGTGGCACCCATAGCCTACCAGCTGTCTGGTTGATATAAAGTTGACTCAACGTGCACCAGCAAATCAAACGTCTGGTCTTCCGATTTTGTGGGCTATAGTCTTGACAGTGGGAAATTTCATAAAAGTACAAAGCCAAGATACACACGTCTTTCTACTATTGCTAAGGCTGGCAAAAAAAAAAAAATTAAATGCTGTTAATAATTTTGTGTACCAACTGAAAGTTAAAATGGTGTAACTCAGAGCAAGACATTTCACTTGAGTTTCTTGCTCGATTAATCTCTAACGGATTTGAATCAAGATTCTCTACAATCAGCAAACCACGATGTTAAGTAGGGCTCAATCAGTTCAAATTCTTGTCTATTAATTTCAACTCAAACAAAAAAATCAGCCTAAGGGAGGTATCTAATACAGGGAACTAGAAAGCAGTTCCTAAAAAAAAAAAAATAAATCGAGGAACTGCAAACAAAACACACAGTCAACAGTAACATGACAAAACCATAGACAGTCAAAAAAAAGGGTACTGCTTGTACTGATAACAATACATTTTACAAGCTATTTTATTTCTCAGGTTCAATCTCGGATCCCACAGTTCACTGATTTCTGCTTGCCCAGCAACAGGGGTGCTACAATTGGTTCCAAAGCATTTGAGATGCTGGAGATCAGAGAACACAGAATGGAGGAATCAGGCTTATGTTCATTATCCAGAAAACCTTGCAAGTTCATCTGCAGATTAGTTGCAGACACAAAAATAGAAGTCCCACGAATGCTGACTATAAGCCCTCAACTTCAATCAGCACACACAAAACTAAAGGAGAAACACTAAAGGAAAGATCATTGTCATTCTTTTCCTCTATTGTACTAAAAACCTAAAAAAAAAGAGTAAATCAATCGTGTGCTCTTTTACTCCATTAAAAGTGGTCAAATAAATGTTTAAATGTATCTGAAGTACTGTCATCTCAAGTCTAAAAAAGGAAAAAAAAAAAACACTGCAGTCTAAAGTATTGACGACTTTGCTACCCATCACAGAAAAGAGTCTAAAAACAGACCAAATATGCTGGTTATGAGCTGGCCAGTGAGCATCTTACCCAAAGCAAGTCCCAGCTTCTGATTAGGTGCCAGCCAAAGACCATCAGTTTAGGTCTATTCTTCAGGGGATCCAATAGCAAGGAGGTAGGGTCTCTCTTTTGCCTCTCATCAGGTAGAGGCGAGACTGAGGGAAGGAGAGGAGATCAGAGGCAAGGGCAGTAGATGGCGTTCAGCAGCAACTCCTTACTTGCCAGACCCTCATCCATACCACGGTCACCCACAGATTACATCAGGTAATCAGGGAGAGAACAAAGTAGAAACCCTTGTGACTGTTAATTGACCATTTACGAGTCTTAACTGGTCGGCAGGTCGAAACTTTCCCAATGGACCTTCTTGTCCAGGACTAAATAGGTGAGCTGGCAAGAAGGGGATTGGTGTCACTCCACAGCAAACTTGCCCAATCTTTTCTCCTCCTTGCCTCCTCTAGGGAGAGGAAATTCCACCCAGGGATTCACCATAGTTTAAAACAGTTAAGAAAAAGGATCAGAGCACATTTAAAAAAAATAAAAATAATCAATTGTCTATACAATTATTCATACAATTATTCTTTTCTTTAATTTTCAAATAAAAGGCTCTAATTAACCATTAGCACAGTCAATTCTAATGAGCACTCTTATTTCAAGTTAGACCACTTAACTGCATTTAAGAAATTTCAAGTAGAGACTCAGACAAATGGACTGTACCTGGAGTTATTTATAATGTTTACTCTATTAATTTTTTTGCATACTTACTGCAGTCCCCATTAGTAAAAGGTATACTAGGCACTTCTTCCTTAATTTTGCGATTAAAGTTGGCAGATGTTAAATCTAATGCACCATCGTTTGGTAGTTCGGATGTCTCAACAGGCTCAGTTTTTGCTCCTGAATTTTCACAAGGCGTTGGAAATCCTGGTGACTTTGACAGATGACTACCGTTGTAGCTATTTGCAGGAGATGAAGCTTGGAACAACGCAGATTCTGAAGCACCTGGACTCTGATTATTCTGGTATTCTTGGTCCCCGACTGCGGAAGAATCATTAGTCACACCTTCACTTTCTGGGGAGCCATTCTCACCAGATTTCAAACTGCTCTGACGTTGTAAGTTCACACTGGAATTAATCATTTTCATCTGACTCTCCAAAGCAGCTATATTTGAGAATACTAACAAAGGAGAGTTGGCTGGCAAGTCACTGTAAGGCAAAACTGGTTTCGAATATTCAACTGTAGGCACCTTTGTACCTTTCTCCCCTTCTAACTCAGATTCATCCATATTTTCGTCTGTAAAACTGCTATCAAGTTCAGCATTTTCATCAGCCAATGCTGGCTCTGGATCAGAACCATCGTAATAGCCCTCTGGCAGAGGTGTGTTTGGGATCTGACCTCCCATGTGCATTCTAATGTGCTGTTGAAGAACAACAGCATTGGTGAATCTCTTGTGGCATATAGGACATGAATGCTGCACTCGTAATGGTGGTTTTGCCCTATGTACCCCATAGTGAGTCTTGAGGTTGCCTTTTGTGGAAAAAGCCCTGCCACAAACTTTACATTTGAATGGTCTTTCACCAGTATGAGTACGGTAATGCATTTTGAGTGAACTTTGGCAACTTAATATACGATGACATACAGCACATTCATTTGGGTCAGTGGACGTTTTGTCTATATTTTCTACCAGCTGTTGGAGTTTGAATGTCTCAGATGCTTGGCTATTATCAAGAATGTTACTAAAAGAAAGCTTGGGCTTTGAGGTTTCTGGCATTATAGACGTAGCCAAAGTAGTTGCACTGCCATTTTCATTGGTAGGCTTAATTTCTAGGTTAGATTCATAGTTGCTGATATTTGATGACATAGAAGCAGTTTCACTCACTGCTGGAGATCGTCTTTGCAGAAACTCACTCACAGGTACCTTTTCTGAAGTATCCTCAATACTAGATGACAGCTTCATGCCAACTGAATTTGATAATGTTTGCAAGACAGGCTTGGTGTCCACCCAGTTAGCTGAATTGTCAACAGGTATGGACATGCCATAGGGAATTCCACTGCTAGTTGGAACATTGTCCAGATGCTCAGGAACAGGATATGGATTCATTCGGATATGGGGGTACTTCTCCTTGTGGCGCTGGAAATGGACCTTCAGATTGCCTTTGGTTGTAAAACGATTGCCACAGATGTTGCACTTGTAAGGTCTTTCACCAGTGTGGGAACGGATGTGAATCTGCAGAGCACTGTCATTTCCAAACACTTTGCCACAAAATTTGCACTTGTGTTTGAAAAAGGACTCTTCTGAACTGGCCTTGGTTTCAAACACTGCAACATTTGGAGGCTTGCCTTTCTGATTTCGTGCAGCCGAAGCTGCAGATAGTCCCATCAACGGGTTGTGGATAGTTGCTGAATTTGGAGACTGAGGTAGCAAGGGGTTTGGAAATCTGGCAGCTGGGCTCATGAGGTTACCATGTTTAAGCCTGGAGGGGTTTTCAGAGCAAGAAATGGAATCAGGCTTAGATGTTAATGTAGCTAAAGCACTAGCAGTTTGGAGAGACCCTGACTCAGAGTGGTGTAAACCTTTATTAAAATGAGTTGTACCAACAGACGAATGAGGTAGCTGTACTGGTTTAAAACCATCCATAGTAAAGGTTTGGCTACCAACTTTCTGCCCAATTAAAGCAGCAGCAGCAGAAAGCTGTTGTGACAGGTGAGCCCCTAGTGCTTTAAGGGGGTCTGCAGCTGCAACGATGGAAGGATGAAGAGAATGAGGGGCCATCATTGCCACCTGGATGCGGATTTGCTCAGTTAACTGAATCTGCTGGAGTTGTTGCTGCTGCAAACAGACCAATTGCTCAAGCAAGATAGGAATGACATTGACATTTCCAGTTGCATTTGAATTGCTGGTAGGCACACTGTCGGAAATATGTTGAGTCACTGCCACTTTAGTGTTCTGAATAGTCTCCAATGTGACGTTAGTGTTTGGTATTTTAGATTGGGACACGTAGCTCATGTCAGAGGCTGGGTGTAAACTACTGGCAGCATTCGAGGCACATGATTTTTGAGATTCTACAATATCAACATTCATTTCAGCAGTTCCACTCTGTTCATGCACCTTTTCTTTAGGGCTATCGTTGCGTTTTGATTGATCATTCAGTCGGCCATTTGCAAAGTTATCTGGACAAGATTCTGGGCTGTCTTTTGGGGGCATTTCCCTCTCACCTTCATTCATAATCAAAACTGGTGGGTTTTTAGTGCAATTTTTCCTGTGCTCGAGGAACTTGGAGAGATCAAAGAATTCAGCACAACATTTCCTACAGATGTTGGTTTCCTCGGTCCTGCATTTCTTTGCGCTTACTTCCCCATCTCCATCATCCTGACATTCCTCAGAACCTGCAAAAAGAGGTTAGAAAAGCACAGTAACTACATTGTGAAAATGAATATCCATCATACCTTTCCACAGGTGTCCAACAATGCAAGGAATTTGTCCAATTAAAATCACCCCAGGAAAGAAATTTGTTAACATGCCAGTTATATCACAAATAGGGTACAAAAACATTATTTGACTGTCAATTTTAATGGATGGAAGAAAAGGTTTTTTTTGCTAGAATTGTATGATACATCAAAAGGGAATTTACAAATACAGCACAAGTTGAGGGGGTAACTATCTATAAATTTTTCACATTAGTCACTTATTTTTATGCAATGGTAGGATTTTTGAGCTGTTTCAACCCATCAATTCCAAAGTCAAACAGCAGAGACTTGCCAAAATAGAGTCAACTCTTCTCAAAACACTAGTTAGTCATGCAGAGTGAGCAGTTATTTACTTATAACTATCTCCAGTGCCACCTTTGGTGGCATCAGCTTCTCTGATCAAGACTCCCACACATTTAACGGTTAAGCAGCTAGAAAAAAGGGGAAAACTCACTTGTCCCAATCCTTATCGAATTTATTTAAAAGCCTGGTTCTAAAACCATTTCTCTTCCCAGTGCTGTTCCTTGTTCCCACTTTTCTTCTTAGATCCCCTACCAGTTAAATTAAAGATTTAAATTAATAAAGGCAATTAAAATTCATTAAAAAGATAATCAATTTGTCAATTAGTTTCAACCTGCTAAATTCGGTAATAAAGTGCAAGCTGTTTTGCAAGAATTCAGCTCCCATTTGCCAACTATAACCAAACAAGCATTTAATACAACTTTGCAAGAGTCTCCTTTCACTGCAATGTCGGAGGATATCTGTGCAGCTGACATTAATCGTGCCTAAACAGAAGTTGGCAGCAACTCCACCCATATACACACGTGTGGTACAACCTTCACGCAGCTTGCAACTCTGATCAGCATTCCACTTTCTCTCTCCACTCAGCATCATCAGTTGTACTCCCCTGTTCAGTACCACAGTCACTTCTTCCATGGATGCTCCACTCCATACCCCTCAACCTCTCCCTCACTCACCGCCTTGTTCCCAGAAACAATAAGTAACAAGGCAGCACAGTGCTAAGTTGGAGGGAGGTAGGGAAGCGTACACACCAGCCCTAAGTAGGGCAGTGAACAAATCACAATGCTAGGATTTGAATTCATTCAAAAAACAAACTAAATTTTATTGCTGTTTATTCTTCACTGCAGGCATCTCACTGATGCATTGCTCGCAGTGATGACAGCCACTGCGTGGGCACAGACAGCAAGTGTGCCTACAACTACAACATAAGTGTTTATGACTAGTATAGCTGTGCAAAATGCATAATGGCACATCTGATTTAGTGTCGAGTTCTGTCTTGTATAAATAGCTAGCTGCTTCTAGCATTTTAAAAAGAGCCCATGGAACATAAAGAAAAACGTTTAAAAGAAAAATCTAAAATTTGAGAGGGAGAAAAATTACACAATGTTTGGAGTCAAAAGTCAGAAATATGTACTGAAAATTCATCATTTTCACTTAATTTTAAAATTACAAAAATATTAAGACAGTGAGAAATACACAAAAAATAATACTGACCCAAAGAAATGGAGTGGAGAACAGGAAGTGGTTATATGGCAGATGTAATAGACAACGGGGAAACACTTTGAAACTTTCTAACAAGGGTCATGAATGGTGGCTCAACTGTAGCACCAACATCAGTTGGTTGAGATGAACTAACTTTACACAGATAAGATTCTTCCTGACGCTCTGCTCAGCACTGCATTGTCTATCAGCCAAAAACAGAAAGAAAGAGAGTGTACTTGCAAACTATAATCCCAATTTAATGGGCACCTATTGAACAAGCTTTCTTTCACAAGTACCCACAAAAAAACACTGTACCAAGATGCATACTATAAATGTGCAGTGTATCAGATATCAGGAACAAAAACTGAAGTTAGCAGGTTCAGTTTGGGTTGTTACAAAGTGGTTATAAATTTTTAAATGCTTTACCTTAAAAGCCATTCCACAAGTTGAGTTTTACAAGGGATGGCTCTTTTTGTTTACAACTGTTAACCACTTGCCTTGAATTTAATGTGAAAGGAAGACGACATGCCTTTAAAATGGAAGAAACTAAAAATTAAAACAACAAACAGATCTACTTAATCACTGCCAGTTAATTCTGTTAGGAAATGCCTGAAGGTATTGTCAGTAACACCAAATAAACACCCAGATGTTTTAATAGTTAAGGTATTTTATCCTCTCTCAACGTGAGATGCCAATAGATCTTATAAAAGTTATCTTTATTTTCTACAAATAACAGCCAAAATGAACAAACCCAGAGTTTTGTTAGCAGTGTTCAGAGCTTTCAGCAGAACCGTAAGTTTTTAAAAGAGAGTGACCAGCCTACCACAAATAGCATCCACAGACACATCAGTCTCATCTTCCAATGAGAAACATAACATACAATTTATACTGAAGATTGTTTTGTGACAGCAAAGCATTCTTAGTCAAAAATCACACACTGATGAGTATATTGCAGATTGCCAACGTCCATGGAATTTTACCCTAGAATGAGAGAAATAACAAAGTAACTTTAACCAACTAAGCTCTATAAAGAGTAGTTTGTTACAGACCAAAGTTATCATGATGTCTTTGGGTTGGGGGCGGTGGGGAGGTGTTGGGGGAATCAGAAACTGAAAAAGACAAAAGAAGTTGTTTAAAAAAAAACTCCCCACTTCCCCCATATGCGTAACAGTTTCTTTTTGATTTTTTTTCCCTCTTGTAGTAAGTCCAAATGAATTTTTGAGGTTTGTAGTAATTTACTGTAGAGGGAGCAGTAGTTACATTATCTCGTTGAATTTCAAAACATTTAGCTACTGAAGTCAAGACAAATCAACTCATACAAATAATCCATGGGCTTTTACTTACTCATACAATTGGGAAAGCAGTTTTGTTCAAATCGCAGGGTTAACAAATCAATTATTCAACTGAAATGACAAAATGGTGATATCATCAGGAATGAATCTCACATAGCAGTTCAGTAGATGGCCAGTGGTTTGAATTAGATGGTTGGCCATAGTTTGGGCTGCTCCTCATGTTCCACTTGTAGAGAAAGTGGTCGCAAATTCAGAGGTTTGTCCACAGTTTTCATTGAAGGTTGAAATTTTGAACTTCACCACTTGGATCAGTTAATAGGTTGTGAATTGTAATGTTTGCACTCATGCAATTGTGAAAGACTTAATACTGGAGCTTTACTGAGCTCCATCTGATGTCACCACACAGTCCCTGGAGGTGAATCAATTTGTTGGACTCTGATATGGTCTCCTGATAGAGGCACATAGATCTTATCTATGTCTTGTTAGTAATATTTAACAAACCCAAGAGTTAAATGTAACCTTTTATATAGTTGCTATTATGTATTCTGAAAAACTTATTCATGGTCCATCCTTCACCACATACTACTAAACAGCCCCTTAGATTAGCCTCACGAGGGAGAATTGGTTGCAGTACTCTATCCCTACCACAAGTCACCAGTGGTTGGTATCCAGGTTTCAGGCATGATACAATATGGTATCAGAAGTGTGCAACCAACCTACATCTTTTGAGGACGTGGTTTTCCCTGTAGGCAAAAGCAGGTCCAATATACACTTGCACAGGAAGGTCACAAGTTGGGTTGGTCTCAATGTCCCTGAAAATAATCCTCAGAAATGGCTATTTACCATATTTGTGCGGCAGTTCCAAGCCAGGGCTCTATTTTTGGGTACACTAGAGCAAAGAAAGCATTGTATAAAAATGTATTGGTTCTGCTACCCCAGATGTTACCAGCTTACCAGTCCAAAGTTACAGTAAAAAAGAGAAAGTCAATTCCTGGATTTTATGATATTTGGCATAAGAAATATTCTGTGTAGTGTAAGGGAGAAGAACGGATCCCTTATGCACTTACGGTTAAAAACAGGTCAGCTCAAACCAGAGCTTGACTTTGAACCTTCCTTCACATCTCCAACAGCTGGAGGAGCCTATAACACAAAAGACATTGAACTGGAAATGTGCAGCAGCAACTTCTCGGTAAGATATTTAACTATAGGAATAAACCTCACATGCCTCTAAATGATCTGTATGCTATAAAAAGGAAACATCCACAGAAATTAGAATATCATAACTACCTACATATTTTGCCAAATTCAATGCGAAAGAAAGAAGAAACCCATAAATACAACAACAACAGTTTTGGGGAAGTGGGATCCTAAGTGTGGAAACTAAAGTAAGTCTACAATACAGCAGTAGGGGCGAGGGTTGGTTGTCAGTCACACAAATTAACTACTTAGAAATGTGGTGGCAGACTGTGTCCAGTCTAAAAAAGTGCAAACAGGAAATAAAAAGGCTTTGCTGTGATAACTCACAGTTGAAAAGCCTAAGACACTGTCACTTGGCCAAAAATGTATGATGTAACCAAACACCTGTACCTTGGTAAGGAAAAAGGGTGGAAGGAAAAGTGATTAATAAAAGTCAGCCCACTCAGAAATGTACAACCACAGAAGAGGGATGTGATAAAGAAAACCCTATGTACAGCAGGCGTACAGTTTAAATTAAAATAACTCATTAAAGAAAAAACAAATCATTTGAGGGCATTTTATTCTGCAATATTCTTCTCAACACATTCTTTCTGCAAAGATAATGATTCTACACAAATACTGGAAGAAGATTTGACAATAAAAAAGGTAACGTCTCATGAACTTTAGATTAAATACTGCAGTTTGATTTTCATATTATAAATATCTATGAAGAGGTTACATCTGCTGAGAGAGCGACTGAATGCTCCTTGAATTTCAGCTTGGTTGGGAAGTTTTGCAACTTTGTGTAACAAAGCTCTGCTCACAAACATTCAAAGACGACACAGAATCTGAATGGAGAAAAGCCATGGCACATAATTTTATCCAGGCTGGAAATCTGCAACACAGCCTCACCCTTTTTCCCCATTTAAAAGGTATCAAAAGGGACTTAAATGCAAATAAAAGAAACCTCTTTGAAAAAAGTTAGAAAATGCCCCCATTATATAAGTCAACCATTGTTTAAAGATAAGAAAAAAAAAAGTGGTTAAAACACTTCAGAAGTTTACGTTTCACAGCAAAGATACTGTCAAATGAAGGGAAGGTAATTTTTTCTTAGCGAAAAAAAGTGAAAAACCAGTGAAGGGTAATCTCAAAAGAAAGAACTGACATTTATACAGTACCTTTCACAACTTCAAATGAACCAAACCCTTCAGAGGCAGTGAAGTACTTTTGAAATACGATCGCTGGTACAGTGTAGGAAATACAAATAGCCACTTTATATATAATCAAGGTCCCACAATGAGGCAACAGATCAAATAATTGGGTTTTCAAAGCTGCCTAGGAGCTAAAATGTTGGCAACAGACCCTTGGACAACTCCCCTTCATTTCTTCAAAACTGTGCCAAAGATATTTTATGTCTACCAAAGAGCACAACTGGGGCTTCAATGTAAATTTTCGTGTTGCAATGCATTACGTCACAATGTAGCACTGAAAGTGCCAGGTTAGTGCCTAGGTCCACTGACTAGAGTTTGGGCAATTTTAGCCGAAGTGAATAGATTCCTGCACGTTTGTTTGGACAAGATATCCATGTCCAGTAATTAGGCTTTAACACAAAGATTCAACAAAATAAAAGTAATTAGTTTTTATTTGTTAGGAAAAGTTTTGAATAGAAGTCAGTTTCCCCAGTTCAATTTCATTGAAGATGAATTTAACTTTGTATTAGAGCACCAGAGCAGTTATTAAAACAGTTGTACTTGCAGTGCAGACCTGTACAAGTTATTCAAACACAGTTGGCTGAGGCGATGTGAGGGGGAGGGAGAGGGTGAGAGTGAGGGCAGGAGGAAAAAAAAAAAGAGGGAGGAGGAATTATGGAAGTTCTCTCAATCCAGCTTTCAGCCAACATGCATCCATGTACACTTCAGCCAGACACAGTACACAGTGATTAGAAATGATAATCCCTTGTCGATTTCCTTTACTGTGGTGCGGAGATGGCAGCAAATCTCCACAGACTAGAACTGCTAAAACAGTTATTTCTACATGGCCCTCAATTTTAAGCTTCAGCTATAATGAACAGAAGCTCTAAATAGGGAAGAAAAACACACATCTCCACAGTAATAAGAAAAGCTGTATTCCACTTGTTTTTGTTTTGCGATCATCTTAGCTTAAGATAATAATTTGCAGCAATTACAATCCAATTGATTAGACAGCTTCACAGCCGGGAAACAAATGTGGCTAGCTACTACTTGGCTTCTTACTGCTACTCACAACAATGTTCACCTTCCCATTCTGAATTGAAACAAAAAGGTGCAATGCATTCAGGTTCATTTCATATACATTTTTAAAAAATATACACTGTAATACAACTCAATTCCCACATGTTATGACAATTAGTCTTAGATAGAAATCAGTGTTTTACTCCAAAATGTATACTTAGCATTTTTTTAATTATAAAACAAATTTATTCATATGGGGAAGTGCAGCTGTGATAAAAATCTGACAGTTCCCATCGGTTGGGTACAATGCCTAGTATTCAAATCTGATTTGAACACTATTTCACTCATCGATTGTTAAATGATTGGGATACTTAATAGTCTTCATGCATAACCACATATGCTGGCCAAAACAAGCTGGAAAGAAATTATAGCACTGTCAGACCACCTGGGAAGCAGTTCTAATTCCAGATGTTCAGATTTCTCATAAGCCTCTAATATTATTTAGCTGAACAATTCTTTAGGAAGAGAAGAGAAACAGATGCCCAGTCACATCACAAGATTCCAGAATCATTAGAGGACCCCATTTACTGTATCACTATTCCAAATGTAACTACTTTCACTAATGTATTTCCTACACTGCAGTAGCAATCATACTTCAAAAACACTCCATTGGCCGAGAAGTATTTGGTTCATTGATATTTCTTTAGTGCCTTTCACAACTTTATTCTTTGAGATTACTCGTCACACTCCTGTTTAAAAAAAAAAAAAAAAATTCAATCGAGGGAGATTTTGACTCGTTGTGAATATGTACCTTTACTGTGAAACAGACTTCGGTAATGTTTTATCCAACCAACCACTGTGGTGCTCAATACTACTGTCAGGCTTGAATGGACATGCACAGGTATGGGGTAGGATGAGTTATTAATAAATCAGATCAATTATACCTTTACCATGAAGTGGGTGTTCTGGAGAATATGCATATAATTTATATTGGATGTGAAGATCTGCTCAGCTTTTGATATTTCACTTGAATGGCAACACTTTATGGCTAAGTCAGATTCCATTCACAGGTTCTGCAAAATGCCAGACAGATCTGCACATATTTCCTATTTTTCTTCTGTTACTATAATTATGGTTTATAACAAAAAGGAATTATAGAGACTATAGCAAGCTCAATGTTCACAGACCATCAATTGTGTACACAGGATCACTAAGTGTTGGGGGAGGGTGGCACACACCAAGATACAGTAAATGGTATAAAGTAGTTGTTAAAATTAAACAAAGTGTAGATTTGAAATAGAAACAAAGTTCTGGAGAAACTCAGCGCTCTACAGCATTTGTAGAGAGAGAAACAATGTCAATGCTGAGTCCAATCTGACTCTTCCTTGGAGACAAACTCGAAATGGTAACTGGTTTCTCTCTCCATGGTTGCTGCCAGGACGGCTGAGGTTTTTCAAGTTTAAGGCATATTCACTCCTTACCACTAAAAAAAAAATTAGCAAAGAACTTCACAGAAAAAAAAAATCCTTCTCTGTGTACATAATTGACTGATTTATTGTTGTCACATGTACCAAGATACGCGGTGAAAAAAAGTGATTGTTTTGTGCACTATACAGGCAGATCTTAACATACGAAGTACATCAGGTTTGCAGAACACAGAGTGCAGAACGGTGTAACAGCTGCAAAGAACGTGTGGAGAGAATGCGAGGGGGAGATCAAAATTAACATCGAAATTCGTTCACAAAGTCTGATAACAGCAAAGAAGAAGCTGTTCTTGAATCTGTTCATGTGTGCTTTCAAACTTTGATATCTTCTGAGTATAGCCAGCTTGAGAGGGGTCTTTGATTATGTCAGTTGCTTTCTCGAGGCTGCAGGAAGTATAGATGAAGTCAATGGATCGAAGGCTGGTTTGCATGATGGACTGGGCTGGGTTCACAACACTAGTTTCTTGCGGTCTTGGAAACAACAGTTGTCAAACCATGCTGTGATGCATAGACAGGATGCTTTCTATGGTACATCTATAAAAACTGGTAAGAGTCCTTGTGGACATGCCCAAATTTCCTTAGCCTCCTGTGGAAGTAGAGAGATTGGTGTGCTTTCTTGACCATCACATCAACAAGAGTGGACCAGGTCAGATGGTTAGTGACCATCACTCCCAAGAAGTTGATACTCTCGACCATCTCCACCTCAGCATTATTGATGCAGACAGGGGAGTGCCCTCCAGTCTGCTTCCTGAAGTCAATGACCAGCTCCATTGTTTTGCTGACATTGAAGAGATTGTTGTCTTTACACTGTGCCACTAAGCACTCAATCTCTTTCCTGTATTCGGTCTCTTCAATCGACCTACAATGGTGGTGTCGTCAGCAAACCTGTTAATGGAGTTTGGGTGGAATTTGGCCACAGAGTCATGAGTGTATTCAGAGTATAGCAGGGGGCTGAGTACACAACCTTGTAAGGCACTGGTGTTGAGGATTATGGCGGAAGTGGTGTTGTTGCCCATCCTTACTGATTGCAGTTAGTGTGTCAGGAAGTCAAGGATCGATCCAGTTACAGAGGGGGAAGCCATCGCCTATGGCTCGGAGTTTAGAAATGAGCTTGTTTAGAATTATGGCGTTGAAGATGGAACTGCAGTCAATAGGCAGGAGCCTGATGTTGATAATCCTCATTATCCAGATGTTCTAGCAAATAATGCAGGGCCAGGGAGATGGCATCTGCTGTGGATCTGTTGCAACAGTAAGCAAACTGCAAAGGATCAAGGCCGTTTGATAGGCTGGAATTGATGCGAGCCATGGTCTAACCTCTCGTAGCACTTCATAATTATGGACTTTGTAGCCACTGGGTGGTAGTCATTGAGGCATGCTGCATGATTTTTACATTACATAATGTCCAACAGCTATAAAAATGATCAGTTTTTAAAAAGAAAAACTGAAAGGCAAAATAGCATTCTTTGGATTCTTTCCTACTCATTTAATTTTGTAAATGAGGTCACGGGATGAAAATCCAACCAGAGACAATGGATTTTATGTGCATGTTGGGCATTTTTTGCAGAGGAGTGATCAGGTAGAAAACATAATACTTGTTTACATTGAACAGCTTTATTAAGAAAAGGCTTGCTAACAAACTGAATAGCCAACAGACCAGGAAAATAAGCTGTCTATTCAATAATAATGCTTGCCTGTCAATGCCAGCTGGAGTAGACAAGCTTTCTATTAAAACAAAACATACAGCTCAGGAGAACCCCAAACCACACTACAGCAGGTAGCATATTAGCTTAACTATCCAATTCCCCTTGGTCACTGTATACGAGTCAGATTTTGGGATGTCAGAAATAATTGTGTCGATATCATTCTCCGGCTTCTCTACAATACTGGACTATGCTTCTAAATACTCCATTGGATTTAATTTGCTTTGGCACATCCCACAACCAGACAGGTGCACTTTCTTTCTCGTTTCGTGGAGCTGGAGAGCAGTCCTAGTTTTGAGAAGGACATATTAAAATATTTCTTCTAATATGCCAGCAATATAATTTTGCTTATTTACAGCTTTGCTGCTCACATGTTGCATTACATTTTTGGTGGAACGCAAAGCACAAAGGCTGCTTTTGAAGAATTCGCAATGCAGAGCCAAATACTGATACACAAAAACTCTGCAAAAGGACTCAATGACCTTAACCAACACGTAGCAAAAGGTTGTTCACTGTGTGCAAAGTTGAGGCAGCAACACCAGTATGAGAGTGAGAGAGAGAGGGAGAGGGAGAGGGAGAGAGAGAGAGGGGTTGGGGGCGAGAGAAAGAGAAAGAGACACATGCACACAGACTGACATGAGAAAATGAAAAAAGAGGATATTGCTACGCAAAAGCTCTAAACTTGAATTGTACAGATATCACTTAAGAAACAAATAATTGACTTGCCTTTTGCTATAATGTATCAATGCTAATTATCTTGACTTACTAGAACGAAGTGTTGGAAGGTTCATGGAACTGAACTAGGGAAATGCACTCAAAAAGGTAGGAAGACTGGAAGAGAAAATACTACATCCAGAAACAAGAGGACTGTTTTGGGAAAAAAACACTTCCCTAATATAAAGAATGGATGTTACACAGATTTATGATGAGCGCAAAAGCCATAGTTCACAGAATACTGTCAAAATGTGTTCAACAAATTAGCCAATTATACTTCAATGGGAAGCAGGCCAATTAGAGAGGAGATATATTCCAGCCACTGCAATAATAGAACCATGCCCCTCCCACTGCCACAATCTCCAAGAAAAATCTACCCATTCTATCAGAGAACAATGCCTTAAGAGCAGTTAGAACATCAGTGTCTGTGTTGAGTATGTGAAGTTAACAAATCAAACCTACTTCCTTTTTGATCCTGTAACAAGTTATTCAGACCCTCAGGTTTTCCAATATATACACTTCACAGACATAGTCCAAAAGCAAACTGGTTTACCATGTTTGCCCGGTTAAGAGGCTGAGAAGTAACAGTTGGTCTCATTAGCGAGGCTCTCTGAACTTCCTACACAGATCATAATCAGTATTCTTACTCACACTGGAGGCTGCAGGCCTGGTCCTCATTGGCTTCAATTTCTCAGATAAAAAGTCAAATAAATTAAAGCAATTTATTGATTTGGAAACTGTTAAGTAGAACATATGGACAGACATATAATGGCACAGCGTGCATCAAACTAGTACATAGTGAACAACAGCAAGTTTCACAATGGAAACTAACCCACCGTAAAAACAGGGCTTAGGTTTCTAATATAGTTAAAATCTAGGAGTTTGGGAATGGTAACATTCCCCTCAGAGCCCGCACTGGTAATCCGGGTAAAAAGACAAAGACAGAGTAATATAGCTGTTGAAAAGCTCAGCATTATTCCAAGCCTCAAATACTGCAAGTTCAAGTCCAAATATTAGGGCAGGGTCTTAAAACTGAAAGATGTTTTTATATGTTGCTAGATAGCCAAATCTCACCAACACTGCAGTTAGTTACACATACAGTACATTAACCAAGCATCAACTAGTTTTTGCAACAAAATCACCACATTTTTTTGTTTTGCAAGACAGCCATCAAAGAACAGCCAAATTAGACTGAAGTCAGTCAGATTCAAAGTAAATTTGTTGCTGTCATAAAGGTTTTTCTTTTCATGGACTAGAGTACGAGACACTACATTGACTAGTGTTCGTGCTCGACTTCACAGAGAGGTCAAACACCCTCTAATGATACAGGTTGCTTTCATAAACTTAAGGACATGCCTAGCTTTAGACAATTAACCAACAGCAAAGGTCTCCAACAATAAAAAAAGTGTTGTACAATTTTAACTATTAAAATCTAGAATAAATTAGCCCCACCTTAGACCAAGCCAAAGAGTGAAGAGCTATACTCAGATGTCTTGAGGGGGGGGGGGTTAAAATCCTTCTCTTCAAACTTCACTTCATTGTTTTTTTCGTTATTCTTTTATCTGGATCCTAGAATTTCAAGAATGTAATCTCCAAGCATCCTGTAATCCAATAAATGTTGGGAATGCACCAAACTCAGCAGGGAATTGAGACCCAACTGTTGCCAAATGGTATTAAGACAAAAAGAAAGCATTAAGTGATTCCAACAGGGCAATGCAAAGATAAGGGTTGCATTCTACTTTGTCAACTCACAGAACAATTAAAGAGATGTTCAAATTAACAGTTTTAAATACCCTTTCAACAGCATAAACCTGCATCTAAATGCAAACAAAATACCCTGAAGAAAGGAAATAAAGATAAAAAGGAACACTTGAATATACGGGTGTACATAAATCAGATTACACAAACTTTCAAGTCAACAGGCTAGATAATAATTAGTACATTGGCAGTATTTCAGTGATTTAAGCCAAATATTATGCATTAAACGTAACATTCAATCAGTTCTAGAAATATTATTGTAATATTGTCAAACTCAATTAGGGTTCAAGCAAACTTTTAGGCATAGTATTAGGATCACATCTAAATCCCTGACTGGGGAATAGATTATATTTCATTGGTGAAGCTAGTGGCATTTTTCCCTATTGAAAAACAGTTTAACGCCCCCTCCACCGCCCCTTTACAACCTATATTTTACACAAAAATACCTGACCTAGTCTAAACATATTACTTTAACCTCCTGGTTTAAAAACAAAATCAGAAAAAAAAAGGTAAAAGCGTTCAAGATTTTAAATAACAATTAGTGCAAAAAGCACTTTAAGTGAAACATTTCAGTTAATGATGGAAAGATCAATGACTCATTGTCACTTTGGGCAAATACACCCAAGAACTGCAAGTCATTTAGCTCTAATGCTTGCATTCCAAATATATTACAACTTTTTTGTTTAAGTCTAAAATCCACCCATTACATACAGTATGAAGGAAACTCTGCCTAGTCAAAGTCAAAGCAAGCAGAATTTAAGTGGTGCAAAATAAAACTCACATTTGTGTACTACTTAAACAAATGCAAGAAGATGGCAAGTGTTAAAAATTATATAATGTCAATTTTAATGTAAAATCATAAGGTTAAATACGGTGAAATGCACTGTCAAATAGCATGTTCAATCTCTGTAAACACAGCAGATTGGATCACCTGCTGGGGGCAGAATGCTAAAGTCTCTGAGATAAACATCTGGTTTCCTGGTGCACTGCTTACAAAATAACTGCAACTAGAAGGATTAAACACAGGAGGGCACCCAAGTCAAGCAAATAGTGCAAACAAAGTGTTTACAGGTAAAAAAGTACTGACACAGACATGAAATTCAGTATTACAACAATGGTTTAATTTCCAGTTTTTAAAACATTTACCCTTGCCAAATTTCCGAGACCTGGTTGGGGCCATTTGTTAAACCAATGGCCTTTCACCTATGGTACAAAATCCAGCTTTGATTGATCGGTGGACATCTTCTGTTTACGGAAGGTAACGACGTGAAGCAAATTTTGACAAATCTCAAATGTGGTTCATAGCAGCATGAACTTAAATTACAATACAAACTAGCTCTAACTGACAATCTCAATAGGCTATAGGATGACTAACGTGGAAATAGAGTTCTTCCCACACAGAAGCAGAAACTACTGGAGAAACTCAGCAGGTCTGGCAGCCTCTGTGGGAAGACAGCAGAGTTAACATTTCGAGTTCTGTGATGCTTCATCCGAACTCAAGAGGATCAGCTATTATGTTGAGACATATCATCAAGAGCAAGGGCAGCTGTATGTAACTTGGGTGTGCCCCATGCTGACATCAAGTGCCTCAACTGGCAATTCTTTCATTCTCCCACAACATCCTTCACTTTAAACTCAAAATTTTAATGGGATAGGAGAGGGAAAAAAAAAGGAGAGATGGTGAAATCTTGCCGATGGGAAAGCGCTGACATTTGGAAGTCAAGTTGCTTGTAAATAAAAAGGTGTACATAGTGCAAACACCAACAGAAATACTGAGCTTTTAAAACTCAGTTTACAATGGATACCACCCACCTGGACGAAACTGTAGATAATCACCATCATTGGGCTGAACCTGCTGGACTGGCTAGCAATTTGGTGCAGATAAAATTATGGAATGAGTGAGGAAAAGGAAAATTTAAGACCAAATAGTATTCCAATTCACTCACAGCATTCCTATGCAAACAGACAATGCAATACAAATGTACTTTAGAGTAACAGAAACCCTACGATGCAGAAGGAAGCTGCTCAGCCATCAGGTCCGCACTGACCCTCCGAAGAGTATCCCACCCAGATCCATCCCTCTACCATAATCCCATAACCCGACATTTCCCATGGCTAATCCAACTAGCCTACTTATCCCTCAACACTACGGACAACTTCAGTATGTCCAATCCACGAAACATACACGGGGAGAGTGTCCGTGTAGAGTTTGCACAGTCGCCCGAAGCTGGAATTGAGCCTGGGTCCCTGGCACTGTGAGGCAGTAATGCTAACGACTGAGTCACAATGCTGTACACTTGTCAAATATGACAACTGAACTCAAGGCGTGCCAAAGTCTGCACTTTTTCCACATTTATTCCTTTAACCATAACATGTGCCACAAGTGACGTGATCAACAATTTGCATTTGTATTGTAACACTTAGAAGATCTCAGAGCATTATCAAAACAGCATTCAACACCAAACCAAGCCGTATAAAAAGGAGAAAGCAAGAGAGAGGTGACCTAAGATTAAAAAAATAGTTAGTTTGGTTTTCAAATGGTATCTTAAAAATGAGAGATGTTCAGAATTGTGGAGAGAGTCAGGGAGGGAATTACAGAGAGAAATAAAAAGTAAAAAAAAAAAAAAAAGAGGGCAAATAAGGCATGGATGAGAATAACAGTGTGGTTAAAAACTGGTTATGTAAAAGTGACCAGAATTGGCTGTGTGGTGGTGGTATAGCGGCTGTAAAATTTGTAGGGTACATGAAGATTAGTGCCATACTGGCATTTGCCAGTTTGAATAATCACTGAAGGACTTGAGGGTTAGGATACAAATTTTGGGTAAGCTCAAGTTTATGCAGGGTAAGAAGTTCAAGTTCCACAGCCTGTAGGTTACAATTTCTTCCTCAGCTGGCAAAGAACAGGCAAGTATTGACTCTAGTTGCAGCATGGTTTCACAACTGCCTTCAACAGCTCACTCAAGTTATCCTTCTTCTTGCATTAGTACCAAAGCACAGTCAAGGGTAAGAGGCCACCAGGTGAGCTGAACACAATACTGTGATGTCCAAACGGGTTTCACCCATATTTCCAGCAGAATCATTGAATGGTGACAGCATTAAAACCTTAATTTCTTCCCTCCCTAGCCTTAGATCCAAATGTACTACCCTTCCCGATGATAGCACCATTAAGCCTTCCACTCTGAATGGTGCAGTTTACGAAGTGCATCATGTTGTTGAAGCTACTTTTACACTGTCAGCTTAGTTCTGCTCGCACTTGATGCGTGGACCTCACACAGCCAACAGCAAACAAAGTAACTTTACGAAGTTGCCAAGGCTGGCAGCAGCAAAACAGCTTTTCCAGCAGCCAGCTTCAGCAAACCCAACAAGTTTACAGGATTTTTTTCTACATGTACACAAGCATAGTACTTAACCAAATGTGAAACAGTTCAAATGATTTGCGCAATAACCTACTGGAGAAATTGCTTGCAAACTCAAAATTATCAGAATATTTGTACAACAGAGCCTGCAAAAATCACATATTTAGTACAACTTGGATTCCAAAACTATAGCTAACACATTGTGTTAAAAGCTACACAGTCAAAGAGACTGTTGATAGCTGCTGAACAACTCAGAAGGATCTAGAAAAAGGAGGCTGTCAAAAGAGAGTGTTTTAAACAAAGAACCCCTGTGCGTTTTCAAAATCTGCAAGGAAAAAGTATTAGACAGGAAGATTAACTCAGGAACTAGAATTGTATATTCCTGGTAAGAGCCACCAATGGACTCAAGTTGGTAAACAGGCTATTCCAAGTCATGCTTAACACAACCATGGTGTTAACAGTAAACTAAACAACGCAAAACCCTGCTGCCAAGGTCAATTGCTTGGGAGCCCTAATTGTTAGCTTGACATCAACTTGCCACCCAGCAGGCCCAAGGAGGCAAAGGTTACATCAGCAGTTTCATGAAGATGTTGGTGCTTTTGTAAGAAATGTGCTATACAGTATGACATTAAAAAAAACAAAAGCATGCAGATGATGATTTGCTGAATCTTTCCTCAAAAAAGGCCCCCATTAAGCGAACAAATATCAGCATCGGTTAGCTCAAAATACCAGATGATGTGAATTAATTTATGATTCCAACAGATTTCATAGTTAGGCAGAATTATAATTAAAATCCAAATTAAACAGATATTCTCTAAAAGAAAATCTCAAGATGCTCTTCTGGATGTTGCCAGTAGTAACAATTTACAGGTTTAGCATAAACCAATTAGCTTTATAGACCATTTCAAAAAACTTCTTCATTGCTTCAGATCTGCATGGTGATTTGGCATTGGAATAATTGACACAGGAAACAATTGGGTTTGGTTTGAGGGATTAGGGATGGATTTACTCTACACATCCAAAATTAAGACTAATCTGGACAAGCAAACAATCAAAACATCATCTAACTTCTTCCCCAACTCCATGTGGACTGAATAATAACGTATGTTAACTTAGTGGTGAGATCCTTTTTCAGTTTTCAAAATATTTCTTCAACAAAAACTTCAAAAATTTAATAGTTTTCATGAAGGATTATCAAAAGAATTGTATGAAAAATTAGTCAATTTACAGTATTCAGAACAGCAATGCTCAATATTTTGCTTTACATAAAATCTCTTAAAGTTGCAGACTGCAAATTTTTTAAGCAGAACTGGTGAACCATACATGGCCAGACAAATAAAAACCATTCATCCTTGAAAGAAGTTGCAAGAATGATAATGTCTAGAATTAAAATTTAGAGTTAGGATATAAATGGGAAGTGAGGAAAAACACATCCGTTCTTAGAAGACATTTCCTGCCAGTTACAGACTGGAATGAAAGTTGACAAGGACAATACAAATCTTCCAACAATCAACCTGAATTGATTTGATTTTAAATTTTTTTGCTCCAAAAAGAGTTTAAAGGTGACAATTTTCTCCTCTCTTCTTTCCCCATCTTGGAGGGAGGTAGTATATCCATTCAATCCAATTATTATAAGGTTGATAACAAAAAAGGCAGCTTTATTGTTTTTCGTAAACAATTGTTTAGAATCAAAACAAAAACAATACTAAAACTCCAGATAAAAACACACACCTTTTAGTTGATTAATGTCACTGGAAATCCCACAATCCCATAATCTTTTAGAGAGAAAAAAACATTTAAAGTTTCACATTTCCAAGCATCTCTTTATTGCACCCTAGTTGGCTAGATACAAAAGAATGAAAGGCTGTAAGAGAAGCAAAGTCTACAATTACTGCGCATTTACAAAAAAAAGTATTTTCTTCCAGATAAAACAACTCTTTACTGCTACTTGTAATGTAGATTGTGGAAGGAAAATGACATCAAGTAATTTCACTGATCGTAACAAGTACGTTTTTGAAACTCCAGTTCAACTTCAGAGTTTTGTTTTCATGCTGCCTTTTCCTAACGGCTGAATACAAATTTACTTTGGGAACCAGTCCATGCTGCAGAATTATATTTGTAATATTAGAATGGACACCGAGCTTCGTGCTCTTCATATCTCCTATGAAGGTAAACTAGCTGATGGGGAAATATTATCAACTTTAAGTTAGTATAGGTTCCTGGGAAAGCTGTGATTATTACCAAATTAAATTTAGTATTTGTATCTACAGAAGCCTCCAGCAACCCTTCTCCCTTCAGATTTGTAAAATTATTTACCATTTATACATTACCTTTAGTTAGAAGACTTTGAGTAGTTCAAAATAAAAAGAATTTTTCTTCTTTACCCCAACTTTAACAGTTTTGTTCCAAAATCAAAAATCCCTCCATACTGAAGCTAACACTGTCCATTTAAAACATATTAAACAAGTTATGATATATCGGTAACGATGAGGGTTGTCTAATTCTACTCATTGTCACCTCTTTTGGTCACTCTGGTGCAGTTAATTTCCCTTCAAGTGAAGGGAAGGTACAACGCAAACAGCATTGTTTTTGGGGTGGGACTTCAAACTGTTGCTCTATACACATCACTTGCACAATCCTGAGCAACCATCAAATATATTTAAGGAAACCAGTAGTTAAACAAAAAAAAAAGTACCAGAATTGTCCCTGCAAATGCAAAGTTTCAATGAAAAGGACAGCACACCATTTTTTGTTAATTCCTTTCCCAAAAAAAAGGAAAAACAAAAATGCAAAATAACGCAACCATGCTCGCTACACACCTAAACTGAAGGAAAATCAAACTGGCAAGATGAAGAGGTGACTTTAGACACTGTGCGCGTGCACACAGACACAGACAGCGAAATCAGTTAAAAATTGAGAAAATTTCATGGATTGAGCAACAAAGGAATCTACATTTATTTACATTGAGTGAAAAGGGATCTTCTTTTCTAAAATTTACAAGTTGAAGAACTAATATTCCTCCAACCTTTAAACTCAAGATATACATGCCAACACATACTAGGTATAAAAACAAATTTCTGACTACAATATAGCCAGTATGCAAATCATCTTCCCCTTGCTGTGCTGCTCAACAGTGTAGCCTCAGCAATATTAAAATTGAGGTCCCTGCACAACACAAGAAAATATTTGAATCATCTCCACTTGTATCTTTGTTCTAACAAGGACAATGGACAGTAACAAGTAATTCACAAAGACTCCTGGGACATCCTGAGTTTCTATTCATTTGATGATGCTCACAATGATGATATTATGGTTCTTCTTTCGTACTAAATTGTGTGAAATTGCACCATTTGGTCTTGAGATAGTTAGATAAAGCAAAAATCTTCAGGTTAACAATAAACCAGCGTTACAATAACTGCAATTATCACTGTATATAGTCTTGGATAATTCTCCAATCCAAACAATGGTATCTGGTGCCTTAAATGTCCTTTTAGTCAACAAGGAAAACAAAGTCCCAAGCCACTTAGCAGCAATGAAATATTATTCCAGTATAATTACTGTTGTAATGTTAGAAAGTTAAATTTTGTAACTTGTTCAAATTTACAAACACCAAATCATTTCTTTTTGAGTTAAAGTAATTTAGACCAGAATGCTCATTTTGGTCAGACATGGAATCATCCAAAACCAAACTGCATGAAATATCGTAACATCACTCGAGACGTTTCTTCCCCCTCCCCCATTGTGAAGAGTAAGGTGACCCTGAAGAAGCTGGGCATGCCAGCATTGAGATTTCCCCAATTAAAAATGTTGTGCACTAAAGACTGGGGTGCAGGCAGATTTTTTTTCCAAAATCTTATTTGCACTGCTACATTCATCTCAATTTCCCATTCTGGACGGAAAAAAGTAATCAATTGGTGGATGCCTCACCAAAATATTATTACAGTATTTCTTTAATGTATTGTTGCTTTTCAACCTACTACTGCACCAGGCTACAGTGCATTTTTGGCATTATCTTGTTATTGACTTTTAACATTGTAATTATAATTACACCAAACCAGTCTAGCTCGAACTGATACTCATCACACTGACATTAAAATTTCCTTCAAAGTAGCAAGCAGAATAAATTGGATTGTTGTTTAAAAATGGCATCTAGTGTGATGCTGAAATGCTGAACAAGTTTAAAGCAACCTCTGCACCACTGCTCTACGAAAACCTAATTTAACACAAGGGACAGATTGTACACTGTATCTATTAAACAATCATGTCGGACATTGCAATACATCTTTGTACTGAGACTCACAACAGACAAGATATTTTGTTTTTAAGTGTTCAGCTGTTTTGCATTGGCTATCTACTTTTAAAGCTTGTTATATAGAAAAAAATGCAAATGGTAATCAGCATGTAAAGTGGAGGCAAAGTAGCAACATAATTCTGAAAAAGAGAACATTTGTGCCTAATTTGCAAGTTTCTGGGCTTATCAATTTCTGACTATTTGTTCAAATTACTAACATGACAGTACTGTCAGTTGCTTTGCACTGTAAACACGACAGCTTTCATTATAACAAAGTTACAGAAGGTATCACTATAAGTCAGGGAGAAAGAAACTACTTGAACCAATACATTCTAAAATGTATTTCATTTAATATCACTCCCTTCATGTTTAAAATTAATCTCAAAACTAGTCATTTATAAAACTGCTTGAAGAAATAAACTAATTACCAAATTCACACACCAAATTGATGGATACATGGTAAGGGGACTGATAAATAGAAGAAATCCAAAGGATCTCTACTTTAACCAGAGACCCTTCAGTACAAGTGTCTCTCTCCACTCTTCTTCAACCTATTTCTCTTTCTCTCTTTCTCTTTTTCTCTCTCTCTCTCTCTCTCTCTCTCCAGCTAGCTATCCTGTACATTACTGCTGTCCAGTGCACATAGCAAGGCAAGGGACACTTGCTTTTAAAGCTGGCATGCAGATGAGCTCCTTTGTGAAAAGGGGATACCCAGGGTTTCACAAGCTTTTGTGCCATGTGTTAGTACACATACAAGCACTACCATTCCATCCCCCCACTTGCACTCAAGATATAAAGCACTGAAGTAGAAGTTACAGAATGATTCTTCAGAGCACATTAACATTCAAAATGGTTCTTTGAGGATTTGCCACTGCAAACAATGGGTGGGTCGCAGGACAGTTAAGCACTTGGACAATAACAAATGTCGGGGGGAGGGGGCAGAGTTCTACCACCAGCATAATTGTTCAGCAAGTAACTCTGTTTAATTTAATTTTACAAGCAAATGACTAAAAGTGTGTTGGTGAGTCTGGCCATCCATGCTTCTTGCACACAACTGCAATTAACTGCAATACTAATGGGTTCCAGCTGTATTACATTAGGGGAGATATAAATAAATCCCCATTCCAGAGGAAAACGGGGGTAAACGCAGCAATGTTTTGCATTTGATAAAACTAAAACTAAGGAAAAAGTGCATAAATTGTTTTGACAAATATCTTATATCAATACTCCCAATATCACTACTATAAGATACTTAAAATGTTAAACGTGGCTAAGATATTTTAATGTTCAGATATCTACCAACTCAAAAACTACCACCACGTGCTCCAAATTAGATCTTCATCAATCATTCATGATGCAACGCATTTTTAAAACAATCTGCAGTTACAATTTTGCAAAACCAATTTAAAAAGATGTAATCAAATTTGCATGTTATCAGTGATAAACGGCAATACCGTTTTCAACCCAAGGCTAGAGGTGCAAAACAATAAGGCTGTGCGTGTGGCTTTTAAACAGTCTTTGATATTGTAGCTCAGTTCGATCTCACACCGATACACCCCATATTGATAATATGCTTGCAGCGGAGTACTGTATAACTCCTAAAAAGAAGATCTTACTGACTCACGGATTAAAGTTTGCATAACCCATATAAATCCATACTGGCATCAGTAGACTGGAGGTATCCCAGGTCTCATTTTTTGAAGGGCTAACATTTAACCTGAATACCCCCTTGCAAAACAACTGCAACTTCTGTGACATTTTTTTTAAAAAAAATAGAACAAATGCGTCCATTGAGTGGCTGTAGGAAGTCGGAAATCAAAGATGGCTGTAGGTCATGGCTCGGAGTCCAGGGTGATCGCGATCTCGCCCTATCCTCAACACACACAAAAAAACCCTACCACCACCTTTCAAATTAAAAACAACCAACAGCTTTCTTTAAAAAAAAGTACCAAACAGAACCAAAAGTAACACTTTTTTTCCTCTTAAGAAAGTTGATCAAAATGTTATTTTTTAAAAAAAGATTTGCACATAAAACAATATCTTGAACGTTTACTGCAAACAAATCTCAATAGTACAATCGCGAAACATGATAAGCCTTTTAACAAGTTGCAACATCAACTGGTAGCGAGCCGCGTACAGAAATAAACGAAGCTCTGAATGATTACAGAATAATCGAGAGGCATATAAAAAGAGAGGAAAATGAAATATATGCAACATAATTGTGACAAGATAAGATAGGATCTTCTTTGTGTTACATGTTGTAACTATTTATACCTACCTCGATCAATAGGAGTGAGTCACGCTAAGCGTGCGCATCAGACCCGTCCCATAATCGAGTCAAACACCCCCCCCCCAAAAATGCTAGTTTTACAGTAAATCTGATCCCACAGATGGAGAATAAAAGTTTACTTGAATTGAAATGCAGGGGAAGCAGGATCTGTTCTTAGATTTTTTTTTCCCTGGGAGGGATTTGCAGTCGGTCAGCGGTCAGAGCCCGGGTCTTGCTCCCTGCGGCCACGGCAAGGACACAAGCACTGGTCATTTCCAACCTCCCCCCCACTCCCAACTCCCTCTCTCCCCATCCCAACTTTTACATTTGGAAAGCAATTGAACAACTTTTTTAAAAAACTCCCTTCTATTTCATCCTAGGTTGTCCCTCAGTGATTAAACAGAAAGTATTCCGATCTTTTTTTCAGATCTTCCTAGCTGATAACCGGTTCAAAAAGATGTTACGATCCAAGGGTCGGAGCGGACACGCACTCCAGAGAGAAAACACATAACTATTTTCTTCACGTAAACTGTTGATTAATCAAATAAACCACGAGAGATGAAACTAGAAGGTTTTCTCTAATATTCCATAGAAATGCATCTTACCGTTTCCAACTATGAGCTGCTCATCCGAGTTGATGTGCTGGGGTTTCGCCTGCTTGCGACGCGACATGGTAGATGCATCAGTAACAAATACAAAAAAAATTCAAACAAATTCTTGGAGTTGCCAAATTACTCCATTAAGTGGAGTGCGCATGTGTCATGGTAATTATGATTATCAATAATGCATTGCGATTTATCATAGGCTCCTGACAGCTGATTGGCTTGGAGCCAAGGGCTCTCAGATTATTCAAATGAATGGGGGAGACCGCGAACGCGCACGCGCCCTCGCGCCAGTGCACTCTGGGGACTGTAGTCCTGCTCACCGCTGCCCCTCTCCCTCCTTCAGTTCAGCGGCGACATCCCAAACCAGAATCCCACTCACTGCAGTGTCAAATACCTCGTGGGTTTGACCAGTTCGAGTTTATTGCAGAATCTCTTTAAGGGTCATCACTGGCTTCTTCCACATTCCCACCTTTTGCTCTCGGGATGAAGGGGGCACCAATTTAAGACTGAAAAGAGAAAGAATTTGGTTTCTGAGTCTTTGGAATTCCTTGCCAGAGAGCTGTGGGTGGGGGCAGAGGCTATATTTAAGAATTAGATAGATAGGTTTGTTTTTATCAGTAGGGGAAATCAAGAGTTGCAGAGAAAACACAGGAAAGTGAATGTGAGGCATGTCAGATCATCCATGGTCTTATTGAATGACTTACTCCTCTTCCTCTTTCTTATGGTCTTTGAGACATTCAAGAGGGCATTGGATGATTATTTGGACAAACATGACATTCAATGACATGGGGAGAAACCAGGAGACTGTCACCAAGTCATTTGATGAGCCAGTTCTGGTGTGATGGGTTGAATGGTCTTCTTCAGCATCATATTACTTCAATGATTCTACTTCATTATTTACTTCTGCCCTTTACTATTTTCTTCTTGAATCAATATAGAAAATGTGCCAACTTTACAGATACAATGGGCTGAATCACATACACACTAAGAAATTTGAAGCATATTATAAATATTGTGAGACCATAAACCAGAGATAATCCCAAATGAAACACAAAACAGATGCCAAAAAGAAGTCTCAGGGCTGAAGTGCTGCTCACATATTGTGCATATTAAAATGGATGCTCAACAGGAGAGGGATAAAAAAGGAAAAAGTCAGAATGAAGACATGATCGAAGAGAAGGACTTTGAAACTTTGGAAGCAAAGAGGAAGGGTAAGCTAGACAGGGAGCAGATATCAGGGGCACAATGGCAAGTATCGTGGCCACCATTTAGGTGCAGAGATAGAATCATAGAATCCCTACAGTGTGGAAACAGGCCATTCAGCCCAACAAGTCCACACCGACTCTCCCTAGAGCATCCCACCCAGACTCACTCCATCCCTTTAACTCTGCATTTCCCATGGCTAATCCATCGAACCTACACACTATGGGCAATTTAGCATGGCCAAACCACCTAAACTGCACATCTTTAGACTGTGGGAGAAAACCGGAGCCCCCGAAGGAAGCCCATGCAGACACGGGGAAGGACGTGCAAACTCCACACAGACAGTCACCCGAGGCTGGAATCGAACTTGGGTCCCTGGTGCTGAGGGGCAGTAGTGTTTGAAGAATAATAAGCAGTTGGTTATCAGGGTACCAGAGAACATGCACAACTGTATGGATGTAAAAGGCATGATGGGGAATTGGATTTTGAAAGAAGGAATAAGCTATGATTTCTGAGAATGGAAAGAGAATTGAGATGTTAGGAGAGTGTATGATTGTATTGTAAGCATCACAACTGTAATCTTTACCCTGTTTATTTAGGGGATGCAAACATTTTTAAAATATGAGTTGTTTAAATTTAAGATATTGCAAATCAATGTGAATAAATAAAGGAGTGATTGACTAGTAAGATTTAATCCAAGATGGAACATTTTGGATCTGCTGAAGTTATAGAGTTGAGGTGATTAGATGTGATAGAGTTTAATTCTGCATTCCATCCTTTCGGAAGGATGTGACTTGAAAAGAGGTCACAAAGGAGATTCAGAAAAAACTATCCCAAGAAAAAGAGACTTCAGTTATATAAAGAGATTAGAGAAATAAGATTATTCTGCTTAGAGTAAGAACAATTGAAAAAATAAGGTTTAATAGAGGTGCTGGAGCAAAGAAAGTGAAATGTTTCCACTGACAGGAAGTCTATTGACAGGGGGCACTGATTTAAAATAATTGACAGAAGCCCAGAGAGGAGATTAAATCTTATAATTGTACCAGATTGTTATGTTCTAGAATGAAAGGAAGATAAAAGCAAGTCCAATAATATCTTTCGAAAATTATATAACATACAATAAAAATTTTTAAAAATTCAGGCCTATAGGGAAAGAGCAAGGGAATGGAAATAATGAACAACATTTTGATTGATTTATTGTCATGTATACTGAAATACAGTGAAAAGCTTTGTTTATCAGTGATACAGGCAGCGCACACCACCTTCTGTAGTTTCTTACAGTCCTGGGCAGACCAGTTACCATACCAGGCCATTATGCACCTGGACAATACGCTTTCAATGGTGCGTCTGTAGAATTTGATGAGGGACCTTTACGGACATTTCAAATTTTCTGAGCCGCCTGAGAAACACACAACAAAAACAGACAGCACAAAAAATAAGTGATGTATCTAATAGCATCCCTTTATGCTGTAACTTAAATGATTTCTATGATCTGCAGGATATGCACATTTCCACTCTACAAAGAAGAATAGATGTATTTTGCGCACAAAAGAGCACTAGTTTTTTTCCATTTTTATGTTAATCCATGAATGCCATGTGTTTCTATGACTTAGATCAAAGCCATGGTTATTGTCCTAAGTGAACGAAACTAATGGGTACAGGTGATACCTAACTGAAACCATAACTTATCTGTGTCTTTTGCTTTTCCTTGAGAAAAAGAGCAAGGCACAATGCAAACATCCCAGGTCCAGGCTGATTGGCATAAGAATGTCCATGGTTCAGATGCTGCATTCCAATGCTCCTCTACCTTGATTACCACTAAAAAAAAATCATAATCAAAGCTCAATTTGCTCTTAACCAGGATCCAGGTGTAATAGTCACTTGGTACAAATTGGACGTCCATCCTTGTAAGCAATCGAAACTATGACCCATAAGGTTACCTTTAGCATTGTTAAACAAGCAATATATTAATCCCTAAACAATATTTCTGGAAAATATACAGTGGCCAATTGAATTATTTGTACCCTTTCTTTACAGTTATTTACCATAGCTTATCATTGGCATTTAAGTTGTGTATGTAATGTTAAAATTAATGAATATAATTTTTTTTGTTTAAAAATGTTGGTGACTGATAAAACCCAAGCTCATATCATGTGACATCATCAGAATTACATCTGAGTTAAAAATAACAAATGGAAAATAACTTGCTGCATTACACAGACACACTACATATGTGGTATAAATTGTGGTTATGACTTTGGATCAGTAATTATAGATTAAAATGCAGGTTCTCAACAACAATAAAAATAACTGAGTTTTCTGCAGCCTAATAAGAGAAGACACCACAGTGACACTCAAGACATAGGTTCATACATTCTGGCGGCAGTGTTTTGCTGAGGTACTATAATGTTTGAAGCCAAATTTCCATTCTTTTTAATGAGCAGAAAAACTCAACTCTATTAAGACTAAGTAAATCCATAATGTGACTGTGTGGCTTGAGAGGTCACTAACCATAATGGCTTTAATCAGCAATGTCACATCAGCAACAGTAGCGTACAAAGCCCTTGTTGCAGCAAATGTGATACCAGCACCTTTTATTTTACAGACTGTATCAGATGACAATGTTTTTTGCAAGCTTCTGGGATCACATACATCTTTTAATCAGAAAAGAAGCAGAAAGATGGATTCTTCATGTAATGCCTATATTGTGATCACAACAGTGAGGTAATGGGCCCAATTTTAACTTTGTGTAATTGGATGGGTCTTGGGCGCATCGAAATATTGCCCAATGTACTATTACATTCAAATCAAAACACTTTTGTTTATTCTCAGCTACTAAAATCCCAAAATCTTATTTTAACAACTGACAAACAGTTATCAAAATGGAAGGCAATATATACATTCCAGTTATGTTTATATCATCATTCTAGAAATCTATCCAACCTTGTAATATTGATATTCAAATATACATACAGCTGGACCAGGTTTAAAAATTTGGCTACCTTGGTTCTTTCCTGACATTCAATTTGATGGTATCACTGTGAACAGATATGTCTACGTGGAGACAGAAGTTTCCAAAATAAAAACAGGAAAGCAACTTTGTTTGCTTATTTGTAAATAAATCATAGAGAAACCTTTTGGTATTTAACATATTTTTAAACTGAGCTGCATTGGCATTATGAAAAGTGGTGTGACGGAAATTCCCCAAGCTATATTGTCTCTTTTAATCAAATAGTAAACAGGTTGACAGCGTACTTTAAGAGGGTTGAAGCTGAACTGCACATGGCACAAGAGCAGAAAAGCAGAAGAGGTTAGAGCAGGTGTAGATTATATGGCTCGTTGAACCTTTTCCACTATTTAATATGATCATTGTTGATCTTTAATTTCAATTCCACTTCCTTGCAAAATCCCCATATGCTTTGATTCCTTGACAGATCATTTATATATATGAAGTTAAATAAAGTCAATGATGAAGCATCCATAATCCTCTGAGATAAAGAATCCCAAAGATTCACAAACCTTTGACTAAGAAATTTCTCCTCATCTCAGTCCTAAACGATTGACCCATTATGCTGAGACTGATCCCCCCGCTCCTTGTTTTACATTCTGCAGTCAGGGGAAACAATCCCTCAGTATCTATGCTGTCAATCCCCTTCAGAATCTTAGATGGTTCATACAATGATCCTAATTAGGAGCAGGAGTAGTCCATTTAGCCCGTCTAACTTCTTCCATCATTTATGAGATATGGCTAACTTGATTGAGGCCTTTTCTTTCTGCTCTACCCCTACACATTTTATCTCCCTTAGTCAAGAACCTGTCAAACTCAAAAATATTTAATGACTTTGCCTCTACTGCTCACTGGAGAACAGAACTCACAGCCTAAAGATCCTCCGAGAGAGAGAGAGAAAGATAATTCTAAATAAGTCCATTTTAAATAAGAAACCCATTATTTTTAAATGCTGTCCCCTAATTCTAATCTTTTCCCAGAAGTGTAAACATGTTTTCAGAAGTCATCCTTTTAAGCCCTCTCAAGATCTTATATATTTCAATAAGATTGCCTCTGGGTTGAGGATATTACCAAAGGAAAAACATACACAATGTGGCAAACGATTAGTAGTAACCCAGATGATTGGGAAAATTTTAAAAACCAACAAAAGATAACCAAAAATAACAATGAGGGAGAAAATAAACTATGAGAGCTAACTAACATATCATATAAGATGGACAATAAGCAGTATGTTAAATAAATTTTAAAAAAAGAGAAATTAAATTAATCATAGACACCTTAGAATACAAGGTTGGGGAAATACCAATGAGGGATCAGGAAATGCCAGACGAGTTGAATAAATACTTTGCAACAGTCTTCATAGTAGAGGATATTAATAGCATTTCAGAGTTACTAAAGAATCAAGGAGCCTAAGTGGGGAGGAAATAAATGCATATCTATCACTAGAGAAAACATACTCGGAAACTAATGGGGCTTAAATCCTGATAAGTCTCCTGCATCAAATGGGTTGCAGCTTCGTATTTTAAAGGAAGTAACTATGGAAATAGTGGATACACCTGTAGTAATCCTCCATGAATCCTTGATTTTCAGGTTGATCATATTATTCTGTTCGTAGCTCCTCTTCCACCATCCACTTTTGAGACATTCCCTTTGTGTGGTTCCATGCCTACATGTACCAATATGTCTAGCAATGACTTTTCCTCCAGCTCCATCTCTACATGGTCGTCTCAAATTTCTAAAGGACTTGACCTTGGTCCCACTCACTTCTTCACCTTCATGGAGATGATACAGAAACAAGGGTAGGAGTATATTGATGTCAATCAGCTTACTTCCTACCCCTTCCCTCAACACCATAATAACATCTAGCCTGACAGGCTCCAAGTGTCATATATTCAGAATTTTGGGATGATCCAGAAACATTTAAAAATGACATCTTGAATGTGAAATGAAATAACTCCATAGGAGCATGTGCTTAGTACTTGACACTGAACCAGCTTCCTCAGAATGAACAGAGCTTCTGACTCTCCTGTCTATATCTGTCAGCCAGGTCTCCCTCATTGGATCAAGTCAACAGTCACAATCAAGGAACTCATTTTATGAGGTCCATCTGGCTGACCTCATTACAATCACTGCATTACTCCCCCTATAAGTCCAACGATGTAGACCTGTTCTTTTCCTTTTAGCCTCTCCTGGGGCATTTTCACGCCAGATCCAGTTCCTCCAGATGCAGGCCTTAGCCCACTTCTTACGCCAGAGCCTCTCGGAAGAAATTCATCCCCTTCTTCAGGTAGCAAATGTATGGAGGCTGTGACATTCACCATGTCCATCTCAGACTCAGAGGTTTCTTCGATACCAGACGGAGGTGGGGGCTCTCATGGGTTCCGACAGCCTTTCTGGCTGTTCAGAGGGGCCTGGTTTGTCCTGCTCCTGCCCCGTTTGAGAGTTTGCAGCTCTTATGTGATCTTGTTCAGGACTGCCCCACCTCCCCAAACTTTGTACATCATGGGACTTGACCTCGTGTCGACCATGCCGCTTACCCGTGCAGAGACATTTCCGTGGTTTTGGCACCAAATTTCATCCCTTGAAACAAGTCATCTCTTCCAATTAGAGGAGTCTTATGTCTGGCACTGGTGTTGTTGATGTCAGTGAAATGATACAGCTCCCCAAGGTGGCTATGCCTGCATGCAAATCTGTCCGCTAGACATACCTTCTTGCCAACATCTTCATTTTGGACACCCTGGTTGACGCTGGAGGAGTTCAGGTAGTATCTGGCAGTGAACTTTGCTGGGGACAATCACTTTTGTTCCCCATAATAAAATACCATCTTCTACTGTGATCTGGTCTCAGTGTGTTGAAAAAGGTTTCAATTCTGGTTGTGATGGCCCTTTTGTTTCCCCCATGACCACCAGCTGTTTTAGTTTGGCCAGGATGGGATCTTTTTGTGTCCACAATCTGATATTGTCAGCAGTGACTGGAAGTGTGTCCAGAAGTTTTAAAACCGGGATGGATTCTTCCAGTGGTGGCACCTGTGAGATATCTGCCAGCGGGATCTGGCTCAAGGCATTCACATTCACTACTTGGCCTCCCTGACAATGTTCCAACTTGTAATTGCATGCACTTAGAATGAGACCCCACCACTGAATTCGATTGAAGCTGTGTGTGGCACAGCCTTGTCCTCTTTGAGAAGCCCCAGCAGCAGTTTGTGGTCTGTTAATATTAGAAATTTACATTCGTAAAGGTATTGGTGAAACTTCTTTACACCAAAGATGACTGCCAAATCTTCCTTCTCTTTCTTGGTGTATTTGCAGTCTGCATCAGCCAAAGTCCAGGAAGTATGTGTTATTGGGCATTCATCTCCATTGGGCCATCTATGAGCCAATACTACCCTGATACCATACGGGGAGGCATCACATGTCAGCACCACGATCTCACTTGGGATCATAGTGTGCCAACACCTTAGATGATGATAGCTGCTTTTTCACTTTCCTAAAGGCTATGTCTTGGCTATGACCATTTCCAAGGCTGACCCTTTTTTCAATAGCAGATGTAAGGATGCCAGAATGGAAGCCAGGATACATATGATTTTTCTGTAGTAATTCACCAGTCCAAAGAAAGACCTAAGCTCTGGTACTGACATGGGAACCGGGGTGTCTTTGATCACCCTCACTTCTTCTTCCAACTGGTATAACCCAGTCTTGTTGACTCTGTAGCCCAAGAAGATCACTTGGGGTGGCTTGATGCATATGCCTGCCTTGGAGAAAGGTCTAAGGTCTATGTCCAAGCTCTCTAAGTGCTCTTTATTGGTCTTCCCTTTTATTAGCACACCATCCAGATAAATGGCAACCTGGGGTAGACCTTGTAAAATGTTCTCCATCATCCACTGAAAAATAGCAGAAATTGATAATACACCAAATGGCAGTCTTACGTATTGGTACAAACCCTTATGGGTGCTAAATGTAGCATACCTCTGTGTAGATTGTCTAGCCACAATTGCAAGTATACATGGCTCATGTCCAGCTTTGTGAAGGAAAGCCCCCCTGCCAGCCTTGCTTATAAGTCCTCTATGCGAGGGATTGGATATTTATTTAGCAGGGAGAAACAATTTACCATTTTTTTAAAATCCCCAAAAATGGTGAACCGAGCCATTGGGTTTCACAATCGGTATGACCAGTGCTATCCATTCCGCAAACTGCACTGGTTTGATGATTCCTTTGCTTTCCAGCCTCCTGAATTCTGCCTCTACTTTTGCCTGTTGGACAAATGGCGCTGGGTGGGCCTTACAGAATCGTGGAATTGCTTCCTGGTCAACATGCAAAATGGCCTTGGCTCCTTTGACAGCCCCTAGGCCTTCCTGAAAAACTTCCTGGCATTTAATTAGGACTTCACTCAGGCAGCCGTTTTCTAATTGAAAGATGTTGAGCCAATCAAGGTGAATCTTTCTCAACCAATTTTACCCCTTCAGGCTTGGGCTCAAGCCTTTTACTACAATCAGTGGTAACAGAACCAAGTTTCCCCGGTATAGTTAGTCAGTCTAGCCGAGGTGTTATGCAAACATAAGAGTCTAGCGTGAATTTTGTCGAAGACTGGTTCTGCAATCACTGATACAACTGCATTGGTATTGACCTCCATTAGAACTGGGAGACCATTTGACGAGATGTTTATTTTGATTGGTTCTGATTTGGATGTTGCTAAGCTATTTAACTGTTCCAAGACAGGGGTAGGTGAGCTTACCCAGCTGTGCACGCTCCTGGATACAGGCCTATGAGTTGTCTTACTCAATCCAGGCCGAATGGGACTCTTTTGCTGGCTCAAGCCCATATACTGGCAGCAACTACAATGGCTTGCCAGACTGGATCCTGAAGGAAATATTAACCATTTGGCTGAAGCTTGTCTTTATTTTGGGGTTTTGCTGTGGGCTGACCTAGAGTCCTGAGTGAAGCTATGCAACTGCCTTCACTCAAATGGTGTTCCCCAAGATCAGTTGGCCTGACTTCAATTGGCATACCCTGTATCCGTATGCTCCACTTGCCACACTTTCTAATGACAAGGCCAGTTGTAGAGCTTGTTTGAAGTCCAGCTGTGCTTCAGCTATTAGGCACTTTTTCATGGTCACGTCATTAATCACACATACCAAACAGTGTCTCAGCATATCATTAAGGGGTAAACCAAAGTCACATTCCTTTGCCAATGACCTTAATGTTGTCAAAAATCCTGACAAAATTTCCTTGGTTCTCGACTTGCCGAGTAAAAGTGATAGTGTCTCAGAATTAGAGGAGGCTTGGGTACGTTATTTCCCTTAACTAAATCTGTCAACTCTCGAAAGGTTTTAGTATCTGGTGCCTCAGGAAATGTTAGGCCCCTAATAACCAAAAAAGCTGCAGGTTCACAAGCTGTCAAGAGAATCATATGTTCCTTTTTAGCTGCCACTGTGTACAATCTCCGACGGCAGAAATAAACAAGTCAAGCTTCCGAATAACAGTAGGATGCCAGAAATGCTTACCCCAAATCAAAGACAACTGTTACTAGCAAATTTCATCAGGAACATTTTTTTTCTCTCATTGCCATTGAAATACCTCCAAGAAGGCAGGTATCCAGCACCCTGTCACCCTTTATTACACGTGCAAAGTACTTGATACTGGTCTGGCTTTCTCAGAGTGAGCAGAACCTCCGAACACCCCTGCTTATGTCTGTCAGCCAGGGCTCTTTGATTGGACCAGGTTTATAGCCCCAATCAGGGAACATACATTTTATGAGGTCCACCTGGCTGACCTTGTTACAATTGCGACATCAAAGTCCCAGCCCATTTCCAATAGATTCCATTTCTGCCAGAGGAGAAAAGGGTCAGACATGGATCCCATAAGTGGGAAACCAAGACTCGTCTGAGCCATTTGAAATTAGGGCTGAGTTCAATCAATTCCATTTTCACTGCTGCGGTGTAGGAATCACAAATTTACAGAGTAGACATCAATGGGAAGTATGAATAAGGTATGCTTAAGTGTTCAAAAATGAAGATTTCAAGAAGTCTATGCCTTTTAAACCTGAAGAAAAATATCAGGCTGAAGCTTTCAGGTTAAAAAAATAGAATCTCCTGGATTGTTTTAATGGGCAGGCCATCTGGTGTAGAATAGAATAAAAGTTACATTCTTCTCCTGTAATTTCCATTGAGTACTTTGTTAAATTTCCCAAGAGCTGTAATTATGGCTGAAATAATTAAGAATATTTTGTTGAGTGCCAAGTCTGCAACAGCCCTTATCTCAGTCTGATTTGTTATTTTGATTGATAGTTTGAAAGGGCTATTAGAATATTAGCTATCTTTAATGTGGGTACTGAAAGAAGTTTGTTTTTAGAATTATTTGAATGCTTGAGGGGATTTAAAATCTTTGAATTTCATGACACTGACACATACTCCCATCTAAGTGTGTATGAGGGAGAGCTCAATTACATTATTACTTGTTTTAAATTGTGACATGGCTCTTGAGATCTGCCCATAATGAATATTTGATGAATGGTTATTTAGATAGTATGAGGTCTAAGATAGTTTGGAGCCATCACAAGTTGGTATGGAGAGAACAAGTGTGTGTGAGGGAGTATGGAGTGACATGTGCCATGATTTGGTAAGGAAGAGGCATATGGAGTGGGTGGAAAGGTGAGACAGTGTAGGTGTGAGGATTAGAGGGGCTTTAAATCAACTGAGACAATGTCTCACAAACCAAGATAGGTCTTCTAGCTGGCCCGTCCTTGTACATACTTGCCAACATGGCTGTCTACAATCTCCTTCAAGGGCCAGCAAGCCTGCCTGCATCTCACTCTGCCTCTCCAAAGTGAAAATTAGGTATAAATGGGCACTTTAAGCCAAGGCAGGTCTGTGGAGTCAGAAAATCTCTCAACTTGAACTCTTCCCTTCGGTAGTGAAATTTTGAGTCCACTTCTGACATTACGTTATGCAAAGCTACAAAATCCCAAAAGTGAATTTTAAGAAGACTAAAGCCAATGATTGCAACTACCAAAAGTAGTTCAGATATTTGCAGTCAATTTAATCTGCCTATCTAGTTTGCACTCTGGCTGAACATGATTGCACTCAACATCAGCATTCTATTTGACTCTGATCTGAGCTTTAAGTTGCATTTTTCTAAAAGCAAAGCTATTTATTTCCAACTTTACAATCATTGCCACCAAAAACAATGCTGACATCTTCATCATGTCTAGTTTCACCTGTTATAGCATCCTTCTAGTTTTCCATCATCACCCCAATCCCTCCTGATCGACACTGGCCTCTTGTTCACCAATTCATCTATTCTCTTATCCTTGTCCTTGTTTATCACTTGCTCTATGACTTCCACCCTATCTCTGTAGCATTCTCCCAAATTACCTTCATTCCTATCAACTCTGATCTTTTACCTCTGCCCTAAAATGCACCCTATGCCCTTTAGTGGCAGTAATTGGAAGCTTGTCAGTATTACTCTGCATTCTCTGATAGCTTTAACCCCCTTATTATAACACATTTCTTTAACCAAATAAGTGGTTAAGCCCCTGGAAATTGAATAGTATGTACAAACATCATGTCACAGCTATTGGGCCAAAACCTCTTTCGTTGCACCTGAGTTTTAGTTGAAACAATTGTTTATACTGGATGCAAACAGCAGTACAGTTTTGTTTTATTATAAATGTATGACATCAGTCGAGCACCTTATACTACATGGTTTACATACAAGAGGAACTACAACCCCTGCAGACGGTCATTACATTTTGTGTAACTCTAAACAAATTAAATGATTGTTACATATCCATGTTTATAAAAGCTACTTTCCTAAACATTGCACGCCAAACATTATGACTGAGATGATAGGTAAACATTTGCCAGATATGTTTAAATAGTGGACATCTTTCATCTTGCAACATGATGATCAGTGCTGTGTCCTCTCTGTGTTAAGCAATGCATGGTGTGAGTCAGGATCATCACGCTGGCAGAGCAATCTCTCTTGCCTTTACTGAAGAGGAAGATAGTAGGTTGAGCACATGCGCGATCCGCTTGCCTTTGTTTTCTCTGGGTCCTGTTCTCAGCTAAATGAGCTTTTCATTTCTGTTTCAATAAATTTCTATAATCATTTCCATGAAAGTGTGTAAGTGACCAAAAGTGACACCAACTTATTTCCTGCCCTATCCTTTGTGTTTAGGAGCAAAACACCCACACTGCCTATTATATCTGACAAGATTATGCTGAAAAAAGTGTGGACCCATTCAAGTGAATTCATATTCACTGCATAGTTAGTGAGTGGTCAATCCGAATGCACTCTTAGAGTAGCTTGATATGCTTGCATACTTTTGTATCAATCTTCCATCATAACCCTCTATTACAATGCATATTTGGCAAAGGAGCTAAATATCACATGTACCATTACACTTACCTAATTTTAATAACATATTAGTATTCAAGCTGAATGTTAGAACTGTATGGAAATTCAGACAAATTTGACATCTGTTTTTCCCCTGGGTCATTAAAACTAACCTGTTTATAGTGCAGGGCATTTTCATTAAGCGACACATAGACAAAACCATGAGTGATAATGTCCTCACAACTTCACTTGCTGCATTTGCTAGTTTTCTTTTGAGACATCTTACAGAATCATAGTATCATAGAAGCACACGCTACAGAAGAGACCCGTTGACCCATTCAGTCTGTACTGCCAAAAATCGACTCTAATCCCACTTTCCAGCACTTGGCTCATATTCTTCAAAGTTATGACACTTCAAGCACGAATCAATATGTTTTTTAAAGATTGTAAGGTTATTCACTCAACTATCCTCCCAGGCAGTGTTCTCTAGAACTCTACCACCCTCTTGGTTTAAAAAGAAACAACTCAGATCACCACTAAACCTCCTGCCTCTCACCTTAAAATTATGCCCCCTTGTTATTAACCCTTCAACTAAGGGAAACAGTTGCTTTTTATCCACCCTGTCCATGGCCCTCATAATCCTATAGACCTCTATAGATCTGCTTTCAGCCTTCCCTGCTCTAAAGAAAACATCCTGATCTTATCAGCCTCTCCTCGTAGCTGAAATGTTCCATCCCAAGCAACATCATGGTGAATCTCCTTTGCAATCAGATCTTTCCTATAGTGCGGTGAACAGACTGCCGTGGTCCTACCAAAATCCAAAAGTCCTGTGCCACTGCAACGTAACTTCCCTGCTCTTATAATCTATGCCTCAACTGATAAAGAAAAGTGTCCCTTTGTCTCAACTATTAACCTGCCCTGGTGTTTTCAGGGATCTATGGACAAGCACTCCAAGGTCCCTCTCTTCTTCTGAGTTTCTAGTGCCTTACTTTTCATTGAATACTCACTTGTCTTGTTATTTCTTCCAAAATACATCACCTCACACTTAACAGTGTCATATTCCATCTGTTGACACTTAACAGGGTTATACTCTATATGCCACCGATTTGCCCAATCTGTCTATATGCTCCTGGAACCTAAGACCTTCTTCTTTTTTGTCAACTACCCAGCCAAACTTCATGTCACCCACAAACGCACGTATCATACACACCACATTCTCATCTACATCGTTTTTTTATAACACAAACAATGAGGGACGCTGCACTGGTCCCTGTTGTACACCACTGGACACTGCTCTCCAGTCATACCAGCCGCCTTCTACTCCTATTCTCTGTTTCCTCCCACAAGCTAATTTTGGATCCAACTTCTCAAGTTACCTTGGATCCCAGGTGCTTTTACAAATATAAGAGCCATATAAATTACATCAACTATGCTACCCTTATCCACATGCTTGGGCACCTCCTCAAAAAGATCAACCAAAATTTTTAGGCATGACCTTCCTCTGAAAAAACCACACTAACTACTCCGATCAAACTTCACCTCTCCAATTAGAGATTAATTTTCTCCTTCAGAATTTTCTCCATAAGTTTCTCTACCATTTACAAGATTATTATGTCGTTAGCTACTAATGCACTTGTGAGTGCCAGGAGTTGCAACTTGATAAATAAGTTCAATGTATTATGAAGATAATTAATGTTACCCATTCTCATTGACAATTTCCTCCATTATGCTTTCATTTACTCTTTCATCTGACATTTCAATATGGTTCCACTATGCTGATTACTCTTTGCTGCCATTCCTAAGTGTTCATAATTCACCTGTGAACCTCAGCAGTGGGTATCAACAGATTGTTTGATTGTGAGTTCATCATAATCATGTCAGATCATGTCTTTGTCTGTTAGAAATTTTGCAGTGAGTAATGTGCCTCCTGACTCTTAAAGTCTGTCCACTGTGCAAAAATGAGGAATGTGAAGGAATACTGTCCGCTTACCTGAATGAGTGCAGTCCCAACACTAATGAAGCTCAAAACCATTCAGGACAAAGCAGCTGGCTTGATGGGTACCATATCTAACATCTTCAACATTCGCTCCTCCCCACAATCAATGCACAGTGACAATTACACAGTGCATGCCAATTATAAGACACCCTGCAATAACTCAAACTCTCTTTCCAAAACAACGACTTAAGTCATGGACTCATAGAGATATACAGCACCCTTTGGTCCAATTTGACCATGCCGACCAGATATCCTAAATTAATCTGGTTCCATTTTCTAGCATTTGGCCCATATCACTCTAAAACCTTCTTATTCATGTACCCATCCAGATATCTTTTAAATGTAATTGTACCAGCCTCCATCACTTCCACTGCCAGCACATTCCATACACGCATCACCCTCTCATGTTAGAGATAAAAGGTGCTGGAGAATCCGAGATAACAAG
>JAHRHZ010000087.1:18713855-18818756 GCA_024137785.1 Ginglymostoma cirratum
CTTCATCAGAAAATGATTTTCTGATGAAGGGTTTAGGCCCGAAACGTCGAGTTTTCCTGCTCCTATGATGCTGCTTGACCTGCTGTGTTCATCCAGCCCCATGCTTGTCTTCTACAGAAGTTTTTATTTCAAATCAAAAAGCCACTGATGTGTGTTGGTAAAGAGCCCAGATGTAGTTGAAACATATTTATTTTCTGTGGTAAACAGTTATTTGAAATCTGATGAGGCAGTCTGGAGCTGACTGATCATAGAAGCAATCCACATATGATCCATGCCTTCAGAGAGTCAAGGTAAAGTGGCATCTACTGATACCTGCAGATTCTGTGCAGCGTATGACAAATACCAACTGTTTGTTGCAGCCTGAGATCTGACTCAACCTCTTTACAGTAGCATCATTGACATAACTTGGAGGTATTCCTGGAGGGTCCATCCCATGACCTCTCTGATCCAATTGTCCCACCTTGGATTCTGACGACCCACCTGGCACAGCAACTTCACATGTCAACTGTGAAACAAAAAGGCTGTTACCTGTTTTAATAATCTTGACTGGCAGTTAATCCAACAACCCAACTCAAATACATAATCAAGAAAATTGTTCTAAGAAAATGCATTGCCTTTTTTAAATGCTCATAAAATTTCTTTTCTCCTGAACTGCTTACAGCATTGTTTAAAAAGTTATTTGTTAATTCCTTGAGCTTTTCAGTTAGTGATTTTCTTATGTGGGTGCTGCTTTCATCCAAGTGGTTAGGAATTGATTTTATAGTGATACATAAAACCATGTGTTATTCACCACACTGCAATCTCCCCAAGTCAATGAGCTACACCCAGCCACAGATCATGTTATTCCTTCCCTGTTGATCTCTCTCTCGCTCTCGCGCTCTCTCTCGCTCTCTCTCTCTCCTGACTGTAAGCATCCTCCAGACTGCATGAGCTCCCTATCCATCGAAACTTTCCTTGCTTCTCCCTGTTCTTTGTCTGCGGTCTATTGCCCTGGCTTTCTCAGTCAATAGGTAACAAACCTGTATATTAGGCTGGCTATTTGGTAGGAAATCTGTTGAAAATATGTAATTTCAACAAGGCCTCTTTAGTTCTTGATTCCACATTCAAAATCCTCTGCTACTCCCCTGTTTCCCTGTAAATATTGATGCCAATGTCTTTACAAACCAAATAGGCTTTAAGTGTGAACTTGCCGCTCCAAGCAGTATCTAGTCCATGTGCTTCTCCTGTCCCCAGTGCTGCCACATCATAACACGTCATAGGAATCCATCTGTGAACCAACGCTCATAATCAGTCTCCCAATTCAGATTTCTTCATATTATGTTGGCAAACATTAATCCTTTCACTGAGTTCTGCCAAGTCCAGGACCATCCCCCAGTGCTGCCAAATCATAGTACTCTTTGGTATGGCTAAACCCCAGGATTCCCTCCCTAAGGGCATTGAGGATCAAACCACAGCAGGTGGACTGCAGCAGTTCAAGAAGGCAGCTCACCACTGCCTTCTCGAGGGCAAATTGATTTATTTATTGTAACATGTATTTTGCTACAAAATACTGTTTTGTACAATGTTGTCACTCTCTTGCGCCAACTTAAAACACAGAAAACTAAACCAAAACATTAAGGCACAAAAATGAAGGAATAAAAAAAAAGCGTTCAGCAATACAGTTCTTCTTATTAAGTGCTCCGCCATGGGCCAAGGGCCTGGTCACCAGGCTGAGTCCCCTTCACCGTGCCACTACTAGAATAAGAACCTCCGCTCTTCGACGTCATCTTGCCACTGCCGTGCCCTCACCGCTGAGTTCTTGATGGACCATACCAGTGCAGACACTACTGATACTGCCAGCAGCCCAAACACGACAACAATAAATGCAAGCAAGCTAGTGAAGCCCACGTCCCATAAATGAATCAAAAAAAGGACCCCCAAGCACAATGTTACATTTGTTATTGTTGTAAAAACAACTTAAACTGTTGGATATTTCTTAAAACTCATGAAAAGATTATAGCCTGCTTTAGTTCCCTGACTGAACAATACATAAATTGAATGATGTGAGCCTCTTTTTACTGAAGAATTTGAACAAGTCGAATCTGTAGCGTTAAAAGGACACCCTCTCCTTCACGACAGAATAAATTATCATACAATATCCCAAATATAAGTAAGTTGAGTCAAGGACTATGATCAGTGCAGCATGCTGAGAAAGAACAGTTAACTTCAACTCTATAACTGCAAAAGCTGTCCACTCAGTTTTTGCTGCCCTCATGTCAACAATCCAGTTGTCGGTGTTTCGAGAGACTACCAGGATTGTAGAAGCTAAATTAGGTGGCTTTTGGTCATTTTTCACTAACAATTCTTAAATTCACATACAGTACAGAATTCATCTTAGAATAAGAAAACTGATATGACTGTATGCCTAATTGGCTCAAATTTTATACCCTTGAGTTAGCAACAAATCAGTGCTCAATAAATAGGAATATATGAAGCAACACAGAGCAGCTTGGAATGAAAATTACCAATAAAATTTCAATCAGAACTTGGCGGTCAGCAACAACCAGCAATAATTGTGATCAAAATCAAAGTCATTGCCAAAAAAAAATGTAAAATGCCTCACAACTACCATCATTATTCTCCACAAGGCTAATCTCAGTCTTCCGGGAATAAGATTGCTAGCATAATAATTATATTGAAAGTGTAACAACATTTACTGGGAAGCACAGTTATAAAGTAATACTTTTTGTGTTTGAAATATCTGTAATGATGTTATATGCCAGAGAAAATTTGAAAGGGGGTATTAATTATTATCAATATCTGAGATGGTTATGGGTGGAAGTTCTGCCATTTCTGTAATAATTAATGGTTTGGATACCAAGACCAATATAAAAACATCTTTATATTTGAAAGCCAATTTTTTAACACTATTCAAAACACTTTGACCTGGAAATTCCAGGGATGGTGAACTGGATAACTTTGAGGTACAATCATTAGATAGGGCTGGGGTTAGGAGAATGGAATTTTGGTCACATCCTCAACTCCGAATGTGCAGGTAAAGCCAAGATTACATTTCTCCATTTTTGCACAAATAGGTATTCAACTGTTAGCAGACCAGCATTCCTCTCTTTTCCTCAGGTGGGTGCTGCCTGCGTTGGAAACTACCCGATCTCTGCCAATCTGCTCTCAAAAACTTCCTAAGAATATTGGCGCCATTACTTCAAGACTGGATTTGTTAGGCTCCTCTGTGGAACTGTTAAAAAACTACCCCTCAACAGTTGAGCCTTATTGCTGTAAATATATATTGCCAGGAATTTATCGCTGCCAGATGCCATTCTCACTCATTGATCGTTGTCCTATAGTTACTGTAGGCATTGCTGTATCATAATCAAGAGCAGGAATCATGGTTTATATCAGAGAACACACATAACCAGGATTGAAATCACCAAGTTTCAAACAATAGCACATATAAGTAAATTTCTCTCTTCCTTAGTGTTCTGTGAATCCATTTGCAATTTAAATAAGGATTATAAATCGATAAGATATAGGAACAGAATTAGGCTATTCGACCCATCGAGTCTGCTCTACCATTTGATTGTGGCTGATATATTTCACAACACCATTTTTTCACCTTTTGCCCTTAATGCTTGACCCCTTATTAATCAAGGACCTATCTATTTCTGTCTTAAATACACTCACTGACTCGGCCTCTACAGCCTCCTGCGGCAATGTGTTCCACAGATTCACCACCCTCTAGCTGAAGAAATTCCTGCCCCTCACAGTTCAAAGGGTTGTTCCTTCATCCTGAGGCTGAGCCCTTGGGTCCTAGTTTATCCTACGAGTGGAAACATCTTCTTCATGTCCACTCTGTCCAAGCCTCTCAGTATGCTATAAGTTTCAATGAGATTGCCCTTCATCTTTCTAAACTCCATCAAGGACAGACTCAGAATCCTAAATTGCTCTTCATATGAAAAGCCCTTCATCCTCAAGATTGTTCCTGTAAACCTTAGACACAGGGCCAAAAGAAATGGCAGACAAGCTGAATAGGTACTTTATATCAGTCCTCACGGTGGAAGACACCAGGAGCATACTAGAACTTCAAGACAGTCAGGGCAGAGATGAGTGAAGTGGTCATTACAAAAGAATAGGTGCTGGGGAAGCTAAAAGATCTGATCACCCAGACCAGATGGATTACACACCAACGTTCTGAAGAAAGTAGCTGAGGAGATTGTGGAGGCATTAGCAGTAACCTTTCAGGATTTACAGGTTGCAGAGAACTGGAAAAAATCTGATGTAACACCCCAGTTTAAGAAGGGGAGGAGGCAGAGACAGGAAACTATAGGTTAGTTAACCTGACCTCAGTCACTGGTAAGGTTTTAGAGCCCTTATTAAGGATGATATTGCAGAGCACTTGGAAGCATCTGGTAAAATGGTGGGGGTGGTCTGCACGACTTCGTCAAGGGGAGGTCATGCCTGACAAACCGTCTTAGAATTTTTGAGGAGGGAATGAATAAGTTAGGCTGAGGATGTGATCTATTTGGATTTCCTGAAGGCCTTTGACAAGGTGTTGCACGGAATGCTGCAAAACAAGATAAGAGCCCATGGTGTTTGGGGCTAGGTATTAGCATGGATAGAGGATTGGCTGGTGGCAGGACACAGGTATTTGGGATAAAGATGGCAGCCATGGCTAGTGGAGTTCCACAGTATTGGGACTACAATGTTATACATTAACTATCTGGATGAAGGAACTGAGGTCATTGTCGCTAGGTTTGCAGATGACACATAGATCGGTGGAGGGATAAGTAGTTTTGAGGAAGCAGGGAGTGCAGAGGGACTTGGATAAGCTGGGAGAATGAGAAAAGAAGTAGCAGATGGAATGCAATGTGGGAAAGTGTTAGGTTTATGCACTTTGGTAGGAAGAAGAGGCGTAGATTATTTTCTAGGCGGAGAAAGGGATCGGAAATCTGAAGCACAAAGGCACATGGGAGTCCTAGTTCAGTGCTCTCTCAAGGTTAATACGACGGTTCATTTGGTAGTTAGGAAGGCAAATGCAATGTTAGCATTCAGTTCACCAGGGCTAGAATACAAGACCAGAAAAGAACTGCTGAAGCTGTATAAGGCTCTGATCAGACCACATTTGGACTACCATGCTGGAAAGTGTACAAGACCAAGAACAGCAATATGACACTTTTTGCATTGGAATTAACTATTTATTGGCCCTGATATCTAAAATGGGTTGGGCCTGATGCAGGAAACATGATTGCATTGTGAATAACCAGCAAAGTCAATCAATTTTCTAGAAGATTGCTGAAGGTGAATATATTTTGGTAAATGCAGTTATTCACTCATCTCCCCCAACAATTAATACAATTAGAATAAGCTGAGAATAAGACTTCAAACTGTTTTTGCATGACTTAGCTTTTTTAAAATATTGAAGCCAATGTGATGCTGCTTATAAGATCACTGAATTTTAAAACTGGAAAATAGTCTGTTTTCCTGGAGACTGATATTTAAAATACTCAGTATCAAGGTTCATTACCGAAGGTCATCTTAGTGAGGAATGAATGGGTAGCTGCTGTATAAGCTAATGGCTCTGGAGGGCTTACATTGTTACATTGGCACCACCCAATTCTACTGATGCCATACACAATCTGTGGTACAGACAAGGAGTTCTGCTCTTTGGATGGAGCAACTATATCTGTAACAGCTCCCTAAGATCCAGGTAATTATAGCTGACTAAATGTAGTTCTATTTATTGCCATCTTGCAAAAAACCTTTTTCTATTCTAAACTGGTACTTCACAACAGCATATCTTCAACCATTAATCACAAGGAAGGCCGAAGACAAAGTAAGATTTGTGGCAGTGAGCTACCTCAAACAATCCTTACCTAGTAACATATAGTGTTAAAAGGTGGCAAATACCATAAGGTACTAGGAGTGGTCATTTAGGATACATCACTGTGGTTACAATACGTGGAGTCAGCTGCTTCACGAGAAGGTGGCAAGTGAGAAAACTGGTGAGCAACATACATTGTATATATAATGTGGCCGGTTTATATGTTTGGAATCTGACCCCTCCTTGATTACATGAACTGAGATGTTCAGCTGATGTGTGATAAAGCAAACAGGACATAACTTCACAATCATTGATGACCTTTGAATCCCAGGTTTTTTTTTGTTAGTATCATGCTTACAACCACTCGTTTACTCTTGTGTTCACAGAATGATATGCTTATCTGCATTTTTCAGCTCTTCACGAAAAAATTGTGACTGCATGAATTTGATCATTTTATTGAATTTAAACTTTTTTTTTCTGTTGGAAGGGATCTGTTTAGTGCCATGAGTAAAAGCATTTCTTCCAATACTGAAAATATTTCGAAATGAAAAACTACATAAAAAACTGATCATATAACACCTTTAGTTATAAAACATGAAAATGGTTTGTGTTATTGTAGGATTAACATATTGTTTTCACAGATAAGCTGCACTTGCAGACGTGGAGGGAGGGGAATTCACTGAGTTTACTCTGCCAGTGAGGAGCCTCCTGTACTGGCTACAGACATCAGGAAATCATGTCCTAGTATCTTCGGTCGGAGACTGTTCCTACTGCTTTCTAAACTCAAAACCTGGTCCAATAACATGCACCCGTCCCAGACTTTCAAAAGGTATATAGAACATCTACTTGGCCTGACTCTTAACCCTTTTGCAAACGTGAAGTACTGCAAGTCATATTGAAAATAACTTAAAAACCACATGACCAAAGGTTTTTGCAGCATAACTATACGATCAATTTTCAAAGTGAATAAGAAATGCACTATTGATTCTGCAGAGCAAAAATGCTTGGTTAAGGAAGCCAAAAATCTGCCAAGTTTCTTCTCATGACTATTATAAAATGGCCCCTGTCAAAATGTGTCTACAAAAATGAGGCGGTATGGGGAGCGGTGTAGTACTCTTCACAATGGAGTAGATTGAAGAGACTCATTGGGCCTGATACTTACAGAGAGGTAATTTGAGGCAGGGGAACCTGTTGACTTAAAGAGTCGCAGACTATGGCAAGGATTCAGAGGACCTCATTAGAATATGATTGAATATAAGAGTCTGTACGAAGATACACTCCTGGTCAATGGCTGTAATCCTTAGGAATTGAGAAATAAAAAGGGGAAAAAAATGTTATAACCTCTGTGATGCCTAAGTTAAGAAATGGACTGTTCAGACAAACCGTCACTGGACTCTAAACATTGAATTGTTTTCACTCTACAAATGCTGCCAGACCTACTGAGTTTCTCCAGCTCTTTCTCTTTTGTCCAAATAATTTTGTTTCCTTTCGGAAAATGCTAGAGTCCTTTATTAAGGAAGAAATAGCATGGCATTTAGAAAAGCTTAACAAAATCAGACAGAGTCAACATGGTTTTGTGAAAAGGAAACCATGTTTGACAATTTTGATAAAGTTATTTGAGGATATAACAAGCAGCGTTGATAAGGGGAATCTGTAGGTGTAGCATATTTGGATTTCCAGAAGGCATTCGATAAGGTGCCATATAATAGGTTATTGTGTGAGATAGGAGCTCATGGTACTGGGGGTAACGTATTAACATGGATTGTGGATGGGTTAATATACAGAAGACTGGGTTAATGGGTTAATATACAGTTGGGATTATAGTTCTTTTTCAGGTTGGAAAAACATTACTAGTGGAGTGCCACGAAGATCAGTCCTGTGACAGCAATTATTTACTGTGTATATTAATGACTGGGAGGAGGGGACAGAGTGTACTGTATCAGAGTTGCTGATGATCAAATCATATGATGAGGACATAAGGAAACTTCAAGATCACAGAGATGGGTTGAGTGAGTGAGCAAAACTTGGCAGATGATGTTTAATGCAGGAAGGTGCAGTGAATGTTTGGAATTCTCTAACCCACAGAGTTGTGGAAGAGACACCATTTAAGGAGAAGATAGATAGATTTTTGAAATATCAGTGAATTGAGATAATGAAGAGCTGTCATGAAAGAAGAGTTGAGGCCTGGAGCAGGCAGGCCAGCCATAATCTTGTTGCATGGCAGGCAAGTTTGAGGGCTAGTCCTGTCCTTATTTATAATGTTCAAGTATAACTGGACTGAAACGTTCTGAGGCTTTGCTGACACTTTGCTGAACTAATGATCATTGCTTAGTTCTGTTTGTGCCACTGTGATTAGTCTGAGTGATAGGGCAGGGGGAACCAAAATCCGTCAGATCATCTAATCTTGATCAGTAACCAAAGACTGTTTCCAAAAAATAGAGCAACAAAATTCAAAGCCCTCATCAGTGAAGGAAAAGAAAATGAAAAACCTTAAAAACTCCAGCTGTCCATTGTGGAAAGGTATCTTGGCTAACCCCAATCCTCTTGTCACATGACAGGCACATGTATCTTTTCCCCAAAAAGAGTCACTTCAGTGATGATCTTATTTTCCCTCCCCAAGCAATGGCAGTGTGACTACATTCAGCCACAAATTGCTCTCTTTAGAAGAGATCCAGTGAATTCAACAGTCCAGAATGACCTTATGTCAGTTTATTGGTATACTATAGGTTCTTTAACCAAACAGTTCAAAGCTAAAGTACGTACTCAGGTGAAGAGTAACAAATTATTTACCTGACCATCTCAGGTTGCTAATATATTAATGTTTTGTCATTTGTCTCTTGCAAATGAAAAAATGGTGATCAGTATAATTGGTTAGTTCATTTATTGAAGTTCATGAAAACATCAAAGGCATAAATAAGGTGAATGACAAGGGTCTCTTCCTTAAAGTGGGGGAGTTCAAAACTAGGCAGCATATTTTTAGGGTGAGAGGAGAAAGATTTAAACAGGACATGAGGGGCAACTTTTTTATGCAGAGAGTGGTTCCTGTGGAATGAACTGCCAGAGAAAGCGATGGATGAAGGTACAGTTACAATGTTTAAAATACATTTGGATAATTACATGAATAGGAAAGGTTTGGAGGGATATGGGCCAAGCACAGGCAAGTGGGACTAGTTTGGTTTGGGAACATGGACAGAATGGACTAGTTGGATTGTAGGCCCTGTTTCTGTGCTATTTGACTATATGATTATGACTCTATGACTCTACTTGATGCCCAACAGTCACAATGGGAGCTAAACAGGAAATGTTACATTTAATAAAGACACTTTGCTCCTGGCTACAGCAGGTTTTTAAACATGATAAAGTCTTGGATTTGGATAACACATAAACTACCCTTCTTGTTTTTTTCAGTGGCATGATTTGAATACTGTGCAACTTATTTCTTACAAATCTTGTTATGTCACATAGCCAAAGGGCTTTTGTATGAAATTTATTTCCAACTCATGCAAACTGCAATGTAACAATGTCCTGACTACAAAGGTTGCTCTACAAAAGGCCTCTGAAAATTATTCATCTTAAACCTTTAGAAAAGAAGTATTGGTATATTATACATGACAATGATGGTAATTTGTTGAGGGCAAACCATAGAGACTAGAGAAGCTCCAAGTTTTCCATGAAGTTCTTGATGAGATGGGCAACTTTGATAAAAAGCCATAACCCACTTCCGTACCATTAAAGGATGTAGGAAAAAAACATGTGAGAAAGGCTCTTACTCCTAACTGCTGTTGATGGCTCTCTGCTGGAAAAGAGACTAAGTGAGTGTTGGATGAGGACATGTTTAGACACACTGATGATACCATGACCTTCCTATCCTGTTTGCTTCCTTACACTTCTTTAGTGTATGCACTAAAATCCTCAGCAAGACTGCATACATTCTGTGTCATGCAAAATGCATCTGGCAGGTAGCATCTTTGTAACAAAGCTACACACACGGTGCCAACCAATGGGCACTAAGACCCTAATTTACTGGCTAAAAAGTATTAACAGCGCGCAATATTTATTAAATTAAAATAATCATGAAATCACTGGTATTCAAGACCCTGGTTATGTGATTTATTGTGTCACTCCTCATTATTCTGACAATGAATGTGTTCTTTGTGGTGTTGATAGAATCTTTTTCTCTCTGGTAGTGTGTTTGTTAAGTTTGTCTCATTACTTTGCGTGTAATAATTCATGGCCTTCGCTGATTCACCTTGTTGGTTCCACTTGGTGTAGAAATGTTCCCGCAGTTTATCTTAATTAAAGTGTGTTTCTGAGCAAATCAGGGATTGCTGCATCCAAATAGTGAGGCTGAATCTCCCCTAACGTTGGGTCTTTTAATGGAATTGTAGACCTTTAGACAGCAACAGCAGCCAAGTGTTGGAGTTAGACAAGTGAGGAGGTAGCAGTAGCTAGAGGAAGCGCTGCGTGATTGGGTGCAGATGGAGGACCCTAAGCAGTCATGCTTGGAAAGAACATTGACAAACTGGGGTGATAAAGGTAGTGATTGAGTTGGGCACATGGGGCATTGTTAATTATAGAGTGGCGGATGATATGGAGCAGAGGAAGAGTCTGTTATTCTTTGCATGTAGTTTGAGCCCATGCCTTTCTCCAAGTTCCACATTCAGGTAATTATATTTTGAAATCTTATCCTTTGGTTGGGACCTGCAGTAATTTCTTCAAATAGCACCTTTTGTGCCATTTCTAGTTCTGGATTTCTTGAGAGCAGTTTGGGGTAACCAATTTTCTAGTGAGGGCTCAAACAGTTATCACTTTACCTCTGATAATTCTTCCCTCCCAAGTTTATACATTCCTTGAGCCATTTTTGCTACTTTTTTAAAAGGTAAAAGGAAATCTTCTGGCAGTGGCCAGATTACTGGCCATGGGACAGAAAGTGAGCATACTTTCCCCTGGGCGTAAAATGGCTGGTTGCACACAACAATAAGGGAACAGTCAATTAGGTATACCCAGGTGAGAAGTAAAATCACAGAGGGCTTGAATGAAATTAATTTTCCGATGTAAAGGTTTAACATCCAAGCACCATATTTGCAGGGCATCCAAATAAGAATTCATTCCTTGCAAGGCTGGAACTTAACTTCGGCTCTCTGTATGAACACCCTGGGAAAGCAGCAAAACCTTCTGGTCTGATCACCAATGCCATCTGTCCTCCACCACTCCCTTTCCTGGATAACCTTAAGCAATGTCTCAGCAAAGACAAAGGGTGGCTCCATGATTCAGCAGAGCTTCCCTGCAGGTTCTCCCTCAGGCTGTCTGGAAAGGGTCAGAAGTCCACAAGGCTAAAAGAAGGGCAATAGTAGGTGTTAAATATTTTTGGTTACAATGGTGTTCAGAAAAGGAAGGAAAAGAGGAGGAGTGATAGTGTTGATTAGGGAGACCATTGGAGTGCTGGAGAAAGAGGATGTCTCTGATTACAGAATCATTTGGCTCAAACAAAGTAACAAAAAGTGCACAATTACATAACTAGTTTTGGTCTATACACCAACTAATGGAAAGGATGCAGAGCAACAAATTTGCAGGAAAATTTTAGAATATGCCAACATTATAGAGTTTTTATTATAGGAGGCTTCAATTACCCAAATATAGATTGAGGTACTTGCAGTGTAAGTGGCAGTGAGATGCAAGTGATCCTGGATTGTGTGCAGGAGAGCTTCCTACAGCAGTACGTATCCAGTCTAACAAGAAAGGATGCACTGTTGGACCTGGTTCTTGGACTGTTGTGGGTCAAGTAGATCAAGTGTCTGTTGGGGAACATCTAAGAAACAATGATCACTACATTGCAAGGTTCAGTATGATGGTGGAGAATGACTTGGAACAACTCAGAGTGAAGAAAATCAATTGTCAGAGAGCAGACTTCAATGGTGTAAGAACAGAGTTGGGCAGGATTGACTAAAAAAAGAGGTTTTTGGGAAAAACAGTAACTAAATAATGGGCTGGCTCCTATAATAGAGGAGATGGTTTGGGTACAGTTGATGTATATTCCCTCAACAGGAAAAGATAGAACAAACAAATCCAGAGCTCTCTGGAGACAAAAGAGATAGATATTAAGATAAAAAAGAAAAAGTGTGTTTATGATAGGTGTCAGTTAGAAAATAAAATTGAGAACGGAGAGGAAAACCACAGAGGGAAAGTAAGGCAAATAAGAGAAACAAAGATGAATTATGAAAAATTATTCAGCAAACAGAAAGTGGGGTCCCAAAATTTTCCATGGGCATATATATAATAAAAGAGTGGTAAAGGCAGAAGTAGGGCCAATAAGGGAACAATAGGGGGATTTACACATGAAAACAGGGGGCATAGCTGAGGTGTTAAGTGACTATTTTGTGCCCATCTTTACCAAAGAGGGAAATGCTATATAGCCCATGGTGACAATGGAGGAAACTCTGACTGTAAAATGGTTCATAACTGATAAGGCAGAAGTGTTGGTAGACTGTTGGTACTTGAAGTTGACAAAGTACCTGAACCAGGGGAGACGCAACCATTTGAAAGAAGTGAGAGTAGAAATTGCAGGGGTACTGTCCATAATTTTTTTGCATCGTCCCTTAACTTGGGGAGAAGCCAGAAGCCTGGAGGATTGCGAAGGTTTCAGCCTTGTTCAAAAGAGGTTGTAATGATAATCCCAGCAACCATAGACCAGTCAGTTTAGCTTCTCTGGTGGAGAAGCTTGTAGAAATAGTTATTAGTGTCAGAATTAGTAGATATGTGGAAAAAGGTGAATTGATTAGCATAGATTTCTGGAGGGGAAAGTATGTTTAAATAACTTTCTGGAGTTTTTTTGATGAGGTAACAGGAATATTTGTTGGGAGTAACGCTGTTGTCATTGTGCACATGAAATTCCAGAATATGTTTGGTACTGTACCATACGATAGACTTGTTAGGAAAGTTATAGGTCATGGAATATAAAGATCAGCAGCAACATAGATACAAAATTTGATTAAGGACAAGAAACAGAGTATAATTATCAATTAATATTTTTTGGGCTGAAGGAAGGATTCTAGTGGAGCACCCCAGGGGTCAACATTGGGACCCTTGTCTTTCCTGATAGATAGACAGCATATGAGTTTCAATGCAGAGAAGTGAGAAGTGAAGCATTTTGGAAGGAAGCATACTGAAATACAATATAAAATAGGGATTCAAATTCTAAAGGTGTGCAGCAGCAGACAAATCTGAATATATATGCACATAGATCATTTAAAGGTAGTAGGACAGGTGAAGACGGCAGTACATAAAGCATACAGTGTCCACAGCTTCATTAATAGGGGCAGACAGTACAAGAGCAGGGAAATGATGTTGAATTTGGATAAGACACTTGTTAGACCTCGTGGGAGTAAATTACTGCAGGTACTGGAATCTGTACTGAAAATAACAAATGCTGGAGATCACAATGGGTCAGACAGCATCCAAGGACAGAGAACAAACTAATGTTTCGACTCTAGATGATTCTTCATTAGACCTCAGATGGCACTGGAGCAGTATGACCAACACTGCCTCTGCAAGACCCAGTAAATCTGCTGGGAAGAAAGACACATCAACACCAGCATCCTTGACCAGACCAACATCCCCAGCATCAAGGCAGCGACCACCCTTGATCAGCTACAATGGGCTGGGTGGGTCATCCACAAGACCAAAACGAGATTCCCCAAGCAGGTTCTCTACTCCCAGCTCCGAAACTGCAGGGGAGCCCCAGGAGGACAGAGGAAGTGCTTCAGTGATACCCTCAAGCCCTCAGTGGTGAATTCCCACAGATACCTGGGAAACGCTGGCCCAAGACCATCCAAAATGGAGGAGGAGCATTTGGTAAGGCGTCGAGCACCTCGAGACTTGCCTTGGGATTTATGTGGAAGCCAGGCAAAAACAGCAAAAGGAGTGCGCTGCCACACCAACACCCCACTCACCCCTTCCCTGACCACCACCTGCCCCAAATGTGACAGAGCCTGCAGTAGCAGCATTGGTCTGTACAGACGCCTCCAGACTCACCTTGAGAGTGAGAGAGGGTCACCCTCATCTACGAGGGACTGCCACCGATGATGAAGATGATAATACACCGCATTGGAGAAAGTGTACAAGTGATCTAAAACAAAATTCCAGGGATGAAAAACTTCATTTTTGAGAGTAGATTAAAGAAGTTGGAGCGAATGGGTGAGAGGGGCTGTGATAGAGATTTTCAATATCAAGAGCAGGCTGTATAGAGTGGATAGGGAGGAATTGTTCCCACTTGTAAAACTAATAAGAATGCAAGGACATAGATTTAAATTCCTCTGATTTGCACAGCAGGCAAGGGTGAATAGAGTAGTCAGGGTACGAAGTGCAGTATGGATATGTGGTGGAGGCAGTTTAGTTGAGGCATTCAAGAGGGCATTGGACAACTATTTGGATAAAAACACTGTGTAAAGGAAATAGTGAGAGATTGGTAATGTTGCTCATTTGAAGGGCAGACTCAGGCAGAATGGGTCAGATGGCTTCCTTCTGTGACATAAGACTTCTGTGATTTTTCTGTGATACATCTGATTAGAATGTTTGGAAGGTCGGTGCATCCTAGGTTAGTGGCTGTGGGGCCAAACCTTAGCGCAGTGCTTGATGCAGCTGAACGATCATCTGTGCACCACCAGGGCAAATGAAAGTACGCAGTCACAGCAAAGTAAAACTCATAAGGACAACAAGTGGTGTAAGTATGCGAGTGCATATTGGCAGTGTACAGGCGTTTGGTAGCAGGCTCTTTATCAGATGGAACATGTGTATTGAATATCTGAGAGCCATGAACGTTGAAGGATAGAGTGGGTGTGGAGCACCTACTAGGGAAGGCACAGGAGCTGTCATAGGCATGCATACTGATAAATTAGTTACACACCCATGGGGATGACATTCAATCCTTCTGTCTGTCTGTCTGACCATGGGAGTAATCCATAGTAGTAGTGCACAGCAAAGCAGGAGGAGGAATCCTGACTCTTTCCAAGGAGGGGTTTGCAATATTTTTGAGGGTGACCGTCACCAAGTGTGAGCCAATGGGGAGATCAAAGTGACTCAGAATTGAAAGTGAGTATCACTCAGGTCTGGTGTTCAGAAATGAACAGAATGGACTGACAGCTGAAATATTTGAGAACAGCAATTGTTTATCACCATCAGCTAATTCCTTTTGTTCTCCAATGCACATTCATGTAGCAAAGGGAAGGGACAATCTCCAGCTCCACAGCAAGCACCATTGTGCAGGATGATGAATTAGAATGCTCAGAGGAAGTGTTTGCCACACCATTCCCAGGCATTCTGCACCGGTTCAGGGACATTCACCTTAGCGGGTACATATTCCTGATAAGACTCAGGGTCACAATCTACTGAGTAATTGCAATCACGTGCTTGCAACTAAGGGAGGAGATGACCCACTGAGGTCACTGAAACTTGGAGCAATGATGGAACCAGGCTTTTGCTGAGGCCCCTTGTAGATGAAAAGGCTCTGGATTTGCCAATCAAGGCCTATTAGAGTTGCAGAAGTGAGAAGGAGAACATTTGGCTGAACTATCAGAAGCTCTCCCCAGACTTCAGCAAATGGTAGTAAAGTCTATCTAAACTCTGACTGCAGTCATAATTGCAGCATGTGAGTACTCAACTGCTTTCGGGGAAATGATGGCAGTTTGAAAACCCATATCCAGTAGAACACACTTTGGCTGTTGAATATGTGTTGCCATTGGGGAATGTTCCATTTAAGCTGTGTGGCTGTGTGCCTGGTGTTTGATGTTCCAACATGAACCACTGCATTGACTTTCAGTGCAGACCTTGGAGATCCAAGTAGAAGATAAACATAATAAAGGGAACACTGGCTATGGATGCAGTCTATGCGTCCCTTCTCCTCTAAAAGTGTACCCATAGGGTGTGCCAGCAAGGCAACCAAAGGGTGTTCATGCTACAACATTCCAAGCATTCCCTGCCTCTACACCTCCCCTTTGCCAGTGATCACCATAACAGTCAACAGGTCAGATTGAGTAGGAGCACCTGCGGTTAACACTCAGGAGGCCAAAGCACTTTAGGCCTTGGACCTATCAAGGCTGGAGGGTGACTGCCAAGGTCATCTGAGGCAACAAGGAATGGCATTCAGAGATAGTCGGACCTGCTGATGCTGGAGTCTGAAATAACAAGGTGTGAGCTGGACAAACACAGCAGGCCAGGCAGCATCAGAGGAGCAGGAAAGCTGACGTTTTGGGTCAGGACCCTTCTTCAGAAAATCAGAAAAGGTATGGCATTCAGCAGGTTGCCTCAACCGCAGCTGTAGATATTGGAGAAGCACTTAGACATTATAAAGTAAAATTAAGAAATTATAATGGTGCAAAGATAGCACAGGTGACTCAATGCTGTATATGAAACACAGATGTAATTATAATGTTTAATAATTTAACCTTATTCATGTATGTTGTACTTTTGATATGTTGCTAGTTGCTGCGATAGTTTTGTATGTTTAAGAGTGCTGCACTTCATTTCCAATCACTCTGTAATGATGTGTGTCTGTGGCTACATCACTTATTGTATCATATCAAGAGAAGCAGAAGCTCTGAGTATCCTGATATTTGTATGTTAAGCCTTGGGCATCATTTGTAAAGTCAAGGGCTTGAATGCAAGCAGTAGACCAGCATGCAGTGTTCATCTGATTCTCATCCTTCTGAGGCTCAGCTCCAGTGTCAAAAACAGATGACTGATCAGCTGATGCTGCTGCCTGAGCAGTATTGGCAGTTCAATTGTTGGACGGTTTGCTGGTGCCTGCATGACAGAGTTTATTGTGAGGCAATGCCCCAATTTGGAGAGTGCGTCACTTGTGTGACTTCCTACCAAATTACAAGGGCATGGGGCTTCCAATATATCATATATGTGGGCTTGCTGAAGCCAGGGGCCAGCTACATTTCCCATTCTAGTTGTCAGAGGTTGTGAAAAATGTTGTACAGACAGAGTTCCGATCCTGATGGCACCGACACCACAATTTTGTCTGAACATTTATCTCCAGTGGGATGTGTTTCTTTTTAGATCGGCACATAACAGCATCATAATGCCCCTGTTGTTGCTTGTAGTGAGATCTGCTGTCATCCTGGTATGCCAGCCTCAGCTGCTTTTACACCACATCCACTTTCATTCATCTGCACACTCCTGTGACATCCAACATCTAACTGGATTGTTTTGATGCTGCTTTCTGCCACCATTCACTTTACTCACCAAGTACCAGGAGTGTTCAGGTGAAAACATTGACTTTAATGCAGCTACCTAAACGAAGATACATTACACTGAAATAAGGATGTCAACGCAGACAGGAAAGTGCAGGCTCCCAATCACCAGACATTGCTAACTGTTAGTGGGTAGAGATATTACGGTGCCTCATTTGGCCTGAATCTGTCAGTGAAGACGTCACAGGCCTCTCTGCTCTGTTGTGATGGTATCTACGGCTGCATCCATACCATCCACTCTTTCAGCTGCAGCAGCAGCTTCTCCTTCATCTTTGTCAGAGGACATGCCTGGCTCCTACAACCAGGGCTAGGACTTAGATATCAAGGCCTGAGTCCTTCTCGTGGCTCAGGTCTGTGACCCATGTAAGCCTCTGACCTAAGCACAGAGGCAGGTGAGAGTCTGGTCTCCGTCATTAGGACTTAATGTAACCCTGGTCCTGGATCCTGCCTCCATCTCCCTTTCCCCAAACTCCTCCCATTTTTACTGTGTGCCGTAATCCAGCATAGACAATAACCCTGGACACTTGTTTTGGTGAGACTGTTGCACTCCACCTGAGCAGACCAAGCAGTAGAGCCTCATCTCCAGCTGTCTAATAGTCGCTTCTATTGTTGCCCTTGTTGAGGCTTTGCATCATTGGATCTCTCCTTGGTCACATTTTGTGAGTTCCACACCGACTCCATTAGCCATGCCTTCTGGCCTATCCCTGTCAACAAGGAGCCAGCCCTGCTTTTGATGAGGGACAGAAAAACTGTGTGAAATCTGTGTTAGAGAGGATGTAGGCATTTTGAGTGTTCCCTGGGTAGTGCACACATTCCTGAAGGATTTGTTTGCTGTGATTGCAGCTCACTCTCAGAGAGTGAACTGGCTTTCTGTGTGTGAATGCTGCTGGCTTATCCTAGGGACCTCTCAGTGTCATGCATGTGCATTCAATTCTCCCTTGTACCTTTAGACATATGTAATGTAGCAAATTGAAAAGCTCTGGGACCTGGGTCCCTGGGTCTGAAGCATACAAATTCATTGGTTCTTCTAAAGAGGGCATCTATGAGCTCCCTGATACATCTGTGAGCGGCTGACTGCGATATTCCCCACATATCCCTAGTGGAGCCATGGAAAGAGCCACTGGTGAAGAAATTCAATGTCAAATGACTTTCAACAGCACCAGCACTGGATTATCTCTCAATTGTTGTGGACATAGATCTTACTGGAAGAGCTGGTATATGTGAGTGACACCAGCTCCCATGTGGTATAATGAGAGTCAATGTAATGTGGAGCTGGAGGAACACAGCAGGCCAGGCAACATCAGAGAAGAAGGTAAGTCAACTTTTTAGGTCCTGATGAAGAGTGTAAAACTGAAATGTCGACTTTCTGCTTTTCTGATGCTGCCTGACCTGATGTGTTCCTCCAGGTCCACTCTGTATTGACTCTGACTCCAGCATCTGCAGTTCATGCTATCTCCAATTGACTGCCAAAATGAAGTTCCTATATATCATGACGATAACTGATCATATCACTTTGACATGAGTGAGAGAGCAGAAACCAGTCTAGAATGAGCAGGTGATGAGAGAAGTTTTAAACAACATACTAGAGAGCTGTATTTGAGAACCTACAATATACAGGTGTAAATAAGGGAGTGTGACAGTATATAAGAGTTAAAGAGCCATATTTGGTAATAACCTTCAAGGACAGTGTATGCGTTGGCACCCAAAGCACAGAAATACAAAATTGCATATTCTTATCTATTGCGTTTTAAGGACTAGTGGTAAGAAATGGTATGCAATACATTTCAAATTCTCTCATCTGCATTCTTCTCATCCCTGTCACTCACCAAAGTTCCCCACTCATCATTGACTCACCCTTGAACTGCTCCTTTTTATGCTTGACATTGTAACTGTTTCTGCACATAGCTTTTCTTCCCTCTGAGCCTACACCCATTACCATGTCTGTGTACACTTTAAAGGAGCCATTGTTGGAGCTACCTGTACTATGCAATTCTGTGACCCTTCCCATGAGATGCTACAGTACTCAAGTCTAACGTCAGAGCTCCAATCCTTCTGCATCATCCTGTTCTGTCTCCTGCCAAGTATTCTGAGTTCAATCCACAGATTGAACAGCACTGAACATTTAGGACCATCTCTCTCTGACCATCCCTGCCTGAAAAGCCCCTACCCCACCTAACAAAGAGACAACCATACCCATGATGTCAGGCCCTTGCCTTCTCCACTTGCCCTGCTAACATTACCCTTCGTCTCTGCCTCAGGCAGACTCCCTCAAAGCATCCCTCTCTTCCTCAGATGGCCTCCTTCCTCAAGCAGATTTGCCCTTGTCACGAAGAATGCAGCTTTTCTCCCTGCTTTGGACAGACTCTTTCCCTCTCTCAGACAGTTCTGCCCTGTGCAGTTAAAATGCAGCCTCCCTCCCTGCCTTGGTAAGTATGCAAAAGAACTTCCCAATGGCTGCCATTGAGAGATTTCACCTGCCTTCAAACATCTAAGAACTTAATTCCATGGTTTCATCCCACCATCAGCTGCAGGAGAAACTGCATGAGTTTTGACCTCCTGTACTATTATATTGTCCCACTGACAAGCTTCCTGTTCTTAGCACAAGACTCCATCTATAGGTGTAATACCTACCGTTCTTCAGTCCCGAGGCACTTCTCAGATATTCAGTGTTCTGAAACACTTGTGTTAGAGTTCCTGCAATTTTTCTCATTTCTTTCCTCATGGGTCCTCTTAACTGGTGCTTTTTGAGAATATTGTTGCCAGGATCCTTTAAGTGTACAGAGATAAAAGGTACTGCAGATGCTGGAGAATCCGAGATAACAAGCATGGGGCTGGATGAACACAGCAGGCCAAGCAGCATCACAGGAGCAGGAAAACTTGACGTTTCGGGCCTAAACCCTTCCTGCTCCTGTGATGCTGCTTGTTATCTCCTTTAAGTGTACACTCTGGTTATCTTGTCTTGGGATGTTTGTCCTTTCAGGGATTGTATACTCTAGGGCTCTTAGTGTCTACACTTTGCATTTAGACATAAGGTAAAGTCACCATAGTCCCAGAGGGCTACTAACTGATAAGAGAAAGACAACTGACACTGGATTAATCTGAGGATCACAGCACCTCAGGAAAGTGGAGAGGTTGAGAGGGAGAATCCTTCATGGTAACCTCGGACAACGTGCGAATTGAACTCACACAATTGACATGACTGTGCATTGCATGCTAGCTGGCTGGACAAGTTAGCTCAGTTAGCTGGGTAGTTGGTTTGTGTTTCATTAGAGTATTTTATTCCTGCTCTGCTCTATGTTTCACTCTAGTATGCTCCTTGTGTTCTATTCTGCTCTGCTCTGCTCTGCTGAAGTCAGAGTAGCATTGATACCTACAACATAATTAGCATTTTTGTATTTGATTATACCACCTCTGGCTACTGAGATTTATTTATTTGAAATTTGCACAATTGTTCAACAACCACACTGCTAATAATGTCAATTGTGGCGCAACTTACTCCTACTCAAACTTACTTCTCCTCAAACTTGACCCCTGAAGTCCAGGTATCATTCTTGTATACCGAGATTATTCTCCCTCCAAGGCCAATATATTCTTCCTAAAGTATGGTTCCCTGATCTACTCACTGTACTCCAAATGGGGATTAACCAGGGTTTTGGACCCAAATTTGTCTTTGTTAATCTTTTCTTTTTGCATCATTTTATAGAAGCTTTTATGTTACTTGTTATTTTACATTCATATTCCAATCTCTCCTTAATAATTTTTTTGGACTTGCTTTAAACTCTATAATTCTCCCAATCCTCAAGCTTACAACTTTTTTTTTACAACTTTATAAGCCTCCTCCTTTGGTCTACTGCTACCTTTAACTTCCTTTGTTAGACATGACGATCTTACTTTTCCTCCTGGATATTTTTAACTTAAAGCAAAGTGTGCTTGTTGAAAATCAAGCATTAATTTTTTACATGCTGGCCATTTTTTATCAACCATCAAATCGTTGTATCTATTTTTCTAATCTACTATGGACAACTTCCTCCTTCTTCTTGGTTAATTTCCTACACTACTGAAATTGTCATGAATGTCCTACCTTCTCAACCTTACCTCTTGTCTGAGGTGTAGCACCCCTCAGATTAAACCATCATAAATCATCTCCCTCTAATGAAATAATGGCAGGCGTTTTTTCCATAGGGTAGAGATTTCAAGACTATGAGGTATATTTTCAAGGTGAGAGGAGAAAGATATAAAAAAAACATGAGGGGCAAATTTTTTACACAGAGTGTCGTTTATGTGTGAAATGAGCTTCTAGAAGAAGTGGTAAATGCGGTTACAGTTACAATGTTTAAAAGACATTTAAATAGGTACATCAATAAGAAATGTTTAGAGGGATATGGGCCAAACCTATGCAGGTGGGACTAGTTTAGTTTCGGATTATAGCCGGCATGGACTGGTTGGACTACAAGGAGTGTTTCTGTGCTGTATGACTCTGTGACGCTAACTCACTTCTGTGAAACCCTCTTTTCTTCAGATGAAAATCTTTTGAAGGAAAAAACCTATAAGCATAACTTAAGTAAACCAAGCTTTGCATGTCAGCAAGGCCACAGTTATATTGTTGCATAAGCTGGTTTTGATTAAACTATAGAAGTACCATGAATGGTCTCCACGTCCTAGGAGAATGGTAGCTCTTGAATGTTCTCCTGAAGCAGTACGTATGGTTGTTGGGTAAAGATGAAGTTGAACCTGATCGCATGGCTTTTGCAGTCAAGTGGATCTCTATCACTTAAATATCCAATCTTACAGATGAGGAATGGTTACCTAAACAAGATATTATAGAATGACCAACACCTCTGTCACCATAAACCACTAAAGCACTGACTCATAACTTTCAGGAACTGAAATGGGGATGGCAGAACTCAGGCAGAAAATGAGAGAAGAAATTGTTTTAAAACAGTATTGACCATATTGTGAAAGCATCAGTATAAGTAAGCAGATTTTAAAATCACTGAATTTACAACTGGCTTCTATGCACTAAATGAACACTTGGGCCAATTATTAGTGCCCACAGCTGTTTGTTAATCATTAACAGATATACGAGGGACATATGTTCCATTCTTATTATTACGTTGCACATTCTTTAGATATTTTCGCTTGTCATTTATCATAGGCCAAATTAGAGTTAAATGTAAAATAAAGGGTTGAAAGTATTAATTATAGAAATAATCGTCTTTAAGCTGTCATGTTTTAGCCCTCACTACCCCAATTCACTTTCCTAATCAAATAAATTCTATAAAAAATATGCATATTGTCCAAGTGAAATTATATACCCATGCGTAAGTTCCTTCAGTTATGAATGAATAAAATACCCTGGTTTCAAATGGGAATAAACAAGTTAATCAAAGTGTAGAGTTTCAGTTCAGTTCAGTTTAATGTCCTTGTTGTGTGGTCTGCTTATTTAAAAATCCTCAAAATCCATAACATGCACATATGGGCTTTCAAAAGGTTTGTGTGGCTCACACAATACTAACTATTTTGCTTTATGTACATAGATAACTGTGTCAAAGATGGGGAAAAGAGTTGGTCAGGCAGCATCAGAGGAGTAGGAAAGTCGGTGTTTCGGGTTGGGACCCTTCTTTGGAACTGTTTCCTGTTCCTCTGATGCTGCCTGGCCTGCTGTGTTCCTGCAGCTCCACACAGTGTTGTCTCTGACTCCAGCATCTGCAGTTCTTGCTATCTCTGGGGGAAAGAGTTCATGCTTTTAGCAATAATACAGGAAAAGTGGTTTCTATGAACTGGACATAATTTTCGGTGGGAAGAATGAGGAAGTGACAACTTGTGATGTAGTAACAGGTCTTCAGGACATTTTCACAGTTCACCAATGTAATTGAGTATTCCAGTACATTTAGTGATGTGTTGACTTGTATCTCGTCACGTTATGTTTTTAAGTACTATGAGTCATGCTGCACTATGTTTTCTTTTTATAACTGGCTTCTTGTTACTGAGCTGCACCAGAATATCTGTTAATATCTGCCAATAAATTTCTCCAAAAGTGTAATGGTTTAAAGGCAAATGTGTTAATTTCTTGTTAATTAAGCATTGACCTGGAATCAAACTTAGGACTTCTGGCATAAATGACTTAGGCAGGGAGTTATTTAATGTATGAAAATCTATTAAGTTATCTATGATAACTTAATCTTGCTTTAAAAAAAATTGCAAATCTACCAAAAACAACCATTAACTCTGAACACTTTAGTGCTAAGGTTACCATTCTTGGCAGCTTAATTTTTAACATTAGCAATGGTTTGTTTTTCCTTTTACTGGCACTGTAGTGAATCTGTACAAGCAGCGATTTCTACAGAGTTGTACATGACTTACAGTATTTGAAAAAATTAATGGCAAATATGTGTGGGCTTGTAAAAACATGTTGTGAAAATTGTACAAGTCCACAGAAGTCAAATGCTTTTGCACATTTCCTTTCAAATTGGAAATAATGTTGAGTCCTTTGTTAACTAGAATGATCCAAATGTAATTGTCAGTCAATCTCCTTGTATTCGTGATTAATCCGGTCGTTCAGTCTGGTTATTCAGTTCACCTTCCAGATTGCAGGATAAATTCAATAAAGCTATACGCCTGATGAAGATTCTTTGCTGTTTTTATCTTGTTTTTATTCTCACCCTTATGTAACAGTGTGTTTAACATATACATTGAATGGATGTTTAAACCACACAGATGAGGAACATCTAGAATTCACAGAGATAAAAGGTACTGCAGATGCTGGAGAATCCGAGATAACAAGCATGGGGCTGAATGAACACAGCAGGTCAAGCAGCATCATAGGAGCAGGAAAACTTGATGTTTCCTTCCTGGGCCTCCTGCAATGCCACAGTGATGCCACCCGAAGGCTGCAGGAACAGCAAATCATATTCAGCCTGGGAACCCTGCAGCCCAATGGTATCAATGTGGATTTCACAAGCTTCAAAATCTCCCCTCCCCCAACCGCATCCCAAAACCAGCCCAGCTCATCTCCACCTCCCTAACCTGTTTTTCCTCTCACCTCAAGCCACACCCCCATCTCCTATCTACTAACATCATCCCGCCCCCTTGACCTGTCCGTCCTCCCTGGACTGACCTATCTCCTCCCTACCCCCCTACCTACACTCACCTTTACTGGCTCCATCCCCACCTCTTCGACTTGTCTGCCTCCTCTCCACCTATCCTCTCCTCTATCCATCTTCTATCCGCCTCCCCCTCTCTCCCTATTTATTTCAGAACCCTCTTCCCCTCCCCCATTTCTGATGAAGGGTTTAGGCCCGAAACGTCAAGTTTTCCTGCTCCTATGATGCTGCTTGACCTGCTGTGTTCATCCAGCCCCACGCTTGTTATCTAGAGTTCGCAACTTAGTTTCTGCTGAAATGACTGATATTAACTGAGGCAGCGGCACAGGTGTCACAGTTGCCCTCAGTTCCCTTTGTTGACAAGAGAGTGAAAGAGAAAAATTGGTAATGAAAAACTAATTTAAAACGTTCTATTTGCTATTTAGGATCCACTGACATGCTTCACCTACCACCAGGTTTGCTAGAATTCAGTCTTTACTCAAATATATGTGCCATTTTCCTGCTGCAAAAATAAAGCATCCTCAGAACACATAATAAATCCAGCAGAAGATATTCTTCACCCCATTTGGTCTTATGTTTCAAGAATAGCAAATATACTATCTTTTTGTCACAGTTTCCCATCATTTTCAAAATGAGATCAATGTCTAGTCTCTTCCTCCTTTCTTGGCAGCCCATTATAGTTATTGGTTACTATCTCGGAAGGAAATATTCCCTGGAATCTGTCTCATATTTGCACATCATCAACCTGTCTTGTCTTGGAGATAAAAAGGTACTGCAGATGCTGGAGAATCCGAGATAACAAGTATGGGGCTGGATGAACACAGCAGGTCAAGCAGCATCATAGGAGTCTTGTCTTATCTTGTTTCTCTGCTATGACAGATTTTATTTTTGAGCTTATTTTCACTAACGTGTCAAGTATCACATGCCTCTTCTTTCATGTCTCTTTTCTAGGCTAAAACCCTATCTCCGTTAAGACATTCTTCATGGTGTTACCGTTTCACAAAGAGGTCAGCGCTATACTCTGCACTACTTCTAGTCTGCACATTTACACATCTCCTGTAGGGCTTTTAGTATAATAGTGAAGAGGAGGGTTCCAAAATAATTTTCCCTTCCTAATTTGGAACACTACTATTACTGCACTGAGTATGATCAGCTAATTCAAAATAGCAGGTTCAAGCTTTATACAGAACTGACCAGTGTGTATCAGAGCTATTCGATATTTTTGAATATGTCTAGTTTATTTTTGCTTTGTTAATGTTCTAATATTCACCCTTTCCCTGAGAAGGATGATCCTTTTTACATTCAATCAATTCCCAAATTGCCTTCATGTCAATAAATCATGACTGATGCTTCCAACTCTCAAATTAGCACCTGGTTTAAAATCTAGACTACTTCATGATTGCCTGTTTGATTGTAAATGTGGTTTTTTTGGCTCACAATCTCCAATCCTTTAATTTGAACCATGGTTGATACATTCTCCATTAAACTAGACATTCCTCAGGCTCTATCTTCTCTCCCATTCTGTCCTTTGATTGGGAAAATAAAATGCTATTTATTTCAGTTGATTATAAAAACTTCAAATATGCCTTGTGTTTATCAAACAGAGAAATCATCGATAGCTGAGGAATGCTTTTACAAAATGGAAATCTTATCATCGTGTTTCCTGCAGTGGATCACATATCTGGGTTTAAAAAAATACAGAAAATCGTCAAGGTCCTGTTGATCTCCATGTCCAAATTTTTTCATATGCATTATTGGATGAATTTCAGGAGTATGAATTTATAAAATCTTCCTTTTCTTCTCTTCTGTTCTTGATATTTAGCCTTCTCTGTTTCCCCTGACCTCAAGAAATCTCACTTTTCACTTTTTGCTGAAGCTGCCTCCAAAAAGCTGTTTCCCTCATCCTCAAAATGCTCCTCTCCCCATAATAAAACAAAACTTTCTTCAAAGACTACGTCATTCTAAGATTAGAACATTGCTCTTAAACCAATCAAATTTTCCAACAACGCTTGCACACAAATTGATAAGAATACATGAAACAAAATTGGTATCTGGTTGTCAAAAGTTATTTTGTGACATGTATCCTCTGATATTTGTAATGCTTTGGTCCTGATTGCTAGAGTGTGACTTCAGAGAACCAGACATTCATTTGTACATAAATTCTTATTGAATAGTGTGCAAGCGTTGTTGGAAAACTTGGTAGGTTTAAGAGTAATGTTCTAATCTTAGAATGGCATAGTCTTTGAACAAATTGTACATAAATAATTGAAGCTTGCCCATGTGGATCAGAGGACCTCAGTGTGCTCAAAAGGCTATGACACTTTGAGTGGACTCTCAAGGAGATTTTGGGGTGTTAGTTTCTGGCTGAAGGACCATTGAGAGAAATCCACTGTCTCACTCTGGGAAGGCAGCTCACACATCAATCAGGCAATAGTGAGGCCATTGGTGGATTTTTGATGGGATTCAAGACCCCGGCAGTGGAGTTCTCACCTACTGAGAACTTCCATTAACTTGGGGCCAGCATCTGGTGCTCAAAGCTATAGGGAAACCTCAGCTGCAGCAGGAAAGCTACAGTATCACAGTATCACAGTATCACAGAGTGACTTAGGCTGCAGGTAAATAAGGAAGGGGTTGAGAGTGATAAGGTTTGGTGTTTCTCGTGTTGGGAATCATGGGGGTGTGGGGGTGTAGGGGTTGGGTGATCAGTGGCAAGGTCAGGCGAGTTGGCTGTCAGCAGATCTTTCAATCTTCCTAATATTCAGTCCCTCAATCAGACTTTTGGCTGAGGGAATTCTCCCTGCCCCTCTGCAGAAGCTGGTTACATGGTCTCAGCTGCTGTACACACTGCATGGTGACAGATCCCCTCTGTGATTGGATTAACCCAAGTGATGGTGGGGTGATGACCTTTGGAGATCAGTAATTGGCTGCTTAAGTGCCTCAATTTGCAGCAGTTATGCTTAGAACTTAATTCAGGTGGGAATGGGAAGACAGTGGGATTCAGGTATGACATCATCCTGCTTCATTAAATGGCCTCCCAGCTCCAGGTTTGACACCAGAGAGAGCAGAAGAGTAGGCTCAAATCTGGCTCTTGTGTATGAGTGAATGATAGATATTACAATTTCAGCAAGGAAGAGTGCAGGAGGACCTGCCCGGAGAAACAAACTGAAGTGTCAACCTTGTGAAACTCAAACACAGGAGTACTTGCATGCCATTCAGTTGAAGCAGTATTCAATAGACAGGGCTAAACAATCCCACAACCAATGGATCAGATCTAAGCTTTGCAGACTGCCATATTGTGTCATGAATAGTGTTGGATTATTAAGCAGCTAACAAGGTAAAAGCTCTGCAAATATCCCTATCCTCACTCATTCACTAACCCAGAGCATAAGTTTTAAAAAAAGACAAAGCTGAGGTATTCATATTTATCTTAATCTGGAAGTGCCAAGTGAATGATTCATCTCATCCTCCTCCTGAGGTCACCAACATCACAGATGATAGTTTTCAGCAATTTACTTTTCTCTAATTGATATCAAGAAGAAGCCCATGGCATTGGAAACTGTAATGCTGATGGCCCAGTCAACATTTTGGCAAGATTTGTGCTCCAAAAGTAGCCACTCCTCTAGCCAAGCTGTTCCAGTGCAGCTACTATACTGGCTTCCATCTGACAATGTGGAAAATTGCCCAGTTGTGTCCTGTGCATGAAAAAGCAAGTTAAATCCAACCAATTACCACACTATCATGAACAAAGTGATGGGAGTTGTTTTGTTCGTGCTATTAAGCAGCACTCGCAAAGGAATAACCTACTCACTCATTCAGCTTGGGTTCTGCCAGAGGCATTCATTACATCCTTGGTGCAATGTGAACAGAAAAGCTGAAGTCCAGAGGAGTGGTGAGAGTGATTGCCCTTGACATCAAAGCAGCACTTGTCTCAGTATGACATCTAGAAGCCCTGGCAAAACTAGAGTCAATGGGAATGGGGGGGAAAAGCTCTTTTTGTTGATTGAAGTTGTAACAGAGGAAGATGGACAATTCTGATGAAGAGTCACAGTTAATGCTGCTTTCTTAACACAGGTGTTTCCAGACCTCCTGAGTTTTGCCAGCAATTTCTGTTTTTGTTTCAGATCACCAGCACCCACAGTTCTTTGTTTTATTTTACAAAGGGCCATTGTTGTTGTTGGTGCTCAATAATCTCAGTCCCAAGGCACCACTACTGGCATTCCTCAAGGTACTGTCCAAGGTCCAACCATCTTCAACTGCTTCATCAATGACTTATCCTCCACCATAAAGTCAGAATTGGGATGTTTGCTGATGACTACACATTTTCTAGTACAATTCACCCGAATGCCTGCCCACCATCAACAAAATACAAGTTGAGAATCTGATGGAATACTCTCCATTTGGTTGGATGAGAGCAGCACTGACAACACCCAGGAAGCTTGACACCATCCGATAGAAAGCAGCCAACTTGATTGGCATCACATTTTGCACCTTGAACATTCAGTCCCTTCACAACTGATGCACAGTGGCAACAGCGTGTACTATCTACAAACTTTGCTGCAGTAACTTAACAAGGCTGTTGTGATAGTATTTTCTAAACCTGAGACTTCTACCACCTAGAAGGACATAGACAGCAGATACATGGGAACACCACTACCTGTAAGTTCTTCTCCAAACCACTTGTCATCCTGCCTTGGAACCACATGGCCATACTTCACTGTCACTGGTTCAAAATCCTGGAGCCCCCTTCCTATCCACACTGTGGGTACACCTGCATTCCTAGGATTGCAACAGTTCAAGAATGCAGCTCACCACATTTTCCTCCAGGACAGTTAGGGATGGACAACAAATGCTGGCATGGCCAGGAATGGCAACTTTATTGAATTATTAGGGCAGGGGCAGTCTAAAAGAAACACATTATGAAAACCTTGCATGCTGATGTTATGCAATCTTTTGTGTAATGATAGCAGGTTTTAAACAACCTAAGGCAATTGCATTTGCGGTTCTTGGTTTTTTGCAAACATGAGACTGCAAAGGAAACACTTTCAACTTAATAGCTTTATACTTAATAGACCTGGTATGTTATGTTATAATAATATGGAAACTACAGATTAGTACTAACTGAATGCAAAAAGTGCATGTAGTTATTGCAGCAATGTTAATATTTCAACATAACATAAAATAATCCCATAATGTTGTGTAAAATGCAAATCCAAACAGAAAATGCACACATTAATTTCCTTCTAACGAGCAGTCTAAATTATACAGCAAAGCCCATGTTAAAGCAAAAGCAAAATGCTCTGAATGCTGGGAATCTGAAATGGAACCAGCAATCGATCGTTTCCTTACTTACAGTGCTGATTAAGTAGTAGGCTATTGACCTACATTGTTGGGCAGGATTTTAGTTGAGATTCCGATGTCGGGAGCAAAGGTGAGTTGGCAACATGCACAGGTAAGTCGTGATCAATGCAGCCAATTAACGGGCTGCCAGCAGGGAAGTCATCCAATGGTGGCAACGGGTCCTAATGCCAGTAGTGCATGTGCAACTGTTAATTTACAAGGACCCTCTGGAACACTCCAGCAGCTGCTACCCAGAAGACAAAACAAGGAGATGGACATGTTCAAAGGCAGTGCTGAGATAGTACAAGAAAAGGCAAGGCTACCCCATCTTTGGCAACACCTTCCATGAAGCTCATATAAAAGCAGTCTGTGAAAGGCGGCAAGTCATTTTCTCCACAAGTCGAAATGGGTAGGCCAACAGCCATAGCCAAGAAACAAGGATGGAGAGAGTCAAAGTTTGTGATCAGCTTAGGGGTCACAGATGGAACCTGGTTGCTGATTCAGTAAGCTGTTTAAAGCCCTGTTCTGTGCCAGAAATGTGAGTGGCCCAGGTGTAGGTGTAAGGTGCCCACTCAAGCAGAAATCATGTGGTGAACCCATGCATGGACCAAGATCAAGCATCGGTGTTAGCGTTGAGGTATACTGTCAACTTGAGCCAAAGGCTCATGCTCAGGCATAGATAAAAGCTGCACTAGAGGGCTGACTGACATTCCATAGTTTCCTCAGATTAAAAACTATTTAGGTGCCATGAGACAGCACCTACAATCCCCATGTTCATGTTCACAGTGAACCAACTCAATGCCAGAAAGTCTCAAGGACTGGCCATGGAAATATCACTGACTATAGAGGAGACAGCTCTGGAAATCAGGTCACTGCTAGGTCACACAGCATGGAGGGCAAGGCACATACAGAAGGAAAGGTGAGTTCCTAAAAATTTGGTTGTGACCAATATTCTCCAGGCTTTGTATGGCATTAAGCTCATGTCAGGATCTTCAATTCACTGCATCTAGCCTGAAAAGTTCAGAGGATGAAATGCTCTTGGAAGAGACTACATGATTTGGATGTGAATATAGAAGGAATAGTGAGCAATGTTGCAGATGACGCCAACATTGGTGGTGTTGTGAACAGTGAAGAATGTTATCTCAGAGTACAATTGGATCTTGATCAGATGGGCCGATCGGTCGAGGATTGGTAGATGAAGTTTAATTTAAATAACTGTGAGGTGTTGCATTTTGGAAAGGCAAATCAAGGCAGGACTTGCACACTTAATGGTAGGGCCCTGGGGAGCGTTGCCGAACAAAGAGACCTTGGAGTGCAGATTCATAGTTCCTTGAAGATAGAGTTGCAGGTAGACAGGGTAGTGGAGAAGGCATTTCGTATGCTGCCTTTATTGGTCATTACATTGAGTAGAGGAGTTGGGATGTCATGTTGCAGTCATATATTTGTTAGGCCACATTTGGAATATTGCATTCAATTCTGGTCTCCCTGCTATAGTTAAAATTGTTAAATTTGAAAGTGTTCAGAAAAGATTTATAAGGATGTTGCTGCAGATGGTGGGTTTCGGCTATAACGAGATGCTGAATAGGCTGGGGCTGTTTTCCCTGGATCTTTGGAGTCTGACGGGTGACCTTACTGAGGTTTTTAAAATAATGGGGAGCATAGATAAGGTGAATAGTCGAGGTCTTTTTTCAGTGGTAGGGGTGTCCAAAACTAAAGGGCACAGGTTTAAAGTGAAAGGGGAAAGACTTAAAAGGGACCCAAGGGGAAATATTTTCATGCAGAGGGTGGTGTGTATGGAATGAGCTGTCAGAGTAAGTGGTAGAGCCAGTACAATAACAACACTTAATAGGCACCTGGATGGGTAGATGGATAGGAAGGATTTAGAGGGTTACAGGTCAAATGCTGGCAAATGGGACTAGTTTGGGATATCTAGTGGGCATGGATGAGTTGGACTGAAGGGTCTGTTTCTGTGCTGTACAACCCTGTGACTCTATGACTGTACATCACTTCATTGCCTGCATACCCTCTGCACACAGATGTACAGACTTCATGGGTTCTGTTGCAGGCGTAGAATTAGTACCACATATGTTGAATGTAAATATGTACAGGAGTTAGCGGAATCAATGGTAGCTGCATCTGCTTCCCCTTGGAGGAATATGGAGAGGCCCAGTGATGCTTACTCCAGGCAGATAGTAAACATGGTTATCATCAGCAGAATAGAAAGCATCCAGCTCACACAACATAAATGTGAGGAGACATGGGAGTTTCCAGAGACAGTGAGGATCCATTTCCAAACAATGGAGCATTCCATCAAAGAGTTGAATGGCTCCTTATCTCTGGTGTATGACCTCATGGCACCCTCCATTGGCAGTGTGCCAACACCAATGGAGAGACACACGGAAGATATAACTGACTGGATGCAGGGGCTGGAAAGTTACATCCAGAGCATGGTCTCATCCATGACATTACTGGCATGATGAATGTGTGAGATAGACCAGGCACATATCACTCCATTGCCAGGAGATCAACCACACAAGGCAACCATACAAGTTAATGTGAGGCCTTAATGGACAAAGGAGGGGCAGGCTTCAGGTAACACAGATTCCTATTTATTTATTATTTATACATACATCTGTAATGTCAATGCATCCTTAGGTCCTTCACTTCCACTGTGATACAAATGGTGGATGCTACTTTGACTCAATCAGTTCAAAACACAAATGAAGTTGGACCCAGAGGTCCTAGGCCCCAGTAGTATTCAGCACCCCAAGGTTGAAGGCCACAGTTACCTAATGCACTGTTACAAGAAAGGGTGCAGACTGGCTCCTTATCAATTCAAATTATAAATGGCTACACCTTGTAAAGATTTCTGGAGGAAATAGACACATGGACTAGCACAGGAGGCTCACTGGATGATATTAATATCTCGAAGACATCTTTAAATTTGGAGTAATTAAAGAGAATGTTATTGAACAGTGACGCGAAATAATTTGCACAATTATTTCTTTGTAACATTCATGTTATACAGATGCCACAACCATTGTCAGTATGTCCATAAAGGTGAAGTACTTGACAACAAAGTTTAATGATGGCCTTTTCACCAGACAGTCATAGGTGATGAGAGCTTCCTTTGACAGGTCAGTCACAGATGTGTCTGGGAGAAAATGCATTGGTTCATCATCCCCTTTCACTTGACTCAAGTAAATCTTATATGCCTGGCTAAGTGTGTCCTGTTTCTGTTGCCTAATTCTACCCAGTATCACCTTCATTAACTGACACTACTTGAGTGCCTTATGGCCATCCTTCTCCAATGAGGATTATGTCTGTTTGGCTCCAGTGCTACTCTCCAAAGTTGTGAAATGCTCAGCAAATAGTGTTCCCTAGATCCTATTGATGCATCAAAGCCTCACCTTCTAAAGCAACGTCCTGCTTTTTGATGGCTTGTATTCATGAGGCAATGCTTAATATCCTGCCTGTGTTCTAGGGTCAGAAACCATGACTTCAGTGCTTATCCCTTGTCCTTCAGGATCCAGCCACAAAGTCACTCTGGCTGGCTTGAAGAATTGAAGCAATTGAGACTATCCAAGGATAGAGGAGTCATGGCAGCTTCCTGAAAACCTTGTGCACACACTTTCATGAAGTGCTTACTTCCTTGATGACTCCCAAGACCTGGAGAATCCCAACCATGGCTCAAAGCTGCCACCCTCTCAACTGCCTTGGTCGTTGTGATGCATTAGCTGATTCAGTGGTACATGGCATCCATCGTCTCCTTTAAATTGTGATGGACTGCTGACTAAAAGAGGCCTGCTCTAGCATTTAATATGATCACAATGAATCGTCCAACTCAGTGCCTTATTCCCTTTGATCTCTTTAGCCCTATGAATTATATCTAATTCCTTCTAGAAAACATTCAATATTTTGGCTCAGCCACTTTCTGTGGCAGAGACCTGGCATAGAGGGTGAGTGCAAATTCCCTTTCAAAGCAACAGGCATTAGATGATTGCCATATCCCAGCAGCGTCCACACCTGTTCCATTTTCTCATAGAGCACACCGCTACCTCTGTGGAAAAACTCCCTATTCATTGATGCAAAGATGTTTGATGTTGCTGGGCCTCTGCTGGCTTAGTACAGCTATTGAGCCAGGCAGTACCCTCTTTAATGAGGAGGCCCCATTTTCTCCATGTGCCACTCACATTCATTTTCAATGCCTTTCTCAAGCCCCTGAAACATACTTTGTTTCCGCAAAGCCACAATGAATGGCTGCGTGCTCATCTCTGACTCACTCGCCTCCTCATTGGAGAATAAGTTAGTGAGAAAACCCTTCCCCTTTTGCCTGATAGATCTCCATTGCCTTGATACTCCAGGTGACTTTGGTCCTGCCTCCTGTCTGTCTTGGAGATACTTTTCCAGCTGCAAAGTTATTGTTTGTCCTTCCGTCTGCAGAGTCATCGAACCTGATAGCTTGGCTTGGTTGAGACCACAAATTGTAGCTTGGTTCACAGACTTACCTTTTATCCCCCTGACATTGCTGAATGTTTTCTGCCTTGTTTCACTTGTCAATCTTTGACCATCCTACTATATTGGCTCCTCAATGTAAGATGTCTTCCCACATCAATTGACATGCCACACTGACCATTTTTAGAAAAGTTGGGAATCCTGCCTAAGCTCGGTATTACTGGATATCCCATCGCCATTCCACCCTTATAGAACTGGTGAAATTTTACTCACTAACTCTGTTTCCCTCTCTGTGGGTGCTGCCAGACCTGGTGAATATTTCAACCATTTTCTGTTTTAATTATATTTAGAACAATGACCACTTTTGTTCAAAATCTATGGTTTTATACATTATCATTTTTACACTTTATTTTCATCTACCCTCTCAATAAATTACAACGAGTCATAAATTTATTGAAAGTTGGTATAAATCCTATTTCTTACACCAGATTTTCTGCATTGATAGTCTTGCCTCCCTAGTCTTGAATGTGTTGATATCTTTATTGTGGAGCACACTAGCATTCACATACTTGTGCAGGATAACACTCAGGAGTAGGGAGCCTTGCCAATCCTGAAAGCAATGCACATGGTGCTCATCCTGACTGAGATCAGCTAATTGAGCACAGAAAAATAAAAGCTTCCCTGTCAATGCAGTCCTGTTAATTACTCCATAAAATATACCTACTCCATAAAATAACCCTAAAATATTACTTTAACAATCACATTCTTCACAATGTAGTTCTGTGCTTATCAAAACTCAAATGTGTTGAAATGAATGTTTTTCAAGCATTGTAACTGGGTTTGGAATATTTAAATGTAAATAGCTCACAGTCATTATGAAAAGGTAAGAGGACACCATTCCTCCATATATCACCTTAGATTAACTGATTTTCTAAATCTAATTGGTATGCAGTCATCAATTTTTGTGTATGAAGATGCCAAATTCAGTTAATTTAATTACCAAGTGCTCTGTTCGGCAGTATTCTAGTATTCTAATAGCTGTGAATTAAATATGAACAAGTATTCCTTACAACATGAACAGAGATATGAAGGTAAAATTTCCACTTCGATGGTTTCGAATTTATATCTGCTTGAAGAAGTTTTTTTTAGTTTCTCCCTCATATTCTTTTGAATATAGTTGAACCTGTCATGAATCAGCGTAATCTATCACTGCTCTAAAACGTAGCATTCAAAAATTGCTTATAGAATGTTCTTTGACAAATTTTGGGGTTGTAGTTTAGCATGGCTTGATGAATGCAGCTAAAAGAATGGATTTATCTCAATAAATAAGTATTTTAATTGCAATGCCAATCTTTGGTTATCCTAATTTCAAATTACTGAAAATAACTTGTAAAATATATCTGAAACTATTTTCTGGTTATGTTAGAGCACCATAGTCAGTTTCTTAGTAAAGTAGAAAATATTGATCATGTGTTCCCAACGAAGGAGATAGGTTGCCACCATTAAAAATGGGCACCATGATCCATGACAATGTTCTCAAAGCAGTTGCCATAACATGGAGCCCATACAAACATACAACTACGTCCCTCCTGTAGCATATTTCACTGTCAAAATACCCAATCTCACAGTCAAGAAGAAAATTATTTTGATATTCTTCTTGCTTGTGTGATCTTGAGTTATTTTAGCTATCACAACAGGTGACAGGCAAGGTGCATTATTCAGTACCAATTGATCATTTTGAACATTTGAACACTACTTGTTCATTGTGGAAGGCTGCTGACATATCTCACCCTTGCACTTTGTATGATCAACTTACTTAATATGATTTCCTGGTGCATCTAACAGTGGCCAAACCACACTTAACACAGAAACAACATTTCAAATTCTTTCAAATACAAGTATTGCATTGCAACAGTGCATTTGTGTGCACGGTCATTCATTGCTCCATCTAACAGTAAAGAAACTCACTAACACTGCCTTAAAAATAAATTTTAAAAGCTCTTAAAGCATGTGTATTAATGCCCTCAATTTACACACCAGAGGTCTGGTTTATTTTTAACAGCATCCTCAAAATACCTGCAAGTAAACAAAATTTTCAGAGGAATTTCCAATGGTGATTAACTGGGATGACCAATTTTGTTGGTGGGGTCAGCTTCCAATGCAATGTTTTTCTAAACTAGTCCAAAGTATCTCAATTTCTGCTCAAAATAATTTGTGCTTAAAATTCTTTATGAAATGTTGCAAACAAGGGGAGGGCTTTCATAGTTATAAAAGATATACTGAAACAGATACACAACCAATTGCCAATGCAATTAAATTTATAAAAATATTAATCTACTAATCTTTACAATGGTAGAGAACAATGGTCTAGAATTCCTTGAGAAGTGAACTCTACTAGTGGTACATCTGCATCTTGAACTCCCATTCTACCAAGTATGTGCCAGGAAATTAAAGCATAAGATACTTACGCTACTAATTATACCACATTATAATTTGCTGGAATTTCTATATTGCTCCGCACACTCCCTCCCTGAAACAGTGCTGATGGTGAATTTTGCTGAATGGAAATTGCTTTGATCACTGCTGCTACTTAGGCCATTAAAGAATATTGCTAGTGGTTTGGCAGTAATGTGATTTATTGTTCCTATATCAGTTCCTCTAAACATACTCCCAATACTCAAATAAATTATTTATCATCAGCATCAACAAAGGTAGTTAGCTGGAAAATTGCATCAGCAGGTAAAGAAAGAGTCCACTGTGTGGAACAATATTTGCCTTATCTAATATTAATTCTTGATCGTACATGTTTTGGCAAAAGAGTATGCTTTTTCCATATTGTCAAATAAGAATCGAGTTATAGCCTCAAATTTGAAAGACCTAATAATTATAAAAAACCAAAAGAACTGCAAGTACCAGATTTTAGAGCCAAAAACAGAAATTGCCGGAAAAGCTCAGCAGGCCTGGCAGCATCTATGGAGAGAAATCAGAGTTAATGTTTTGGGTCTAGTGACCCTTCTTCTGAACTGATGGTAGCGAGGAAAAAGTTTTTTTTTATGCGGAAGATAAGATGGGGAGGGGGTAAGGAGTAAAGGATACGTAGAGAAGAACAGTTGGTCAAAGGAGTGGATGACGATCAGCTTAGGAGAATGAATAGCTGCTAATGAGGACTATTATTGACTAACAATGGATTGTTTGTAATAGCAAACCATGTGATAACAAGGCTTGTGTGTGGGTGTTTGGGTAAGGGCATGGGAGATGGTACCTGAAGCCCTAAAATTATTGAACTTGATATCGAGTCCAAAAGTCATTTGAAAATGACATGCCATTATTCCAGTTTACGCTAAACTTCGCTGGAGGACTGCAGCAAGCCTGACACAGAGATGTTGGCCAGGGAACAAGGTTGTGTGCTGAAGTGACAGGCAACTGGAAGTTCAGGGCCTTTTTGCAGATGGAACATAGGTGTTCTGCTTCACCTGGAAGGTATGTTTGGAACTTTGGATACCGAGGAGGGAGGAAGTAAATGGGCAGATGTTACATCTTCTGAGCAAACTACGGATGCTGTAAATCAGAAACACAAACAGAAATTGCTGGAAAAGTGCAGCAGGTCTTGCAGCATCTGTGGAGGGAATTCAGCATTAATGTTTTGGATTCAGTAATGCTTCCTTAGAAATTCTGAGGAAGGATCATTGGACTCGAAATGTTGACTCTGAGTTCTTTCCACAGATGCTGCCAAACATGCTGAGGTTTTCTGGCAATTTCTGTTTTTGTTATACCTTCTGTGTTTGCAGAGGAAGGTGCTACAGGGCTGTTGGGGGTATGGGGGTGCTGGGAATGAAGGAAGAGTGGACCAGGTTGTCCTGGGGGGATGGTCCTTGCAGAAGGCTGACAAGGGAGGGGAGGTGAATATGTGTCTGATGGTAGCATCCTGCTGGAGGTGGCAGAAATGGTGGATAGTGATTCTCCGGATGTGGAATACTGGTGCAATGGTAGATGAGGACAAGGGGGACCCTATCGCTATTGTGGGAGGGAAGAGAGGGGGTGAGGGCTGAAGATCGGGACATGAGCCGAACCAAGCTGAGAGCCCTATCAACTAAGGAGCTGGGGAATCCTCGGTTGAGGGAGAAGGTGAACATTTTCGGAGCACCTTTGTCAAAGTTGGCATCATCAGTACAGACGCAATGGAGACAGATGAACTGGGAGAACGGAATGGAGGTTTTACAGGAAACAGGGTCTGAGGATTATGGTCAAGGTAACTGTCAGAATCGGTTAGTTTGTAGTGGATATTGGTAGCCAGCCTACCCCCAGAAATGGAAACAGAAATATTGAGGAAGGGAAGGGAGGAGTCAGAGATAGACCAGGTGAAGGTGAGAGTGGGGTGGAAATTGAAACTAAAACTGATAAACTTTTTCAAGACAAGAGACCCAATCAGCATTGATGATATCATCGAAACACTGGAGAAAAAGGTGTGAATTGGAAGGGTTTATCAAACTATGCGTTTTCCTAGGCTGATTGTTATTCGCTTCTTTTTCTGTCCAACTGTTATAGAGTCATAGGCATCTACAGCATGGAAACAGACCCTTCGGTCCAACACATCTATGTGACCAGATATCCTAAACTGATCTAATCCCATGTGCCAGTTTTTAGCCCATATCCCTCTAAACCCTTCCTACTCATATACACATCCAGATTCCTTTTAAACATTGCAATTGTACCCATCTGCACCACTTCCACTGGTTGCTTGTTCCATTCTGCACCACCCACTGTGTGAAAAAGATGCCCCTCAGGTCCCTTTTAAATCTTTCCCCTCTCACCTTCAACCTATGCCCTCTAGTTTTGGCCTCCTCTTACCCTGGAAAAAAGGCCTTGGCTATTCACCCTAACCAGGCCCCTTATGATTTTATAAACTTCTATAAGGTCGCCCCTCACCTGCAATGCTCCACCCTTCTCTTGCTTTGGGCTCTATCTCCACCTATTGTTTACTCCTTACCCCCTCCCCCTATCCTATCTTCCGTATCAAAGACAACTTTATCCCAGCTACCCTCAGTCCCGTTGAGGGGTCACTCGATCCAAAATGTTAACTCAGATTTGTCTCCACAGATGCTGCCAGACTTGCCACATTTTTCCAGCACTTTCTGATCCTGATTATTATGTTCCTCCTCTTCTATTCACCATTTCATTCAATGCTTTCTTCTCTGTCTCTCTTCATTCTTTAACTTCTAAGAATTTCAAACCCTATTTCTAACAAATATCACTTTCACACATGACATGAATTCAAATTTACATGAAGCTAACTTACCAACAAATCAGCACTTTCCTGGTATACTGTATATAGGTTGGATTTCCCCCATGAATTGGAATTCTTACAAATTGTGCTGATGAATGCAAGATGAAAAAGTTAAAAGAAATCTTTTTTCAGCAGTTCTGAAGTTCTATAATGCCAAACAAACTACTAACCTAATTTCTCACTAACTGCTTTAACATTATAACATGAGCAACACATTTATAAATTACACACTATAATATAGATTCTAACTAAATCTAATACTATTTTCACTGTTTTATCATGACGTTCAAAATAACGAACATACATAGTATAATTTTCATCCAATCAATTCCTGTGATTCCATTATCCCATTACTGGCAGTAGTTTCATTTCTATTTTTCATTAAGCAAAACAAGTCAATTACACCAAGTTACACTGCCATTATACCCTGTTATCAATTGGAAAAGTTGATGCCTGCACACTATTTTTGGTATCTTGTTCATCCAAGTAAGTTACCAGAGTTACCATCTTTCATATGCAGCTGTTCATAGAACGTAGTGCAGTGATCAGGATTAAAACACCAAGCTGATTCTCCTACTTCAAAAAGGTCACCTCTCATTTTTCTAAATTCCAATGAGTACTAACTCAACCTACTCAAGCTTTCTTCATAAGGCAGTCCCTCATTACCCAATATCAGCCTTGTGAACTTTCTCTGGCCTACCTTTGATGTCAATATATCTGTCCTTAGATGAGGGGTCCTAAACTGTTCACAATATTCCAGCTATAGTCTGTACTGTGCCTTGTACAGTTTTAGCAAAAGCTCCCTACTATTATACTCAATTCCCTTTGAAATAAAGACCAATATTTAATTGGTTCTCCCGAATACTCACTGAACGTGGATACCAGCTTTTAGTGATTCATGCATCAGGAGTCCCGAATTTCTCCCTTCTGAAGCTTTCTGCAGTCTTTCTCCATTTAAATAATATTCAGTCCTTTATTCTTGCTGCTGAAGTGTGTAACCTCATATTTTCCCACATTATGTTCTATCTGCCAAGATTTTGCCCACTCGCTTAGCCTGTCTATATCTGTCTGCAGACTCTGTGTTATCCTCACTCCTTGCCTTCCCACTTATTTTTGTGTTATCCACTATCTTGGCTATAGCATATTCACTTTCCTCATGCAAGTCATTCATATATATTATAAATAATTGAGGCCCCAGCACTCACCCCTTGAAACACTTCGCTAGTTGCAGGTTGAAAATGCCACTCTTGTCCCAACTCTGCCTTCTATTGGTTAGCTAATTCTTTATCCATGTTAATATACCACCTCCAACACCATGGGCTCTTATTGTATTAAGTCATCTAATATGTCATACCTTTTAAAATTCCCTCTGAAAATCCAAATATATTACATCTGCTGTTTACCCTGACTACAAAATGGTATATTCTGAAGAAGTGTCTAGGCCTGAAACGTCAGCCTTCCTGCTCCTCTGATGCTGCTTGGCCTGCTGTGTTCATCCAGCTCTACACCTTGTTATCTCAGATTCTCCAGCATCTGCAGTTCCTACAAAATGGTATGGTTGGCCTGTACAGATTGGCAGAAGTGAGCAGCCCAGTTATTTAGTAAACAATTTTTTAAAGTACATTATGGAAGCAGTGGCTCAGTTGGTAGCGCAATTACCTCTGACATTACAAGGGTCTGGATTCAAATCCCACAAGACTTAATCATTGATCTCTAGTTACAATTCCAACCCTAAGCTACCTGCTTGGGTGGGTGTAAGAATTCCATGACATTACTGAGGAATTATTCCTGGTAAATATTTATCCTTCAACCAACTGAGTTTAAATTGACCTCCATGTTTTCCTACATTTCCAACAGTGTTAGCACTGAAAAATTATTTCATTGGATCAGAGTGGTTTGAGACATCTGTTGGTTGTGAAGAATGCTATAAATAATGTACGTCTTTTGTTCCTCTTTCTCTAAGGCAAATGACAACACTGAGGGAAATTGTGTGCATATCTGAAATTTGGTGAGTTGGGAGTTTGATGAAGTGTGGGAGGAGGTGTTTGTTTCCTTTTCTTTGCCTACCCTCCTAGTTCTGTAGGAATAGTGCAATTGCTCTATATAGGGAAAAGATCTTGCTGTTTGGTGAGTATCTGGTAAGTGGTTAAGATCTATTCTATTATTAAGTTTTAACCTTAGTTAGCACAATCTGGATATAAAGTTAATAAATTGCATAAAAACAACACAAATACGTGAATAACACAATGAAATAATTGGTTAAAAGTCTTTAAGGATGGTAGGAAAATGAAGTTTTAAGGCTGCAGCAGGTAAGAGTTCCTAAATGCCTTTGTGATGCAATGAAGTGCATGATGTTCGAGCAGCTTTGAGTTATGGCATAAGGTTCATCTACAGATATGATGATGTATCAGAAAGAAGGAAAGTTACCCAGGTTCTCTGTATTAGGAGGCAGTCATACCAATTAAGATAGGGTAACGTGATTTGGTCAGTGGTTATGGGACAGAACGATATCGCTTCAATTGAAGCAGGTAAGGGGACCCAGAGGGCAAGAATGCTGAAGTGCCAGCCTCTGCAATTGTCCAATAGGTCTCTCAGCTTGTTCTGATGCATGCAGGGCAGGTGGGCAAACTAATGATGGCATCATGGTTTAGAAAGTAATTCAAGCGGAGACAGCCAAAGGAATGTAATGGTAGAAAGAAATAGTATAGTGAGGTGGATTGACACTTTTCTCTGCAGTAAGGAGCTAGAGTCCAGATGGCTGTGTTTCCTGCCTAGAGCCAGGGTTCAGGCTCAGAGCTGGAAAGCAAGTTGCAGCAGCAGTGGGAGGATCCAGCTGCTGTCATCCATGGAGGCACTAGTGGCATAAGTAGAACATAGGAAACAGGTTCAGCATAGAGAATACAACAACAAAGGCACCAAATTAAAAAGCAGAATCTCAAAGGTTAAGTTCACTAAGCCATCTGCAATTTGGCATAGGGTACATAAAAGTAGAGAAATGATTACATGGCTCAAAAAATGATGTGTGTTATGGACCAGACCAAGCCCTCTTCAAATATATCTGGGAGACAGCCTAGACCCTAACAATTTCTTATTTAAAAGCAGTGTAAGGTGCTGTGTTCCAGAAGTAATTCAATTGGTTCCACTACTTGGCTTTAAGCAAAACACACTTTATTCTTTCTCTATAGTTAAAATACAAACAAAAGAAAGAAGAATTGGTCAAACGTTAACTCTATTGGAAAACTTAACAGATTAACAGATCATTTAACTACTAAACAGCAACTGTCCTAAATAGTAACATCCCTTTGGCAGAGGCAAATTCAGTAAAATAGATTGTCGCACATGCAGTGTTTCTCCAGTACAAGAGGAAAAACCATCAAAAGAAAATTCTGGCAGACAGAGAGAACTCAAGTGTTTTGTTGTAGCAGAGAGACGTATTGCAGCTTCAAAACCCCAACAACTACTGAAAGCTAAACTCCTGGTTCTTTGAGAACCTGCCTCCATCCATTCAAGCTGCTTCTATTGTTTCAACTTTTAAAAATACCCAAGGCCTCATAGGCTGTTTACATTCTTGGCTTGGAACAGACCATTTGGTACCTCTTTCCCAATCTCTCTTTGTGAAAATCCAGGACAAAATAAATCTCATAAAGCCATAGCATCATCATGTGGGAGAAATATGTTCTGGTTCATAAGTCACTGGCATCCTTTCTGGAGAAAGTGGGGACGGCATCATTTGGAAGGTTTACAACTGAACCATATTGGGACAATTGTTCATGCAAACTGCATTCTAAGGATGTGTAGGTTCAGTGGATTGGCCATGCCAAATTGCCCGATAGTGTTCAGGGATGTTCCGGTTAGATGGATTAACCATGGTAAATGTGGGGTTACAGGGATTGGGTGGGAGACTTGGTTTGGATGGGATACTCTTTGGAGGGTTGATGCAGACTCTATGAGCTAAATGGCCTCTTTCTGCACTGTAGGGATTCTATAATTTTATCATAACCAGAGAAAGAGGGAGGATTTTAAACTGAAAAGTGAGGGCAAGGGATCAAATGCAGAAAGATGTGGTATCTAAAGAGAAGAGACAAGGTAAGAAAGGAATATGATATTGAAAATGAAGGTCAGAGAATGGCAGGAAGGGACAGTTAGAAAAACCTGACAGTACACAGAAAATCAAGGCTAGATGCTTCAAAAATCACAAAAAGACAAAAGTTAGGGCTTTGTAACTGAATAGGTATTACAGTTATAACCGAATAAACAAATTGATAGTGCACATTGGAGTAGAAACATAATGCGATAACCATGAGGGAGACATGCTGCAGAATGACAATGATGAAGTCCTGAATAACAAGGGATTTCTGGCGTTCAAGAAAAACAAATAGCTATATAAAAGTGGAGAATAATATTGTTACTCAAGGATGGCTTTGGTGCCATAGTTAGAGAAGACTTTTGTTCAGGAGATTAGGATATAGAATTAGTTTGGGTGAAGGTGAGGAATGGTAGGGGAAGGAATTCACTAGTGGGAGTAGTCTACAGGCCCCTCACAATATGGGATGAAATATGCAGTACAAAATATTGGGTGCATGTGATAAATAGATGGTAATAATCATGAGTGTCTTTAATCTAGATATAAACTGAATAAATTACCTTGGTAATATTAGTGTAGATGTGAATTTTATAGAACGCTTTCATTAGTTTCTTAGAGCAGCATGTTCTGGAAACAACAAGCAATACATTAGACTTGGTTTGTATAATGTGACAGGATTAATCAAGACTTCAGAGTAAAATACTCTAGGCAGCAGCACCAAAACATGATTGCATTTACATCCTGTTAGAAAGGGAGATGATAGGTTTAAGACAAGTATTTTAAACATAAATAAGGGAAACTATGTAGGCATGAAAGCTGAGTTAGTGAAGCGGACTGTCGATCTAGGCTTTGAGATAGAGAGGAAAGCCGTGGCATACATATTTTATGTATATGGAGATATTTCGGAACTCCTTGTATAAATAAAAATATATTTTATTCATTCAGGATCTGGGTGTTTCTGGCCAAACCATCTCTAATTGCTTAGAGGGCAGTTAAGATGAACTGCATTGCTGTGGTCTAGAGTTACATATAAGCCAGACCAAGTAAAGGCAGCAGTTCCCTTCCCTCAAGTACATTAGTGAACCAGACGGGATTTTCCCCAACAATCAGCAAGGTTCTATTGTCACTACCAGACTCTTAATTCCATCATGACCAGTTTCACAGAATATTACCTGGGTCTTTGAATTAATATCCCAGCAAAAATACACTAAGCCATTGTCTTCCCACATGTGAAGCAAAATTTTAAAAGGTGAATCGACCATCTATTGCTAACTCAAAAAGTGAGGGAAAGCATCTAACTTAAGAAATTGCAGGTCGGATGATTGGTCAGAATATAAAGAAAGACAGAGAATTACTAAAAGATTAATCAGGACAAATAAATTAGATCCTGAGAGGAAACTAACTACAAATGTAAAAAATTGCTGGCAAGAGTTGTTGCAGCTCCTTAAAAATGAAAATAGGAAGTAAAGTGAGTGTTAGTTCTCCCTAGAGAGTGAGAATGGGGAGCTAATAGAAGATAATAAGGAAATGATGGATTAAATAAACGTATAGTTTGTTTTTGACTTTACTGCACAATTACAAAAAAAACCTCCACTAATAGCTATAAATCAGGACTTAATAAATTGCAATCATTATGAAAGTGGTCCTAAGCAAACTGATGGAACTGTACACTGACGAGTCTCCACTTTTGGTGGGCTTCATCCTAGGATCTTTAAGGAGGTTGCTCATGAGGTAATAGATGCATTGGTGTTAGTTTTCCAACATTTCCTTGATTCCAGAAAAATTCCATCCGATAAGCAAATAATAAATACAGCCCTGTATTCAAGAAAGAAGGGATGCAAAAAACGGGAAAGTGTAGGCCAGTTACCTTGATGTCAGTAAATGGTATGGTTATAGAATTAATCATCGGAGAGATCACAGCCGCACACCTAGAAAACGTAATGTAACTGGAATGAGTCAGTATGGTTTTGGGAAGAATAAATCATGTTTGACTAATTTATTAGATTTCTTTGAAGGAGTAACATGCTGTGGATAAAAGGGAACCAATTGCTGGACTGTAGTTGGATTTCCAGAAAGCATTTGATAAGCTGCCACTGCAAATGTTATTGTAGAATCACTAAAACCCATGGCATAGGGGAGCCATATTGGTATAGATAGAAGATTGGCTGACTGGCACAGAATAGAGTGTGCTGAATTGTATCGTATTGTGGTGAAGTAACATTTTCATTGAGGCTCATGAACTGCTAGGAGAGTTCATGGATGGTAACGCTGTGAGCTTTTTCAGTTATCATTCCAAGTTTTAACTCATTAACTACATGCCACACCATAATGGTAGCCTTCTCATCTGATGTTAGCCCTATTTTCCCAACCACATTAGCCAGAACTACTCACCACTGCAGGGGTATTCTAGTGTTTACACACATCCTTGGAGCTAAAGCCACCTTGTAATCCTAGCTATACATGAAGTCAAGCATTGGAAGTTTGTAGTGCCTTTCACTGTCAATGTAGTGCCACAGCGTCTGAAAACTAATGCTTCTCTTGGGTGATATGGCTGAAACCCCTCAGGCTGACTGTTTGGTGTAGGTTTCGCAATCTCCAGCTAACTTCTGGCTGTAATGGGATAAAACTTTAAGTGGCACTTATTAGACACTTAGAGGCCTCAATGATCCCAGTTGGGTGCCACTCAAAAGCTGGTAAAATTGCCATGGTGACTCGGACAGGGACAGGTGGGAGGCAGTGGGTAGACTGCCTGCTGGAAATAATGAGCTCCCACACTTTCATACCCACAAACTACGTGAACTAGTCCTCACATGACATTCAATTCCTGCGGGGGTTATTCGACGATACCCAGACGAGTACACCGCCACCATCACGGACTTCATTACCAAATGCGTGGGGGACTGTGTACCAAAGAAATCAATCTGCGTTTTCCCCAACTGTAAACCTTCGATGAACCAGGAAATCCACTCCCTACTGAAGACCAGATATGCAGCATTCAAGTCAGAAGATCCAGATGTGACCGCAAGGAGGCCAAGAAGCAGCACCAGACCAAGTTAGAGGCCCAGACCTACAAAACAGACTCCCACTGTCAATAGCAAGGCGTAAACAACATTACGGGATGCAAAATGAAACAGCGTAAGATAGTGGACAATGACACCTCCCTCCCTGACACGATCAATGCTCTCTGTGCTCGGTTTGCACAGAATACTACCATTTGGCAATGCCTGCCCTGACAGCCCCAGACACACCTGTTCCTTCTGTCACTACTTCAGAATTCAAATCAGTCTTCCTGGGAGTCAACCCAAGGAAAGCGACAGGCCTGGACGGTATCTCTCAGATCCTGTGCGGACCAACTGGTGGAGTTTTTCACCAACATCTTCAACCTCTCCCTCCTATAAGCTGAAGTCCCCACCTGCTTCAAGAAGACCACCACCATCCCTGTACCCAAGAAAACATATGCAATGTGCCTTAATGACTACCACCCAATAGCTCTGACTTCAATAATCATGAAGTGCTTCGAGAGGCTGGTCATGACCCACATTAACTCCAGTCTCTCAACCTGCCTCAATCCTCTACATTTTGCCTACTGACATAGCAGTTCCACAGAGGATGCCATATCCCTAGCCCTGTACTCATTCCCGGAACATCTGGACAACAAAGACACCTATGTCAAACTCCTGCTCGTTGACCACAGCTCCACCTTCAACACCATTATCCCCTCCAGACTGATCTCAAACCTGGTTTCGGCTCCGCCCTCTGCAACTGGATCCTCAGCTTTCTGACCCACTGGCTGCAATCAGTGAGGATAGGTAATTGCACCTCCCCCACAATAACACCCAACACTGGAGCCCCCCCAAGGATGCGTCCTCAGCCCCCTACTGTACTCCCTGTACACCTATGTCTGTGTTGCCAAATTCTGAATGAACGCCATCTACAAGTTTGCTATTGACACCACCGTAGTAGGACGGATACCTAACAACGAGTCAAAATACAGAAGGGAGATAGAGGGCTTGGTGATGTGGTGCAATGAGAACAAACTGTCTCTCAACATTGACTAAACTGAAGAACTGTTTATCGACTTCAGAAAGAAAGGAAGAGAACATGCCCCCAACTATATCAATGGAACTGATGTTGAGAGGGTGAAGAGCATCAAGTTCCTCGGAGTGACAATAGCTGATGTCCTATCCAGGACTTCCCACGTAAATGAGACAGTCAAGAAGGCACAACAATACCTCTTCTTCCTCAGGCGGTTCAGGAAATTTGGCACGTCCATAAGGTCCCTCACCAACTTTTACAGATGCACCATTGAAAAAATACTGTCCGGGTGTATAATGGCCTGGCATAGCAATTGCTCTGCCCAGGACTGTCAGAAACTACAGAAGGTTGTGTGCACAGCCCAGGCCATCACTGAAGCCAATCTTCCATCCATGGACTCCATTTGTACAGCTCACTGCTGTGGAAAGGCAGCCAATATCATCAAAGATCCTTCGCACCCTGGTAATGAACTCCTAAAACCCCTTCTGTCAAGCAGAAGATACAGAAGCCTGAACATATACACAAGCAGGTTCAGGAACAGCTTCTTTCTGGCTGTTATCAGACTGTTGAATGGACTCTAGCCTCAAATATTGTAACCTGTAAGCCTATAAGTCTTTTTGATCTATATATCCTTTGCTTGCTGTGATCTGCATGTACTGCTCGTAAACAAAGCTTTTCACTGTATTTTGGTACATGTGACAAAAAAATCAATCAATCAATGAATAAACAGGAGTCCTGGCTCACATTTTTCCTTTTTAAATCCCATTCCAGTCAAGATCAACTGCTCTAAAGGTATCTGGCAAAATTCAACTCAGTACACAACATACAATAAATCACAAAAGCATTTCAGAAGCTGAAACTCTAAAGGGAAATTGTGACTTAGGGTGGTAGTGCAAAAAGCTATGAAAATGAAATTCAGGAGAGTTGTATAACAGCCAGCTGATTAATATTACCTATTTTACACTATTGGGCTAAGTCAAAATTACTGCCTTTAGGATTTGAGTTGTTTCTTAAAATAGAGTACAAACTTGGTTCCCACATTTGTTTTGTGGGTAAATTGAAGCATTTCTTTCAGTTATTTTTAAGTAACTGTATTATTGTGCTAATTGAGGTTAAAAAAGTCAACTCTTATCCCAGGACGAATTGATGTAATTTTCTGTAAAATCTGAATGGGCTCACAGCCAGTAGTGCAAAAGGATTAAAATACTATCCAAGTAGCTTAGTCAAAGGGAAAACTGCAGCTATTGGAACAAGATTTGACATTGTTCTTTCTACTTAGTGCATTACAAAGCCACAGTGAGACTTTTTTTTGTCAGTGGGGGAAGGAAACAAAATCCTGAACAGTCAACTCTCATTTCTACACTCAGTCACCACTTACACATCCCAAAATGCTTACCTAGAAAGCAATTTACAGCTTTTCAACAATTTATTTGTTTCACATACATTTGTATTATACTGTATGTTTTGGCAAGTATTTCCTTAGTACATCCCCCACCCTTTTCTACGACCATCCCACAAATTTTAGCTCTTACTGGGTCAGTTGCTGTGCTGTTGGTAATGCTATCACCTCTGAGTCAGAAGATTCTGGCTTCAAGTCCCATTCCATAGCTTGAGAATCAGCATCAAGGCCCCCTGCACTGCCAAAGGTGTAGTCTGTCAGACAGATGTTAAGCTGAATCCCAAAGGCTCCCACAACGCAATTTCAAATCCATCATTGATACCACTAAAAAAGATTACCCAGTAACTATCAGACTGCCGTGTGCAAATTGGATGTTGCATTCTCTTCATTCAACAATCACTACACTTTTTGTTGGCTGCAAGCACTTTGAAACATCTGGTGGATGTAATATAAATGCATACTTCTAGTATGGCCCACAGGAAGGATATATTTATGATCTGGTTGTTGCCATGGGTCTTTTTGACATACGCAAAAAGATATGCTTCCAGGGTCCAGGACCAAAACAGAAAACAAAGGGGCTTTCGTGAAAAGTTAGTTGATCTCAACCAAGCCAGTGTTATGGAGTTAAAATTGGCTTCAGAGCTGAGTCAGAGAATAAACAAATTCATGTGAAATTGTGAATGTTTCACTAATTTCTGTATATCTACTCATTTCCTTTGTTATTCTGTTAAATGCCATGCGCATGTTATTGGCTCCCAATAAAGTGGATGGCATCCCCGATGCAAAGCTTCTAAATATTAAAACTGGCTACTAGGAGGACTCAGTTTTTAACCAGGATGTTCAGTAGCTTGACAGATAACATTATCTTAATATGTCTGCTGGTCAACTAATGCACATGGAGTAGGCAGCTCAAGTAAAGTTCTTGCCTAATATAAATGAAGCAAACTTTATCCTGGTAGAAGATATTTAACATCTAAACTTAAGCTCTTAAGAGATGTTCATACATATTAACAGTACTGTCTCTTTAAAACTATGCTCACACTTTGATTTTATAATACTATAAATATGATAAAATGTGAGGTATCAGAAGTGATTGATTAGGGATCATAGTGACTCAAAGCAACTAAATTTTACCCCCGTGTCTTCTGCTGTCAATATTGTTGGAAGTTATAGACTCATTCAATGCAGAAACAGATTCTTCAAATGATTTTTGGGATTGTGTTTTGCATTGTTAACAGATTCAATTGTTGTTAACTATTTCTGTTCAAGTATAAGTCTCATTGATGGTTAGAATTGGTGGTGTTTAAATATCTAACTGATATATCAACAATTTGTTTCAGTTATTTACTTGATGCATTAATATAGTCCATGCTTTATCAGTTATGGAAGATGAAAGGGAAAGACAAAAGTGAAAGTAGTCTTTGTGCAGTACTCAACTTTTGGAAGCAATTTCTGTCTTATGTCATTTCAGAGCAAATTTGATGGAGCCTCACTTGCACCACAGGAAATGAGATCAGAGAATCGGTTACGGAAACAAGAAAATCCAAATTTCTAGATTCTTGAATCATGTCAGATGGTGATGCCACTTAAAAATTTGGGAAGACTTTAGGATAAGGAACAATTGCCTATGTATCTGCTTATCAAATCTTCCATTGAGAATCCTCCCTCACAAAATTGGTCACGTTATGTATGTTCAGCGGTTTATGCATAGACACTTGTGTGCTGACTGCTTGGTTTTTTAATTAATTGAAACAATCTTCTTTACTCCAGCAGCAAAATTCTAGACTTGGTTATTGTTTAATTAAGGTGAGCATGAAGAAATGGGGAAGCATTTTGCAGGAGATAGTAAGTAACTACACATGAACCATTTTGGTTGTAGATCATTGAATTTGCTCTGATCAGAAGTTGGATGCTCTTTCCGAGTTGACAACTTGCGACATTCTTTATGATAGAAACGCTAGTCAGTAATTACTACCAAAACTAATTTCTGAAGAATAGTCAATTAGGCATAGTACTGAAGGGCAACACTAAAAAAAGTAAATTAATGTCAGAATCAGCTATATAGGGTTTGCTATAATGTACAAAATTCTTGTAATTTTCTTTTTTTCTGTTTCTTTGTCTCAGTTACCCTGGACCAATTACGCAATTCATAGTGAGGCTAAGATCAGTTAGCTCAATAATCAAATCGACATCCTGGGCTGTAAGATTCAGTGACTTTCTGTTCTTAGAAACCAATACATTAAGAACACCCTTGCCTCAGTTGATTTCCAATTCATTGCCAGTTTTTTTTAACATTTTCTGCTGATACTCATTTGGCTTACGAAAATCAAAATATACAAATGAATCTTATGCATCTTCCTCACCAGTATATTTGAAGATGGGGTGGCACATTAAATAAAGTGGGTTGCAGGCCATGACTTTGTGCTAACACCAACCATTCCTGACAGAAAGGGTGAGACGACAGGCAGCTCCCCCACCTTTAGCCTATTGAAGACTTTATATGGACAAATAATAACTGCCTGTTATGAGCCTACTTCCACCTCCACTCCAGGTTTTCGGTCTGTGGGAAAGCCAAGAGAATAGTGAACATCCTAACAGCTTTCACTGTATGAGAGAGATAATAGGAACTGCAGATGCTGGCGAATCCAAGATAACAAGGTGTGGAGCTGGATGAACACAGCAGGCCAAGCAGCATCATAGGAGCAGGAAAGCTTCACGTTTCAGGCCTAGACACTTCATCAGCTCCTATGATGCCGCTTGGCCTGCTGTGTTCTCTAGCTTTCACTGTGTGGATTGCTTTCGTGCAGGAAGGGGTCACTTCCTTTGAGGTTCCCCTGTTCCCATCAGGATGAACCTGCTGAAACGGTACCCCTCCTTCTGTCCCTCCATGCCTGGCTTCCCTAATTTGAATCCCCCTCCTCCTTTGTACCCACCAGCAACCACCCCCCATCCCTGGCTGGATTCTCTCTGGCAAGTCAACCCAAAAGTTCCCAAATTTATCGGAAGTTCAGTATCCTCTCTGCTTCTTCAGAACCACTTGTAGTCCCAGTATTACTTTCTCATGGGCGTGCTGATGTGACAACAGAGCTGCTGGCCAATGGAAATCCCATTCTGCACTAATGAAAGTTGCACTCAGTGCATTATTTATGCGAGAATCTTGTCAGTGTGGTATGCTGATGGACATTTTGGTCATGAAGGGGAGAAGGAGTGGGTAATTTATCCTGCCATAAAATTCACACCATCATAACTTTCGTGATAATTTGCAATTTATGGAAGGTGAGCTATAAGATAAATAAACAGCCATCTGCAATGCCTTAAATTACAGGCAAAAGTCAGCGAACTGAGCGTAGCTCAATTGTATTGGCCCAACAAAACAAATGGTATCCTCCTGTGCTGTTCTATGTTTTGTAACGTTATGATTCCCAGATTACAACAACACTACAATTGTTGATTTATTGATTCATGATGTAAATTAACTAGTCAGTAAAAATGAAACAACCCAAACTGAATATTTTGACAATTTGCTCACAATGCTCAGGGTCTCATTTCACATAATAAATACAATTTTATTCTTTTTTATATCGCTGCATGCCACTTATTTTTCAATGCTGAAAAGCACCATTTCAAGAAGATCAATTCTACAGTTTCATTAGCAATGACATTGTTAGGCAAGGTCAATGAAATATCTCCTCCCTTTGCAGATACAATGATGTTTCACAAAGCCATTCTTTTGTTATCCTTGCCCCGCCCCCATATATACATCTGTATACACACAAACAAACACACTAAGAGCAGACTCAGCCACATTATCAGGCTTTGAAGTACGAAATGAAATCATAGATTTTTTGTTACAAATTAAGAATCACACACATCACTACAAAAAAGTATCTACGTTCATTTTGAACAAGTTCACGATACTGTTCTATAGAGCAACCATAGTGATTTATCCCTACGTTTTTGCATGATGTTTTTAGCCTTAGAAAGCTTTAATGTTGGCCATGAACTAACAATCAATTGAATCATTTTTATAAATGTATAAAGTTGCTGTTCATGAATATTTGATGTAGCATGTGACTGATTCTCCAGCTGTGGGTCAGTGTGGAGGAAGTTGCAATGGAGTTAATCAGATCTTTGGAAGAACTTCTAAACACATTTGGTTGGTGTGTATTTGGGAGAAGCTAATTTCTGTTTGGGCAAACTTTACACATAAGTACCGATTGATAGATATTGGGATAGTTGGAATACTAAGTAGCTATAATTGATTTGTGTTGAGAAATTAAGTCGCTTTTGGATTTTTAATTTGCAGCTATAAGTTCATAAGGCTAAATCTTGAAGATAATGCCTCAGCAGTATTATTGTTATGACTTAAACCAGACCCAATACCAAATGCTACTGTGGACAATCTTGATGTGGAAGAAACTGGATATATATTTGTTGATAAGCTATCTTGGAGAAGCCTTTATTGTAGCACAAAAGGCCTTTATTTCATTTTGCTTAGCAAAAAAAATTCTAAAAATTATACGTGAGACATAAGTAATCCAACACTTTTCTAAATATTTGTTCCAACTATAATCTTCAAAAAATAAAGAAGACCTTTTGTTTGACTTAAATAAACTGCACACATCAAATGTCCCCGATGCTCTTCTTTTTCAAACAGAAGAGTCATCGTTGTGGCCTTAATGCCAGGGAGCTGATTACTTGTCTCCTTTATCCTGCACAAGCATCAAGAAGTCTTGATTAAACAGAGAGACAAGAAAGGCAAGGAGAATGATAAGCAATTTGCAGGCAGGATTGTTAGCTGGCTTATACATACCAAAGGCCGAGCAAAGTGGAAAATTGCAATCCCCCTTTATTTACTAAACCCTCCTCATCTCATCCAACATTTGTATCAAGTCCTGCAATGAAGTATTGATTTTTGAGGCTTTCTGTGGAATGAGAAGACAAGGAAATTACTGGTAGGTGAATAGAAAAACTTTGTTGGGGACGGTTGTGTTCTACACAGTATTGCTTCCTGTCATTTGTAGTTTTGCTGATGGTCTTGCTGCTCAAATTAGTTCAGACAGGAAACTGGAGGAAAATAAATATCAGATGTTGTGAGAAAGAAAGAAAACGAAAGGAAAGAAAACAAATCTAAACAAAAAGCACGGATCTCATGTACTTACAGTTATGCATAAAGGCAGCGTAATTATTTTTGGCCAGTAGATGTTATTACACACAATAATAATAGGACATCCACATGTTTAAGCAGGGCAATTATCAAATTATTTGATGAGAATCATTGAAAAACTTAAAACATCTTAATTTTATCTCTGCATAAACCAATATATACATAATTAATTGGCTACTATGTTTGCATTTCTCAACACTCTGGACTTGCATTTAAGAAGTTTATCGGAAAATACTTCCTTTTCGTAAATATTATGACATGATCAGATACCAATTAGAATCTAAATTTAGCAGTTAGTAAGTACCTCTTAGTCCCTTATTTAGTTTTAAAAACACACAATTGTTTTCTCATAATATAACAATTAACCTTTGACAACCTTTCAAGAACGTTTAGTAAAGTTCCTTCAAATGTTTCTGTGTTAGTACAAAGTCATAACACCTCTTATGACTTGCAGTAAAAGATAACAATCTGTTTTGGTTACACTATGCCATGTTTTTAAAACTTGTCCATGTTGTTACCTGGAATGATTCTAAAATATTCTTTTCCAGCCAGGTATCAGCTGGAATAATTTTGAAGCTTCCCTATTTACACTGAAATACTCAGTAGGATGACCAGATTACACAGTATTGGTATCATTGGTATCAATATACATCGGAATCCGAGTAAAGATTTAGATTTAGCTTCAGTCACGCTGCTGTGTGTTTTGGTACATTTGAGCCATCCATTTTTGATTGAGATATGTTAGTGTGAAATGAACACAGAACAGGATCAGCAAGGATCAGTTTTTATACCGGCTTCACAACAGCAGAATTGGAATTAAAGATGTGAAAAAAGTATTTTTTGTCTCAACAGATTTAAATAAAATAAACAAAAAAATTCAAAGCTTAGTTCTGAAGAAGACATTATTATAAATACAAAATATTTTAATGTCTGTAATGGAAGACTTTTGCCAGTAAAAGACTGGTTAGTTATATTGGGAACATGGTAATGCTGATGTTTGTTATAATGGGGTTCTACTTTATTCTGTAATTTACTCAAAAGGAAAAAAACTAAAACATGTGGAGTAGCAAAATACAACCTCATGTAGAATTCAAGTGTGTTTAATTTGGGCTGCAAACATCCATGGCATATTGTGTGTCTTAGAAAGAAACTGCTACTTAACTGGAAATGACAGATAATTGTAGATAATTGTGTTCAGTTACAAAAATGAATACACTGGAGTGTAAATAGAAAATGTTTCGAGATTTATTTTCTAGTCTTATTTCATTCAAAAGAAACACTCCCTTATCTGTATTTTAAAATCATGCCTGTGTGGGACAACAAAGGAAAGCTGTATCTTATGAAAATGGTGTGTACTTAACTAAACCTTTGCACTGGCCAAAGTACTTAATAAAGCATGACATGCACACACAAAAGATAAAACTTGATATCCCACTGATATCATAAACTTAATTTCATTTAGATCAAAATAATCTCATTTAAGCTGATGCTGCATTTGATCTGGTCATCTACAAAAAAAATCCTAAAGTAAAAATGATAAGAAGTAATGAAAGAGCAAACAAATACGCATTCATAAAATGCCTTTTATATCCCTAGGACATTCCAAAGCTCTTCTCAGGCAACAAATTACTTTGGAAGTTCTGGTCAATTTTGCATTGTAAGCAAACATGAATGTTCAACAGGCAATGATTATATGAATTGTCAATTATTATGCTCTAGTATTAACTGAGGGAATAGGCTGAACCTTATAGGGATCTGATTGATGTGCAGAGTTGAAATTAAAGACTTCAAAAAGATTTTTTGTTTTAACATTACAAAAAAACTAAACAACAGCTTAAAAATAAGTGCAAAGCTTGGTTCTGAAGAAGAAATCTTTGTGACAGAATGAGATGGGAATTCTGACGCAATCTGTCTTGATGTTGGAAGCAACTCAATGCATCTTTCATGCCTTTGCCAAGTAGTATGGGTTGTTTCTCACTAGGCAACAGTGAGTAGCCAATGAAGAGGAATTATTGCTTGTTAAATACCTTATTAATGGTTCAACTTGCATCTTTCACATTCACCTTCCTTTTTCACCAAGTGCACTGAACAAGTTAGATGTTGAGAATTCTCAACAAGAAAGTCAAAGTGGGTATATGGCAACTTCAGCTCACCACTTGCTGTGAAGAACATATATGTTGGACACAAGGCAGCAATATCTCAAGACACTCCATGGACACTGGCCATATGCACCCCACATCCACATTAGCACTGGACAAGTGTGAGACTTCAAGAACCCTTATGGCATATCTCTGATCCACATACAGTATACTTCTGCACTGTGATGCTACACTTCAAGCTGCAGTGGTAACTATTGCAAAGACAGTTTGCACTTAGGAGTAAGCAGTCTTTGCTCGCTGCCTTGGCATTCACTTGCTCTGAGCCCACCTGAATGCTCATAGCATCGCTGCCTTACAATGCCTTGCCTTGTCTTTTATGGGCTCTGCATGCTCAATTAGAGATACCAGAATCACAGTACTGCTGTCTTCCCTTGCCATTTAACATAGACATAAAGCAACGTGCTTGCCATTGTGATCAGCAGGCCTCAGTCAAGTCAAGGAGAATAGATTTCACTGAGGGGGTTGCTGGCACAGTAAGTCAAGGTCAACCTCAGATACCAGGCCAAGCCTTGGGCACAGTCTGTTCGCCAGTTGAGGTGGTCAGTTTCAGGGTCTCTCCACATAAGGGCTGAAGAGCCTAATGCTGGGCAACCCTGTAATGAGTGAGAGAGACAGGTATGAAGAAAGATGATAGTACAGCTGTTAGTTTTGGTGCAGGAGGGGAGTTAGCCAGAGTGAGTGAGTGAGTAGGCAGCACAGAGTGCATTCAGGGTTAGTGGTTTCAGGGGGCAGGGCAGCAAAAAAGGGAAGATGTTGCAGGAAACAGTGAGCGTGGCAGAGCTGAAGCCTTGTTCGGAGATGTGTACAGTAGCAGAGGTCGACTGAGTGTGAGGTATCGAAGAGAAGATGGTGGCACCAAGATCAATGTCTTTCTTCCCACAGTGCTGGGCATGCCTTCAGACTGTTCACTAATCCAGGCAGAATACTCACACCAAGCTCTAACTTTGGTAATTGTGCCTTTAACTCGTTAAGGCCCTAAACTACATATTCCATCTCCTTCCCTCTTTAATATGCTGCTTGAAACTTTCCTTTTGATTAAGCTTTTGATCAGAGAGTCATAGAGATATACAGCAGAGAAACAAACCCTTCAGTCCAGCTCATCCATGCCAACTAGATATCCTAAATTAATCTAATCCCATTTACAAGCATTTGATTCATATCCCTCTAAATCCTTCCTATCCATATACCCATCCTTTTAAATGTTGTAATTTTACCAGCCTCCACCACTTCCTCTGGCAGCTCATTCCTTTCAAGCACCACTCTCTGCTCTAATAATATCCTATTATGTCGCCCAATGTCAACTTTTTTTTTGTAAAGCATCTTAAGATGGCTTATAATATTAAAGACACAATGAACATACAAATTCTGAAGAGGAACGCTTGACCCAAAATGTTAACTCTGCCTTCTCCCCATAAATGCTGACAAACCTGCTGAATTTTATTAGCAATTTCTGCTTATGTTTCTGATTTCCAGCATCCTCAGTTTGTTTTTTTATGCACATGCAGGTTGTTAGATATACAAATAAGATCATAAACATTGCCTGCGGGACAGTACATTATTAAATCACATTTTATACATGATTGCTTTTGTGTGATATCAACAAATTTACATGAAAAGGGTGACATATTTGTTTTTGTTCTATAGGACTCTTCTGAAATAAGTTGAGACATTTTATTACATTAAAGGTGCTATATAACTACAAGCTTGCAATTAATCTTCTTCTTCTGAAAGCAGTGATTCATGATGAGATTTGACTTCAGCGGTACCACTAACCCTTTGTTAAATAGCCTACTCTTCACGCGGGAGTCTGATTACAGATGGCATTAGCCAGCTCAGTTGAAGGGGATATTATCATTATCTTCTCAATCGATGTTTGCCACATGCACTTTCTGTCAGGGGTCAAAAGACCAACAATCAGGAGTAGAAATTTTGCTTTAATTTTTCCTCTTTCCCTAGTCTTGGTGCACTCAGTCCCATTTTGTATCCTTTTGTTCTACTGGAATCAGTTAATGGATCAAATGAGTTTTGTAACACTGGGGCCATAGCCTTGTCCTATGTTGTTTGTTAAACTGCACTGATGGTTGTTTGTCCAAGTGAGGTAGAAATTGCAGCAAGAAGATAAATAGTGAAACAACTGTAAGGATTCTGCAAAAGGTAGGTCCAGCTGGGAATAGTTTGGTGTTTGGGGATTTTATTTTTTGGATTAATTTATGTGCAGTTTTCTTCTTGAAAGTAGTGAGTTGTTATTAAGCAACAGTTCCATAAGAAGTAGACTGCTCCTGAAACCTCATGCAAGTGACCATGTTCAAGCTTTGACAGTGAATATATTGTTCAAATACAGCAGGAATCACTGTCAAAGCCGATTCTTCCTCAGCTGATGTTTGTGGACATGTCCAGCTGGAGCTGGTGGGTAGTAATCATGAACAGGCTTAGTTTGCTCTTCCTAATTCAGGCGCAGCAAGACCATCTATTCTATCTCAATGTTTGATAGTTAATTTACTGCAGACCAAGATCTGGACTGGGTGACTCATATACCGAGGGAGCTCAAGTTGCTCATACGTGCTACTTAAAAAGTTGAAACTATAGTCAGCTGTGGCAACTGAAATTGTAATTGTAATCAGATACTGCCTGTGATAAGTAAAGGCGAAATGAGATATCTCTGTATAGTAAATTCCATCTTGACCATTAGCTGCGAGGAATGAAGGCATTTGTTCTGTTTGGAAAGCATCAGCTGAACAACAGAACCAAAGACAAAACATTTGTATTCATTAGTAGATTTCTTTCCCCCCCTGGAATTTGAACTCCTGTCATTGTACTGATTATATCTGCGACTGATTCCTGTTACTCCATCAAAAGAAAATCAAATTGCTAACTGGGAGTTGCTTCAAATTAATTATATCAGTAAATGATCAGGGGAAAAAAAAATTTCCTGTAGAATAGACAACTGCCATCAATAAAAGTTTAAAGCAAGTGGAAGAACCAATCTGAACAGATGAAGATGAGTGGCAGAATTGAATTCCATTGTGGAAAAAATCTATGAAGAAATATAACATACCGTAGCCATTTTGCCCATTTTTAACCTACATTATTTTTCCCAAGTATCAACATGAAATGTTCAAGCACATTATAACCAGTTTAAAAAGCTTAAATAACCTTATTATTTCTGTGGACAGCAATGATAGGATTTGCAGTTTTGTTTTGGAAATGATCAACATGCCTTAGTAAACTTTCCAGTTTGCTCCTGGAGAAATGCTGCATTAACAGAGGTGCTATCCTTTCAATGAGATGTTATCTGAGGCCTTATCTGTCCTTTCAGGTGAATGCAAGAGATCTTAAGCTATTATTTCAAAGAAAAACAGGCAGTTCACATGGTTTTTTCCCCCAATGAATTAGCATTGCCAATCCTCCAGGATTTCCCTCGAGTCTCCAGGAATTAAAAATTGATCCCTGGTCACTGCTGAACCTGTGAGCAAACTTGCAAAAGTCACATAATTCAGCCATTAAAAAAAAATATTTCTTTTCTATTTTTTACTTAAATATTTTTGTTTATTTGTTATGAAAATATTGGGCAGGGGGAAAACAAATTCTGACAGACAACGATCCTCCAGTGGCTGCAGTGTTTATCCTTATCAACGAGATTGAAAAGATAGTGCACTGTGAGGATGGTCATATTAGTCATAGGGTCATAGAGTTGCACAGCACGGAAACAGACCCTTTGGTTCAATTCATCCATGCTAACCAGATATGCTAAATTAATCCAGTCCTATTTGCCAGCATTTGGCCCATATCCCTCCAAACCATTCCCATTCATATACTCATCCAGATGCCTTTTAAATGTTGTAATTGTACCAGCCTCCACCACCTCCTCTGGCAGCTCATTCGAAATACACACCACCCTCAGTGTGAAAAAGTTTCTCCCTTTTAAATCTTTCCCCTCTCACCTTAAACCTATGCCCTCTTTTTTGGACTCCCCTACCCTGGGGAAAAGATCTTGGCAATTCACCCTATCCATGCCCCTCATGATTTTATAAAATTCTATAAGGTCCTCCCTCAGCCTCCGATGTTCCGAAGAAAATAACCCCAACCTATTCAGCCTCTCCCTATAACTCAAACTCTCCAAGCCTGGCAACATCCTTGTAAATCTTTTCTGAAGCTTTTTAAGTTTCACAACATCTTTCCTATGGCAGGGAAACCAGAAATGAATGCAATATTCCAAAAGTGGCTTAACCACTCCTGTACAGCTGCAACATGACCTCCCAACTCCTATACTCAAGGCACTGACCAATAAAGGCAAGCCAAATGCCTTCTTCACTATTGTGTCTACCTGTGACTTCCCATTCAAGGAAATTTGAACCTGCACTCCAAGGTCTCTTTGTTTGGCAACACACTCCAGGACCTTACCATTAACTGTATAAATCCTGCCCTGATTTGCCTTTCCAAAATACAGCACGTCACATTTAGCTAAATAAAACTCCATCTGCCACTCCTCGGCCCATTTGCCCATCTTATCAAGGTCCCGTCGTACTTTGAGGTGACCTTCCTTGCAGTCTGCTACACTACCAATTTTGGTGTCATCTGCAAACTTACTAACCATACTTTCTACATTCACATCCAAATCATTAAATAAATAACAAAAGGCAGTGGACCCAACACCAAGCCTTGTGGCACACTGCTGGTCATAGGCCTCCAGTCCAAAAGGCAACCCTCCACCACCACCCTCTTTGAGCCAATATTCTATCCAAGTGGCTAGTTCTCCCTGTATTCCATGTGATCTAACTTTGCTAACCAGTCTAACACGTGGAACCTTGTCAAATGTCTTACTGAAGTCCACATAGACAGCATCCTCTGCTTTGCCATCATCAATCTTCTTCATTACTTCTTCACAAAACTCAATCAAGTTAGTGAGAACAATTTCCCATGCACAAAGCCATGTTGACACTTTCTAATCAATCCTTGCTTTTCCAAATACATGTAAAGCCTGTCCCTACCCACAACTTACCCACCATCGATGTCAGGCTCACTGGTCTATAGTTCCCCAGCTTTTCCTTGCTACCTTTCTTAAATGATGGCATCATGTAAGCCTACCTCCAGTGTTCGAACACCTTGCCTATGGCTATTGGTGATGCAAATATCTTAACAAGGTGTCCAGCAATCCTTTCCCGAGTTTCCCAGAAAGTTCTAAGGTACGCCTGATCTGGTCCTGGGGATTTATACACCTTTATGCATTTTAAGACATCCAGCACCTCCTTCTCTGTAATATGGACATTGTTCAAGATATCACTATATATTTCTCCAGATCCTTCTCCACAGTAACACTTGGTACAAATGGTGCGAGTGGTGTGAGATATGTATGGTCTTTTGATCTCTCTGCCCTTGATCTCTATCTGCGCATAAATTCTGTGTTTGGTGTACTTCTCTCTCACTTCACCATACAAAGGGGCTATGCTCTGAAAGTTTGTGATTTCAAATAAACCTGTTGGATTATAACCTGGAGTCGTATGACTTCTGAATTTGCCACCCCGGTCCAACACCTCCAATTCATGTTCAGATATGATATTATCAACCTCTGAACCAGGCAAGTCTTAAACCTGGGCGCCCTGTCTCTGAGGTAGGGACGCTATCAATGCACTGTGAAAGCCTTCAGGTTACTGTATAAAGTTGGTTGAAGTTTGGTTTTGTTTTTAAATCAATCAGACTGAATATTTCCCACCTGCTCCCCTACTGGCTCATTCAACCTGCCTGTTGTACTCTATTAGTTCATATTGTTGTTCATTTAACCAGATTCAGGCTGCGATTGGTTGGTGTCGATATCAATAATTTAAGTAATAAAAACAGAAATTGCTGGAGAAACTCTGCAAGTTTGGCAGCATCTGTGGAGAAAGAAACAGAGTTAGTCTTTTGGGTCCAGTGACCCTTCTTCAGAACTCAATTACCTAAGTACCTTCCCCCAGCCCATGGAAATTAACCCTTTAAGAGGTAAGTGTTATACCAACGAGTGACATTAAAGAAAGCTTAATTCACAGAGTGGCATTGGCTGAATAGGATAAAGGCAGAAGCTACGTGCTCAACCAAAATTACATATATAATCCATCTGTCAAAACCTAACTGTGGATAGATTTAAAGTGACACAAATGAAAACAAAATACACATAGCCTCTTCAGGTAGTCCCTCCTCATGGGAGCAGCTGTGACTCAGGAGAACAGTTTTTGTTATTAATCGGATTAGAGTAAAAGATGCTGGGTTAGCTCGAGTGGACCACAGATGCTAATGACCTGGTGGACCCTCAGCAAAGTACCTGAATTACAAAGTACAATTCTGACAGAAAATTCCTGAGATTTCAAGACACACTTGTATGTCACTGAGAATTTGCATCTCTTTGCAAGTGTTGGTGCGTGTGCATCAAGTCAAAGAAGTCTGCTTCATGGCACCTCATACACCACCTTCAAAAAGTCAGTCCATCATCAATGCACTGAGGCTGCAGGGTATAACATTTATTAGAACCAATGTAGTTACTCACAAAAGCTCCTGCGACAGCATCTTCCAAACCTCCAACGTCTAAGCAGTCAAGGGCAACGAGCTCACACAAAATCCTGACCTGTAAGTACGTTACCTTTCCTTCACTATTGTCAGGTCAGTAATCTGGATCCCCCTCCCTAACAGCAAGGTGGGGCTATTTACATCACAAGAATAGCTGTGTTTAAGGATGACAGCTCACCACGACCTTTAAGAATATAATAAGTGCAGCCTCTGCCTTGTGAATGAATATGTTTTTTTTAAAAATGGCATAAACACACTTGCCAAAATACACAAGACTTAAAGCTTCCAAAATGAAAGCTTTTTGTAATAACAACAGTGAAAATTTGCAAGTCCAAACAGTTTTCAATGTATTTTCCATGCCTAATACTGATTGAACATACATTATTTATGAAAATAATACACCTGGGAATTTTTCAATTAGATTTAGGAAAAATCCACATAGATGGATAGAATCCCATTAATTTGTTCTTGAAGGAAACATCCAAGGAAGCAAATTATCTTGCTCATTTGTGGTATATTAAATGATTCATTGTTGTCTTTTCCTTGCATCTTAATGCATCAAATGACAGTTTCTGAAGTGTCGTTTGTTTTGATTGTGAAACTAAAATGCATTTTGAATAAAGGAATAGACATGATATTTTTTATTTTTTGAATTCTCCTTAAACAAATGAGCTGAACCATTTTATGATTATTTACAAAGTGGCAACAAGTGACACTGAGATGTCTCCTGATGTAGCTTATGTGGAGACATGTGAAAGAATTCATGTGAGACTGTTGACTGAGGGTGGCCACAATCTGTGAGAACTATTTGAGGTCTAATATCATCCCCATGATATGTCCCTGAAAGGAAGAGAAAGCCTGAGAGCCTGAAGTGCAAACATAAGGCATGACTACTATTTTAGAAGAAACGTATATAGGCTGGAGATGGTTCTATGGAATTAGCTTCCAGTTGGATAGAATTTTTGGTTTATTCTCTTAACTAAACAAAGCCCATGGATGATGTGAGAAGCGTCAGTGTGCTGTTACCTGCTCTTTTGGTTCAAATGGAAACAGCATTGGCCATCCGCACAGGAGATCAGTGTGGGTTACAAAATTCGAGTTGAATTTGTTCTTTGAATGTGTTTACTGTGCCTAACCCAACCAGGAAATGCGTTGGTTAATCACAAATAGCTATCTTTGACTCAGGGATGTGGGAAGCATGTCTATCAGAAGTGTTGAAATTCAAATTCTCACTGTTATTAGTTGCCAAAAAAAAAAAAATTAATCTCCTTTGGAACTGTTTTGAAATAGCATTTGTCACTGGAAATTTTTATGCTGAATTTATGGCCCCAATTAATACCTAGCTGCAAATCCACTGAATCTTATAATTATATGTCCACTCTGAGCAACTGAAGATTATTCATTTTAAACAGCATGTGTTGTTTGCTGCTTGTGGTTAGCTTAAAAAAGAACCAGAATATGACATCATTGCAGACAATTGACATTTTCAATGTCATCTGAAACATACACAATGTTGAGCATGTCTACAACAGGAGTTGTGAATTTATAAAACCTTTGAGAAAATGGTTGTTCATTGACAATAACCATGATATTTACCAATGTTCCATTTATTACCACAAATCCCAGATTCCCTGATAAACGAAACTGGCAAAACATTCCAAGACCGAAATGCCGATTCCCTTTGTGATATTACTTTACGATGGCGCAATGCTTGAACAAACCCCTGCAATGTCAATTGAGATTTAAGCTTACATTGACAATTCCTTCTTCACAAAATCAGTAATATTAGTAATCTGTATGTAATTCTAAAGAGAAAAGCAATGTCAAGTCAGTGTGATTCATTAAGTGTCTTAATGGAAGTATTTAAAGAGGGCATGTTATATTGATGAAAAGTTGAAGAAAATAAGCAACTGTGGCATGATAATAATCTCAAATTATTACCAGTGTCTCAAGGTAAGTTCTCCAAATTTTCAGCGATAAGTTTTGCCTGATTCTTGCAGAGAAGATGATTTCATGTTCTCCCAGTGGATTAGGCAGCTTCCCTGATAAGTAACAATAGACTGTGACAGTCCAAGGTTTCATTTTGATCTCAGCCAAGGTGGAGTTTACAGATGTAATAACTGTCCTCAGCATGTCTGAGCTAGGAAAGAGAAAAGGGGGAAATCAACATGCCTGCTACCAAGTGATTCTTGCAGAGAAAAATAATGTAGTACAAAATATCAATGAGGACAGTACCAGGCCTGGGTGGGGCATTTCAAATGTTCTATGAATATTCAGGAATAACGCTACTATAAAGGTGGAAAGTTTGAATGTCAAGCTGCCTGCTTGTAAACTGAAACAATTCCCTTCTCTCTCTCTCTCTCTGTCTGTTCCCAACATGTTTCTATGCTCGTCCCCTCTTTAAAGGATTATGTGATGCTGAGATACTGTTCCTTGGGATTGGTTGTCCTCCTATATCTCATTTGAGTGTTGGTTTTCACAAGTAAACCTAAATAAGTAGTGCAGGGATGTTATTCTTCCAAGGGGTGTGCAAGCATCACAGCCAAGCTCTGTCTTTTGTATAAGGTAAATTTTAAACAGAAAATATTGGAAATATTCAGCAGGTCAGGCAGTATCTGTGGAGAGGGAAACAGAGTAAAAGTTTCATATCAAAGAGCTTCCATCAGAATTGACAAAAGTTCCAAGCAAGTGAAAGGGACAACGTTGGAAAAAAAGAACAAAAGTGTAAGTTTTGGGTCATAGAGTCGTCGGCCTAAATTTTTGCTGGTTCGGGCTGACATGGAAGTCCTTTAAGAATGGTGCATCGGTCTTGATTCTAAGATTCCTGACTTCATTTCCAGCCTTTCTTATTTAAACTAGAGCCTTTTAAGTGTTCAGGTTAGTTTAGATCACCAGCTGTCACCCAGCATTCCCATGCTGACTGGCTGCATTCAGGTGATAGGCATGACTTACTCCTTCACAATGCTTATTGCATCAGTCCAGCGTCTTAAAGAGTTGTGGTTCACAGGAGCTCAGAACTGGTGTGAACAGTTGTCTACATGAAGGAATGTTAAGTTCAATAGATCCTCCTCATGCTTACCCATGCCAGACAAAGCCACTCCAAACACCCCCATGGCCCTTCGCGACTCATTGCGATATTATGTTCCTCCCCACATTCCCATGGTTCCTCCCCTTGCATGTTATGGCACTTCCTTGCTCATTCATCCACTGCACATTGTGTGTACACTTCTTTACGCTGTGTGGAAGCAATGAACCTGACAGCGGCAGGTTTATGTGGAATAGACACATACTTTAAAAATACAATCAATCACTGATAACTTTCAAATAAATTTTTAAAACTCTGTAAATTCCAGGACAATGATAGCATCAATCATTCAGACCCTTTAATGTTTCAATAGCTGAAACTGCAAGCACTTGAAACTTTTTAACACTATGTAAATAAACATGATATTAATAGCAGAGATCACACAGCTCTGGCTGTCAATTAAGCAGGAGCTCTGATGCTTCACGAGAATAATAGCCTTCTGGGTTCTCAGCCAAACCTCATTTTGTATTAATGGTTGAGGGCTCACACATCCCTTACTCTCTTGAAACACTTGAGCCCCTTCCTGACTGACAGCTTTGCCTGTCAAATCTCTGCTAAGTCTGAATTACATTTTTAAACAGCTTTCTGTTGGTACATGCCATTGTCACTACAGGGTTCACTGCTTCTATAAATTGATAATGTGTAGGGCACTTGTGATGAAGTGGTAGTATCCCTATCTCTGGACCAGGTGGCCTGGGTGCAGGTCTGTATTAGAGGCCTGAGGAATCATAGGGGTTGTTTGAGGTGACAGATCTTGACATGGGCATGAGGGGACATAGGACGTGGGCAGAGGGCACGAGGTGGTATTGATGGACATCGGTAATTTGTGAAGGGTTAGGGCTGGAGGATTGCTTTGTGCTAACTGTGATAAAGTCCCACAGACCTGGGACAGGCCTTTTAAATAGCTCACATTGGCACCCACCAGTCCCTGTGGGCTGATTCTGAAATTAGTCTAGGGTTGCATAGTCCGACTGCGATTAGTACCCCTACCACCTCTCGCAGCAATGAAAATCCTGTTCGAGTCGGCGCTCATGCCCAAGAAATATTGTCCTAGCTGGGAAATGTCCTGATTCCTGCTATCAACCATGTGAATAAAAATCCAGGCCATCCAGGGTAGTATCTAATGGAGGCACCGAATGGAGGGTCCTGCCCATCAGCTCAAGAACAGGCAAGAACTTCCCATTCTTCTTTTTTCAGGAAGACCTGCACCATGAAATTTCAATGAGCCAGTTCTCTGCCCAATGATGGATAGGGGCTGCTTTTCCTGCTATCAAAGACCCTGAGAGTTGGGGATTGGTGTGTGTGTGTGTGGAAAGTCTACTTGCCAAGAGCTGATATTGGTGAGTGAGCACAGGAGGGATAATCATGGGAAAGGGGTTGTGTGGTCAAGGGTCAGAAATAGGGCAGATGGTTGTTCTCAATGGGCCCTCTCTTAGAGTCATAGGGTCATAGGGATATACAGCACAAAAACAGACGCTTCGTGTCAAGTCTTCCATGCAGACCGGATATCCTAGATAAATCTAGTCCAATTTGCCAGTATTGGCCCATATTCCTCCTATTTATATACCCATCCAAATGCCTTTTAAATGTTGTAATTGTACCAGCCTCCACCACTTCCTCTGGCAGCTCATTCCATACATGTACCACCCTCTGATTGAAAAAGTTATCTCTCGGGTCCCTTTTAAATCTTTCCTCTCTCACCTTAAACTTATTCCCTCTAATTTTGGTCTCACCGACCCCAAGGAAAAGACCTTATCTAGTCATCCTATCCATACCCCTCATGATTTTATAAACATCTATAAGGTCACCCCTCAGCCTCTGATGCTCCAGGGAAAATAGCTCCAGCCCATTCAGCCTCTCCCTGAAGCTCAAACCCTCCAACCCTGGCAACATCCTTATAAATCTTTTCTGAACCATTTCAAGTTTCACACCATCTTCCCTACAGAAGGGAGACCAGAATTGCACACAATATTCCAAAGTGACATAAGCAATGCCCTATACAGCCCCAACATGGCCTCCCAATTCCTGTTCTCAAAGCACTGATCAATAAAGGCAAGCCAAATGGCTTCTTCAGTATCCTGTCTACCTGTGACTCCACTTTCAAGGAACAATGTACCTGCACTCCAAGGTCTCTTTGTTCAGCAACACTCCCCAGGACTTTGCCATTAAGTGGATAAGTCAAGCACTGCCCTTCCCAATGTGAGGCCCTTTCATCTGTTACTTCATTCCTGACATAAAGGGAACATCTTGTGCGCTTGCAAACAACCATGCCAGCCAAGTCCTATGCCTGCTGTTGGCTGAATTTTCCTCTAAAGAGCTTCATTTAGTGGTGAAGTTGGAAGGTCAAAAAATGGGATGAGGTCCTACAAGCAAAATTTAGGGAGTTAGGAGCCAAGTTAAAAAGTAGGACCTCAGAGGTAGTAATCTCAGGATTGCTACCAGTTGCCACATGCTAGTCAGAGTAGAAATGAAAGAATAGGCAGGATAAATGAGTGGCTTGAGAGATGGTGCAGGAGGGAGGAGTTCAGATTTTTGGGACATTGGGACTGGTTCTGGGGGAGCTGAGACTATTACAAATTGGACAGTCTACACCTGGGCAGGACTGGAACCAATGTCCTAGGGGCTGCTTTTGCTAATGCTGTGGGGGAGGGTTTAGACTAATGTGGCAGGGGGATGGGAACCAAATGAGGAGGTTAGTGGACAGTAAGGAGGTAGTAACTAAAGCCTGTGAGGAACTAGATAATGAAGTCAGTGTGACTAGGGGGAAGAGTAGGCAGACAGCAGATGATGAACACAAAGGGACAGGTGGTCTGAGGTGCATTTGTTTTAATGCGAGAAGTGTAGTAGGTAAGGCAGATGAACTTAGGGCTTGGATTAGTACCTGAGAGTATGATGTTATTCTTATTACTGAGACTTGGTTGAAGGAAGGGCAAGATTGGCAACTAAATATCCCAGGATATAGATGCTTCAGGCGGGATAGAGAGGGAGGTAAAAGGGGTGGAGGAGTTGCATTACTGGTCAAAAAGGATATCACAGCTGTGCTGAAAGAGGGCACTATGGAGGACTCGAGCAGTGAGGCAATATGGGCAGAGTTCAGAAATAGGAAGGGTGCAGTAACAATGTTGGGGCTGTACTACAGGCCTCCCAACAGTGAGCATGAGATAGAGGCACAAATATATAAACAGATTATGGAAAGATGTAGGAGCAACAGGGTGGTGGTGGTGGGAGATTTTAATTTTCCCAATACTGACTGGGATTCACTTAGTGTTAGGGGTTTAGATGGAACAGAATTTGTAAGGAGCATCCAGGAGGGTTTTCTAGAGCAGTATGTAAATAGACCAACTCGGGAAGGGGCCATACTGGACCTGGTGTTGGGGAATGAGCCCGGCCAAGTGGTTGAAGTTTCAGTAGGGGATTACTTTGGGAATAGTGATCACAATTCCATAAGTTTTAGAATACTGATGGACAAAGACGAGAGTGGTCCTAAAGGAAGAGTGCTGAATTGGGGGAAGGCCAACTATAGCAAAATTCAGCAGGAGCTGGGGAATGTAGATTGGGAGCAGCTGTTTGAGGGTAATTCCACATTTGATATGTGGGAGGCTTTTAAAGAGAGGTTGATTAGAGTGCAGGACAGACATGTCCCTGTGAAAATGAGAGATAGAAAGGGCAAGATTAGGGAACCATGGATGACAAGTGAAATTGTCAAACCAGCAAAGAGGAAAAAGGAAGCATACATAAGGTCTAGGCAACTGAAAACAGGCGAAGCTTTGGAAGAATATTGAGAAAGTAGGACCAATCTGAAATGAGGAATGAAGAGGGCTAAAAGGGGTCATGAAATATCTTTAGCAAACAGGGTTAAGGAAAATCCCAAAGCCTTTTATTCATACATAAGGAGCAAGAGGGTAACTAGAGAAAGGGTTGGCCCACTCAAGGGCAAAGGAGGGAAGTTATGCAAGGAGTCAGAGAAAGTGAGTGAGATTCTTAATGAGTACTTTGCGTCGGTATTCACTGAGAAGAGGGACATGACGGATGTTGAGGTTAGGGATAGATGTTTGATTACGTCAAGTCAACATAAGGAGGCGGGAAGTGTTGGGTATTCTAAAAGACATTAGGGTGGACAAGTCCCCAGGTCCGGATGGGATCTATCCCAGGTTACTGAGGGAAGCGATGGAGGAAATAGTTGGAGCCTTAATAGATATCTTTGCAGCATTCTTGAGCATGGGTGAGGCCCCAGAGGACTGGAGAATTGCTAATGTTGTCACCTTGTTTAAGAAGGGTAGCAAGGATAATCCAGGTAATTATAGACCAGTGAGCCTGACGTCAGTGGTGGGGAAGCTGCTGGAGAAAATACTGAGGGATAGGATCGATTTACATTTGGAAGAAAATGGGCTTATTAGTGATAGGCAGCATGGTTTTGTGCAGGGAAGGTCATGTCTTACCAACTTGATAGAATTCTTTGAGGAAGTGACAAAGTTGATAGATGAGGGAAGGGCTGTAGATGTCATATACATGGACTTCAGTAAGGCATTTGATAAGGTTCCCCACGGTAGGCTGATGGAGAAAGTGAAGTTGCATGGGGTCCAGGGTGTACTAGCTAGATTGATAGAGAACTGGCTGGGCAACAGGAGGCAGAGAGTTGTAGTGGAAGGGAGTTTCTCAAAATGGAGAACTGTGACCAGTGGTGTTCCACAGGGATCTGTGTTGGGACCACTGTTGTTTGTCATATACATAAATGATCTGGAGGAAGGTATAGATGGTCTGCAAGTTTGCAGATGACACTAAGATTGGTAGAGTAGGAGATAGTGAAGGGGACTGTTGGAGAATGCGGCAGAATATAGATAGATTGGAGAGTTTGGCGGAGAAATGGCAGATGGAGTTCAATCCAGGCAAATGCGAGGTGATGCATTTTGGAAGATCCAATTCAAGAGCGAACTGTATGGTAAATGGAAAAGCCCTGGGGATAATTGTTGCACAGAGAGATCTGGGTGTTCAGGTCCGTTGTACCCTAAAGGTGGCCACGCATGTTGATAGAGTGGTCAAGAAGGCATACAGGCTGCTTTCATTCATCGGATGGGGCATTGAGTACAAGAGTTGGCAGGTCATGTTACAGTTGTATAGGACTTTGGTTCGACCACATTTGGAATACTGCATCCAGTTCTGGTCACCACATTACCAAAAGGATGTGGATGCTTTGGAGAGGGTGCAGCAGAGGTTCACCAGGATGTTGCCTGGTATGGAGGGTGCTAGCTATGCAGAGAGGTTGAGTAGATTAGGATTATCTACACCAGAAAGACAGGTTGAGGGGGATCTGATTGAGGTCTACAAAATCATGAGAGGTATAGACAGGGTGGATAGCAAGAAGCTTTTTCCCAGAGTGGGGGACTCAATTACCAGGGGTCACGATTTCAAGGTGAGAGGGGAAAAGTTTAAGGGAGATATGCGTGGAAATTTCTTTACGCAGAGGGTGGTGGGTGCCTGGAACGCGTTGCCAGTGGAGGTCACAGAATTGAACTGGACAGTGAGGCGGGGTCCCAATCACTGCTGTCCATCCTAATTGAGTGAATGCCAAACCCTGAACTTTTGACAGAGAAGGGCATTAAACCCCACCCATAGAATCATTAATGCACAGAAGGAGTCCATTTGGCCCACTGGTCCTTGCCATCTTAGAGATGCACAGTCAATGCCATTTTCTTGTTCTCATGCTCTAGTCCAGGTCAGTGTAGAAGAGATTAAATGATGAAGAAGCTTATGGTGCAGGATGAAGTGTAATGGACAGTAGAAAAGAAACAAAAGACATGACTAGAGGAGGTGTGTATGGCAGAATGAGAAACAGATGCCATCTAAAAGGAAACAAAGGAGAAAAACAAGCTTAAAACCAAATCTGTGAAGGAACAGGGAATAAAACCAGTCCTGATTACAGTCTAAACTGAGATTATGGTTGAATTCAAAAAGCTGTAAACTGTGAAATGAAAAAAAAAATGTTCCTGGAGGTTCACAGAAACACTGTAGGAAGTAGAGAAGAGAGAGAAGTATGTTAGCAAGGTGAAGAATTAAGTAACCAAAAGGTTGCAGACTGAATTGAAGGGTTATGGAAATCAGCCACCCAATCTGCATATGATCTCACACATGTTGCACAGGCAGCATTGTGAACAGTGAATGCAGTGGTAAGTACATGGATACATCATTGTTTTACCTGGAGACATTATTGGAGGCTTTGAATGCTGAGAGAAGAGAAACTGAAAAGGCAGGTGATGTATCTCCTGTACTTTCAAGAAAAGCTGCTTTGATAAGTAGATGGATTGAGGAGTGAACCAGGATATTGTTCAGCCAATAGCCACCCAAGACTGAAAGGGGTGGTGATTGGAAGATGTGTTTGACATGTTGGAGGTGGCAGAGTGGCAGAGGGTGATCAGTTAAATATACAGATGGAAAGTGAGGATTAGGGGAACCCGAAAGTGATAGGGGAAGGTGAAAGCACAAATGTGGGAAATGGGATGAACATGGCTATTATCAACTACAATGAGGGGCGGGGGGCACGGTGTGGGTGTGGGGTGGGCGCGAGGTTGGGTTGGGGAGAACTCAATCAAAGATAAAGGAAGACGGACCTAATGTGTTGGTACGGTTGCAATATCAGATGATATTGCAGAATCGTGGAACCGGATGAATCGAATGAAGATTTAACAGGAGGAAATATATCTGAGGGAATAATGAGAGTCAATGACCTGGTGATTATTCATTGATAATCTTTCCCGAAGAATAGAAACAGAGTATAAGTGGAAGGAGAGATAGAGATTGGCCACATGAAGGTGAGATAAGAGTGGAAATTGGAAGCAATGTTGATTAAATTTCCCAATTCAGAACAAAAGCAGGAAATGGCGGTGGCCCAAAGCTCTGAAATTCCCTTCTCCAAGTACTTATGGATCGCAATCTCACTTCCCCCTTAAAAACTACTTCTTTGACCAAGCTATTCATCATCTGACCTATTTCTTCTTATATGTATTGGTGTCCTAGGTTGTTTCATGTAACCCCTGTGAAATGGTGCATTCCATTTTCTTAAAGTGGGACATAAACAAAAGTTATCATGTTGCATCTGTGAGGAGAGAAACAGCCAACATTTCAGGTCTAACCTTTCATCAGAACTAGCAGGAATTAGAAATGTACTACATTTCATAAGCATGAAATGGTAGGAAGACCAACAAAAGTCAAAAGGACGAAGGCAGGAGTGATGAAATGACAAAAGGTTTCTTGGCGCAAGGCCAAACAGAATTCTAATGGAGCAAGCTGGTGGGTCCAGGTGTGGATGGCAGGAGCTGAACAGATATTGTCCAAAAGCACTATTAAAGAAATGAGAGTTAAAAAAACATGCTAGTAGAGAAACACCAAACAAAATGGCAGTGGAGGTTATAATCAAGGTTTGATCGAGTCAGTGTTAAATCAAGAAGGCAGAAGGGAACAAATAATGTTCCACATATCTCATATATAGGTGTGCTTAGCTAAAACTCACACAGCTGCCCATCTCAACTTCATTTATTTTGACAAATGGAGTGGAATTGATGGAGAAGTTGTTTAAAATGAGAACAAGTTCAGCCTGGTAGAGGAGTGACCCAGTGGATTGAAACCGATTTGGCTTCCATTCAAGGAAGAGGCAGAGAACCATTGGACAGCCATGGTTGAGCATGTAATTGTGTAGAGATTGGGGATCCATGGTGAAGAGGAGAGAGTTAGAACCAGGAAATTCCAAACTGTTAAAGTGATGGAGGCCATTTGATAGGTGGGAATATGACTGTATCCTTTCCTGGTGACCAGACATGCCTAAATGCATCAACATATATTTCTGGGGCCATAGAAACAAGTTATCGTTCCCTATACCTTCATACAGCTCAGGAGGAGGTGGTGGCATTGTGGTAATGCCACTGGTGTAATAATGTTCTCCCACCGTTTGTATTCAATGAAAACTTGAATAATAGCAGCAATCATGTAGCCTTTGTGTGTTGTTAAAAAAAACCCTTTCAGCTCACTAATGTCCTTTGGGGAAGGAAATCTGCTGCCCTTGCAGTGTTCTGGACTATATGTGACTCCAGACTGACAGTGATATGATTGACGCTTAACTGCTTTCTGAAATGACCTACAGAGTCATCAATTCAAGGCCAAGTTAGGAAGGACAACAAATACTGGCCAATGATGACCATGCCCCATTTAAGAATCAACTAACTTAGCAGAGATTAGACAATCACAGCATGGAAAAAGGCAACTCAACCTTTGTTCCTATGCCAGGTCTTTGAAAGCTTTGTCCAATTAGTCACATTTCCTTGCTCTTTCCCCATAGATCTGCAAATTTTTCCTTCTCAAAGGGAGGCAATGGCCAAATGGTACTATTACTGAACTGTTAATCCAGAGACCCAGGTAATGTCTGGGTTTGAATCCTGCCATGGTAGATGGTGGAATTTGAATTCAATAACAATCTGGAATTGAGAGTCTAACATTGACCATGAAACTATTGTCAGTCGTTGGGAAAACCCATCTGCTTAACTAATGTCCTTTAGGGAAGGAAACTGCCATCATTACCTGGTCTGGCCTACATGTGCCTCCAGACCCATACAATGTCGTCGGCTCTTAACTTCCTTCTGAACAATTAAGAATGGGCAAGAAATCCTAGCCTAACCAGTGATGCCTCAATGCTTCATCTCATAAATGAATAAGAAAAATTGTATGCTCAATAGTAAAATGCATTGAACCTACAACATCTACTCTAAATGGCTCAATGTACTCTACAGTACATTTATCAATGAATCACTGAATGAGCAGATCAGATTTTAAGATAAAATAGCACCTTTAATACAGAACAATCTGTCAATATATTTTGTTATTTTTATTCTAAATAACTCATAGGAATCTAAATTCCTCTGATTTGAATGAAGTACCTTTTAAGAAAGTATTTCAGAAAAATATGCTTTAATGTTCTCTTACAGTTTGCAGGAAGTTTGATTTATATCACAACTAACTTAGAACAGCAGAAAATTTCAAAGCCTTTTTTTTGGCAGACTCAATGTTTAGGGCACTTTTAGAGAATTTAACATTATGGGCCAACCATCGCCGAGAGTGTCAGAATGAATAGCACTGAATATGATAAGTGGATTATTTATGACTCTAGTCAAATTGCTGACAGCAGTATTTCCAAGGTAAATATTATTGAAATACTACTTTTTCAACCATAAATGCTCATGAGTTTTGAATATATTGCTGAGGAACGAGGAAGTCAAATCTTTTGCTATTTTTGCTGTTTAACTATCCTAGTAAAATTGAAAAAAATCACAATAAAATTTGGATATATGTTTCTACACTTGTTTGCATTTCCAATTTTAGAACATCATAAAAAGTAGTTCAGAGATAAGGGGTAACAAGCATGGGGCTGGATGAACACAGCAGGTCAAGCAGCATCATAGGAGCAGGAAAACTTGACGTTTCGGGCCTAAACCCTTCATCAGAAAAAATCTTCAGAAAAAATAGTTCTATCTTTTAATAAATGGCGTTTGATCTAGGATTTAGTGGTTTTCAGTTTCATAAATGTCACTAATCTTCAATATAATTAATAAAGGAGTTAAAAAACAATAGGGGAACATGTTGGCCTCATGTTTAAACATCTCACACACAAACAGTAAAACGTGTTCCATCCACAGCAGGAGGGTGCATTATAAATCAGGTGTTTTGTGAATGGAATGAACTAATTGTTTAGACTGAATGTTATAACCCTGAAAACATAGCATTAACTGTTAGAAACTTATTGCAGCAATAAAATGTCTAGACAGCAATTAACAGCCTTTTTCTTCAGATGTTTTTTAGAGTGCCATCGGTGTCTGTTCACAGTTCCCTGGAAGGCCTAGAAAAGATGGTTAATTTGTTTTCTTCTTGAAGGTGTAATATTGCTTTTCCTGTGCTTCCTGTTGAGTTTTATTGAAATGCTTAATGAAATTAAACGGCATTGTGTCACCTTTACTTTTGCATTTCTTGAATAAAGTCTACTGAACCATTTCACTTTTTGAAATATGTGTTTCTTTATTGGTGTAATCTTATCAATGACTCTAAACCTAACTCATACCAGGGAGAAAGCTATACTTGATAGGTAATGAGTAATTTATTGATTAAAACTGACTTGAAATGGAGATTGACGTTGCGTACATGAGTAAAGATGCAATTTTGTAGATGATTCACATTCAGAGTTGCAGTGAATATCCTTTCAGTGCACTATTGTAATTTTGATATTCGTGTTGCACCTTCTATTTCTTCTAAATGTTATGTCCTTTTAAAAGGCTCCCTTTACAGATCCATATCATAACACCTTGTATCCAGTTTTAAACAAAAATTTAGCAGTATGCAGTTTGAGAATGACTTGGACATAGGAGGAAGAGATGGGAACAGAGGAGAGGAGGGGGTGGCACAACGACTCAATGGGGCAGCACAGTGGCTGCTGGGGCAGCGCAGTGGCTCTGTGGTTGGCACTGCTGCCTCACAGTGCCAGGGAGCTGGGTTTGATTCCTCCCTTGGGCAATTTACTGTGTGAAGTTTGCACATTCTCTGTGTGCCTGCGTGGGTTTCCCCTAAGTGCTCCGGTTTTCTCCCACAGTCCAGAGACGTGCAGGTTAGGTGGATTGGCCATGGGAAATTGCCCTGCAGTGACCAAAGATGTGTGGGCTAGTGGGGCTAGCCATTTGAAATGCATGGTTATAGGGACAGGTGAGGGGTATGCCTGGCAGGATGCTCTTCGGGGGGTTGGTATGGACTTGGTGGGCCGACTGGCCTGCTTCCACGCAGTGGGGATTCTATGATTTCTATGACCAAGCCTCCAAATTTCAATCTATATTTTCAGCTAATTTTCTGCTTGCAAATCAAAAATTAATTAAATGGAGATTCACAAGCATAAATTTGTCTTATATGACTGCAATGCACATTGATATTCCTCCAACTGCGTTTTTACACTTCCAATGTCCTTAAACCTTGTGGGAACATTTAACATTGAAACAAAAGAACATAAATTTATATAACAGCTTTCATCACTTAGGATGTCCCATAGTGCCTAACAGCCAGTAAAGTCATTGAAAGTATTATCACTGTGGCAATGTAGAGAAATGTGGCAACAAATGTTTGCACAAAAAGATCATGTAACAGCAATGAGATCATTAATGACCTGATTGTTAGCCATGTTGTTTGAAGATAAATGTTGACTAGGATGGAAAGAAGTGCTCACTTGCTTTCAGTTATAATTTAAGATGAAATTTCTTCGCAACATGAATATGATTACACTTCATCATAGAAATACTTGCATTTCAATAATTCTTGCCCTGGAAAATAAGTTTTTGCTACATTTAAACTAAAACAAAGGAATATGATTGTTCACTTTCATTGGATGTTTTCCTGGAAATTTCATTACATGATCTCTTGCCTTCAAATGCCTTGTTCAGTCATGTATTTTTAACCAATAAATGACGGCATTCAAAGAATATGAAAATAATGCAAAATAAATAAATGAGCACAGTGCTTAGTGCTGCTGTCTCATAGCACCAGGGACCCAGGTCCGATTCAAGCCTGGAGTGACTGTGTGTTGCACCTTCTCCCCGTGTCTGTATGGGTTTCTTCCAGGTGCTCCAGTTTCCTCCCACCATCCAAAGATGTGCAGGTTAAGTGGATTGACCATGCTAAATTGCCCTGTAGTGTCTAGGGATGTGTAGGCTGGGTGGATTAGCCATGGTAAATGTGAGGTTATGGAGATTAGGTGGGGGGTCGATGCAGGCTCGATTGACTGTATGGCCTCTCTCTGCACTGTAAGGGTTCTGTGATTCTACTATTCTAATTTTTAATGCCTTTATTTCTCTCAAAATGCACGTAGCAACTCCAGGAAACTTGCGACTCTTAGATCAACAAAGGCCAAAACATATGTTACACCATAGACAGTTTCAGCAACAAAATCCTCTCTGTGAATGGAAAAAGTTGATGGACAGAACTCTGCCCTGAATTTGAATACTGAATGAGCTACCAGTTTCTATATCAGCCTTATGGTTGTGAATATGAGACCTTCTCCATTGTTTTACTTACAACATTTCAGGCTCATTCAGAGAGGATGAGACATGGACTTCGGGCTTTCACTCTCAAAAACCTACAAAACTCTTTAAGTTTTGTGTTTGTACCTAGAACAAGGAGCAAAGAGGTGTTTGTATGAGCAGTTGTGGGCCAGCAGAGCTCGTCTATTGATATCTATGAAGATGGCAAACACAGGGAACAATGCTTATTCTGGCTGGAGAGTTGATCTGTGGCAAGTGAGATGAAAAACATACTTGTGTCCTCAGAAACAGGCGAGCATTGAAAATTATTGCCACAGCACATTTCACAATAGTTTATGTAGTAATATTTTTGATCCCACAATAGTTTCCGTTTATATCATGACTTGAAAACCTGAGTTCACATAATACGTAACATTTCTCAAAGTATTATATTAATATACGCATGAATATGCATTTTAGTAATAAAAGTCACAATTTCAATAACATTTCTTGAATGGCACATTTGTAAGATTCCTAAAATCTACTTGTTCAAAGAACCCAGTATCATTCTTTATATTCCGAATATATTCAAAGTGCTCATTGATTTGTATATGATTATAAAGAAGCAGAATTATCTATTGGCTAGAAATTTTATAAATCATAACTACATCCAAATTCATTCTAACGAGAAAATCAATTTCTCTTTAGGTGAAATATTGGAGTATTGTTGCTCTGAAATATTGGCTTTTTATCTAAAATCTAATATGTGGTCAGTGTTCTGAACTGTCTTGAGAGAAAAAGAACTGAAGGAAGAGTTATCTCTGTCCTCCTCTCTCCTTTGAATCTCAATGATCAACTTAATGATTGTGAAGATCTATTTACTTTTTCACTTGCAATTGATGCTTTTGGAAAATAGAGCTGAATAAAACTAAAGTAAAACTAACAAATGTGTACCAGGAAAATCCGTGTTTCCACCTATTGCCAGCACTGGACGAGCAACAGTACAAAAATATAAGCCAGAAGTTCTTGTTATTGATCACCGTCCACTGGAGAATGAACTTGTGGGTATGTGGTTTTTTTTGTCATGTATAATATCAGACTGTCCATGGTCAAATATTTCATTGACACTCACTAGTTTGATTTAAGAATGATCAATTAATGATCTACCAAAATATGGCCAGTATTCTGGCATGAATCAGTAGCAACTATGGATTGTATAACACAGCAAGAGTACAGAACCATAGAAGGAAGAAATCCCGGTCATATTGTTGTTATGTTCATGTTCAAGTGCTTATCACTTTTTAAGATTAATTTTCTTTGAGGCATCATGAGGTTTTTCTTTTTCTTTTCTCAAGATATGATAAATAAGGTGAGGGGTAAAAATGAAATCAAAAGAAAACTGCCTGCTTAAAAACATAAAAATGCTAAATGTTGATTTCCAAACAGCAAACAATCTGTGATAACAAGGTGTGGAGCTGGATGAACACAGCAGGCCAAGCAGCATCAAAGGAGCAGGAAAGCTTGACGTTTCGGGCCTAGACCCTTCATCAGAAATGGGGGAGGGGAAGAGGGTTCTGAAATAAATAGGGAGAGAGGGGGAGGCGGATAGAGGATGGATAGAGGAGAGGATAGGTGGAGAGGAGGCAGACAAGTCAAAGAGGCGGGGATGGAGCCAGTAAAGGTGAGTGTAGGTGGGGAGGTAGGGAGGAGATAGGTCAGTCCAGGGAGGATAGACAGGTCAAGGGGGCGGGATGAGGTTAGTAGATAGGAGATGGGGTGCGGCTTGAGGTGGGAGGAGTGGATAGGTGAGAGGAAGAACAAGTTAGGGAGGCGGGGACAAGCTGGGCTGGTTTTTGGATGTTAAGTAGACTCTTGCTTACCTTTAGTGGGAGCCTCATCGATGGTATGATTCATTGGTATCAAAATTACAGTGTCCAGAATAAAGCAGTTTTGAGTCAAGAGCTGGAATGTTCAAGTTTTATTTCTCCAAAGCATTAATTCTTTTTAATTGCATTCAGGTGATTCTCTTGTGCTCCTATAAATAGAAACAAACTCAATATCACCCCTTCCATTTCCATTTTGATTAAAACCCCTCCCCCTCCCTCTCCTTTGGTGGTCAGTAACGCCCTTAATGAGCTTTGCATGTAAATTAATCATTCAGAAAAAAAAATCGCTGTTTTACTGCTGCTGTTTAATAGGTGAAAAAACACCATCGGTGTTTTGGTAATGGAAATAAAAGTTCAGTTGTGTGTAAGAGAACTTCTAGCATAAAAAAAAATGAATAGAAACAGACTCAGCTGTTGTTTTGTTATGATGCGGAGGTGCCGGTGTTGAACTGGGGTGGACAAGATCAGAAGTCACACAACACCAGGTTTTAGGCCAACAAGTTTATTTGAAATCACAGGCGTTCATTGAAGGGGCATGCTCCAAAAACATGTGATTTCAAATAAACCTGTTGGTATGTAATCTGGTGTCATGTGACTTCTGACATTGATTTGTTAGGAGGTGTATGCTTGTAATTTGCTGGAATCAAATTCTTCTAGTAGAAAGAACAGACTGGCCCTAGTTCTATCCTGTAATAGATGTGCCAATCTTGCCGGGAGGTTGGGGTTAACTAACATACCTTCTAATTTTTTTTTGCAGTGTGTGGCTGCGTGGTTTAAGTGCAAGAACTCTTTTAAATTTTCTTTCAAGTTACACAGTAATGTTTGGGAACATTGGGGTTAACATAATTGGATATAGTCACTACATCCCACAAGAAAGAGGCTTGATTTTATGTCTTGAAAAGCTCCTGGCATGGAGTGCCATTCTACTGATCTTTGCTCTGCCCCATTCCAACTCTGTCTCGCCATTTATCATCATTTTCCCTGGAAGGAGAGGAAGTCGGTTGTACTCTTTACAAGACAAAATAGGAAACTCCTGGAAATGTCAAAGACCAGACACAATCATCTCTGTGATCTGAAGTTGGTGTTCTGTTGGTCTCCTAATATGGTCTTCACAGGAGATTGATAGATCCCCTGAGGAATTTTGACTCCAAACATATCTTGATCAATTTTTAGTCTTGGTACTGACAGTTTATGAGAGCTACTTCATTCCATGAACAATCAAAATAGTTAAAACGAGAAGCATGTTTGAGTACTTCCTGCTTCCTTCCCTGTTTTAAGAAAAGTTGATCAAACCATATTTGGGAGAAAAACACAAAATCACATTTTTCTGAACTGAAGAATTAGAACTCTGTAATGTAATTAACACATTGACCTGGAAAAAGCATTTAATGGAATGAATGAAGAGCATTGAATCAGATGTGAAATACAACTTCAGCAAGCATCCCACTTTGAATAAGCTACTTTTCAAAAGGCATTAATAAGAATGTGCATGACTGCAACATCACTAAATATTTTAACATTTACCTTTCCTCAGAATTGTCGAAGTTTACTTCCCTAATATTGAAGAGGCAAGGTTGATTAATCAATACTTCCTTTCTTTATTGATGACTGTTTATTCATAAACAAATATTTTGTAGTTCCAGAGTTCCCAAGGACCAAAGGTGTCTTTGTTCTCTTTCATTTTGTAGCAGGTTTCAATAAGCATTTTGCTCTCGGAAAACAGTCTAATCACATTCAGGTCAGAATTGACTCTTACCATCTTGACTAAATATATTTGTCCGGGATACTTAACAACAAATGATGAATGAACTAATGTTACATTTAAGATAACAAGGTGCAGAGCTGGAAGAACACAGCAGACCAAGCAGCATCAGAGGAGCAGGAAAGCTGACTTTTCGGGCCTAGACACTTCTTCAGAAATTGCATTGTTTTGTTTTACATGTTTTCCCATTTAATATGATTGAGCTAAAACTTTACTCATTTCAAGTTCCACAACCACACGAACAACAATTTTGTTGTTACATGGTTCTACCATTCAGAAATAAAAATGTCCCAGATGCATCACAGAATTTAAAAAGTAATTTTAAACAAACACAATATTATGGACGCGAGAATTCTGAAATAAAATTGGAAATTGCTGGGAATACTCAGCAGGTCAGGCAACAACTGTCGAGTGAGAAACAAGATTGATGGGCTGGAGTTTAGCAGAGGGTTTGAAGGAGTGGGTTGAATGAAAATATAGTAGGATTGTGCTCAATGCCTGCGTGCATAACCCTGCTCCCACCACAATTCTACTTGTGGCAGTACAGTCATTGGGTGGACGTCTAACAATGGACCAATTGAAGTCCTTAAGTGGTCAACTAAGGCCTCATTCACCACCAACCTCCCCAACACTGTCACTGGGATTTAACTGGCAACAGGAGAAAACCTTACCAAACCATTGGTCCAGCATGTGCTAGTTATTGGCAGGGGTAGTCCCCTCCTGAATGGACTGCCTTAAGCATATCTGAGGTCCCTCCACCCAAAGATGTTGTACCCCAGGCTCGTTTACTCAGCCCCACCATCTTCCCTCACTGGGCCTGCCAGCCAAGTTGTAAACTGTGGCTAATTGCCTCCTGAAGCCCCAACAATGGTCATCAATTTCAAACTGGCTGACAGCTCTTTGAGGTGTTCCTTCACCTTAAGTTATGGGAAGATTGAAGTGATTTCCAGTCCTACTTCAGCTTGATCCCTCTCCCTGACATCAGCCTGAAATTCCAATCTGTTTGAAACTTTAGCACCCTAAACTTGTGATCAGCCTACCTTGTTTACTTAAACTTGGGGCGATCAAAACTCTCCTGCCTGTCTCTTATTTGTTTAGGATTCATTAATGAGATGTCAGCATCACTGGCTGGACCAGCATTCATTGAGCATCCCTAACTGCCCAAAGGGTTGTTAAGGGTCAACCACTTCAGCGTGATCCTGAAGTCACATGTAAGCACAAAATCCCATTTCGCTATATCCCTAAAGCTTGCTTACCTGTGTTGGTTTTCAGTCAAGTGATAAGTTAATTGTAAGATTATTGTACTTGCTTTCAAATCCCTTCAAGACTTGGTCCACTCTGTTTCTATAATCTCCAGTTCCAAAACCTTTGAGATAGCTGTGCTTCTTGAATTCTGATCATCTCCAATTTTAATCACTTCCCAATTGTTGGTTGACCTTCAGCCACATAGGCCCTAAGCTGTGGAATAGCCTCCATATACTTCTTCACCTCTGTCTCTCACTTTCCTCCATTAACAAATAAAACTCGACTTAAAAACTACCTCTTTGATGGCATTCAGTCATTTGATTTCATATCACCTCACGTAGATCAGTGTCATATTTTGTTTTATAATGTTCTTGGGATGTTTAGTTGCAATAAAGACGATCTGTAAGTCAAGGTTGTTGTTGTAGATTAGCTTGAGCATCATTCGAATACTGTAGGAGCCCACAGAGAGATTAGGTTTGGTGTGCAGCGCAAAATTAAAATTAAGATGGAAATTTAATGTCACACTTATAGACTGATTGGAGGTGTTCCACAAAATAATCACCCAATCCGCATTTAGCCTTACCAATGTAGCAGAAGTTGTTGTCATGTGATGGATTGATATGTACCGTTTGACAGCAAAGTGTTTTTTTTTGCCCCAATTCAATGAGATTGAGTTGTTAGCTGCATTACTGATTAATAGCATTTAAAATATGACCTCTATTTGTTTTGTAATGATATAGATATGCAGCATTACAATTTGAGAGAAATCTAGAGGATTGGAGGTGATATGATGTTGTCAGCCTCACAGTGTCTATAGTTTATCCTCTGATCATTGTTTTATATTTAATTTGGGATTTAGAATGTGATGAGTCATGCTGTTTGCTGTATCATCAATCATACTGTGCAAAATTCCTGTATTTTCCCATGTCATGACAGGCTGTCACATCCCGTGCTGACTTCCCACTACATCCTGTCTGTCCCATTAGTCATACTGACCTGGGATAGAAACAGACCTTCAATTTAGTTTCCTGCTGTTTGTGCTACTGTTCTGCTTTGCCTTAACCCCATTCTTTACTTTACCCCTGTGGACTGATCCTAGAGGACTGTGGCAAGTTCATTCTCCTGACAAGCACCGAAACATAGACAGTAAGTCTGAACCATAAACTGAGTCATTGCTGGTGGCCTTGGCAATATGCCTGTATTTGGGACTTTGAGCAGAATCTTACCATATTTTGGATGTATCACTTTTGTCACGGCCTCTGCACAAGGCCTTCTAGTTTTCTCATGCGATTGTCCCAAGCTCATCTCATTAACTACCCTGCCAATCTTGTCTGATGCTAGCCTGATTCTCTCACTCACCATAGCCCAAAGAACTTACCACTTGCCAGATATCCTGGGGTAGAATGGCAACTTTGGAACTAGCACCATATTTAAAGCAGCATTTGCACCTGAACAAGCACTGGCATTCCAGAACAACCTTGCATGGCTGCACACAGCTCAATGGATGTGATGACAGTCCTGTCTTGCTTCACAGACAGAGAATCAAGGACCTGGTGGTTCAGGATGGTACAGAGGAAGGACTTCCTTTTGCTACACCCGCACCAGGGGAGATTACACCACCAACACTGCCTGCCTGGACAGTGCACAGTTCAGAGAAATGCCTATCAGTATTGGAATAAGGTCAAAGCCCTTTTCTAATCCACCAGGATAAATTGAACCATCTTTTCCCTGCTATCTCACACTTACGTTATCTTTGCTACTGCTCCCATCTCCCACCAAGACTCATGCTCTACTACTCTCACTATTGCCTGCAGTATCTTCCCTCACACGCTCCCATTGACTCCAAACCCCCCGACTACTAACCCTGGCATGATAGTACGGAGAATCTGGCACATGTCAGATGTCAACATCCATGTGCATGGATGCATGTGGCCTTGCAGGTTGTGAGATGAATGTGCTGGTTACCTGGCGGAGCAAGCAGTGAGCTGGGGTCTCCAGGTACCTGGTCAGGTTTCCAAATCAAGAATTCTCAGTGTGTAGTTTCCTCATGGTGGGTGGTAGCACAGGATGCGACATATTAAAGAGGTGTGACGTGCTGTTAATTAGGCTAACAACAAGCATTGGCTCCCTCAATAGATAACTCAGTGCTGCCTAGTGAGAATCTTGTCTCAATGTCCAGAACACTGGTGGAAAATACAATTAGTTGCTCCTGATGTTGAGAAATGCCTCACTGGACTTCTCACACAATTCTGCCAGATTTCCTCCCATAGCCCATGTCATCAGGGTATGCAAATACTTTGCCCTAGTTGTGTTGACAGCATTTTTAGAGCTGTGTTATTTTTTAGAACTGGTTGATCAGTATTAGTTGGCTTTCCATGTTAGTTTTGCATTGGTAGTTTGGTGCATTGAAAATCTATATCAATAACTACCTGTATGAGGATATTTGCATTGTTGGCGTGCCTATTCTGTGTTACAGGTGGCAAATTTGGATTTGATCCTTAATTTTAACATCAAGACTATGCAAATCCAAGGGTGATTTACAATGGCAATGTCACTGAATTTTAAACCCAAGGTCCAGGTTAATGTTTTGGGGATGTGGGTTCAAATCCCACCATAGCTATTGGTCAAATGAAAATTAAATTCATAAATGTGGACCATAAAGTCAGTTTCAGTAATGGTGACCATGACAACTATCATAGATTGTTGTAAAAACCCATCCATAATGTCCTTTAGGGAAGGATAGCTGCCATCCTTACACAGCCTGCCTTACATGTTACTCCAGAAGAATAGCTGTCTTCTGAGCAAGCCACTCAGTTTTGAAAACAATTAGGGCCATCAAATACTAGCCTTGCTGGTGAGGCCCATGCAAAAATTGAGAAAAGGGAAAAAAAAACATTAGAAAGAATCTAGCAAGGTTACAGTGAATAAGAAACTTCAAAACCGAAGTCCGTTTCTGAATTGGAGTCCATTTCTCTACTAAACTGGTTAAAATCTAAAGATTATGGGGGAATGCATTGCAAGAATGTTCCAATACATCACTGGGGAGAGAAACACTACACCCCACAACTCCGCACCCCCCCCCCACCCCACATGCCCAGTTTACTTACATTGACACATATTAACAGCACAAGCTGCTCTCAAGGGAAAGGAGGGAACATCAAAGAGTTATCACACTTGCTTACAATGTATTACACGGCATGTTTGCTGTGAGATTTCAGAGGAAAGGAATGAAGTTCAATTTTGTCATTGGATTGATTGTCAGTATACAACCTGATTATTTTCCTTTATGTTGAGGGCACTGAAGATGATTAAATACTTCCACCAAATTCATTCCTGTGTCTACTGATCTACATTAGCTCTCAATTGTGCATTAGCTTGATTCTAAAATCTGCGCTGTTTTCAAATCTTTCCTTGACCTTTTCCTTCTGCGACCTTGTCTAGCCCTAGAAGCTAGATCTCTGAATTCATTGCGTTCTGGCATCCTTGATTTTAATTCCTCCTTGTCAGCTGTGTCTTCAGTTGCCTAGGGCCTGAACTCTGGAATATTCATCACTAAATGAATCCAATTCTCTACAGCTCTCTTTAAATGCTTTTATTGTAGTTTTTGGGCAGTTGCTGTAATATCTCCATGTTTGGCTCTCATTAAAAGTTCTCTATGAATGCCAGTTGTAGATGTTATTGTTGTTGTCTTATGGAGGTTGGAAGTGAATTTTCCAAAGTTTCTTTCATAAATTGAAGTACAGGAGATAGTGTAGTGGCGTGATTGAGGTTGTGGCTGTGCAAAAATCTTGTCAGAACAGGTCAGATAATGGAGCAGGAGGTCCTTCTCTTCCAATCCTAACTCTTGCTGTGTCCTTCTTGGAAAAATACTCTCTCCCAATTCACTCACAACTGAACTTTCCAAATATCAACTTTCTAGCTTTGAGTCCTCTATTCACCATAATATTTCTGTTCCTGTCGATCTGCTCAACTGGCCTGCCCTTGGCTCCACTTTCAACCCTTCAGGTCCGGAGAAAACAATACCTTCTCATTCGCAGGCTGTTTGCACCCTCACCCTGCAATGCAGCCCAACTTCCTTGAAGTTCAAGTGTTGCTGACTTGAATGGATTTGGCAGACAACTGGTTTATTTGTCCATTGTTGGATCTGGCTGGATCATGTAAAGCTGGCAGACCACATGTCCTACTATCTCAGACCACATTACCAGATCACAATCTCATCTGCTAAAATAGCTCGCCGTTTCAGGATCATCCTAGAATGCAAAAATAGACTCTGGCTTTTTTCCTCCATTGAAAACCATCTTCAAATCCTTTCCACTGTTTCTTTCAACTTCGCCTTAAGTATTGGGAACACATCAACTTCAATGTCACTGAGCCTGGCACAATTTATTCAGCTGCCCCTGCTGCTTCCTTCCTTTCCCTAGCCTACTAGGCCAGATTTCTTGCATGTTCCTCCCATCCCATATAAAACTTGCAAAATTGTATCGAATGGAGGGGCAGTATTGGAAGGCTGAAAAGCCTACTCCTGTTAAAAACCGAAAGAACCGTGGATGCTGTAAATCAGGATTAAAAACAAAGTTGCTGGAAAAGCTCAGCAAGTCTGGCAGCATCTGTGAAAGAAAAAAGAGTTAACTTTTCAGGTCTGGTGACTCTTCCTCAGAACTAGTCCTGTTCCTCTGTCCCAAAACGTGCACTTTTCTCTAGTTTCCTCCCATTTCCACTTATTCTGTCGCTCAGCTCAGAATGTCCATGAGATTCATCTCCTGTTCTCTCTATTCTATGCAAGACTTATTCCTATGCCTGATCTACAGGTTACTTCTCACAACTGGAAAAGCTCTCACTTTCCACATGCATACGTATAGCAAGCAGCTTTATCTAGCACCACCTCTCTCTAAACTCTACACTGTTTCTAAATTGTCAAATTGATTGTCTGGCACCCTATAGTGGGTGAGCAGAAATTTCAAAAGTATTGGAAAGACTAAGATCATGGTCTTTCACCCCAGTTACACTCTCTGATCCCCAACTACTGACTCCAGCCCACTCCCTGACAACTCTGAAAGGCTGATCCATACAGTTTACAGTTTTTGTGCCATCGTCTCCCTGGAGATACCTGTCCAGCCACGTAGCTGCACTGTTGTATGAACATGCTGGCTCAGTACGTTAATGAGTTGCTGCTGCTCATGAATATTGCTGCCACCATCCTCCTTAAGAGCAGGAAATTACAGTCTACTCTGGGACAGGACAACCATTTCCTGGGCTGATCAGAAGAGCATTATATACTTTACAAGATATCATTCATTGGACATTAACAACTAGTCACAGGTTGCAATGATACAACAGAGATCATTACAGCTACTGTTAGTAGGGATCCCATGTTACGTCTCACTCCTTTGAGGTCCTAAGCTGCTCTACCTGCTGGTCCAATGATACCATCATAGTAGCTGGTGTTTATGGAATTCCTCAGGATTAACCCTTTCAGATTCCTAGATATCTCCCCCAGGAAGTTTTCCTCTTTATTAATGTTGTATATTGTTTGTACAATTAAATTTACCAGAACCACATTTCCTCCAACTCTCTGACTTCGTAAACTCAGATGATTTGGAGCTTTCACTATTCTTCCTGACCAAAGTACTTACTAGAGAACTGTAAACATTGTCTAAATTGACTACATGAGGGATACCATGTGTTGCAAATAGCTCCTTTAAGACTGGGGTATAGTAATTGCATCCTTACTCATGGTACGCTACTTTATCTCTATCCATCAGGATAAGTAATTGATGACAATGAGCTAAGACCTTCCTTTAAAACAAATAGAGTAGCATCCAGACATTCCTGTAGTCTGGTTGGGAATCTCATGGGCATCAAATGGCTCTCATTGCTGTGGTCTGTTGGTGGCACAGGTCTCACAACCAGCAAAGAGATCCTCAATATTCTTGGAGATACCAGGCCACTAACACACTGACTGAGATCTATCTCAGGATTTGGTCATTTAGCAGGGCATTTGGCCCAGTCATTCCCTCAACACAATGCTGTCAAACATTGCTAATTCCTGGTCCCTCAACTAATCCTGTCAGATCTGACTAAGCTAGCCATTGTGATGCCATGCACTGAGCGTATGACTTGATTTCAAAGTATGCCTGGTGGAGCTGTTGTGCCTGCTGTCATCTGCATATTTTTCTGCATATAACCTGTTTCATATTCAAACCCCGTGAACCAATACCAAAATGCTTGTTTTGTTGGAGTGTCCATGTCAGATCCCTCTTATTCAGCAGAAAAATTAAACATTTGCAATCTGTTTCTATGAGTACTTTCAGACAAAAGATGTCATCTTTAATTATCTTGCAAGCTAATGCAACACAAGCAGCTCCTTCTCAATCACAGAATGCTATGTTTCTGTACCCATTAGTGCTCATCTGTGTAATAGACACTCATCCAGTTGTTCTTGCTACCAAGCCTGTAGCTGAAGTACCAGCTGCTAGAATGGTCCGAAAGGATGACCCTGATCCTCTTATAAGCATTCTACTGACATGGGTTTCAACGTCATCCTTGTGTATTCTTGAGGGAGTGATCTCCAGTATTCTGTAGTAGTTGGCCAGTGAGGCAAAATTTTGCCAGCTGATTTACCATCCTTGAACTTCTTTAAAGATTCAGAATTAATTTCTCAATGGGGAACTCCATAATGGTTTTTGTCTTCTGAGGATCTATTTTTATTCCTTCGTTAAATTCCTTGAAGAACTCACACTCTTTGCTTGTGATAAGCCCTTCTGCTTGCATGCAGCTGAAGACTGCATGCATTCTCTGATCATGCTCCTCATGTGATCTAATCGTGTGGCACGCGATTGTATCTGTGGCATCAGTATTGGCAAGGTCCAGCGAGGACTCATAATGGCGAGGGTATTGGTGGAAGCGAGATGGCTCCAAAGAGTTGTGACTTTCGTTCCAGTGGCAACAGCATGGTGCAGGGGACTCGCGGGTGGCCAGAAGACCCAGGGCCCATGGAGAAGCACTTAACAAGAAGGACTGTAAAGTTGAATGTGTTTTCTGTATTGCTTCATTTTTCCGCCTTTATATCCTATGTTTTGGTTTATTTTTGTGTTTTAAGATGGCACTTAGAAGGTGGTGATGCTTTGGAACACTTTTCACAAAATACATGTGACAGCAAAATAAATCGAATTTAAAAAAAAACAATTGTTTCTCCGTGAATCAATTTGTCATCCATGTTGTTTATGACATCTTATAATACATTGGACACAGTCTATTGAAAAGTCTTTGGGGTTGGGGTGATTCCAAATGGTAATCTGTTGAAACAAACTCTCCCAAACTGAATTACAAATCTACCTTGATTGCTCATCCAAGTGGCAGAGTCCACTATTTGCATTGAGCTGCATAAAAACTCTATTTTTGGATAGTTCAGTGAAATGCTTGTCAACCGCAGCCACAGGGCAGATTTATCTCACCAGCGCCTTTCTTGAGCTGTAAAAAGTCAACAGTAAAGTTCATATAGTACTATTAGGCTTGAGTCCAGTAACTTTGCTGTTTTGAATATTTCCCCTCAGCTGGAGATGCCAAGCTTATATTAATTCTGTCTTGCTCTGTCATTTAGCACAGCCATAGAGCCTGGAAGCTTCTCCTATTGTCAGGAGACTTCAGTTTATAAGACCATAAGACATAGGAGCAGAATTAGGTCGTTCAGCCCATCATGTCTGCTCCCCATACAATCATGGCTGGTATGTTTCTCAGTCCTAATCTCCTCCCTACTCCCCATAGCCCTTGATCCCTTTACTAATCATGAACCTATCTATCTCTGCCTTAAATACACTCAATGAGTTCTACAGATTTTACAGAATTTCTACAGAAATTCCTTCTCGCCTCAATTCTAAAGCCTCGTCTCTTAAATTTAGACTGAGCCCTTAGGTCCTAATCTCTCCTATTGGAGGAAAAATCTTCTCCACATCCACTCTATTCAGGCCTCTTGGCATTTGTTAAGTTTCAGTGAAATAATGCCTCATCCTGCTAAACCTCATCAAGTACAGACTCAGAGTCCTCAACTGCCCCTCATATAACAAACCTTTCATCCCTGGGATCATTCTTGTAAAACTCCTCTGGAACACGTTCAATGACAACACATTGTTCCTTAAGATACAGGATCCAAAGCTGCTCACAGTATTCCAAATATGTTTTGACCAGAATCTTAAATAGCTTCAGCAACGCATCACTGGTCTTGTATTCAAGCCCTCTTGTAATGAATGCTAAAATTGAATTTGCCTTCCTGACTGCCAAATAAGCTTTTATGTTAACCTTAAGAGAATCCTGAATTCAGACTCCTAAGTCTCTCTGTGTTTCAGATTTCTGAAGTCTTTCCCCATGTAGAAAATCGTCTGCGTCTACATTTTTCCTAACAATGTGCACAACTTCACACTTTCCCACACTGTATTCCATCTGCCACTTCTCTGCCCACTCTCCTAGCCTCTCCAAATCCTTCTGCCACCTTCTCATTTCCTCAACAATACCTGTCTCTCCACCTATCAATGTGTTATCTGCAAACTTAGCAACAATGTCCTCAGTTCCTTCGTCCAGATCATTATTGTACAACACAAATAGCTATGGTCCCAACACTGAACCCAGCAGAACTCCTTGCAGAACACCTGCACTCGGTTCGCAACCAACAATTGTATCTCCCAGTCGCGAACCATGTCAACTCCCCCTCCCATTCCTCAGACGACATGTCCATCCTGGGCCTCCTGCAGTGCCAAAATGATGCCACCCTAAGGCTGCAGGAACAGCAAATCATATTCAGCCTGGGAACCCTGCAGCCCAATGGTATCAATGTGGATTTCACAAGCTTCAAAATCTCCCCTCCCCCAACCGCATCCCAAAACCAGCCCAGCTCGTCCCCACCTCCCTAACCAGTTCTTCCTCTCAGCTATCCCCTCCTCCCACCTCAAGCCGTACCCCCATCTCCTACTTACTAACCTCATCCCACCCCCTTGACCTGTCCGTCCTCCCTGGACTGACCTATCTCCTCCCTACCTCCCCACCTACACTCACCTTTACTGGCTCCATCCCCGCCTCTTTGACTTGTCTGTCTCCTCTCCACCTACCCTCTCCTCTATCCATCTTCTATCCACCTCCCCCTCTCTCCCTATTTATTTCAGAACCCTCTTCCCCTCCCCCATTTCTGATGAAGGGTCTAGGCCCGAAACATCAAGCTTTCCTGCTCCTCTGATGCTGCTTGGCCTGCTGCGTTCATCCAGCTCCACACCTTGTTATCTAGAACTCCCTAGTCACTGCTGCCATCCTGAAAATGACCCCTTTATCCCTTTTCTCTTCCCTCTGCCATTCAGCCAATCTCTATCCATGCCCCAAACACCATGGACTCTTGTCTTATTTGGCAGCCTCCTGTCTGGCATCTTGTCAAAAGTTTTCTGGAAATTCAAGTGGATCACAACCACTGGCTGTTCTTTATCTAACTTGCCTGTTGGATCCTCAAAGAAATCTACCAGATTTGTCAGGCATGACCTCCCCTTGACGAAGTCATCCTGACTCAGCCCTATTTTACCATCGTCATTTCAAGGGAGATAGCCTTCATTCAGGGAGCTCGGCACAGTAAGTCGAGGACAGCCTCTGATATTTGGTGTCATCAGAGTCAGGATGCTGTCCACATAATGGGGGAGAAGCCAAATGTGGAGTGGGCGTAGGTGGGGAAGCAGCAGTCTCTCTAAGCTGCATGGCCCCTGTGTAGACACTGGGAAGCTCTGCATACACCAGTAGGTGTACTGATGCTTGGCTTCTGCTGTGCACAGACCTTAGAGGTTCATGCAGCAGTGAGCAATGTGAAAGTGTCCTGAGTGAGAGATTAGACAGTGCAAACAGTGTTGCAAGTTTGTGCTGTTGGGGAATGGAGCGGGTGACAGCAAATGAAGGAGATGTTGCAGGCAATAACAAGAGTGATTGAGCATGAACCTTGCTGGGAGGTGGGTATAGAAGCAAAAATAGAGTGTAAAGTCTCAGACAGAAGTAGTGGCATTTACAGTGGTACAGTAGAGAAGGTCATTGGCCTTCTTCCCACATGGTTGTACATTCCCCTGGATACTGCTGCTGCACTGACCACGCCGGCATGCTCTGGTGTTATGGTCTCCTCTGTTAGTCCTGGGGAAAGAGGATATCCCACTTGCAGACCACCCCATCCAGCAGAACCTCAAGGTCCCTGCTCACTAGAAAGGCAAACAATTATCACTTGACTTCCATGTCCAGGGCAAATGCCAGGAACTGTTCAGGGCAGATCTCAATGACAGCGCTTGTCCAGGTGCACACTGGGCTTTTAAAGATGGTGCTGGTGCCAAGGATGCCAGTGAATTCTGGGATGTTTAATGAGTGGCGACTTTATTTGGAACACCACATGATAAGATGGAGTTAGAAACAGACAATATGGACACAATCGGAGTGGTATCGATGGCCAGCAAGCTAGGTTTGGTAAGATACAGTGGGAAAACTCACTACCCCTCAGAGCAAGAAACCTTGACAGCATTTGATACAACTTGCACTTAGCCAACAAAAATAAGATCCAGCCTAAATTATCCAACATAACAACGCAATACAACAATTAAACCAAATGTATTCCCTCTTCTCATGCCTTCTCAGCTTAACACAATCAATGCAATAGGCTAACAAGGTGTAGAGCTGGATGAACACAGCAGGCCAAGCAGCATCAGAGGAGCAGGAAGGCTGACATTTCGGGCCTAGACCCTTCTTCAGAAAGGATCTGAAATTTCTGAAAAAGGGTCCAGGCCTGAAACGTCAGCCTTCCTGCTCCTCTGATGCTGCTTGGCCTGCTGTGTTCATCCAGCTCTACACCTTGTTATCTCAGATTCTCCAGCATCTGCAGTTCCTGCTATCTCTAATGCAATAGGTTATTCATCTTTGCAGTGGTACTACAGTCTGGTGTTGTTCTTGTGGAAATCCATAATAATGAGTTGAGATGCTGGTCAGTGAACTGACATATCTACTGAGGTTTGCTGAATTTCAGAAGAGAAAGTGTTTGCTCATACACATTGGTGGAAGCTAATAAAACAAGCATTTTCTCTGCGCCAACTTTCATATACTTGAGAACTTACATTCACTTTAGGAAGCAGAAAACATCCAGTTTTCCTGGTTTGTATTTTCCGTTGAAGATGCTATCTTAACGTTAGAAAATGTTCTGTTATGTCAGCATTTCCTGTTATATTGTTGCAATCTCTCACCCAGCAGACATGCAGCATTCTGCTTCTATGCAGCTTATGGGAAATTTGTCTCAATTTTTTTATGATTCCTGGATGGCAGTGGATTGCAGCCAGAAAATGTTAAATGAACCAAAGACTTCAGTCAGAATATTGCTGCAGTGAGGTTCAGTCAGCCAGGGCTCTATATGATGGCCAGAGCAGCATTTGATGATCTGACCAGATCAACGACTTGAATCCACATAAGAACATTGACATCTGTAGCAGTTCAATTTTCCAAGTTCTGTGCTGGAGCATCAGCTCCAGTTTTTGTGGAGTAGTCCTGGAATAGGTCTTGAAGCCATAACCATCTAATTCACAAATAACGCTGCAAGAAAACTAACTTTGAGGCCTTAAAGAGTTTGCTGTTCTTAGAATCTCAATGTCATCAACTTAACTTCCAGCCACCAGTATGCCCAATGTAGTTGACCCTTGGTCCTGTAAAACGAGCTCCTGTAAGGGCTGCAGGCATCACCACACCTCAGAGGAATACAGTTTTAAAGGCATTTACAGCAGTAAAGTTTAAAACCCATAATAGTAAAAGCAAACGGTAGGTTGTTAGGATCAGGTGAGGAGGGGAATTGGTTCCCATCTCTGAACTCTCTCAATCTGCGGTCAGTTATCATTCTTTAAAAAAAAAACTCATGCATGTGAGGTCTCAGGTACGACAGTCAGATGATGGAAGTTGAATACTGACAGTTTGTTCTTATTATGATCATGTCAGGGTAGAAAGAGTACAGGTACAGGAGATCCAACAACCCAGGATACCAATGACAGATGCAATTACCAACATATCTATCTCTGTCTCATAAGGCCATAAGAAGTTGGAGCAGAATTAGGCTATTTAGCCAATCGAGTCCACTCCACCATTGATCATGGCGGATATGTTTCTCAACCTCATTCTCCTGCCTTCTCCTTGACACCATTAATACTCTAATCATGCAAGAACATTCAGCATTGTAAAGGACATCTGTGATCAAGACAATCAACGGACATCCATTGGCAACCAGGCCTGCAGGGGACTTTATGCAGAAAGGGGAGTTTTTCAGTGCTCATCCGAATAAAGCTTTTGAAGCAGGTGGGAATTGGAAGCACGGTTGGTTTTACACATCCATTTTATGAAATATTGGCTCTGGAGACAGGATCTTAATTGCCAGGTATGTATTGGCTGAAGCCAAGCCAGATGACCCTGGAACGAGTTCAGCCAGCTGTAGACTCTGGCTGTTTAATAAGCTCACAGCAGTGCAATGGGACGTTGTAATAAAAATGAGATGCCCACTAGCCCTTACCCTCAGACCCCCACACAGACCCATGCCACATCCAGCTCATCTCATAACACCGACCATCCCCTAGCCCTTCTTGTACCAATGCTAAGGTATGCCCCTCCACCTACTGCCCATGCCCTCCCATATCCCTGTGCCAAGGAATGATCTTGGTCCTACATCCAAACCAATGTACTCTTGTCATCCCAATCCCATACCCTTTCCAAGGTAAATGGAAGGATGTTGTGAAACCTGAAAGGGTTCAGAAAAGATTTACAAGGATGTTGCCAGGGTTGGAGGGTTTGAGCTAACGGGAGAGGCTGAATAGGCTGGAACTATTTTCCCTGGAGCATTTGCGGCTCAGGGGTAACCTTATAGAAGTTTATAAAATCACGAGGTTCATGATGAATAGTGAGGGTGAATAGCCAAAGTCTCTGCCCTGGGGTGGGGGAGTCCAAAACTAGAGGGCATAGATGTAGGGCGAGAGGGGAAAGATTTAAAAAGGGCAACATTTTCACACAGCGTGGTCCGTGTATAGAATGAGCTGCCAGAGGAAGTGGTGGAGGCTGGTACAATTACAACATTTAAAAGGCACCAGGATATGAATAGGAAGGGTTCAAAGGGATATGGGCCAAATGCTGGCAAATGGGACTACATTAATTTAGGATACCTGGTTCTCATGGACGAGTTGGACTAAAGGATCTGTTTCCATGCTGTACAACTCTATGACTCTATATGCCACCTCCCATCACATGTTATGATATACCCTTCCTCTGACCCCTCATGTCCACAATACAGCTGGTCAGTTTGTTAGTACTGGGTGTGGGCTTGTGATCTGAACTGGCCTGCAACCTTAACAGGCCCTGATAAAAAAAACCTGGGAGCCCTGGGTATAACATCAGAAATCCAAGAATCGTATCCAATCGTCCTTATGACAGGGCTCCTGAGTCAAACAAAAGGTGAAAATCTGGCTAAAGTTAGCAATCTTGAATGTACACTTACTTTGTGCTGTTCTCAGTGCTTCTGCATGTGGAAAGGTAAGAAACAATTGCAAATCTTACAAAACAGAGAAATTACAAAATGCATGGATTTTGAGAAAAGGAATGGACATTTGAGAGGAGTCCTAAATGTTGTATTTGAGGATTTCAGAAATAAAAATATTTTCAATGCATTTAATGTTTGTGACAATATTGATGAGACTGTGACAATTCATTTTACAAATTCATTAATCTTACTCCACTGTTCAGTGCGCTTAATAGATGCCAGATTGCAGTGGTTGTTCTGCACATGCTGACTACTCAAATTACCAGACTATTCCTACAAGGGCAGGTGTATGCAAACACACAGTATTGTACTGAGGCATGCTCAATGTTTTTTTTGAAACTCTGTCTTTAATGGTATTTTTTTTCAACCTGCCAACTAAAATGAGCAGAGGGACTTGGAGCATAATACCAGCTGATTGTGGGAGGCACAGTACAGGTATTTTTGTACCCTACGTGCTGACTTTGATACAATTTCCTACATTAACAGGATGGCTTGCCAACAATCAGGATCACAGTCACTAGGCCAGATTCCTCACACTGAAACATATGCAGCGACATTAAAAGTGGTGCCAGAAGTCGCTTCAGGTAATGTCTGTCATTGACCTAAATGTTGTATTTTCCAGGAATTCTGACGTCAACTGAGCAAGTAATTTCAAACAACGTTGCTTTTATCAGGATTTCATCTTCTCATTGTTAATAGACAGGAAGCCTGTAACTGAGTCAAATCCATCTCTGTGTAAACCTGATGTAAGCAAATTCCTGATAGTTGAAGTAAATCTTTTCTCAGCCTTCACTTTGTTTCTGTATAGGCAAGCAATCAACTGGACATCCTTGTGAGATTCTGTTTAAAACAACTCTTGTGCCTACCATAAACAATAATTCACCCCTGCTCCTCTCTCCACTTCCTGCTCTCTTTCACTTTGTAATTTATGATGGGAAGTGGCAATGATATAAATACAGCACTTGTAAGACCATCATGTATTCTGCATACCTTATTTCTGTTGTGATTTGATTTCTCTGCAATAAAGTTCATATGTTACATAGAAGCAAAGACAATAGGAGCAGGAGTAGGCCATTCAGCCCTTCAAGCCTGCTTTACCATTCAATATGATCACTGATCATCCAGCCTCCTACTTTCTTCACATACCCTTTGATTTTTTTAGACCTAAGAGCTATATCTAACTGCTTCTTCAACACATTCATTTTTTTGACCTCAACTGCTTTCTATGGTAGAGAATTTCACAGTTCACCACTCCCTGGGTAAAGAAATTTCAGAAATTTTCTGATGAAGGGTTTAGGCCAGAAACGTCGAGTTTTCCTGCTCCTATGATGCTGCTTGACCTGCTGTGTTCATCCAGCCCCATGCTTGTTATCCTTAGACAGTAATCCTTGCTTTGGGACTTGCTGGTCATGGGGAATATCCTTCTTGCATTTACGTAGTCTAGTCCTGATGGAATTTTATAGCTTTCTATGAGATTCCCCTTTGTTCCTCTAAACTCTAGTGAATATAGTCCTACCTGAGGAAAAAAGAACAGAAACAGGTCTGGCAGCATCAGTGGAAAGAAAACGTAACTATTATTTCGAATCCAGTGACTCATCATCATAACTGATGGCAGCTAGGGAAAAGTGGTCTATGTGGTAAAGATAGGGTTGGGGGTTAGGGAGGGCGAGAGGAGAGGTTAGCGAATAGGTGGACACAGAGCCCTGAAGGAGGGAAAAGTGAAAGGGGTAGGCAGGCAAGGAGATTATCGATAATAAACCAAGACAGAGGAGAAGATGAATAATTGATAATAAGAGCTAAGGATACGAGAGAAAGGGTGATTAGTGCTAAACTCAATCCATGTAATGTGATAATAGGACTAAAATTGGGTGAGAATGCATTGGCTGTGCTGAAAGCAAATTTCTGAAGAAGGATCTAGGCCCGAAACGTCAGCTTTCCTGCTCCTATGATGCTGCTTGGCCTGCTGTGTTCATCCAGCTCTACACCTTGTTATCTCAGATTCTCCAGCATCTGCAGTTCCTACTATCTCATATCATAACATTGAAGTTCTGAGGAAGGGTCACCGGACCCGAAATGTTAACTCTGTTTTTTCCTTCACAGATGCTGCCAGAACTGCTGAGCTTCTCCAGCAACTTTGTTTTTGTTCCATATCAATACAGGACCCGAGTTTTAGTGGGGGCGGTGGGGGGCTGCGGGTGTGGTGGTAAAAAGGAAGAGAACAGGCTCTAAAGTTGTTTATCTTGATGTTGAATCCAAGAGGCTGCAGGAGGGTTCACTCTCGCCTGTGATAGGCATGCTTTGGTCTGTGCTGGGTCAAGACCCACCTGTGCTTTCCAGCCATCTCTACCGCTGATGACCTCATTTGGGCATGCAAGGCATCACAAGACTTCAGTCCCGACACCGCTAACTATCGCAGCCGCCATCTTTTGCCGCCTCCGCCTTATATCTGACTGCTGCCATCTCGGCCCTGGCCGCCACCATGTTCCATTGTCTCGCTGCAGGGTCCCGCTATGGAACTGCACCACACATCATTAAAGCTGCATGCTGCCCACCACGACCAGCTGCCTCATGGCCAGCCATCAAAGTCTCCCAGCCGCTGCCATCGCCACTGCTACCACCACAACTGAGCTCTGAAGACTAGAGAACTAAAAGAAAGGAAGGGAATAAACATAAGATAAGAAGAAAGAAGAAGAAAGAAAGTTGGTTGGACTGGATGAGCTTCCGTGAGGAGCACTGGTCCGCCACCATCTTGCATGGCTAAGGGACTGAATGGTCTCCTCCTATTGTTGTTCCTACATAATTCCTCCAAAACACATTTCTGCTACAGGAAGGAGATTGAAACTGACCCTAGTCTAGTTGCATGTTTCCTTTAACATTGGGAAGCCGTATAATTTCCCTTTCACACTGAGAATTGATGATGTCAGGAGAATCAGATTGGAGGGAGTCTGATAGAGTGAGCAAACTGAAAAATATGCAGTGTTAATGACTGGTCTAGTGATTCTTTTTACTCATATTAATTCAGGTCCCTCACATTGTCTGATTCAATAACTTCTGCAAGTCATTCTGCATGTGATCTCATTATAGCTGACTTAACTGTTTCCAAAATAATTCAACAAAGGCCACTAATAAGCAGTGGGCGGTTAAACTTAATGTTAATTCTTTTTAACTGTCTAAATGTTTAGTTTTTTTCTGCTCAACTTACATAAATGAGAATTCTTTTACTGAAACATATAATTCCTATTCAGTAAATGATGTTTGTTTTTAATTTCCATAAAACATTTTGAAAGCTGCATCAAAGAGCCTTGTTTGGAGACACGATTTTAAAATGTAGTATCTGATCTTATTTGAAACGAACGAGGACAGCCCAAGAATTTTCTTTCTTAAAGATCTACTGTAAGAAAGATAATCATTGGAAAGTAAAAACAGGAGTAGGCCATTGAGCCCTTCAGTTTGTTTTGTCATTGATTTAGGCAAAGGCTGATTTACATCTCGATTCCAGTTACCTACTTTTGCTCCATATCCTTTACTACTCTTAGCTAGCAAAATTTATATACGCTTGGAATTTTCAATTAATTTAAAAGCAATGGCTCTTTAAAGGAGACAGTAGGAACTGCAGATGCTGGAGAATCTGAGATAACAAGGTGTAGAGCTGGATGAACACAGCAGGCCAAGCAGCAACAGAGGAACAGGAAGGCTGACGTTTCGGGCCTAGATGATAACCAAAAGAACTGCAGATGCTGTAAGTCAGGAACAAAAACAAAGTTGCTGGATAAGCTCAGCAGGTCTGGCAGCATCTGTGGAGGAGAAAACAGAGTTAACGTTTCGGGTCCAGTGACCCATCCTCAGAACAGTTCTTGTTATCTCAGGCTCTTTAGAGGAGACTGTTTGAGACTTCCATTCCATATAACGAAGAAGTGCTTCCTGACCTATTTGTGATGTAACCCTGATCAGTATGATTGGCACCCCATGGTATTTGCCAGCCATTGCAGGTTTGTGGTTGAGTGTAAGTCCTATTTGAAGTTGTTCAAGACCACCACCACAGAATAGCTATATAACAGGCAATGTTCTTTGATAACAAGATTTGTTGCATGTTAATAATAAATACTATCATATTTGGTCACAGAAAAGGAGATTACTTCTTCTACCAACTCAATTGTCTTTCATTAGAAATGACAAGATGTAGAGCTGGATGAACACAGCAGGCCAAGCAGCATCAGAGGAGCAGGAAAGCTAATGTTTCGGGTCTGGACTCTTCTTCAGGAATTTCATTATATGCTTTGAGGAAATTAAAGATCCTCTAGTTAGGACACCATTCTACTAGCAATGCTAACACCAACACATAATGATGCAGAGCAAAATCTAAATAGATCATCCTCAAGCAAATGATCACTCATCCAACTGAAGAATAATTTGTAAATGTAGAGATTTAGAGGGTGGAGGGGAGTAGGGAAGAAGGGCTGATGGTAAACCTGATACACTTATTTATGCAATTATTTAATAGGTTAGACAAGGGAACCAACACTTGAGGAAGATGTTGTATAAGTAGGTTGGCTTGAAAGAGTTGATTCTCAAGCTTTGGAAAAGCTTTGCTCACTGACACCTAAATGGCTTCTTTTGGGATGAACTAGTTCATTGTTAGTAGTTAGTCAGTTGTGCAGTCATGTAGACATCTAGCACAGATCGAGTTATTGACTCTTAGGTGGTAACAAGTTCATTCACTTGCAGTTCATGTAGTTGGCCAGTGTTGAGCTAATGTAACCGCTTTATCTTACTATAATGTAATTAAGCAATTCTTGTTACTGAAGCACATACATCTTCTGCCAAAGGCTTATTAGGCTGTTAATTCCTCATAATTTATTACTAGTAAGTCCTGTAGTCTAGGATTAGAAGAAGGATGGGTAACTGCTAAGAAGACCATAGCAGAATTAGGTGTTGGCTGTAGGTAGCTTGTAACTTGTGGAGCCAATGTAACATAAACATTTACCCCATCAAAGCCATTTCCATTATCAGGATTAATCCCATCATGCAATCATATGAATTACTAAGCTTCATTTAACATTACACATCCCACTTCCCAAGTTTCTGACTTCATAAATGCAGGTGGTCTGGAAATTTCACAACTTTTTTAGATCACTCTCTCTTTGGACCAGTCTTTTGCTTGAATCTTATCCCTGGTTCTGATCATTTCTTTCACTTATCTTCTGGAGGATCTTTAATCTCACAAATATTCTTTATGGAGGACGCATCTCTTTGTTGGTGTTGTTGCTGATCCACTACCAAATCTGGACATAGTCTCTAGAATTTCCTTCCTGCAAGACAGCAACTCTGTTGAAATAAATATTTTCTTCCTTGTGGTATCCTAGATTTCTGGAACAGTCAATTGCTTTCTCTTTGGAAAAGGTAGTCCTGTATTTGAAATTTCCTGTATTCATAGACAGGGAAGTTTCTTCTTCACTGCACCATGAATCTGTGGACATTGGTCTGTCTCCCAGGAAGTTTGATGCCGCTTATCTCCCTCGAGTTTTGATCAGGCTGATGTCTTCAGTTACCCAATGTGATTGTTTAACTGATAAATATTTTCAGATTTCAATTTTTTACTGGAAGATCATTGTTCACTCAGCTCCATCTTGAACCCTGGCATTGGCTGTTCTATTGGAGAAGGCTGTGATCTGAACAAGCCCTTAATTCCCCTACAATCTATGACATCCTCTATGTCGAACACTGTTAAAAAAATCCCTCTTTTGCCAACACAAATGACCTCACTGGATTGTTTGGTCTATCTTGGTCCTACCATGGGCCTGCAAACTGGATTGTTTTGTTTATTTTGTCCTAACACGAAGCTGCAAAGCCCAATTAAGTCTTCTAATGATTGGTCTTGACTGGTCAGTCAATAACAGTTCATTCCTAGACAAGAAGTTGAACTTTTTGTTCCCGGACCAATTGTTCTTTGGGAGTTGGTTGGCGATGCCCCACAACTCCTCTGGTTGTTTTGCAGTTGCGACATGCATGCACATTCAAATGAAAGTTGATTGGTTGTGAACAGCTTACACATTTTCAACTCTCTTATGGGCACTGCATTGTAGTGCAGCTTGTAATGTTCCCATGTGCTATGAACAGAAAAGGTGCCTCAACTTATTACATTTCCAGGTGGGATACTCCAAATTGTTAAACTCCTGGGAGAGGACAGACAGACTGCCTGCCCTACTTTATTCACCTGCCTCTTCAGTTGGTCTCGACAATGTTAATTTGAAAAGAATTCCTCACTTGTGGGTTCCTTTTTTTAGACCAGATGAATCTGTATTTTGAAAAGGACCCAGTTTAACCAGGTGTGTTTAAGCTACTGTACAGTGAGACTATTAGTTACTAAATGCAAGAAAATATAACAATGCAACAACATGCACACAGATTAGAAATAGGAAGGGAGTCTGAAAAAGGCAAAAGTTGAATGATATACTGATCAGTCTCTCTAGGTGGATTGTGAAGGGTGTAACAATGGTAGTAGAACAGTCAAGTTTGAGATACTTGGCTTTTGCAGGTTAATTAAAATCCTTTTGGGCCATTTCCTTTTGATGGTGGCAGCACTCAGAGCGAGACAATCACTCTGTTGTCCTGTTTGGCTTTGACTAGCTTGTTAGCTGGCTAGCTTCCAGCACCCCGAGCAAGACAGCCCTTTTATCAGTAATGTAAGAGTGACTAGAGGGTGCTTCGTTGATTGTGACCCTCATGACAGACTAGCTCTCAAACCCCAGCCAGCATACACATGTGCCTCAGTTCACAGCACAACTTTCTTTTATGTGTTTCCCTGTTGCCTTACCTGGCCAACATCAAGGCAGACCTCCTGTTTCTGCAGGAGTGTGAGATAGCACATTTCATAGAATAGAATCCCTACAATGCGGAAACAGGCCCTTCGGCCCAACAAGTCCACACCGAACCTCAGAGCATCCACCCAGACCTAACCCCCTATGACCCACCTAATATATGCCCTCTACCTCCCTGAACACTACAGGCAATTTGGTGTGGCCAATCCACCTAACCTGCACAACTTTGGACTGTGGGAGGAAACTGGAGCACCTGGAGGAAACCCACACAGACACAGGGAGAACGTGCAAACTCCACACAGACAGTCGCCCAAGGCTGGAATTGAACCCAGGTCCCTGGCACTGTGACACAGCAGTGCTAACCACTGTGCCACTGTGCCACCCCAAACTCAAGAGTGTCAAGAGTGATTACACAGGTTGGAGAACCATGAAGCAGCTTCAGGAGATGGTCAAGCTTTGGGGCTCACGGGTCTTCAGTTTGGTTGGGGTAAATGATAGCCGTTCCTCTGGCCTGGCATTCTGCTGTGAGGGTCGACTTCACCATCACTGAGGTTAAGGAGGTGGTTGTCGGGCGCTTCCTCATAGCAGACATTACATACAGGAATACTGCCCTGAGACTGATTAACGTGTACGCCCCAGTGTACAGAGCGAGCGGTTGGCCGTCCTGCAGCTGCTGGCAATATCCAAGCCGGTCACTCTGGCCGGACACTTCAACTGTATCATCGATGTGGATAGATGATCCAGAGGGGCTGACATTGAACCGGACTCCACGTCCAGATTCCTTATGGAAATGGTTGAAGTCACCAAGCTGCAGCATCCCTGCAGACGGAGCGCAGCGCAGATACACCTGGTCGCCGGGCAGACGGGTCTATCCATTCAAGGATAGATTTCCTGTTTGCTTCCCACACATTCTCGGTCAGATCCACTGATGCCAAGCTGGTGTTCTTCTCTGACCACGGCGTCCTGCTGGCCAGCTGTCACTTATAGGATGACCTGCAGGCTGTCAAGGGGCTATGGAAGCTAAGCTGTAAATTGTTGAAGTCAGAAAACACTGAGGAACTCAAGAGGGATTACACAGGCTGGAGAACCATGAAGCCCCTCTTTGAATCTCCAGCAGACTGGTGGGAAACAGTCAAAGGGAACATCAAAAGGTTCTTCATCCTCAAAGGTGTTCAGAAGGTGAGAGAGAAGCGGGCAAAACTATCCAAACTCCAGAAAAGCATGCAGAACCTACTCCTACTGCAGATGATGGGGGTCAATATCATGGAGTATCTGCAGGAGGTGAAGAGCCAGAAAACGTCATTCTTCACCTCAGAGGCCTCAAACATAATCTTCCGGTCCAGGGTCTATATTGTGAAGCAGGATGAGACGTGTTCACATTTCTTCTTCCAGAATGTGCACAGGGAGAGCTCTGTGCCCACCATTGAAGGAAGAAGATGGCTTAGTAACATCATCTCAGTCTGACATCCTGAGGATCAGCCAATCCTTTTATGCCAGTCTGTATGACACGAAACCCACAGACAGCACAGTCTCTCTGTCGTTCCTGTCCTCTATCATGGAGGTCTTAGACAACAGAATGCTGGAGAGGCTGGACCAGTTATTATCTCGGGACAAGCTGACCAAGGCCCTTGAGTCCTTCGAAAATAATAAAACGCACAGAAACAATGGCTTACCAGCCGAGTTGTATTTGGCTCTGCGGGACTTGATTGGCGAGGACCTGCTGGAGGTGTAGGACAGTATGTTCCTGTCATCAACCACATCTACAAGAAAAGGGGGAGAGGGAGGACATTAGAAATTGGCAGCCAATATCATTGCTGAATGCAGGCTATAACCTCCTGTATAAGGTCATTGCCAACCGGATCAGGTCTTCTCTCGGATAGGTGATTCT